>CM062288.1:245740375-246426114 GCA_031216915.1 Pictodentalium vernedei | reverse complement strand
AAGTCATAGATCTGAGCTGGATAAACAAGCTTATCTTGGATCCAAAATTTTATATGGAGACCATTTGATCGGTCAGAGCGAGCATTCGTGTGAACGACAATGCTACGAGCATAGATCTCAAAGATGCGTACTTTCACGTCATGGTACATCCGGCATTCAGAAAGTATCTTCACTTCGCTGCCCTAGAAGTCGTTTATCAGTTCCGAGCAATGTGCTTCAGTCTGAACCTAGTGCCCTGGGCTTTCACTCGTATAATGAACTTGGTAATGACTCAATTCCGAGCTCATTCGTCTGCGGTAACGTTGGCCTACCTGGACGACATTCTTCAGAGGTACGGCAATGAGTTAACGGGCTTCGAGATGCACAACAATCTAGTTCATCTGCCATTAACCAGAGCGAAATTAGTCAGTTGTTATGCTCACTTTTGTCTTCACTCAGATGTAATAACAGCGAGAGAATTCATGCGACTGATAGGTTTGTGCGGAGCCGTCGTGGATCTTATTCCGATGGGGTGACTACGCACTCGGCCGCTCCAAATATTTCTTACTCAGAATTGGAGTGTGAAGATTCATTCGCTCGAAATGAACATCGTCTTGTCGAATCAAGTGAAACAAGATATTCAGACTTTTGCAGATATTCAGTGCTCAACTCAGGGAGTACCACTGCAACTGCCGGATCCGAGCTTTATGATTATGACGGATGCCAGTCAAGCAGGTTGGGGCGCAACCTTGAGCCCAACAGATTCGAGGTGCCAGGGTCTTTGAGATCCACATTTCCTAAACAAGCACATAAACATCAAAGAGATGATGTCAATTTGGCTTGCGCTACGTCGTTGGATGAACATTATTCAGAATTTGCATGTTCAAATTCTGTCCGACAATTTGACAGTTGTAGCATATATTTGGAACCAGGGAGGCACGCATTCCATTCCGTTGTTCAACTTAACGGAAAGAATTCTTCTGTTTGTCATAGAGCATCAAGTTCTTCTATCGGTCCGTCATATTCCGGGTCGTCTGAACGTTCTAACAGACTCCCTTTCTCGGAAAGGTTGCATGTTGCCGTCAGAATGGACTCTCAACAAACGAGTATTCAATCAGATTTGCTACCAATGGGACCGTCCTATGATAGACTTATTTGCGACGCATCTCAACAATCAGTTGCAGACGTATGTGTCGCCATGCCCAGATCCTCGAGTGTTTGCAGTAGACGCCCTCTCGATCTCTTGGGATGGAATGATAGGATACGCGTATCCTCCAGCTCCGTTGATTCAACAGATATTGCTAAAAATCAAGCAATCTCACTGCAAGATTCTGTTGGTAGCATCTCTGTCACCCCAGAGACCATGGATAAATCTACTCAGGTGTCTATTGTGGGGCATTCTGTGGAAGCTTCCTCCACGGAAGGATCTTCTTTTGCAGGGGAAATCGCGTACACTGCATCACAACCTGCAAGGTCTCAACCTTCACGTATTTCCGTTGTGCGGTCCTTCTTGCACAGCAAGCATTTTACAGGACGAGCAGTGGACACAGTTTCTAACTGTAGGAGGACCTCCTCTTCGCTATATTATGCTGCTAAGTGAAAGGTTTTCTCTCTGTGGTGTAGGGATCATTCTCTTGGTATTTATGATCCTTCCATTTCAGAAATTGCTAATTTTCTGGTCTACTTGTTTGACGAGATCAAACTGCAGCCAATAACCATGAAGGGTTATAGGTCTATGCTATTGGATACCTATGCTCTTCATGATAGCTTACAAATTGGATCTAATGTCTCTTTATCTAAGTTAGTGAAAAACTTTTCGATAAATAGACCTAGAACCCTCAGGTTAATTCCTAAGTGGAATTTAGCTTGGATTCTTCTGAAGCTAAAAGAAGCGCCATTTGAGCCGCTTGATACAGTGGACTTCAAATACTTATCTTTTAAGACAGCTTTTCTCTTAGCCTTCTCTTCTGCTAGAAGAGTTAGTGAGCTTCATGCACTATCTGTTGATGATTCCCACTATCGTAATGTTGGTAATACTATTACTTTGACTACTAATGTTGGATTTTTGGCTAAGAATCAGGCTCCTAATAAGTACCCTGAACCTATTGTGATTGAGGCTCTTCCATCTTCAGACGGTCATAGGCCTTTTCTCTGTCCAGTCAGAGCTATGCGTATTTACAAACGTAGATCTGAGTTTATCAAAAAGGGATGTAAGCATTTCTTTCTGTCTCTGCTGCCTAATAGAAAGGACATTACGGTTCATTCTATTGCTAGGTGGGTTCAATTAACTATCCATACTGCTTATGAAAAATTATCTTCAACCCAGCAGTCTGTGCTTAAGATTTCGGCGCATGAAATAAGAGCGCTGTCTACATCTTGGGCTTATGCTACTAGTGTTGAGATTACCAATTTGATGAAGGCTGCATATTGGTCTCAGCCTTCGACATTCACAAGTTTTTATCTTAGAAATATTGAGTCCATTTCTGGCGACCTGCATTGTTTAGGTCCGTTATCTGTTGCTCAGAATGTCATCCACTAAACAGTTGCAACTATAGTTATGTAGGCTTTCTGTTCCGGCAGTGACTCTGTCCTGCTGCCCTCTTCGCTCTGGGGTATTTGACCCAGGGCAAGGGGAAGGGGTGGGGGGGATGGTGTTCCCTTATATCACCTGCTTTATAGTGAAAAGCAAGGGAATACCTCCTCTGGAGCCAGTAATTCCGAGTCGGTGCCAGGATGGTTTTAAAGTGTAAAGCTAATGTTTATCTCATTTATGTAATATTTTTAAAGTGTAGCTCGGTGTGAAGCATTTGTATATGTCACATTTCATACGAGCGCTAACAAACAATCCTCGGACACTTTTAAATGAGTATAAAGAGTCTCATTCTCTGGACTATATTTATTGGCTTTTCTTTAAAAAATTAGTATAATGGGTTATACTGGGTGTTAATAGAGATAATTGATGTTATTGTGCTCAATTATGAAATGGTTTTGTGTCCTCTTCTTTGGCATAAACAAGAAAGATATATGTAAAGCCTGTTTCTCCTTTTCTCCTGGAAAGGATAATTCTGTTTACATGTAATTGAGTCTATTGGATTTTCCTTATGTCCTAGGCCCTCCAGCCATTTTTTCTATTCAGCTAAGTCTGGGTCATTGGTACAGTATAAAAATGTTAAAAAAAATTGATAGAAATTTATATATTTTTTTTACTTACCAATGACCCAGATGGGGATGGCCCTCCCATGAATTGGGAACTCATACCTCCTCGCTGAATACATAACACTTACCAGGCACTGGTTGTAAGAATGAGGATTGGCGCCAATTTTGGTACTTCCTTGACACTGCACAAACGCAGTGGATTAAAGTATGGAGGACCACATAGGACATCTATTTTTTGGATTTTGATGCAAATTTTGGGGATGGAGGGTGGGGGGCAAAATTTGTGTTTGGACCTAGAATTTAAGAGTTAGCACCAGCTAAGTCTGGGTCATTGGTAAGTATAAAAAATATATAAATTACTATAAATTTTTTAACTTTCTACAAATCATGCATTGCAATTACAATTTGAATCACTAGTGATAGCTAAAGATAGTAACACAGGTTCTCCTCGCAAATTTTGTTTGCAATAAAAATGTGTTCATTTATAGAGGCACTCTCCCATAAATTATGACAAGGCAAATCCAGACAATAATTTCACTTAAAAAATAATATGAAACACATCCACAGAGTATGGAATCTTTAAGTTGTAACACCTGCACTTTAGAATAAAGCCCAAATATGGGCTTCCAGCCCTCTACCGGTTAACAAGAGATTCACTGAACAAGGATTTGATCACTTTTCTATACTCTAGATATAAACTTAGCATTTATTCTATTATATCTCATGGAGCTTTGTCAAACTAGAGACAATAGATTAAATGCCTGTATTGGAGGAACTGAGGTCAAACTGGTCTGTAGACAAGGGAAATTCAGAGATTGTCAGAGTAATATCTTGGAATATTTTACTTTTTTTTTTCTTTTTTAATTAACAAGAGTTTACTCTATAATCCATATGCAATGAACAGGTCAAAATTGTACTAAAGGTGTGATAAATGACTTTGTGCTGGAGGTAATATTTGAATAACAGAGTTATTCAATTATGAGACAACCAATTATATGGGCTTCTGAGTATTACCATAGTTGGCTGAAAAATATTGTGGAGCCTCAAACAAATCAATATTTAAATATGCATTTTGAATGTTTCTTTTTGATTCTGTTTTCAGAAAATATAGAATTGTATCGTGAAGTTCCAATGAATCTTGAAGGTTTTCTAATGCAAGACATCACTGTGACAGAAGTATCAACAAACGAGTATTCTATTACGTTACATCCTTACTTCTGTGGACATAATTATCCTTTGTTTGAACTTTTTGGAGGCAAGGTGAGAAAATTTCTTTTTACAGAGCTGCAAATTAATAGCTTGAAATACAATCTTCTGTATCAGAGATATGATGTCATCCAGGAATGTTTAACCCTTTACCTAATGAATCGCCCACATCCTCCCACGTAATTGGGAAATTGAGCAGTTGAAAAAATTAAATTTTTCAAAGTATTTCAACAAATCCATATCATGTGAGCCTGCAATGGAACGAGCTCATCGAGCTCATCCAATGAGGGGTCACATGTTATGGTTTTGTTGAAGTTTTTGGAACAATTTATAAAAATACTAATTAAAATAAAATTTCATTTTCTCTGCGTTGGGTAAAGGGTTAAGATACTTGCTTTTTGATGATACTATTCAACTGCTAGAGTACTGGAAGCCCATATTTTGACTTAAATCTGAAGGGCAGGTATTGCAAATTAAAGGCTTTGAATTCTGTGGATGTGCTTTAGGCCACACAAAGTAGATCTTCAGTTTCATTGGCCATTCTTTTTGTAAAATTGTATGTGATTGAGCATTTTTTGGATTTTCCTAAAGGGAAAATCTATTTGTTATTGCAATGATTATTTTTTTTTTATTATTATTATTATTCTTCCACACTTTTATTTTCACTATTTCTCGAAAATGCTCTTAACGATATTTTTTAATGTTTCTGTACTCATAAAGGGTCATAAGTTCCAACTAAACGTAATATTCCCATTTCTCTGAAAATGTTTTAGTTAACCCTTTAACAAAAATAGTCGGCAGCTCATATCTGTGGACTGGAAAGGGCGATTGGCTTGAAATTTTTGCAGACATGTCAGCAATACACCCCTCTATCAGCATATGGTAAAAAAATGTATGCACCTTTCTGCCAAAACATTTTTCGAAACAAAAAAAAAATTCAAAATTTGACCATTTTTGAGCTCAATCTTGGGACAGGGATATTCTGAACCATCCAAAATGGCTTAGAAATGAAGACTGTATCATCGAATTGTAAAAACCATCGAAAAAATTTTGATTCGAATTTCCGACAATTCAAAATGGCGGCCAAAAAATCGTATTTTTATTTTCGTTTTTTTATGCGTTTTAGGCCATTTGGAGACAAAAAAAAAAAAAAAATTTGCACCAGAAAAATTTTAGGTTTGGAATTCGGAAATTTTTGTTACGACCGGGCTACTTTGCTTTCACAGTACTCAACAACGGGGATGATTTGAAAGCTTCTAAGGTTAGAAATGTTGAATTCACAGTGTACATGAACAGTTATCATCTTTTGGAATTGGAGTTGTTCTTCGTTTGGCTTCTGCTAGCAGTCAAACATGGCTTCGGGACACTGTGACCAAAAATTGAAAAAAATTTTCTTGTCTTTTTTTTATTACTTTATTATGTCTAGATTCATTAGTTCTCATAAATAAAACTATCCGCATATTGCGGAAAATATTTTTCCAGCCAAAACCGCCCAAAAATGCCCAAATATGCGGGAGCTGATATCTTTGAACTGGAAGGGGCGATTGACTTGAACTTTTCACAGGAATGACTGTAATACACTTCTCTATTAATCAAGGGCACAAAATGGTAGTTGGTTAACGCCTTTCTGCCAAAACATTTCACGAAACCGAAAAAAATTCAAATTTTTATTTGGTATCAAGCTCCCTTAGGACTTGCTGAGTAGAACAGTGAGTAAAACCATTAAGGAAAATCCTGTTTATTGTTCCGAAGGTACAATCACTTCCTCTAGTTTTTATTTATTTTTCATTTTTGTAATTATTTCTTTGTCATCAAAAGTTTCTGTTCTTTTTATGTGTACCCATGCTATGTATGGTACACATAATGCCGGCATCCGGGGTGGCCATCCGTCGTTCGTCCATCCTTTGTCCGTCCGTCTGTCTGTCCGTCCATCTGGCCGTCCATCTGTCTGTCCATCCGTCTGACCATCTGGCATCCGTATCCATTTCTTTGGCATTCGATAACTTGAAAACTATTGCTTGGATTGTCAAGTTACTTTATATTTGTGTTCAGGTTACTGATGTGCCGAGCTGTATAGTTTTTGGTGTAAATCTGATAATTTGATCCTGAGATGTTAACCTTTTATCCTTCAAATTGAAAATTCCTCCAATCCCTTTGGCATTCGATAACCTGAAAAATATTGCTTGGATTGTCAAGTTACTTTATATTTGTGTTCAGGTTACTGATGTACGAGCTGTATAGTTTTTGGTGTAAATCTGTTATTTTGATCCTGAGGTATTAACCCTTTATCCTTCAAATTGAAAATTCCTCCAATCCCTTTGGCATTCCATAACTTGAAAAATATTGCTTGGATTGTCATGTTACTTTATATTTGTGTTCAGGTTACTGATGTGCCGAGCTGTATAGTTTTTGGTGTAAATCTGTTATTTTGATAATGAGATATTAACCCTTTATCCTTCAAATTGAAAATTCCTCCAATCCCTTTGGCATTCGATAACTTGAAAAATATTGCTTGGATTGTCAAGTTACTTTATATTTGTGTTCAGGTTACTGATGTATCGAGCTGTGTAGTTTCTGGTGTAAATCTTTTTTTTGATCCTGAGATATTAACCCTTTATCCTTCAAATTGAAAATTCCTCCAATCCCTTTGGCATTCGATAACTTGAAAAATATTGCTTGGATTGTCAAGTTACTTTATATTTGTGTTCAGGTTACTGATGTGCCGAGCTGTATAGTTTTTGGTATAAATCTGATCATTTGATCCTGAGATATTAACCCTTTATCCTTCAAATTGAAAATTCCTCCAATCCCTTTAGCATGAGATAACTCAAAAAATATCAATCCGATTGTCATGTTACTTTATATATTTATTCAGGTTACTGATGTGCTGTGCTGTGTGGTTTTTTATGTAAATCTGATAATTTGATCCGGAATGTTAACCTTCATCCATCAAATTAGACACTCCTCCAATCCATTTCTATATGTACCCATACCATGTATGGTGTACATAATGTTGGCATCCATGGTGGCCCTCCGTCATACAGCTTTCTACTAGTTGCGCATAATGGTACACATCTGACGATTTCATCACCCTATTTTTTTGTTTTATGTTTTAGGTCTCATAATCTGCAGAATAGCATGGGAGATGGTGTATCCTGTCCCTGTACCTTGAGTGCAAGAAAGCTTTGCAATGGTTTAGCATTGCACAGCCTTGTTGCACTTAAGGGACAAATTTATCAATTTTATTAACTTAAAATATCAGATATAAACCATTTCATTTTTATTTTTTCAAGTTTGCATAGGTTATAAAAAGAGAGCATGTGGCAGCCAAAAGGACCATGCAGGAGTACCTGAGAAACAGATTTTTAACTTTTGGGGTCTTATATTAGGCTTTTCCCTCTGGAAAAGACTCTTATTATTCTACGGATTATTTTTTTTTTTTTTAGGCTTTTCCCTCCGGAAAAGACTCTTGTTATTCTACGGATTATTATTTTTATGCTCCCCGACTTTGGTCGGGTGGCATATAGTGATTGAAGTGTGTGTGTGTCCATCCGTCCGTCCATGTGTGTGTGTGTGTGTCCGAGTCAATAACTCGAAAACGGTTAGGGCCACAGTCATCAAACTTCACACAATTATAAAGGACCATGGGAGGATGTGTCACACACCATAGCCGGGTTCGTACCTTCAAGATCAAGGTCACATTTCAAGGTCACACTAAAAATTGGTCAATATTCGTGTCTCAGCCATAACTCAGAAACGAATCATAGTGCAATTGTTAAACTTTTTACAAATGTTAAGGACAGTCAGAAGGTGTGTCGCGTATAATAGTTTCCACCACATCTGCAAGGTGGAGGTCACAATTGAGGGTCACAAATCGTGTCTCAAGCATACCTCCAAAACTATTAGGGCTACAATCATTTAACATCACTCATTTATAAAGGACAACAGGTGGATGTGTCACGCACCACAGCCAGGTCCGTAAGGTCATGGTCAAGGTCACATTACAAGGTCACACTGAACACTGTTAGGGCCACAGTCATCAAACTTAACACAATTATAAAGGACCATGGGAGGATGTGTCACACACCATACCTTTAAGGTCAAGGTCACATTTCAAGGTCACACTAAAAATCGGTCAATATTCGTGTCTCGGCCATAACTCAGAAACGAATCATAGTACAATTGTTAACCTTTTTACAAGTGTTAAGGACAGTCAGAAGGTGTGTCGCTTATAATAGTTTCGGCCGCATCTGCAAGGTGATGGTCACAAGGGTGGGGGGGAGAGGGGCATGTGTTACCTTAGTAACATTCTTCTTGTTTTTCAGGTTTTTTTGGGTTTTTTTCTTTCCACACATTTTGTTCGCATGATTCAGAATCCATTTTCAAACCGATTTTCACAAAATTTTGCACACTCATAGAGGGGCACAAAATCTAAAAATGTACCGAAGCGGAATTTTTACTTTACCCTTATTTTATCAGAATTGGCAAAAAACTGTCAAAATTGGGTTTTAAAGGCACTTTCTCGAAACACGTCTTGTATATTTTTTTTTCAAACATTCATCATTGCTAGACTTGTCTGTGACACGACCATTGATACACCAGAGATGTTAGGCGATGCATATGGTAACCCTCCACAGGTTGTCAAACATCGAAATGTTGATGAAATGGGCTGTTTTCGAGCCCCCACACCCCCAAAACGATAAAAGAGAGATAAACATAACTTCCTTTATTGGAAGTGAAATTCACCGAGCATCATTTTTGTAAGTAATAAGGATGTTAAAAAAACCAAGCGTTAAACCCTTTTGGGCTGGTTAAATGGCAATACCCCCAAAAGCTAAAAATTATCATGTTTTCCGTGGATTTCTCTAAACGAATCTTGTAGATTTTCAAGAAAAATTGGCCACGTGCAGGACTTGGTGTGACAATAGAAGTTGCATGGACAAAATACTCAGGTGAGCATTTGTTAACCCTCTGCGGGCTGCTAAAAGTCCAAATTGTGATAAAATGGGCTGTTTTTAGACAGCAACAGCACCCAGTGGGTATGCCACAAAGAAAAGTGCCTTCTTTTATCGAGTGCTCAACTTATACGGAAACATTTTTATAAGTAGTAAGGGTATTCAAAAGTCGAAGTCTTAACCCATTTGGGGCAGCCTAAAGAGCGACACCCATTAAAAGCTTAAAATTCCCATTTTCTGTGGATTTCTCTAAAAACATCTTGAAGGTTTTCAAGAAAAATTGACTACTCGCAGGTCTTTGTGTGATATTACAAGATGCACAGACAAAATATTCCAGTGAGTGTTTATTAACCCTCTACAGAGTGCCAAGCATCGTAATTTTGTTGAAAAGGGCTGTATTTGGACACGCACAGCGACCAATGTATACCCGAGAAATAAACATAGTCTCCTTTGTTGGAAGTGGAATTCACCGAGGACCACTTTTGTAAGTAATAAGGGTATTCAAAAAAGGAAGCATTAACCCCTTTTGTGGTGGTTAATAGCGATACCTATCAAATGCTTAACAAATTCATGTTTTCCCTGGATTTCTTTACAAACATCTTGATGGATTTGCAAGAGAAAATGGCCATTGCCATTGCATACCAGTTGCATGGATAAATTATTTCGGTAAGCATTTGTTAACCCTCCATGTGCTGCTAAATGTGACAGTTTTGAAAAAAAATAGTCTGTTTTTGGACACCAACAACATCAAATAGGAATGCCACAGAGAAACATAACTTCTTTTACCGGATGTAAAACTGATAGGGAAACATTTTTGTATGTAGTAAGGGTATTCAGAAATTGAGGTCTTAACCCATTTTGACTGGTTAAGGAGATATACCCCCTTAAAAGCTTAAAATTACAGTTTTCTGTGGATTTCTCCAAAAATATTTTCAAGAAAAATTGACCATTCGCAGGTCTTGGAGTGACATTACAAGTTGCATGGACAAAATATTTCGGTAAGCATTTGGTAACCTGCCAGAGGCTGCCAAGCATATACATTTTGAGAAAATGGACTGTTCTTGGGCACCCATAACACCCAATGTGTACCTGCGAGATAAACATAACCTCCTTCATTGGAAGTGGAATTCACCAAGGATAAGGATAATTTTTGTAAGTAATAAAGGTATTCACGAAATCAAGCATTAACCCGAATCCATGATTCTCCAGAATCATAAAGTCTGGTTCTGTGAGTCTGTGAGTCTGTCTGTTAGTCTGTGAGTCTGTTAGTCTGTGAGTCTGTGACGTCTGTTCACATTTTCCTTTAGTACGGGCTGCACCCCGCAGTTCTTGTCTGATCGTCACGAAATTTCATATGCAGTTTTGGGGTCATGTCAAGATGAGAACGTCCCCTTTTGGTCATGATTGGTCAACCGGTATAGCTGCCCGAGCCCAAAACCTGAAAACCATTAGCACAGTCTACAGGTCGTATTTATGAAGGGATTTCATTGTAAATTGGTAGGATGCCTCTGTATAATGCCTAGATGAGAACGTCCCCTTTTGGGCATGATCTATCAACCGTGATGGCTGCCCAAGCCCGAAACCCAAAAACTTTTAGCACAGTCTTCAGGTCATGTTTAATGTGGAGGGATTTCATTGTAACTCGGTAGGATGACTCCTTATGATGTATAGATGAGAATTTCCCCATTTGGGCATGATCTGCCAACTGTGACGACTGCCCGAGCCCAAAACCCGAAAACATTTAGCACAGTCTACAGGTCATATTTATTGAGGAATTTCATTGTAACTTGGTGGGTTGACTTCATACAATGTCTAGATGAGAAAGTCCCCTTTTGGACGTGATTGGGCAACTGTGACGGCTACAAGGGCACAAAGCCCGAAAACCTTTAGCACAGTCTAGAGGTCATATTTATGAAGGGATTTCATTGTAACTTGGTAGGATGACTCCAAATAATGTCTACATGAGAACGTCCCATTTTGATCACGATCATGCAGCCTTAATGGGTGCCGAGCCAAAAACCTTTAGCATAGGCAAAAGGTCATATTTATGGAAGGATTTCATTGTAACCTGTTAGGTTGACTCCATATAATGCCTAGATGATGACATCCCCTTTTGGTCGTGATTGGTCAGTTGTGATGGCTACAAGTGCCCGAAGCCCGAAAATCTTGAGCACAGTCTACAGGTCATACTTATGAAGGGATTTCATTGTAACTTCTTAGAATCACTCCAGATGATGCCCAGATGAGATTGTCCCCTATGGTTGTGATCATTCAGCCATGATGGCTGCCCGAGCCCAAAGCCCGAAGCCCGAAAAGCCTTTAGCACAGCCTACAGGTCATATTTATGAAGGGATTTCATTGTAACTTGGAAGGTTAACTTCATATAATGTCTAGATGAGAACGTCCCCTTTTTGACATGATTGGGCAATTGTGATGGCTAAAGGTGCCTGAAGCCTGAAAACCTTTAGCACAGTCTACAGGTCATATTTATGAGGGGATTTTATTGTAACTTGGTAGGATGACTCCAAATAATGTCTAGATGAGAACGTCCCATTTTGATCGCGATCATTCAGCCGTGATGGGTGCCCGAGCCCAAAAACCTTTAGCATTGGCAAAAGGTCATATTTATGGAAGGATTTCATTGTAACCTGTTAGGTCGACTCCATATAATGCCTAGATGATGACATCCCCTTTTGGTCATGATTAGTCAGTTGTGATGGCTACAAGTGCCTGAAGCCTGAAAACCTTGAGCACAGTCTACAGGTCATACTTATGAAGGGATTTCATTGTAACTTCTTAGAATCACTCCAGATGATGCCCAGATGAGATTGTCCCCTATGGTTGTGATCATTCAGCCATGATGGCTGCCCGAGCCCAAAGCCCGAGGCCCGAAAAACCTTTAGCACAGTCTACAGGTCATATTTATGAAGGGATTTCATTGTAACTTGGAAGGTTAACTTCATATAATGTCTAGATGAGAACGTCCCCTTTTTGACATGATTGGGCAATTGTGATGGCTAAAGTTGCCCGAAGCCCGAAAACCTTTAGCACAGTCTACAGGTCATATTTATGAGGTGATTTCATTGTAACTTGGTAGGATGACTCCAAATAATGTCTAGATGAGAACGTCCCATTTTGATTGCGATCATTCAGCCGTGATGGGTGCCCGAGCCCAAAAACCTTTAGCATAGGTAAAAGGTCATATTTATGGAAGGATTTCATTGTAACCTATTAGGTTGACTCCATATAATGCCTAGATGATGACATCCCCTTTTGGTCGTGATTGGTCAGCTGTGATGGTTACAAGTGCCCGAAGCCCAAAAACCGTGAGCACAGTCTACAGGTCATATTTATGAAGGGATTTCATTGTAACTTCGTAGGATCACTCCAGATGATGCCCAGATGAGATTGTTTCCTTTGGGTGCGATCATTCAGCCATGATGGCTGCCCAAGCCCAAAGCCCGAAAACCTTTGGCACACAGTCTACAGGTCATATTTATGAAGGGATTTCATTGTAACTTGGTAGGTTGACTTCATATAATGTCTAGATGAGAATGTGCCCTTTTGGACACAATTGGGCAATTGTGACGGCTTCAGGGGCCCAAAGCCCCAAAACCTTTAAAACAGTCTACAGGTCATAATTATGAAGGGATTTCATTGTAGCTTGGTAGGATGACTCCAAATAGTGCCCAGATGAGAACGTCCCCTTTTGGTCACGATCATTCAGCCTTGATGGCTGCCCGAGCCCAAAAACCTTTAGCATGTCTGTAGGACGTATTTATGGAAGGATTTCATTGTAACTTGTTAGGTTGACTCCGTATAATGCCTAGATAATGACATCCCCTTTTGGTTGTGGTTGGTCAACTGTGATGGCTGCAGGTGCCTGAAGCCCGAAAATCTTAGAGCACAGTCTACAGGTCATATTTATGAAGGGATTTCATTGTAACTTCATAGGATCACTCCAGATGATGTCCAGATGAGAATGTCCCCTTTTGGTTGCGATCATTCAACCATGACGGCTGCCCAAGCCTAAAGCCCGAAAACCTTTGGCACACAGTCTTCAGATCATATTTATGAAGGGATTTCATTGTAACTTGGTAGATTGACTTCATGTAATGTCTAGATGAGAACAGCACCTTTTGGACACCATTAGGCAACTGTGTTGGATACAGTTGTCCAAAGCCCGAAAATCTTTAGCACAGTCTACAGGTGATATTTATGAAGGGATTTCATTGTACCTTGAAAGGATGACTCTAAATAATGTCTAGATGAGAACGTCCCCTTTTGGACGCAATCATTCAGCCTTGATGGCTGCCCGAACCAAAACCCCAAAACCTTTAGCATAGTCTATTGGTCATATTTATGGAAGGACTTCATTGTAACCCGTAAGTATGACTCCATATAATGCCTAGATGATGACATCCCCTTTTGGTCGTGATTGGTCAACTGTGATGGCTTCAGGGGCCTGAAGCCCAAAAACCTTGAGCACAGTCTACAGGTCATATTTATGAAGGGATTTCATTGTAACTTTGTAGGATCACTCCAGATGATGCCAGATGAGAATGTCCCCTGTTGGTTGCGATCATTCAACCATGATGGCTGCCAGAGCCCAAAGCCCAAAAACCTTTAGCACAGTCTACAGGTCATGTTTATTAAGGGATTTCATTGTAACTTGGTAGGTTGACTTCATATAATGTCTTTGGACGCAATTGGGAAACTGACGGCTACAGGGGCCCGAAGCCCGAAAACCTTTAGCACAGTCTACAGGCCATTTTTATGAAGGGATTTTAATGTAACTTGATAGAATGACTCGTTTTGGAATAATTTCACTGTAACTTAGTAACTTTTGTTGTATTATGTTAACTGTGAGGGCCACATACATTAACTGTGAGGTCATATTAACCCACCCCTCAGCTTTTTAGTACAGTGTACACCTCATATTATTTTTATCATAAACATAGCATACAGGGAAGAGTAATGAACATATTCCCAATTATCACAATTCTTGTCTTATTTCATAATCCTTTCATAAACATTGAACATTATCCTTTTCATCAAACACAACACACAAGTTAAGCTACAGTGTCATTGACACTTTCATTGTAATTAATAAGGGTGTTCACAAAACCAAGCGTTAACCCGTTTTGGCCTGGTTAAACAGCAATACCCCCATAAAGCTCCAAAATTCATGTTTTTCGTGGATTTCTCTAAACGAGTCTTGTAGATTTTCAAGCAAAACTTTTCACTCCCAGGCCTTGGTGTGACAATAGAAGTTGCATGGACAAAATACTGCGGTGAGCATTTGTTAACCACGGGCTGCTAAAAGTCAAAATTGTGATAAAATGGGCTGTATTTGGACCCCAACAGCACCCAATGGGTACACCACAAAGAAAAGTGCCTTCTTTTATCAAGCGCACAATCTATATGGAAACATTTTTGTAAGTAGTAAGGGTATTTAAAAGTCGAAGTCTTAACCCCATTTTGGAGGCTAAAAAGAGAGACTCCTTAAAATCTTAAAATTCCCATTTTCTGTGGATTTCTCTAAAAACATCCTGTAGGTTTTCAAGAAAAAATGGCGACTCGCAGGTCTTTGTGTGACATTACAATTTGCATGGACAAAATATTCCGGTGAGCATTTATTAACCCTCCACAGACTGCCAAGCATTGTAATTTTGTTGAAATGGGTTGTTTTCAGACACACACAGCAACCAATGTGTACCTGAGAAATAAACATAATCTCCTTTGTTGGAAGGGGAATTCACCGAGGACCATTTTTGTAAGTAATTAGGGTATTCAAAAACCAAGTGTTAAACTGTTTTGAGGTGGTTTAAGAGTGATTCCTTCAAATGCTTAAATAATCATGTTTTATGTGGATTTCTCTCAAAATGTCAAGTAGATTTTCAAGAAAAAAACTGGTTCGTCGCAGATCTTGGTGTAACATTATAAACTGCAAGGACAAAATATTCTGATAAGCATTTGTTAACACTCCACAGGCTCTCAAATATCAAAATTTTGATAAAATAGGCTCTTTTCAGTCCCCACAGCACCCAACCTGTAGCTGGGAAATAAACATAACTTCCTCTTTTGGAAGTGGAAATCACCGAGGATAATTTTTATAAGTCATAACTGTATTCAAAAAACCAAGCCTTAACCTGTTTTGGGCTGGTTAAACAGTGATACCCATCAAAGGCTTAAAAATTCATGTTTTTCCTGGATTTCTTTAAAAACATCTTACAGATTTCAAGAAAAAATGGTCATTCATAGGTCTTAGTGTGCCATTACAAGTTGCATGGACAAAATATTCTGGTGAGCATTTGTAAGCTCTCCACCAGCTGCTAAACATCAAAAGTTTGATAAAATGGGCTGCTTTGTGACACCAATAGCACCCAATGTGTATGTAAAGGCTAAACAAAACTTCTTTTACTGCGTGTAGAATTCACAGAGGATCCGTTTTGTATGTAGTATAGGTATTTAAAAGAATGAAGCTTAACCCATTTTGGAATGGATAAGGAAAGATGCCCCTTAGAAGCATAAAATTTACATTTTCCGTGGAGTTTGCCAACTGCTTGTTGGCAATTTTCAAGAAGAATTGGACATTGGCCGGTCTTGGTGTGGTATTACAAGTTGCATGGATAGAATATTCTGCTAATTGTTTGCTAACTCCTCTACAGACTGCTAAACTGCATAATTTTGATAAAATTGGCTGTTTTCTGACGAGAACCGGTTACCACAACACCACTGCGCCCCACCACTGCATGATAAGAAAGCAGTAAATAATGTTAGCTACAATGGGATTATTTACTTATAATATCAAATACAGTATTGGCACTATAGCATTCCCCGACAGTGGGTCCAGGTCCAGGTATATATTAGTCTGTAAAACGGCTATACACTGCCCATCCTCCACCCCAGGGTTGCGACGTGGCAATATATAGCCATCTTACAGATGCTATGTTGTGCCTAAGGAACCTTACAATAAAAGGGGGCGTTCCCCAACATGGGAAGGGGTGCAGGTATATTTAATACGCTGTAAGGCGGTTATCAAATGCAGTGGTGGCACTAACATTTCCCGGCAGTGGGTCTAGGTATATACTAATTTGTAAGATGGCTATACTGTCCATCCTCCATTCCAGTCTATATTTTATTTACACAGATGTACGAACAACACTTCCTATTTATATATGTAATTATTGTTGTCTATAACTTCATGTTTCTCGTTGTTGTCAATAACTGTAGTTCTAAGGTGTGAAAAGATGACGTAATGATGCATAACAACTGTGGTCGAATAGGAGATAATTGATACAAGGACTACACATGACATGCTCAAGAACTTGAAGTTCACATTTTCTGTGGATATCTTCAAGTGGTTCTTACAGATTTTCAAGAACAAATAAACTCTGGAGAAGAATTATTCTCGCAAGCATTCATTTACCCTCCACAAACTGTCAAATATCAAAATTTTAGATAAATTTGAGATATAATGGGCTATTTGCATTAGACGCTGATTCTCAGACGCTGATATTTATATTAACCCTCTCCAACAACAATGATGATTTAACCCAAACTTTCTTTTATCACACTGGGTTATTTGAGACTATTTTACCCACTTTTCTCAAGGCATCAATAAAAATACTTTAGTGATGCAATTAAAAACAATTCTTCAGACACTCCAGGACCATAAAAAATCATGGAATGTTGTGTTCACCCTGGATTTCTCTGAAAACGACTTGTAGATTTTTAAGAAAAAATGGCCATTCGCAGTTCTTGGTGTGACATTACAAGTTGCAAGGGAAAATATTCCTGTTAGCACTTGTTAACCCTCTACAAACTGACAGACATCAATATTTTGGATATATTCAAGTTAAAATGGACCATTTTCAAATAGCCACAGCACTTGGTTGGTAGATGTCAAACAAACGTAACACCGTCATTAACTTGTCGGACGACGATATTGATATTAACCCTCTCCACCATTAATGATGGTTTTTACCTAAACATTTTTTTTTATCAAACCTTTACAGTTGAGACTACTATACCCATCTTTGTCATAACATCAAAAGGGAACTTCAGTGAGACAGTTAAAAACAATTCATCAGACACTCTGGGGTCATGGAAAATCTTGGAATCTCATCTGGAAAAGCCATGATTCTCCAGAATCATAAAGTCTAGTTTTTTGGGGTTTTTTTCCCCACACATTTTGTCCGCACGATTCTGAAGCCATTTTTATAAAATTTTGCACACTTATAGAGGGGCACAAAATTTAAAAATGTACCGAAGCGGAATTTTCGATTTAGCCCTTATTTTGTCAAAATTGGCAAAAACTGTCAAAATTGAGGTTTATAGGCACTTTCTCGAAACACGTCTTGTAGATTTTTTTTAAACATTCATCATTGCTAGACCTGCCTGTGACCCGACCATTGATACACCAGAGATATTAGGCAATGCATATGGTAACCCTCCACAGGCTGTCAAACATTGAAATTTTCGAGCCCCCGAAGCCCCCACATGTTAAACGAGAGATAAACATAACTTCCTTTATTGGAAGTGAAATTCACCGATCATCATTTTTGTAAGTAATAAGGGTATTCACAAAACCAAGCGTTAACCCGTTTTGGGCTGGTTAAACAGCAATACCCCTCAAAAGCTAAAAAATTCATGTTTTCTGTGGATTTCTCTAAATGAGTCTTGTAGATTTTCAAGAAAAATTGTCCACTTGCAGGATCTGGTGTGACAATACAAGTTGTTTGGACAAAATACTCCGGTGAGCATTTGTTAACCCTCCACGGGCTGCTAAAAGTCAAAATTGTAGTAAAACGGGCTGATTTTGGACAGCAACATACCCAATGGGTACGCCACAAAGCAATAAACAGGGATACCCCTTAAAAGCTTAAAATTCCCATATTTTTATACTGTACCAATGACCCAGACATAGCTGGTGCTAACTCTTAAAATATAGGGCCAAACACAAATTTTGCCCCCCAATCCCCAAAATTTGCATCTAAAACTAAAGAAAACATGTCCTGAGAGGCCCTCCACACTTCGCCCCTACTGCGCATGCGCAGTGTCAAGGACGTTCCGAAATTGGCGCCATTTATCATTCTAAGTTTGGCCCTTCATCAGTTAACATCTGACTGATCTTTGTGCTTTTAAATCTCAGTTTAAATGATGCCAGACACATAAATATTAGTGAAATGGTGATTCTAAGGAGGATAGAAAAGGAGGAGAGGAAAAGAATGTGTGACAGAATATTATCAGGGCTGTAACTTAAAATTTTTTAATGAAATTATGTTAAGTTACCTATTTTCAAGGCAGCAGCCATTTTGTTGTCATTCTGATTATTTAGTTACACTGTTTTTACAAGTGTTTTTCCTCTCTCCCTGTCCTTTAAGTTCCCCCTTGCTATTCTCCCATGCTTTTGGCATAATTTCTGTAATTATTATTACTAAAATTTCTTGGGAGTTTAGCTGAATAACAGAATGAATTCTGTTCTTTCCCCATGTTTACGTCTTCACCTACGGGTGGTTAGGCGTTGTGTTCTGCATCTACCATCTGATGTTCTGCAGTTTCTTCCCTGGAAGTCTCTGTTTTGCATCAGATGGTGTATTTTTGGTAACTGATTTCGGGCCTGGGTGCCTGGAGTCTTATTTTAGTGTTTTTACACTCATTGTTTACATTTACAACAGCCCTCTGTGTGAGGGGGGGATTTCTAAATAATAATATCTTTATGTTATTTCAATCATAACTAGATACATTATTATTGTTCGTAAGTGTTGAATAAATTGTTTAAAATATTTTTAAAATTTTTGTCCACACTTAGGCTTGGGATCCATTGGGGCTCAATGTTACTTTTCAGAAACTTGGGCTGTTCTGAAAAAATATTTTTTCAATATATTTTGATTTCAATTATTTTTTCTATATTAATGGATCATATTATTATTATGTATTTTGATTGCCAGGGGTTAGTGCGAGTACCAGGACTTGTTTTCTTTTCACATTGAAAGGATATTGATCAATTGTTTTAAGAGGAAGTCTTCCTCTGACCTTATTATCATTCTATATGTGGTCAGTGTACTCGCATTAACTCCGGTTCTGTATCGTATGATTTCGATGACAATATGGGAAGCGTATGTCACGGTATGTTGTTGGGGATTTGGACACTCCGGTCCTTTCCCCGCAGGGTCACTCTACTTTATCAATTTCTATTTCAGACGATCAAGATTAGGGTGATGTATCTGTGATGTCTTCCAACAGTGTGCCTCCGTCGTCACAATTAATGAAGGGCTAGCGGAAAAGTGCTCATGTAATACGCCAATTGCCTAAGAGGACCCTAGTAGGTTCGACGGCCTTTGACGTCCGCTAGCTCGCCCGGTGTAGCGTCCATTCACCGAATGGTTCGGCAGCCGGGTTCGTCCGTTGCGGTCTAGAAGGAATTTTGGGGTGATGCGAGCACTATAAAATTAACTTAATGCACACCCAGTGACGGCGGATCGGAGGGAGAACGGAGGAAGCCTTTTAGTCCGGTTCATAGCTCGTTCCGGTCCATCCGGACGGCAAGCGAGAGAGGCCCCTCTCTCGTTCAACAACATCTGGCCCCAGATGTTGTGGTACAAATGTGTCGTTAGCGGAGCATACGTCCGTCGCTCGGGACGCTCCGTTGTATAGGCAGTCCGCTGAGACTGCTAAGGCTTCCTCTTCTCGTCAGCGCACACGACCGCACCTTGGCTGCGTGACCGCCGATATATTACCAGCTTCGCCGATCAAGGATTCTTCGGCGACCAGGTCACACCATCCGGCAGCCAGGGATTCGAGACCGATGGACTCCGGACGTTCGCATAGGAAAAGTATGCGGGAGCCATCTGATGCGGAGCTGCCCTCGGCGAAGCAGCGATAGTCTGCGCCTCCGCAGGTCTCGACGCCGGACATTCTTGTGCACATAGCACAGCTTATCGCAGCATCCCAGCAGCCGACAGAAACGGTGTCGGATCGAGAATTATCCGACAGCGCTGGGTCGGTAGCCGGGGACTCGAGGCCTGCAGACTCCGGACGTTCGCATAGGAAGTATGCGGGAGTCAACGTACACGGAGCTTCCAGCGGCAATGCATCGTAAGTCCGCTACTGCACAGGCCTCGGGAACGGACGTGCTTTCCTTAATAGCACAGTTTATCGCAGCATCCCAGCATCAACTGAATCTGTCGCATATATTTTATCCGACGATGCTGGGTCGGGACGCTCCGCGGAAGCGGGTACGGACGTCCGAAAGTTTCATCCGGTCCGACGGGATACCGAAAGGGATTCGGTGGATTTCAAGCTTTCCCTTTCGGAACAACATATGCTGCGATGCCGGATAAGAAACTGATAGCGTCGGTGGACTTAGAAATTTTTGGTTCGGTTCAGGGACATCGTCCCTCAGTTCCGACATAGTCCAATAATGTCACACAAACTTTCGAATTATTGAACGACGCTATATATATTATTATTTTATGCTTGCTATCCAAGCATTTCTGGTTTCTTGTTCGAAGAGTTATGGAGATGTCTTTCAAAAGTGTGCCTCTGTCGTCATAGTTAATGAAGAGTTAGCGGCAATAAGTGCTCATGGAATATGTCTATCGCTTACGGAGTGACATTCGCTAGCTCACCCGGTGTAGCGTACATTCATCGAATGGTTCGGCTGCCGGGTTCGTCCGTTGCGGTCTAGGAAGGAGATTTGGGTGATGCGAGCACTTTAATTACTTTAGTACTCACCCAGTGACGGCAGATTGAGGACAGATCGGAGGAAGCCAACAACATAGGGGACCGCATGTTGTGGTTCAGATATTTTACATTCGGAGCATATGTCCGTTGCTCGGGACGCTCCGTTATATTGACAGTCCGAGAGACTGTCTTTAATGCTTCCTCATCCTCACAGCAGGGCACACGACCGCACATTGGCTACGTGACCTCGAGTATCCGATCAGTTTCGGCATTCAGTGATTCCACAGCGAATAGGTCGCGCCATCTGGTAGCCAAGGGACACGAGGCCTATACACTCCGTTCGCTCGCATATTGGAAGTATGCACGGGGTAACGATCTCGGAGCTTCCTGCGGCAATGCATCGTAAGACCGCTGCTCCTCAGGCCTCAGTGACGGACGTGCTATCCGAGTTAGCACAGTTGTTTCGCAGCATCCCAGCAATTGACGGTTTCTCGGTCGAATCAGGAATTATCCGTCGGCGCTGGGTCGGTGCGGTCCGCGGTTGCATCAAGCTACGGACGACCGAACGCTTTATAGGGTCCGACAGGATGGCGAAAGGGATTCGAAAGATTTCGAGTTTTCCCTTTAGTAGTATCGGAAGATGCCTTTCATATCTTCTGGCATTTCTTCCAGTGATTATTTTTCGGACTTCATTGCTGCGATCTTGGATAAGAGACTTATAGCGTCATTGGACTCGGATTTTTCCATCGGTACAGGGACTTTGTCCCTGACTTACCGACGCAGTCCAATATTGTCATTACAACATGTGTTTTATTTTTCGACGCTATATATTTATATATATATACAAGACGGCTACTAAGCATGATAGTTTAGTTTCTTGTCCGCGTGGCTCATTTCTGCCATTTTATCTTTTTTTACATATAGTTTATTTTGGCAGAGCAGGGCATACCGAGAGTTCATATGCGTCTAGACGGTGTGATTAAAGACTGCATATATTCTTTTTCACCGTTTATGTCTTTTCCAATTTCAATGTTGGGAACGACATTATGTATATTAGACTTAACTTAGACGCTTTATTATACGTAATCCGCCTTACTGAGGCGTTATCATTACGTCTTCAAGAAAAGATTTACGGGATATTATTCTCAATGTAATTTCTTTTGAGGGCAGTAGTTTGTTCACGTATAACTCCGCCCTTCAGTGGCTGATTGGAGTTGGTTAGACGTGAGGCAGCCCTAGCTACATCCACGCGTGGATAGTAGGTTAAGAACTCTCTCAGAGTCGCTTCGTTCTCGGAGGAGCTTCTCTTCGACGGCAACTTTCCGGCAATCCATGAATTGCTTGATTTATACATTCTCTTGTCTATCTAGTGTTACAAGAGATTCAGACTGGGGCAAACATTCGGTGGTTGACTCAGAGAGTGCCGCCGCAGTTGCCGGACCCGAGTGTGGCTGTTATGACGGTTGCCAGTCAAACAGATTGGGATATATACTGATCCCTACGGATTCGAAGTGCCAGGGTCTTTGGGTTCCGCAGTCTTTTAGCTATCAGTTAACTTCCGCGGAATAATGTTTTTTAGGCTTGCTTTATGTCATTGCATGAACATTATTCAGAAACGCATGCCCAAATTCCTGTCCTTTAATTCGACAGTAGTGGCGTATCTCCGGAACCAGGGAGGCACTCTTTCGTTTCCGTTATTCAATTTAATGGAAAGAATCCGTCTGTTGGTTATAGTACACCAAGTTCAGTTTTGGTCCGTCATATTCTGGGTCGTCTGATTGTTTTATCGCACTCCCGTTCTCTCACGGGTCGCTTGTTGCTGTCAGAATGGACTCTCAACAAACAAGTATTCAATCAGATTTGCTATCTATGGGAGCGCCCAATGATGTTTTATTTATGACACAGCTGGCTAATCAATTGCAGACGTATGTGTTGGCTTGTCCAGATCTCTGAGCTAATACTGTTAACGCTCTATTGATCTATAGGACAGAATGATAGGATACGCGTATCCTCCGGCGCTGTTGTTTTTAGCAGGTATTGCTAAGATAAACAACCACAATACATTTCTGTTGATAGCATCTCTATCTTCACAGAGATCATGAGTAATTTACTCTCTTGTCTACTGTGGATCTTAACGTGAAATCTTCCTCTATGTGAGGATCTTTTTTCACTGGGTAAATCGTGTCATCTTTATCACAACCAGCAAGGTCGCAACCTTCATGTATTCCGTTGTGTGGTCCGTATTGCATTGTAAGCACTGTACTGGACGAGCTTTGGACGCGATTTCTTACTATAGGAGATCCTCTTCTTCGCTATTCTATGCGACTAAAGTGGAGGCTCTTCCGTCGTGGTGTAGGGATCATTATGTTCATATGGTTGATCCCTCCATACTACTCATTGCTATTTTTTAGTATACTTGTTTCACAAGATCTACTGCAGCCTGTTGTTATTTAGGTTATAGGTTTATGTTACCTCATACCTATGCACTCTACGATAGTTTACAATTGAGTCTTTTGTCTCTTTATCTAAGTCAGTTAGTAACTTTTTGATAAATAGACTTAGAATCTTTAGATTAAATTCCTATACGGATTTTAACTTCAGGTTCTTATTTAGCTAAGTAATCATTTGAGCCTCTGGAAACAGTAGTTTTCAAATTCTGACCTTTTAGACAGTAATGCTGTTGGTTTCTCTTTTACTGTAGAGTCAGTGAGTTTCATGCACTATCGATGGATGATTTTCACTTTCATAGTTTCGGAATCAATACTTCCGTTACTATTTAGGTTGGATTGTTGCATAAGAGTTAGGCTCCTATTATCCGGAACCTATTATTTTAAGGTCCTTCCGTCTTCGTATGGGCATAGGCCTTTACTCTTTCCGGGTACAGTTTATGTATTTATAAACAGATATCTGTTTATTACAAGGGCGTAAGCTTCTTCTGTCTTTGATGTCTAGTAGAAGGACGTTACGCTCCATTTTATTGTTAATGGATTCTATTAACTAGCGTACTGCTTATGGTATATCATTGGCTTAGCAGTTGTGCTTAAGATTTCGGCTCATGAAGTAAGAGTTCTTCTACTTCATGGGCTTACATTAATAGTGTTCTATTATAGATTTTTGAAGGCTGCTCATTGCGCTCAGCCATCCATTCATGAATTTTATCTCAGAAATATCGAGTCCATTTCTGGAGGCCTCTATTGTTAGGTCTATTATCTACTGCTCAGAATGTCATTCACTTAACAGTTGCTACTATAGCTAGGTAGGCTGTCTGTTTCGGCAGTGTCTCCGTTCGGCTGCCCTCTTCGCTCTGGGCTATTTGACCCAGGGCAAGAAAAAGGGGGGGGGGAGGGTGTTCCCTTGGGTCACCTGTTTTTACTATGAAAACAAGGGGATACCTCCTCCGGAGTTAGTAATTCTGAGCTGTTATTGGGATGGTTGTTTAGTGAGAAGTTTAAGTTTATAAAATTCATTCAAGTCTTAGTTTTTAAAGTATAGCTTTTGAATATTGCATATGTCAACGGACATGATTATGCAATTCTCAGACACTTTTAGGAGTATAAGAGTCTCTATTCTCTAGACTTACTTTATTATTGGCTTACTTTAAAAATTATTAGTATAAGGATTATATTGGATATTAATAGAGTACATGGATGTATGAAGCTCAATTTTGGAAGGTGTTGTATCTTTCTAATTTATCATAAATAAGAAAGATACATGTAAGGCCTATTACTTCTTTTCCCTACAGGGGATGACTCTATTTTATTTTATTGAGCGTATTCCATTTTGCTCTATGTCCTTGGCCCTCCAGCCTTTTTACTATTCAGCTATGTCTGGGTCATTGGTACAGTATAAAAATGTTAAAAAATTTATAGTAATTTATATATTTTTTATACTTACCAATGACCCAGACGGGGATGGCCCTCCCAGGAGTTGGGAACTCTTGCCTTCCCGCTGAGTACATAGCGCTTACCAGGCACTGGTTATTAGAATGATAAATGGCGCCAATTTCGGAACGTCCTTGACACTGCGCATGCGCAGTAGGGGCGAAGTGTGGAGGGCCTCTCAGGACATGTTTTCTTTAGTTTTAGATGCAAATTTTGGGGATTGGGGGGCAAAATTTGTGTTTGGCCCTATATTTTAAGAGTTAGCACCAGCTATGTCTGGGTCATTGGTAAGTATAAAAAATATATAAATTACTATAAATTTTTTAACTTTCTGTAGATTTCTCTAAAAACATCTTGAAGGTTTTCAAGAAAAATTGACTTTTCACAGGCCTTTATATGACATTACAAGTTGCATGGACAAAATATTCCGATGAGCGTTTATTAACCCTCTATAGGCTACCAAGCATCATAATTTTGTTGAAATGGGCTGTTTTCAGACACGCGCAACATGCAATGTATACCCGAGAGATACACATAATCTCTTTTGTTGGAAGTGGAATTCACTGAGGACCATTTTTGTAAATAATAAGGGTATTCAAAAACCCAAGCGTTGACCCCTTTTGGGGTGGTTAATAGCGATACCCATCAAAAGCTTTAAAAATCATGTTTTCCATGGATTTCTTTACAAACTTCTTGCAAGTTTTCAACAGAAAATGGCTGTTGATAGGTCTTGATGTCACATTACCGGTTGTATGGATAAAATATTCCGGTAAGCATTTGTTAACCCTCCATGGGCTGCTAAATGTAAACAACAACACCAACAACAACAAATGGGAATGCCACAGAGAAAAATAACTTCTTTTACTGGATGCAAAACTGATAGGGAAAATTTTTAGTAAGTAGTAAGGGTATTAAAAAATCGAGGTCTTAACCCATTTTCAACTCGTTAAGGAGATGTACCCCTTAAAAGCTTAAAGTTCCCATTTTCTGTGGATTTCTCCAAAAAATCAAGTAAGTATTCAAGAAAAATTGACCGTTTGCAGGTCTTGGAGTGGCATTACAAGTTGCATGGACAAAATATTCTGATAACCATTTGTTAACCCTCCAGAGGCTGCAAAGCATCGAAATTTTGAGAAAATGGGCTGTGCTTGGGCACCCATTGCACCCAATGTGTACCTACAAGATAAACATAACCTCCTTCATTGGAAGTGGAATTCCCCAGGGATCATTTTTGTAAGTAATGAAGGTATTCGTAAAACCAAGCATTAACCCTTTAGAGCTGGTTACAGAGAGATACCCCTCAAAAAGTTAAAAATTCATGTTATCCAAGGATTTCTCTAAAAACTTTGTGTAGATTTTCAAGAAAAATTGGCCTTCTCAGATCGTAGTGTGACATTACAAATTGCATTTACAAATTATTCCAGTAAGCATTTGTTAACCCTATGCAGGTTCTCAAACATCAAAAATTTTATAAAATGGGCTGTGTTTGCGTACCTGCAGCACCCAAAGTTAAGAGGAGAAATCAACATAAGTGGAAGTAGAACTCACTAAGAATTATTTATGTAAGTAAAAAGCGTATTCGAAAAAAAGCAAAACCGTAATCCGTTTTGGAATGGATAAACAATGATGCCCATCAAAAGCTTAAAATTCATGTTCTCCCTGGATTTCTCCGAAAACATCTCGTAGATTTTAAGTAAAAATAGCCATTTGCAGTTTTTGGTGTGAAATTACAAGTTGCATGAATAAATATTCCTGTTAGCACTTGTTAACCCTCTAAACCTGCCAAACATCAATATTTTGGATACATTTGAGATAAAATGGACCATTTTCAAATAGGCACAGCACTCAGTGGGTATATGTCAAACAAACATAACTCCTTTTGTCGGCCATTAACTTGTCGGACGACGATATTGATATTAACCCACTCCACCGTTAATGATGGTTTTTATCTAAACATTTTTTTATCAAACTGAGTCATTTGAGACTACTATAGTCGCCTTTCTCATAACATCAGTGAAGGAACTTCAGTGAGACAGTTACAAACAATTCTTCAGAAACTGTGGGATCATGAAAAATCATGGAATCTCATCGGGAAAAGCCATGGTTCACCAGAATAAAAAGTCTAGTCTTTGAAGTGAAATTGTGTAGTCTAAATGGATTTGCTGTTACTCTGTCCCATAAAATTGATATGACAACCAACTCCGGTAACTAAAAATAATTGAGCTCACTGCCTGTTAATGAATAGAGCATGACTTGGAGTTATTTACCTCTTTGGAGAGCCCATTGGAATGGTACACTGTCCACTGTGAAGAATAGGGAACTAGACTTCCCTTCTGGGCTCTATACAGGCTCAGGAAACAAGACAACATTCTCCAATCGTTATATTGCATGAAACCTCATCTCAAGAAATATGTACACCTGGTAACCTACTGCAGGAAAATGGGAGTAACACAGATGAAATATATTGTATGAAATCTTGTCTGAAGAAATATGCGTACCTGGTAATCTACTATAGGAATTTTGGGTACACGAATGCAACTATTGGCATTTTGAAACTGATTTCATATCAGTTAGTCCCAACAGATCATGAAAACATTACAAGAATGTATGAAATTCGACTATTTATTCACTCACTGCTTGAAACACAGAGATATGTCAAAATAATCTGAACTGTTGAACTACCGATGTTTGTTGATCTGAAGCATTGTGTTACAAAACATGACTCTGGAACATAGCTTAACAAAATATGACAATCACTTAAAAAATTATGATGCCTGTCAAATTATTTATGTAGGTTGGGCCTAAAAAAGTTGAAAATCTGTTTCTCAGGTCCCTTCTCTGCATGGTCCTTTTGGCTGCTACATGCTCTCCTTTTCTCTCTTTTTGTAATTAATGAAAAATTAAAAAAATAAAAATTAAATTACTTGATGAATAAGTTAAAAATAAGTGAGAGGGGTTTCTGTGCAATCTATACTGGTCTAGTACATACTTAGTTGATTAGCATTCCCTTTTTAGGGTCTGTTGGTGGCCGAGTGGTGTGCATGGTTCAGTATAGTTTTGCTAAGCAGTTGGTGCCGAAGGAAATTCTCTTGGCATGGGTTTGAATCCCTGCTATGCCATTGTAGACAAATCCAACATCCTTAATTCCATGGCACGAAGAATTTTGAAAAAGAGAAGTTCTTGCTGATTTCCTTGCAGTGCAGTTTGTAGAACTGATGCAATTACTTGATGAATAGCTTAAAAATAATTGAAAGAGGATTCTGTATGATCTGTACTGGGCTCTTATATACTTGGTTAACTAGCATTCCCCTTTTGGGGTCTGTCTGTGGCCGAGTGGTGTGCATGGTTTAGTATAGTTTTGCTAGGCGGTTGGTGCTGAAAGAAACTCTCTTCAGGTGGGTTCGAACCTCTGCTATGCCTTTGTAAACAAAACCAGCATCCTTGATTCTATGGCACACGTAAATTTGAAAAAGAGTAGTTCTCCCCAATTTCCTTGTAGTGCAGTATGTAGAATTGATGCAATTACTTGATGAATAACTTAAAAATGAAATGGTGTGTGTCTGATATTTTACCCAAGTTAATGAAATTAATAAATTTCAGATCCACCAGTCAGAATGTTTTGAAATTTGTTATATATCGTCCTTGTGGGGGGGGGGGGGGGGGGGGGGGGGGGGCAGACTCAGTTTTGTTTCACCAAGACCTTGGGTCAATATTTGGGCTCTCTATTGGAGTCTGAATTTCAACTTAGTGTAATATGAGGAATATTCTTTAAAAATCATCTCCTTCAAATCCACCAGTTGGAATCTTCTGAAATTTGGTATTCAGCATTCTTATGAGGTCCAGGTTCAAATTGTTCAAATCAAGTCGCTTGGGTTATAATTGGGATTTCTTTTTTGAGTCTGAATTTTAACTTAGTGCAATATAAGGAACATTCTTAAAAATATCCGTCAGATCCACTAGGTGGAATCCTCTGATATTTGTTACACAACATTTTTATGAGGGCCAGATTCAAGTGTCTTCAAATCACATATGTGGGTCCCTATTTGGGCTTGCTTACTATGTGAGCCTGAGTTTTAACTTAGTGTGGAATATTCTTTAAAAATCTTCTTCAGAACCACCAATCATAATTTTCTGATATTTGCAATACAGTATCCTTATGAGGGCAAGTTCAGGTTTGTTTAAATTTATTAAGAGCAAATATTTGAGCCTGATTTTAACTTTGTGCAGTGTGAGGAATATTCTTTAATAACCTTGCTCTTCAGATCCACCAGTCAGAATCTTCTGATGATTGATATGCACCGTCGTATGAGGTGGGGTGGGGGAGGGGGGGGGATATGATATGTGACCTGCCAGTATCTTTTGGCATTTGATATTCAGCATCCTTGGGGGTGTGGGGATGGGAGGATAGGGATACACATTCAAGTTTGTTCAAATCAAGTCCCTGGGTTTCTATTTGGGCCACCCAAAGTTTAACTTTGTGCAATATGAGGAATATTGTTTAAACATCTTCTTTAAATCCACCAGTCATATTCTTTTGATATTTGGTATGCAGCATCCTTGGGGGTGGGGGGAGGTGGGCTTTAACTCAGATTAGCTCACATCAAGTCCCTGGATATTTAGGCTCCCTACGTTGAAAGCCCAAATCTTAACTTACTGCAAAATGAGGAATATTCTTGAAAAAATCTTCAAATACAGCAGTCAGAATTTTCTGATACTTGATACACAGCACACTCATGGTTAGCAGATTTAAGCTTGTTCAAATCAAGTCCCTGGGTTCATACTTGAACCTCTTTATAGAGCCTAAATCTTAACTTATTGCAGTATGAAGAATAATCTTTAGATATCAACTTCTTCACATCCCCCCGTCAGAAATCGATAAATATTTGGTACATCATCCTTTGGAAGGGCAGATTGAGATTTGTTCAAATCAGATGTCTGGGTCCACACTCAGGCTTCTTATGCAAGTCTGAATTTTAACTTCACACAGTATGAGGGATATTCTTAAAAAATCTATTCATATCCACCAGTCAGAATCTTATATTTGGCATTCAGCATCTTTGGGGTGGGAGTGGGGGGGGGGGGGGGGGGGGGAGGAGCAGATTAAAGGTAATAAATCAAGTATTTGGGCTCTATCATGTTAATAAGCCACAGATGCAGGTTTTGGTCTTAAATCATCCCCCTCTAACCAACTTTTTCTGGTGAGTGTAAACAACTTTTTGGGGTGAGTGATTAAGGTCCTTTGCCTGAAAACAGTTGGAATTATTAATTTAACTCCATAATTATAATATTCTGCAGAAAACCAATGTCTTTTCAGCCTTGACAATTACCCATACTGCAATTGCAAATTCATCCAACTACATCTTATTTGACTGAACTTGCACAAGATATAGTTGGTTACACTTTAGTCCTTGGAGTGCAAAATAGTATTTTTGAAAATAGTTCTAGGTGAAAAAAAGTGATGAAAAAGACTTTCAGTGACGCAGAAGATACCGAAGAAACAAGAATTGTCTTTTATACCATGATTACCTATTCTACTACATGTAAAAAGCCTATGACATAAATTTTAGCTTTACACACCAACCATGGAGAACACACCAGCAATGGGATTTCAATAGTTAAAATTTACACCTACAGTGGAACTACACCCAAGTTGACCTTTTGTGACCTCGACTAGAATGCAAACTTGTCTAAATTTATCACTTGTACTTGTCTGAATTTATCACTTGTCGCCTTGCGAAGAGTGGAAGGAAACCAGCAATTGTTTATTATGTTTTTATATTAGTTTACCTCATAAGATACCCAAAATTAACAAACCTGCATTGTCTCATGTTATTAAAGCATCCATAGCTCAAAATAGTATATGTTACTAAAATGAAAAAGGCCCTGTGATTTGCAAGTTTCTTTTTCCATTTTGTTTTGACAATAAAATTGACAGCGGAGGTACTGCCCATCAGTGCTCATGTAAATAAAAACAGATTCGCATGTGTGAATATTGTATTATTTAACATTTAAACTCTTATTAATCTGATGATCATGGTATAAATAAAATATACCCAAAGTAGTTTGGTGTACCAAATGTTCAACACTCGTGGTGAAGTGGTGTTAACCACTCGCCAAAGGCTTGTGGTTAACACTACTTCACCTCAAGTGGTGAACATTTGATACACCAAGCTACTACGGGTGTATTCTATATTTATAATACACCTAGTTTATCACATCTTATGCAATAATCACATGTTGTCTGGTATATAAAATCCTGCAATACTGGTCCTAGGAATGCAGTGAAGTTAAAACAAATAAAAAAGGCCCCTCAAAGTAGGTTTTCTGTTTCTCCGGCATGTGGACAGGCACTATTTTGTTTTATTCTTTTTGTAAATATTTCTTTACCATCAAAAATTCATATTCTTGGTTTGTTAGCTCACCTGACTGAAAGTCAGGGTGAGCTTTTCTTATCACTCTTCGTCCGACATCCGTCCGTCGTCCTGCATGAAGGTGGTGTTTGAGCCTCTTTCTCCTAAACCACTGGCCACATTTTAATTAAATTTCATGTAAGTAGTGGTTATATAGGGGCATTTTGATTTTTATCCAAATTAGGTTTCTGCTCATATTGAGCAGAGGTGTGGAGAAAAAATAGCCAATTTATTTGAAAATCTTCTAATGAACCACCAGTAGCAGAGGCTTGATATGTGGTATACAGAGTCCTTTTGAGGTTTAGAATCAAATTTGTTAAAGAGAAGTTTGTCGGGCATTATTTGCCTTCATTATGGTAGGGGCAAAAATTTTGGCCACGCCTAAAATTTCTATTTTCTGAACTGTGAGATTGATTTGAACCAGATTTGATATGAGATGATAATGGGTCATAAGTAGTTGATTGATGCAAAAAAAATTTTTCTCATTGCCCTGTGGGAACCCCGGGAACTAAAAATACGAAAAACCTTAAAACTGCCATATCTCCAAAACTACACGGTACAGAGAATTGTTATTTTGTATAAAGCTTACTTTTATCCAGTAGAATAGATTGGTTTAAAAAAATCTCTATCGGTTTGATCACAAGGTACTTTTTTCAGGACTTTGAAAAAGTGCTGAGTCAGCACTTTTTAACACCGTAGGCAATGGGAAAAAGATTAAAAAATCTTCTTCTCCAGATCCAGCTGGCAGAATCTTTTCATATTTGGTATGCAACATTGTAGGGTGGATCTGATTCAAGTTCGTTCAAATCGGCCCCCTGGGTTTCGTATTTGGGCCCAGTATAAGAGCCTGATTTCGAACTTAGTGCATTTCTGGCAAATTTCTTAAAAAATCTTCTTCTCCAGATCCAGCAGGCAGAATCTTTTGATATTTGGTATGCAACATTGTGGGGGTGAATCTGATTCAAGTTTGTTCAAATCGGCTCCCTGGATTCATATTTGGGCTCACTATAGAAGCCCAAATTCGAATTTCGTGCATTTCAGGCAAATTTCTCAAAAAATCTTCTTCTCCAGATCCAGCAGGCAGAATCTTTTAATATTTGGTATACAACATTGTGGGGTGGATCTGATTCAAGTTTGTTCAAATCGGCCCCCTGGGTTTATATTTGGGCTCAGTATAGGAGCCCAAATTTGAACTTAGTGCATTTCAGGCAAATTTCTTTGAAAATCTTCTTTTCAAGATCCAGCAGGCAGAATCTTTTGATATTGGGTATGCACCATGCTTAGGGGGGTGAGATTCAAGTTTGTTCCAGCCAAATCCCTGGGTTCATATTTGGGCTCACTGTGGTAGCCCGAATTATAACTTAATTCAAAATGAGGAATTTTCTTTAAAAATCTTCTTCAGATTCAGCAGTCAGAATGTATTGATATTTGGTATGCAGCATCCTTGGGGGAGGGGGGGGGGGGGGAGATTCATGTTTGTTCAAGCCATGTCCGTAGGTCCGTATTTGGACTCACTGTGGGAGCCCGAATGATAACTTAGTTCAAAATGAGGGAATTTTCTTTAAAAATCATCAGATCCAGCAGTCGGAATGTTCTGATATTTGGTATGCAACATCCTTAGGGGGCGAGATTCAAGTTTGTTCAGCCATGCCCCTAGGTCCATATTTGGACTCACTGTGGGAGCTCGAATTGTAACTTAGTTCAAAATGAGGAATTTTCTTTAAAAATCTTCTTCTCCAGATCCAGCAGTCGGAATGTTTTGATATTTGGTGTGCAGCATCCTTAGGGGGGTGAGATTCAAGTTTGTTAAAGCCAAGTACCTGGGTTCATATATGGGCTCCCTGTGGGAGCCTGGATTATAACTTAGTTCAATATGAGGAATATTCTTTAAAAATCTTTTTTTTTTAGATCCACTGGTCAGAATCTTCGGATATTTGGTATAAGCTTTTCTTAGGAGGAGCAGATGCAACTTGTTGAAATCAATTCTCTGGGTTGATATTTAGGCTACCATGTCAGGTGAGCGCCCTCAGTCCCCTTGGGGCCTCTTGTTTTATGTTTTAAGCCTCATAATGTACAGAATAGCATGGGTGGTGGTGTAATTTGTTCCTTGAGTGCAGCAAGGCTTTGCAATGCTAAAGCATTGCAAAACCTTGTTCCAGTCAAGGGACAAATTCATCTGTTTTACTAACTTGGGTAAAATATCAGACATAAACCATTTCATTTTTATTTTTTTTAAGTTTACATTCCTCATAAAAATAGAGCATGTGGCAACCAAAATGACAATGCAGGAGTGCCTGCGAAACAGATTTTTAACCTTTTTAGGCCTCAATTCTGAAAAGTGACAGAATTTCCTCTCTGACAGACCCTATCATCATTTAATTTATTATTTGATGAAATTTAATATAAGTTATCTCAGGCAACATCCAACATAGATACAGGCCTGGAAATAACCAGGTTACATGGGGGTCATGTCAGTTATAAAATACATAAACAAACTGCAGGTTACAAAAGACTAATACAACATAACTAGCCCATGCAAATATTTGATTGTTCAAGTCGAAGTCAAGTCGATCAATAAATTTGAGCCTAATTCATCTTGAAAATAAATCATAAATTTCTAATATGAACAAAATACATTCAATACTGGCTAAATTGTCAAAACATTGCGAGGAATTGAGCGTGAACCACAAGCACACATCGTCAACATGGAACTTACAGTGTACTGCCATTGTTATCTGGAATCATGCCACATGTGTGATTTCAAATGACATCTGTAATACACTCATATTTTACAGTGGATAAAAGCCATGGCCTCATACATGTGTAATACATGTAAGACTTCGTACAAAACAGAAGTGACAGGGACTACATCTCACATCTGGTACATGAAGCATCCATCACTTCATGATAAGGCAAGATCGAGTGATGCCAAGCTCAAAGTCAAAAAGGGAGTGAGGCAATCACAGGTACATTCAGATTCTTTGTCTCTTATTCAACCATATGTTCAAGTGCGCTGCATTGTTAACATACATACTGTTGAATGTTAGCATGAATATGTGGATAAATTATCAGTACAGTGCCAAAACAATCATAATTTGGCTACTTTAAACTTGAAACATCGTATACCAAACTGCACTTGAACACCTGGTTTCGGCTAACTTGGTTCGAATTTGATGTTCATTCCACTCAAACATTTTTTTGTCAAGTTCGAGTCAAAAACCAAGTTGAAAAAGAATCCCTATTCGCAGGGGCCCAAACATAACTTTATTAAAATGCTGATCTTGCATGTTTGCCAGAAAGACTTGACAATCTTTCGGAACTTTCTTGTTGAACATTGCATCCATATTATGAATTGAATGGCATGCTGTTTCCATCTTAAAAATATTTTCACCAAAATAGCAAGTAACAACTATCTCATGATTCCACTTCAGCGAGATCGCGCAATTGTTGTTGCTATTTATTTTGACAAAAATCTCGTTAAGTCGTAATCCTCTCATTAATAATGAACGTTTTTTGGATAAGACCTACATTATTATGCTTGAGAAGGAGTTCTCGCTCTGTAAACTCAACCTTGCAGATAATACTACAGAATATTTTTAAAAATTTAAATATTTTCTCTTTCAAACCATTTTTTACGATCAGGATTGTAAGGAGTTAACCAGTCAAATTATAAATTATTTTTGAAAGGTGATTCGTAACATGAGTATTTTTTTCGAAGATTTCATCTTGGAGCAAGGAGAGCCTTAGTTTAGCAAGATTTTGGTCTTAATAATTGTTTTGTTACACTTTACCCAAGAGTGCATAGTACAGTGGAACCCTGTTAATTGAATAACCGCTTTGCCAGCGAAAATTATTCAATTAACAGGAGTATTCAATTAACAGGGTTGTGTCACTTTCCTGTATTCTAGAGATAAACTTAGCATTTATTCTATTATATCTTGTTTGACAGAGCTCAATGAGCTCTGTCAAACAAGATATAATAAATTAAATGCATGTATTGGATGTACTGAGGGCAAATAGGTCTATAAACAAAGGAAAACTTGGGAGAGTCAGGGTAATTTCTCGACAGGTTACAAGATTTTTTATTCAATTAATAGGAGTTTACTCTGTATCCCATATTCAATTAACAGGTCAAATTTGTATTGGAAGTATGGTAAATGGTTCTGTGTTTGAAAACTATATTTAATTAACAGGGTTATTCAGTTAAGAGATATCCAATTAAGTGGGCTCCACTATATTGGCACTTTCCAATAAATTGTAAGAACACAATTTTATGTAAATATTTTAGATTGAGTTGTGTTAACAACCAAGACTTATGATTTGGTGATAGTCAGTGGGTGGGCAGACAGACAGGTGGTCGGGCTGGTGGGTGGTCGGGTGCTCATCCTATCGTCCGGGCATCCTCGCACTGTTAGCACAATGACTTGAACAAACGTTCTCCGATTTGACTAATATTTACCATACAGGTCTTCTGCAAGAGATATCTCAAGCAAGTTCAAGAACTGGCCTTGCCAATTTTTTCGTTGCATAGTTATGGGTCTTAATTAGTAAATTTTTATGAATTTTGTGAGTTTGTTGGTGCAATAACTTGAACAAACGTTCTTCGCTTTGACTAATATTTGCCACACATGTCTTTTGCAATAATGCTGAAGCAAGTTTAAAAAACTGGCCTGGCCTGGCCTGGTCTGTTTTTTGTTACAGAGTTATGGGCCTTAATTAGTCAATTTTTACAAATTTTGATCTCGTTGGCACAATAACTTGAACAAATGGTCTCCAGTTTGACTAATCTTTGCTTTTTAGGCTTTTTTTCAATAATATTTCTAGGGGGTTCAAAATGGCCGTTCTTATTTTTCATTACAGAGTTATGAACCTTAAATAGGGGGAGCAGTGGCATTGCGGTAACTGGTTCTCGTCAGATCACCAAAGTTAAACAACGTCAAGCCCTGTTAGTCCTGAGATGGGTGACCAACTGATCGATCGATTCGGACTTTCGCATTGTGTCCTTGAGCAAGGCACTTAACCCCAATTATCCACAAGGGGGCACGATGACGCTGTGTACTAAGGCGTACTGCACGTCAGTTGTGCACATGTCTTCAACCGATCTAACCCTTGTCGTTGCTCGGTGGTTCTCTCGGGATACTCCGGCTTCCTCCACCAATAAAACTGTCACAGTTATGATTAGCCTTTGTGCATAAGTATATGACCTTAAAACACCAATAAAAAATAAATATTGGCTTTAAATAATTCTGACCTTATTATCATTACAACTAGTGATAAACCGATTATCAAAACTTGCTATCAACCGGTTACCGGTTATTTCTCTGCCAATTCTGATGCCGATGGTTGAAGTAGGACACTGAAGAAGATCTGTTGGTGCCTGTTATGCTACAGAATTTTGTTGATAAATCATCAATTACGAAAGCTTAATACCACTTAATTTCTTATCAACCTACTCACAATTGTTTACTACAGGCTTGCACTACAGTGGAAGTCCCTAACTCGGATAAAATACTCTCTATTTTTGTCTTTCCCAAGCAAGTTGGGAAAGAAAAGTGGTGCAAAAGCACCAATAAAAATAAGCCAAAACTGGGTCGAGTGCAACCGGTGCAGACCCAGTACGGGACGCTCTCTCCCAAGTACAACTCCACGACTTCCGTTGCCAGTGCGCATACCGTCTCTAAAGACTCATTCTTTTTTTAAATCCGCTTCGTGTCGAGATGTTTTTGCACGCTTATCAGTGTTCCACCAACTCGATGTTTGATGTTTCCTGATTCATTATACCGCAGTGTATCCTTTGTATTCTCAGGAACAGTGTTTTATATTCTCTTTTTTCTATTATATGTCCATCATGTATATTTATTTGCTCTCTCTCGAGTCGCGCGCGAATTTCGCGGGCCACGCGGTTCGGACTTAGATTATTTCACAATTATTGTTAATGCTTTTTTTGCAAAATTTTTTAATTGTGTTAGAGTTAGGTGTCAGCGGGGTACCACTCCTTCAGTGTTTCTTCTTTCTGTTGAGAGTAGTCTTCCTGTTGGGTGGTTCCCGGTCGGCCGTCTGGGGTCTTTGTTTCTGTCACCTTTCTCTCTTTGGGGGTGTTCTGTTTTCTGATCTCACCTTCTCTGCTCCTCTCACCTCTTTCATGCCTAGGACCATTCCTTGTGGGCAGTGTCTGCTGCCTAAGCATGTGGACGATGTACATTCGTCGTGTTCCTCCTGTAATGGGTGTTCGGCCGAGCGGCCGTGTGGTGTCTGTGGAACATGGTCTTCCACCTTTTGGGCGTCTGTAAATCGTGTCGTTCGTTCTCGTGGCCGTGCCTCCCGCTCCCGCGGGAAAGGAGAACGTGGTCGTTCGGGGCCTCCCGAACCGACTCTGTCTGGTGAGAGTTATTCCTCCTCCGTGGGGGATGTGCAGTCTTTTCCTGTGGTGGATACTGCGGGAGCCGTTGAGTGTTCTGGTGTAGAGATGCCTGGTTCCGGGACTACGGTCCCCCTCCAGTCGACATCTGAGGCTGTCACTAGGGTTGTGACTCCTCCTTCGGAGCCGAGCCGGTGTGCTCTCTCCATTATTTCACCAGCCTCAACGACTCTCGACGTATCTACTACTGCTGCTGGTCCGTCTGCTTCGTTGTCTGTTTCAGCCGGCCTCGGCTTTTCGCTGCAGGGGACTGCAGAACTGTCCGATACTGTAGACGTGGGATATCGGCCCCAGCCTTCCCTGACTTCAACTCGGCGAAGTCGGAAGGGGCTGCCGGCCGAGCCCATCGCTGTGGTCTCGTCGCCGTCGAGTACCACAGTTGTGTCTTTGGATTCGGATGTTCATAGTGGAAACACTATGAACTCCGGGGCGTTTCCGTCCGCTCACTCTGGTCACACGGCCAGTTTTGGGGGACCAACGCCTTTTGTGCAGCCTGGACCTTCTGCCCCGCAGAGGTCCGCGGTGACTCTCATGAGTTCTCGCAATATTGATCCTCGGGGTGCATCGTACCCCTATACACGTCTGCCTTCAGATGTTTCGGCTGCCGCCCGTCGTCCCGCGTCGGGTGTTTTGGAGGATCGTGACCCTTCGCTGGTTAAGAGGGTCAGAGGTGAAGCCACTTTGCCGGTTCGCTCCCCTGTCGAACCGGTCGGTACAGGCAGTGAGCTTAGGGAGGCCCTCTCCTTACTCACTCAGGTTCTCTCAAAGAGCCTTCCTGTTGCTTCCAGCGAGGCTATGGGTGGTTTCCAGGCGCCTCCTATGGCGCCGCCTCCCGGGATTGGAAACAGGCCGGTTTCCGATTCCTCTGGTGTCCCGACACCATGGGGGGCGTCGGCTGGTTTGCCCACGATGGGCTATGTGTCTTCCGACTCTGGGGAGGAGTCCGACATGCTTGAGGTCGAGGGCCAGCAGTCTTCGGACTTGGGGGCGGCTCTTGACTTTGTGTTTGGGTTTCTGCCTGAGCTCAAACCTGCTAACCAGCCGACAGTGTCAGCCTGGCCGCGATCTTCGGTCGCGCGCCAACAGCCTATGGAGCAACCTGCTTCTGGGCGCCTTCGACCGTGCCAGTCGGTACAGGTGGTTGAAGCTTTTTCAGCATTGGATGCCAAGCTGAATTCCAAGGCTTTGAAGACTTCGTTCTTCACCAGGGTTGACACCTTTTTGCCTCCTGTGCGTTATCGTTCCTACGATTCCGCCAATCCGTCAGTCTGCCAGACTTTGACGGTTCTGGATCAGGACTCCACTTCCCTCGGGCTTTCCAAGCCCAAGTCTGCCGTCATTCCAATGACGACTCTGGAGTCCACGTTGGGCTTATCTAGAGAGATGCTTGGCATGCTTTCTCTCTCAGATCACGTCGTCTCAGCTTTGGCTGCTTATCTGCCTCCAGATAAGTTTGACGAGGTACAGGCTCCTTTGCGTGTGCTGTCCAAGGCGCTTATGCACCTTACTCACACGCATGCCTGTAACACGGCCAATTTGGAATTAGTTCGAAGGGACGCTGTGCTGGACACAGGACGATCCCTTCCCGAGGAGCAGCGTGCTACTCTTCGATCTGCTTCTTTGGCAGGTCCGCAACTTTTCCATGGCTCCGTGTCGACGGTCCGGGATGACGTCCTACGTCATTCCAAAGATCAGCTGCTGTTTCGTCAGCTTGATCAGCCTTCTCGGGGAGGCAAGGGCCGTTCCAAGCCTAACAAGTACCCTTCTGCTTCCTCTGTGAAGCAAAAGGCTGGTCCTTCTGCCGCCTCCTCTGCTTCTTACTCACGGGGTAAAGGTAGAATCGAGGGAAGTCTCAGGATTCTTCATTTAGCAGAGGAGGTGGTTTCTCCTCTCGCGGGCCTCGTCGGGGCTCGAAATGAAGGTCCTCACCTCGACTCGTCCCAGGTTGGAGGAAGGATAGCAGAGTTTGCAGACCATTGGACCACCATCACATCCGATCCATGGGTGTTAGATGTTGTTCGGTCCAGGCTGCGCATATCCTTCCGACGGCACCCCACTCTGTCAAGGGTGCCTCTTCCAACCACAGTTCCTTCAGACGTTTTACGTCGGGAACTTTTGTCCACGGAGATTGCCAATCTCCTGGCAAAGGGGGCGATCGAGGTCGTCAAGAACGTTCAGTCAGTGGGTTTCTATTCCCGCCTGTTCTTGGTGCCGAAGAAGGACGGCCGACTCCGACCGGTTATCGATCTGAGCATCCTGAACCAGTCTATCATTGCTCCCAAGTTCAGCATGGAGACTTTCAGGTCGGTCCGCCATTCAATTCACCAGGGAGATTTCGCCGCCAGCATCGACCTGCGAGACGCTTACTTCCACGTTCCGATGCATCGGGCGTCACGGAAGTATCTCAGGTTCGCTTTTCTGGGGCGAGTTTACCAGTTCAAGGCCATGCCTTTCGGCCTCAACCTGGCTCCTTGGGCGTTCACCAGACTGATGTCGCATGTGATAGCGTTCCATCGCACACAGTCCAGGGTGACTACTTCGGCATATCTGGACGATATCCTCCAGAGGCATTCCAATGCTGCCTTACTGGAATCGGATGTCGCCACTCTGTTGAGCTTGCTCACGTCGCTAGGATTCAGAGTCAACGAGGAGAAGTCGGACCTGGTCCCTTCTCAGTCGTTTTGTCATCTGGGGATGTCTTTCCAAACCAAATTCAATTTGGTGGCTGTTCCCCAGGCCAAGGCTGTGATTCTCTCAGCTTTTGCTCTGACTCTGTCCCAGTCCAGGTCCGCGACCGCTCGGAGTTTTCTCCGGCTGATCGGTCTCTGCGGTTCGGTGACGGATCTCATTCCTCTAGGTCGGCTGCGTGTCAGACCTCTCCAACACTTTCTGCTCAGTCGTTGGAGACCGAATGTAGATTCTCTGGATCAGGTGCTTCCGTTTCCGGACTCTCTGTATCCTCACCTTCTTCCCTGGACAGATGTTCAGTGGATTACGCAGGGTGTTCCGCTGGACTTACCCACGTCCGATCGCGTCCTGACGGCAGATGCCAGCGATCTCGGATGGGGTGCGACGTTGGATCCTCTCGGTCTTTCCCTACACGGGATGTGGGACCAGGATCAAGCAGCTCTACACATCAACCAGAAGGAGCTTCTTGCTCTTCTTCTGAGTTTCAGGCAGTGGATCCCTCACTTGTCGACTCGCCAGGTCCTTCTACTATCCGACAATTCGACAGTGGTTGCTTACATTCGGAACCAGGGCGGCACGCACTCGCTTCCGATGTACGAGTTAGCTCGGGATCTTTTACTGCTCGCTCAGGAGGTTCACGCCGGGGTGGTTGTTCGTCACATTCCCGGTCGTCTGAACGTCCTAGCCGACTCCCTGTCCCGACAGGGCAGGGTTATTTCCACCGAGTGGATGCTTCACAGGGCAGTGTTCCAGTCGCTTTGCGATCTCTGGGGACGTCCCCACATCGATCTCTTTGCGACTCGTTGGAACCATCAGGTAGACACTTTCGTGTCCCCGTGTCCAGATCCTCTGGCTTTTGCCGTGGACGCTCTGTCACTCGATTGGAACGGTCTAGTCGGCTACGCCTTCCCGCCGGTTCCGATTCTTCCTCAGGTTCTCGCCAAAATTCGAACCTGCAGTTGTCGAATCATTCTGATCGCTCCCCTGTCGCCTCAGCGGGTGTGGATCAATCAGCTCCGCTCGCTGATGGCGGCGGTTCCGGCACGTCTCCCGCTACGTCGCGACCTTCTTTGTCAAGGTCGCCCGAGGAGGTTTCACGTCGACCCGACTTCATTGTGCCTTCACGCATATCTTTTGTCAGGTCCTGTCTCCTCCGTAGAGGTTTTTCGAGACGAGCAGTGGAGTGCATTTCTTCTTCAAGGAGGCACTCCACTGGTTTAGCTTATGCAGCTAAATGGAAGGTCTTCTGTCGATGGTGTGCTGATCACTCTGTTGATTATGCCAATCCTTCGATTTCACAGATTGCGGAGTTTCTGGTATATCTGTTTGATTCTCGGGGTCTCCAGCCTGTTACCATCAAAGGTTACAGGTCTATGCTTTCAGAGACTTTTTCTTATGTGGGGAAGCGTCGTATCGGCACTAATCCTTACCTCTCCAAGCTTGTTCGGCACTTTTCTTTGAAAAGGCCTCGGACTTTGCAGCTTACTCCACGATGGAATCTTTCGTGGGTGCTGCTTTGCTTGGGGGGGGGCGCCGTTCGAACCTTTATCCCAGGTGGATATGCAATTTCTCACATACAAGACGGCTTTTCTGATGGCATTTGCTTCGGCCAGACGGGTTAGTGAGCTTCACGCCCTCTCGGTTGACCCAGCCTTTTTTAGGAGTTCTCCCAACAGTGTTACTTTTACCACTGATTGCTCCTTTTTGGCTAAGAATCAGTTACCAGATACTACTCCTCCTCCTATCTGTATCAGGGCTCTTCCCTCTGTTGAGGGTACTCGCCCTTTGCTCTGTCCGGTCCGTGCTATTCGCATTTATCTTGATCGGACACGCTTCATACGGAAGGGCAGAAAACGGTTTTTTCTGTCTCTCATTCCGGGTCGACAGAAGATCTCTCCTCAATCCATTTCTCGATGGATTTGTCTTGCTATTCGTACGGCTTATAGTCGTTTAGCAGCTGGCGATTGTATTACCAATCGTATTTCTGCCCACGAGGTGCGGGCACTGTCTACCTCTTGGGCTTATTCTAACTCCGTCAAGTTGTCGGATGTTATGCAGGCAGCCTACTGGAGAAATGCTTCTACTTTCTCCACCTTTTATTTACGCCAGTTGCAGGAGCAGTCGGAGGACCTTTTTGCCTTGGGTCCTCTTTCTTCTGCTCAGGCTGTTGTCTGCCATAGCCATTAGGCTTCTTGAAGGTCAGTTTCAGCCTTGTGCTGTTACTGCCCCTTTTTTCTGTCTGTGTGTCACACAGGCTCATATGTCTCTTTTCATTGTCCTTTACCAATGATTGCGACATTATGGTTGATAAGCCTCGGGACCTCTTCCTTCTGCTTCACGGTTCCAGTGCACTAGGGTTATGTGGGGGTTGGTTATGCGATTCCCTCCAGCCTTTTGTCTATTCAGCCTGTAGTAAACAATTGTGAGTAGGTTGATAAGAAATCTAAATTTTATAGTAAATTTCCTTTCTTATTATACCTACCACAATTGTTTACATGGAGGCCCTCCCGTCTTCTTTACGGGTAAAGAATCTTTCCTCCCCGCTGATCACATAACTCTAACGTTTACGGATTCAAAAAGAATGAGTCTTTAGAGACGGTATGCGCACTGGCAACGGAAGTCGTGGAGTTGTACTTGGGAGAGAGCGTCCCGTACTGGGTCTGCACCGGTTGCACTCGACCCAGTTTTGGCTTATTTTTATTGGTGCTTTTGCACCACTTTTCTTTCCCAACTTGCTTGGGAAAGACAAAAATAGAGAGTATTTTATCCGAGTTAGGGACTTCCACTGTAGTGCAAGCCTGTAGTAAACAATTGTGGTAGGTATAATAAGAAAGGAAATTTACTATAAAATTTAGATTTCTCAGAGTATGCATATTTAGTGCGGGGCAATATTAGCCAAAACAATATTTGCATTTTGGTTGGGGTGTGGGAGAAAGATCGTTATTAACGGAACAATCACACGATATTGTTCTCATGAAGATTGTGTTTTATTCCGGTAAATAGTGTAAATATTGTTTTGTATGAGGATACAGTACACTTGGCTGTAATAACCAGGAATATACTGAGCACATATACTTTGTGTCTTAAATGGATAATTTTAATGTTAATGCGTGTTGTGAAGTCGTATGATGCATGGTTTATACGTATGTCAATGTATTATTCAGTGTTTTTTTTCAACTTATCTCCCTTGATGTGTTTCTCTAATGTTTACATGAACTCTACAATCTTCGGGAAATGGTGGCGGTCTCGTACCGATTGCAGTTGGTAAATTCTGAAATATCTCTGCTCTGCAAATCCCTAATTCTGCTATGCACTACATACTTTTTTAATGGGGAAACATTATTGAAATGGATAGATATCAAAGGGATTTTTAAAAGTCAGTGTTAAAAATAGAATATCCAGAAACTGCCTGTTTTTAACCCCCGGTTGTCATAATCAGCCAATTCCCCATAACTGGCCTGTTCCGATTCTGATTATCGGTTCATCACTAATTACAACTTGAACAAAGGTTCTAGATTTGACAACCGGCATATAATAACCAGGTTATGGTCATGCAACACTATCCGATTGTCACCACAACTTGACGCCTGCATCGCTCTGATGTGCACCTCTGGTTTTCCTATTGCTGTGCAAATAATAAAAGGAATGCATGCCATGTGAAGCCACAAAAGAGGCTTTCAGAACTATTCAGCAGATCCATGTTAGTGACTTGTAGCTCTCAACCAGTTAATGATACTTTAAACAGCCAGGGTCATATTTTATGGATGGAAGAAGGTAGTTATAAACCAATGAATATTATGAATTTGGACTATCTAACTTACTAACCCAATATAAGCAGGTTTTTCAGGTTGAAATCAACTTTGTTGATGCCAAATTACACTTGATTACTGTGTCTTCTCTTGGGCAACTGGGGTCAAGTATCTTTCCCCAAGGGTACAATACAAATAATGGAGGTCAGGATCATAAATATGACATTACATTCTGTAGTGCAATGCATTAACAAAATAACCCTCCCCCACCCCCCTGCCATTAAGCTGGAAGTAAGGTGAATTTAATCCAATATACAAATACTGTATATCCTTTTTGATATAGTTCCATCCGAAGCAGTCAAGCCAAATTGTGCAGTGCAACAGCTGAACGCAAAGTAATTTTGTAGTTATCTATGTGAATTTGTTTGACATCCCATCATTTTTTCATTCAATTAACTCTTTACCTCATGCAATGGATTTATTCTGCCAGTCAGGGATATGATTTTTCTGGTTTGTTTGGTTTTTTTGTGCGTGAAATTCTGCTTTTTGTTCAGTCCTAACATACCCTGTGAAACTTCCTAGTATTCCAAAAAAATTGTGTGCTTTGGTGGATGTTGAATGTGAAAATTGTGCCAAATTCATCGTCAACGTGTCAATGTCCCAAATTCAAATGGGAAAAATAAATTCCGACTGAATTGTGAAACGTCACTCCAATTTATTGGGTAAAAATTTGCATTGCAAAGTAGGTTTTTGTTTTTGAAGACACTTTAGTGGTCTAGTGGGTCTTCGCTCAGTTTTTTATTTTAAATTGAAGAACTGTGTTCTGAAAAAAAAAGTGTCACCCCTTTATCTCTTTATGTAAAGGGTTACCAGGCGTTTAATTCATAACCCATTTTATTCATGTTATTAACCTTTTACCTAACATGAAAAGCAGATGACACTTGCAAATAAAATTCTTGAAATACCATTTTTTAAAATTTTTTTGTCTCAAAAACATAGGTTATGACCCCTCTTTGGAACGAGCTCGAGGAGCTTGTTCCAAAGAGGGGTCATAACTTATGTTTTTGAGACAAAAAATGAAAAAAATAATGATAATTAATTGGCCATTTTTTAGAATAGTGCTAGCCGGTTTTTGCTGTTACGTTAGGTAAAGGGTTAATATGTGATATGAGTAATAACAGTATGTTAAACGATTTAGTATTCTTTTAACAGGTTGACTCTGGCAGTGTTTCAGCAGGGAGCAGTAATGTAGTACTCAGTTATAATAGTGGTGGTGGTTCAGCCAGTATGACTGTTACAAGAAGTGTAGCTGCTTCACCTCCTATACAGGGGACTTTTTCTATCACATTTGATGGCAATACATTGCCAGGTAGGAGATTTTCTTATATTTTAGAAGTGTTTGCAGTTCAGCTGTTACTGAAGTAATTTATTTTCTAATTTTGTACAGCCCATTTTATTTCATGTACAGAAATTTTGTATTAAGGCGATTTTCTTGTGAAAGTCCATAGGTTTGAATTCAGTAGACTAAATGAGAAAGATGAGAGGGCTTTATTTGATTGGCAACACAGAAACCATAACTCTCTGGCATTACAACAGCCATTTCCACTTTGGTCCAGTCATTGCCAAAGTTCACCTTGAAAAAATAGGCTCAGACCAAGAAATGTATGTTTGATTTTTTTTACAGGTTAATCTCTTTGGCTGCCATCTATTCACAAAAAAGTAAAAACAAAATTTTTAGATTTCTATACACTAACCCTCTGCATACACATGTCAAAATATTACAATTTTAACCTGCAAATTTCTTTCATATTGCGTCTAGGAATTTAAACAAGCTCTCTCAAATAAGAGTAAATTGGTGTAATTCCTGGTTGCTTTTTGGGTACAATTTGCTGCTTGAATCTTGATATTTTGACACACATCAGTGTGCAAAGTTAAATAACTTGAATGAGAGGAAGATTGAGAGTTGGTTCACATTCTCTTATGATCATCTTCTGCATAGCAAAAATATTCATAATTTTATATTGTAGTTCCAATTTCTGGATTTGGGGAAATGAAGGAATCCATACAACTATTAGATGGCATGAATGATGTCATAGTATCAAAGGAAGGGACATGTTCTGATTTCTTTATAACAACTGAATGGCCATCCACTCCAGGAGACTTGCCAGAGATCACTGTAAGTGTAAATTTAATTTTCTACTACTTTAATAATTTCTGTTCAATGGGAGCTGGTTATTGAATGCCCAATTTGCTGATGAAAATCACGTGACCAGTTAGGGCTGCATGGTATTCAAATTTCAATACAGGTATCAGTATTGAAAAAAATACTGCGATATACCAGTATATTGTAGACTAGTTCAGAGGGTGAAAAACTTGGGCGATTTTCTGACAAAATGTGTTCATAAACAGTTGACAACACAGTTATATTTTGGGTGATTAACAATTGAATAAAATTTACTGTACCCAGTAGCTTATGTTCACCTGGGTTATCGGACACTAAGAAACAGGACACTAAGAAACAGGACACTAAGAAACACTTTTGGGTAGGACACTAAGAAACAGGACACTAAGAAACGGACACTAAGAAACACTTTTCCCGTTTTTTACCTAATACTTTAGTTTCAAAAATTTGAATTAAAATTGTCTGAAAGTCAATTTTAAAACAAAGTAATGGAAACCAATATATATTAACCAATAAAAAATCCTAAAATATGTGTTTTTATAATAATTCGCCTCGCTGGTGGCAGTTCTTTGAGGGTGGGGTCTGGTCAATACTAAGGAACAGAACAATTAATAATGCTTCTGGTGACAGTTGGTGTGTAGAACTTAAAAAAAGACGGAAGTTGATACAAAGCTGTCTTTATTTTTTTCTGCATAAAAAGACATGTACATAACATGATATATCACAATATGGCATAACATAGGGTACAATCCTATAAACTTAAAACCTTTGACACTTCTCCCTGACCTGTAACTGTGCAAAGCGGATAGAACCATAATGATATGGATGTCATATGCAATATGCAGGAAATTGAATTTGATGAGTCATTGACCCTTTAGCACAACAAGTACATGTAGCACAAAATTCCTGTATCAAATATTTAAGCCTTTCCCCGCCCTGTAACTCTGCAAAGTGGAATGGATAAAACCATACTGATATGGATGTCATTGGAACCAGGTCAATAACCCGTTTCCAATGGCATCCATATTAGTATGGTTTTATGTTGCTATATGCAGGAAATTGAATTTGATAAGTTACTGACCCTTTAGCACAACAAGCAGCACTAAATTACTGTATCAAATATTTAACCCCTCTCCGCCCTGAAACTCCGCAAAGTTGATAAAACCATACTGATATGGATGTCATTGGAACCAGGTCAATAACCCGTTTCCAATGACATCCATATTAGTATGGCTGTAGGTTAACAATATGGCAGACCATTTTCTCTCCCTAACTCAGTAGCGCTTGTTTATACGTATATTATGGCCAACACCATCTAAGAATTCATGTATACTCTTGGTACCATTCACTCGATCTTGGACTAGACTTTTTTACATGTATATCCTTCTACATTTAGTAATAATAGTAAAAAACAAGACAAATTCGAATGAAAAATAAATAAATACACCCAAAATATAAGTTAACAAGTTTAATTAACTTAACAGTTGAAAAACATTTGCTTGGAAAGTGTTAATTATATAAATATTGTAACTTTAAAAAAAAAAAAAGTGTTTCTTAGTGTCCTGTTTCTTAGTGTCCGTTTCTTAGTCTCCTGTTTCTTAGTGTCCTGTTTCTTAGTGTCCTACATTCGTTCACCTGAAACCAGTATCTTTAAGAAAGCATTCTTTTTACAAATATGTGCATCGTTATTTTATTTTGATTTAAAATCACATCACAGAGACAGGTCTGACATGAGGGAAAACAAAGTGCCTTAACGTTTCTGATAGAAAAGAATATCCCACAATTTGTCACTTTAGCTGACTGTAGTGTTCATTTTTCCTTTGTTCATGAATTTTAATTAATACAGCTGTTTTATGGAGTGTGTGCATTTCGCACCCTGCATTTTCCTCTCCATTGTTTGGTTCTTCTTATGACCTATTGTATTTTAAGTGTTGATAGATATGATCAGTGGTGTGTTTGTGTCAGCAATTAGTGTTCATGTGAGAGGCAATTATTAATGTCTGAATGGATTCTTATTGTGCAGGCTTCTCTTTCCCTTTGTTTCTGTTTCTGTGCCATGTATGTTTACACCCCCAAAACTTGACCTGATATGATGCATGGTTAGAACAGTTCTTGAAGGGTTACGATATAAATACTAGGTTTATTTGAATTCATCATCACCATTCATGATACAGGTCATTCACACTTCTGACATCAGAGTGTGAACAACTTGACTATGGAAATACCAGCCAGATTTCAAAAAGCCATATCAGCTCTTGGCATCTCTTGTCCCATCTCCTGGACTATCCAGGAAATGGGCAAGAACGTCAATCTGATTTTGGACTTCACCATTGAAGAGAAAAATACACCACCCTCCTCGGGGAGAGGTAGTACCTTTTGTGAGAGGAACCCCTCTCACACTGGTCCTCACCTGAGGGGGTCTGGAGGTGGCCCTGAAAAGGAAGAGAGACCAAAGAAGAACAGGAAAAAGAGTCCATCAACCAAGCATAGGGATGCCCGACGCTTGGAGGCTTTCCTGGAAAAGAAGAAGGAGAGGAGTGAGGTGATGGAGGTTCCGGAGGCAGCTGCCACTTCCCCTCCCAGTCCCACAGGAGCACCCAACCAACTACCGGCACCCCAGCCGACTCAGTTGGATGTGGAATGCCCTGTGGAGATTGAGGAGGAACTGGAAGTTGCTTTTTCGCCACCTCCCGCCCCTCACTCCCCTCTTCCTTCGCTTCCGGACAGCCCGGGCAAGGGAGACTCTGCCAACCAACCAACACTGGCTGCACTGATAACCGAAGCAAGGGAACTGAGGGCGCAGTGTAATCAGCTCCAGGCAAAATGCATTGATGGTGACAAGCGCTCGGATGAAATCTCCAGAATGGCTAAAGAACTCATTAACAAAAGAAACCAGCAAGATCCGACAAACTCATCTCCACCACAACCACCACAAGATTCTACAAACTCATCTCCATCACAACCACCTCCAAAGAAGAAGTCCCACAAAAAACATAGAAGAGGATAAGCTGCTTCCTTCTACATTCCTCCTTTGCCATGCCTAGACAATCAAAATCATCTACAGTCACCGAGGGTCGAAAGGGGCTTGTTCCACAAATCGTCCCTGCGTGCCTTCGGCGCGCAAAACCAATTCATTCGATTCATCATCACATTACGTTTCATTCGCACCTCTGACTTTGGAGTGTGAGCACCTCATCACATTGATTAGTAATTAGTAGTTTAGTAATCATGGAAGCACTGGAATTACCAGAACGACTTGCAAAGACCATCACAGCTCTGGGCATCTCTTGCCCTGTCACCTGGACTGTCCAGGAGGCAGGCAAGAGGGTTCACCTGAACTTGGAGTTCATTGTAGAAGATACATCACCAACATCTACTCCTTTAGGTAGAGGTAGTACCTTTCGTGTGAGGAACCCCTCTCACACTGGTCCTCACCTAAAGGAGTCCGGAGGCCCTGAGAAGAGACTGAAGAGGAAAAAGAAGAGCCTGTCTACCAAGCGAAGGAGCACCTGATGCCTGGAGGCCTTTCTGGAAAGCAAGAGAGAGAAGAGTGAGGAAAGGAAAGGATCAGAGGCGGCCGCCAGTTCCCCTCCCACTCCCACAGGCTCACCCGACCGACTTCCGGCTCCTGAGCTGGAACTGTTGGATGCGGACAGTTCTGTGGAGACTGAGACGGAATTGGAAGTTGCCCTCTCGCCACTTCCTGGCCCTCACTCACCTCTCCCTTCAGTGCCAAAGAACCTGAACTTGGAAAGCCTTCAGGACAAATACGAAAGAGAAGCAGAAGAGCACAGGATCGAAAGAGAATGGCAAGATGAAGTACTAAGGGTAGCATTCGCAAACCTTAACCGGCAAATCAACAACATAAATATGGCAGCACAACAGGCAACACCACCACAGACATCACCAGCAACATCACCCAATGCAGCTCGGACTAGACCATTCGATCCAGGTCAGCCAGCTGGCAGCCCACCAACGACACCAACTACCACTGTCTCCCCTTCCAAACCTCCACCTCTGAAAAAGAAGCAGAAACGACATAAGCGCCGCTAACAACCCACAACTTCTCCTTTTCCATGGTCTGACACTACAAAATTCTACAGCTGAAGAGGGTCGAAAGGGGCTTGTTCCCCAAACCATCCCTGCGCGCCTTCGGCGCGCAAAACCATTTGATTCAGGACTCATTATTAATCACACCATCACATCATAGATCATACTTCTGACTTCAGAGCGTGCATACCTAATTAGCCATGGATTACCTGCTGAAGAAAATTAAGGACACTTTGACGGTGCTGGACGCTAGCTCGCTTCTTAACTGGGATGTCCATGTTGAGAGTGGCTGCGTTCAGCTCACCATTATGTATAAGATGAAGAGAGCGCGGTGGCTCAGTAGGTAGAGATGCAGGCTGCAAGCCGAGAGGTCCTCGGTTCAAATCCCACCTGCGGCAACCGTGTTGTGTCCTTGGGCAAGACACTTCATCTCCATTGCCCGCATGGAGGCACGATGACGCCGTGTACTAAGGCGTACTGCACGTCGATGGTACGCATGTCTTCAACCAATCTAACCCTGCCTGTGCTGCAGTGTGGAGTTACGATGTTGGGGAGCTGGCAGCTGCTCGTCGTTGCTCGGTGGTTCTCTCCGGGTACTCCGGCTTCCTCCACCCGTAAAACTGTCACGGTCATGATTAGCCATTGTGCATAAATATACGACCTTAAACATCAATAAATATAAATATGTATAAGATGAAACCCACCCCTGGGAGTTTTAGCACCTTTCGCGGGCCTGCTCTCACTGGTCCACACCAGAGGAAGGGTAACACAGAGTACTGTAGAACCCTGTTAGACTTACGGGCCTATACTTTGGTAAATTTTTACTGTATTAGTACAGATGCTCCAACCTACTGTGGTTGATTAAACATGCAAGGTACACACAAGTACATTGGAAGTTGTTTCTAGGCAAGTCTTGACTGTCTATATAGGCAGCCAAGAATTGTGTAAACACAACTGCACAATCACAGATCATTAAATGTCATAGTGCAGCAAAAATATATGAAAATGCCTTTAGTCCTTTAAAGGTTAATTGAATTGCCATGTTTCACATGAAAAATAATCAACAGGAATTTGGTCATTTTATGAATGCTAGTGATAAACAGAGCATATATTCTGTTATGTCTTGTTTCTCTGAGCTCATGGAAATCTAACAAATAAGATGTAATAGATCAAATACTTACATTGCATTTTGGAGATTAAATAGGTCTACAATCATGATAATTTTTGTGGGACAGAGTAATTCTGATATATTTCTTCAATCAATAAAGTTTATGCTTTAGCGAATATGCAATTCACAGGTTAAATTCATAATGATGGTATGATAAATAGATTGATGCTTGGAACTCCTATTCATTTAACAGGGATTATTTAATCAAGAAAATCAAAATTAATGGACTCTGCATTACTTCATTTGTCTGTTATATAAAAATTCTGAAAAAGGTTAACTAAAAAGTGCTGCCTGCCAAAAAAACAACCAAAACTCCCGAAGAACATTTTTTTTAAGAGTACCTCAGTTTGTAACTTTGTTCATGCTAATTGCTTTCCGTAAACTAGATCATCATCTTATTATAATTTTCTTGACAGGTCAATATTAACCCTTTGCATGCTGCTGGCAGATATCCCTTCCCACAAAACATCTTACCACTGAAATAAGTATAGTTGGGCACATTTAATCAAATTTCTCTTCTGTGAATTGAAAAGACTGATTGATCAATGATGTCTTTAGTTAAAATTAAATACATTTTTCATTAAATCTAGTTATGGCTGCTTTATAGCAGCCATGACAAGGTTTGATGAAAAATATTTTAAAATTACAGGGCAGGTTAAGGATTAAACCTCTGCATACCGATGTCAAAATATCAAAATTTCAAACTAAATTTCTCCCACAAACAAGTAAGAATTTAACCTATTCAATCTTCCTTGGAAGAGTTCATTGAGCTCTATCAGACACAATTATTTTGGGTATTTTGATATCAGTATGTAGGGTTGAAAAAACGTAATTTTCTTCTTACTTGTTTCAGATTAATGCTAATTCTGTAACTGGAGAGAACGTCGTTGTTTCTGTGGAAACGTTGACAGATGGATATTTAATACATGATCCTATTCCTGGAGATATGATGAGAACATTGCACAGTGAACCACAGACTACAGTTTTTGTTAACAAAATTCCTGCAAGATGTGTTGGTGACTGTTCATTTGAATGGGATGCAGGTAGTACCCCAACTGTAACTGGGATATCCCCAAATCAAGGTATGCTGTGTACACTTATTTTACTAGGAAACCATTTTGGTGATCAGTTCATTTTTTAGCTCACCAAAGGGAGCTCAACTTATCACTTGCCGTCCCTCGTCGTCGTCCGTCGTCTGTCGTCGTGAACATTTTTCAAACGACTTCTCCTCTGAAACCGCTATGTCGATTTGCTCAAAACTTGGTATGGATGTTTATTACCATATGTCAATTCAAGTTTGTTCAAATGAATTGGACATGTCCACTTGGGGCTCCACAGGGGGCATAACTCTGATAGCACCATATGAATTATAGAAAAATTATTAAAAAATCTTCTTCTCCAGAACAAGTGGGCAGAATCTTTTGATACTTGGTATGCAGCATCTTGGTATGGGTCTGATTCAAGTTTGTTCAAATTGGCCCCCTGGATTCATATTTGGGCTCACTATGGAAGCCCAAATTCGAACTTAGTGCATTTCAGGCAAATTTCTTAAAAAATCTTCTCCTCCAGATCCAGCAGGCAGAATCTTTTGATATTTGGTATACAACATTGTGGGGTGGATCTGATTCAAGTTTGTTCAAACCGGCTCCCTGGATTGACATTTGGGCTCAGTATAGAAGCCCGAATTCGAACTTAGTGCATTTCAGGCAAATTTCTAAAAAAATCTTCTTCTCAAGATCCAGCAGGCAGAATCTTTTGATATTTGGTATGCAACATTGTGGGGTGGATCTGATTCAAGTTTGTTCAAATCGGCCCCCTGGTTCATATTTGAGCTTACTATAAAAGCTCGAATTCGAACTTAGTGCATTTCAGGCAAATTTCTTAAAAAATCTTCTTCTCCAGATCCAGCAGGCAGAATCTTTTGATATTTGGTATGCAACATTGTGGGGTGGATCTGATTCAAGTTTGTTCAAATCGGCCCCCTGGATTCATATTTGGGCTCCGTATAGAAGCCCGAATTCGAACTTAGTGCATTTCAGGCAAATTTCTTAAAAAATCTTCTTCTCAAGATCCAGCAGGCAGCATCTTTTGATATTTGGTATGCAACATTGTGGGGTGGATCGGATTCAAGTTTGTTCAAATCGGCCCCCTGGATTCATATTTCGGCTCACTATAAAAGCTCGAATTCGAACTTAGTGCATTTCAGGCAAATTTCTTAAAAAATCTTCTTCTCCAGATCCAGCAGGCAGAATCTTTTGATATTTGGTATGCAACATTGTGGGGTGGATCTGATTCCAATTTGTTCAAATCAGACACCTGGGTTCATATTTGGGCTCAGTATAGGAGCCCAATTTGAACTTAGTGTATTTCAGGCAAATTTCTTTAAAAATCTTCTTCTCAAGATCCAGCAGGCAGAATCTTTTGATATTGGGTATGCAGCTTGCTTAGGGGGGTGAGATTCAAGTTTGTTCACGCCAAGTCCCTGGGTTCATATTTGGGCTCACTGTGGTAGCCCAAATTATAACTTAGTTCAAAATGAGGAATTTTCTTTAAAAATCTTCTTCTTCAGATCCAGCAGTCGGAATGTTTTGATATTTGGTATGCAGCATCCTTAGGGGTGAGATTCAAGTTTGTTCAAGACATGTCCTTAGGTCCATATTTGGGCTCACTGTGGGAGCCCGAATGATAACTTAGTTCAAAATGAGGAATTTTCTTTAAAAATCTTCTTCTTCAGATCCAGCAGTCGGAATGTTTTGATATTTGGTATGCAGCATCCTTAGGGGGGTGAAATTCAAGTTTGTTCAAGCCATGTCGCTAGGTTTATATTTGGGCTCAGTGTGGGAGCTTGAATTGTAACTTAGTTCGAAATGAGGAATTTTCTTAAAAAATCTTCTTCTTCAGATTCAGCAGTCGGAATGTTTTGATATTTGGCATGCAGCATCCTTAGGGGGTGAGATTCAAGCCAAGTCCCGGGGTTCATATTTGGGCTCACTGTGGGAGCCCGAATGACAACTTGGTTCAAAATGAGGAATTTTCTTTAAAAATCTTCTTCAGATTCAGCAGATGAATGCTATTTATATTTGGTATGCAACATCCTTAGGGGGGTAAGATTCAAGTTTGTTCAAGCCATGGCCCTAGTTCCATAAAATTTGTCTCTCATGACTTCATTCCTTTGTTGTGTTGATGAACCATGTCTAACTGAATGTGACCCCCAAATACTTCTTTGAACCACTTTGGCAGGTGAGCGATTAAGGCTCCTTGGGGTCTCTTGTGTTTAATTAAAATGACATTGCAGGAAAACTGACAAATATGCTCGACTGAAAAATTGTGGTACACTGGAGCCTGCTTAGTTGAATAATACTATTAACTGAATATAATTTCAAAACACCAACCAATTACCATATCTTCAACACAAAGTTTACTGTACTTGAAGAGTACACCCCTCTTTATTGAATAAATCTTAAAATCTGGTGAAAAAGTACTCCAGTGACCTCTGAGTTCCATACATTTTTTGCCCCAATACTTCCAATAAAGGTATTTAATCTGTTATATTGTGTAATGCTAAGTATATCACCTGTAGACAGGGAAATGACTGAATTCCTGTTACTGTATAAGGTAATAGCCGAAGTGGAGATATTTCCCTGAAAATATGGAATGTGACTTATTCAAGGGGGGTGACTTGTACATGAACATATATTATAATGGTATTTTCTTGTTAATTGAATATTATTTTTCTTCTGACAAAGTGGCTATTCAATAAAGAGTTTTCACTGTAGTGCAGTTAAGAAACTTTATATTTGGTGTATGTACATAAATTCAGTTAAAAGCAAAAAAAATCAATTCATATGAAATTTTTTTTCCACAATCTTTTGGAAGTGTGCCTGCATACTCTACATTAAATTGTAACAAAGCAAATCTTGTGAAATTATTTTTCTCAGTTGAAATAATTTAGCACTCCACCATCTAAGATACAAATGTATTGAAAGTACCGATTTTGTCAGGGCAAAGCCAGCCTAAATATAGGGGCAAGGGGCCTCATATTTAAAGATACTGTAAGTTCAAAATATATTCCGCATCAAGGCAAAAAACCTACATGAATTTCACTTCTCTGTAAAGCTGGAAAAACACACGTGGTGTATATCCAGCTTTAGCGCAGGGACCCAGGGGAGAAACGGTATGTTAGATAAGGTCTGATCTCATTTAATTTATACAGTAGTCGGAGTCTTACGAGACGTAATCGGTTTTCGTCACGGTCAATTGAGAAACGAGATTTTAAAACGATAGAAATGTCTGTCGTATCGTCACCTGATCATTAGTTATAGCAATGCGTGTCAGGAACGAATCATCGTTAAGTCACGCGCGAGATGACTTGTATTGATTCTGCCTCGATATACGTCATCTCCCACCGTTTTGACAGATGGATGGATGAGCGTCCGTCCACCTGACAGTTTAGGGTAAAAAGTATATATACCTGGAAGAGCAGAGCATTAGACACACACTTGGGGTCACACACACGTTGGTGAAGTCCAGGACAGGCGGACTCTGTTTCCTGGCATAAGGGTACCTTCGATCACAGGACCCTGACACGGCTGGAATCGCCAGAGAGGGCATTCCATGATTGATTTAGCTTAACGTTGATAGGCGGCTACGGGGCCGAATTCGTGAGAAGGAACACCCCAGGTGGAACGATAAAGTTTAGATTGTCGAGTAGCAGGTATCGGCCTGCAATAGTCAGAAGTGTAGGTTAATTGTATTGTGCGTATTAACCCTTTGAAGCGTCAGCCTGATTGCGTTCTGAGTAGTTTATTTTGCTGTCGGAACATCGTAATACCGACTGGAGATCGGTGTGAGTGACAATTTCGCCCTAGCACAAAAAGGGGCATTTGTGAATCGTGAATTCAACCAGGAACGGTGGATATTTCAATAGGACTTTCACGGAGGACTTTCAAAAGGCACATAAGGTATGAGTAGACAATATCTGACCCAAATCAGAAGTACGGTGGTTTAAACATGACGAACATTGCTGGTCGGAACCCTCCGACAGCCAGAGGTACAGTTACGCGCAGACGTTGACATTTGAGCCTAAGCGGGTGAAGCTCTTATGGCGAGCTCACAGTAATAACATTTCAGATTTGTGAAGCTCTTATGGCGAGCTCACAGTAGTAACATTTCCAGTGTGTAGACTATAGTGCCAGTACAGGGCTATAGAATGACTATATGATTGTTTAGAATTATTTAACCGTAGTGACCCATTTTCTGTGAAAAGAATTGAATTGTTGATTGTTGAAATATTGAAACGGACTTATTTTTATGTGTAAATAAAAGAATCGTTGTTACTTTAAATCATTCTTTCCATTATACAGCCTGAAGTGATTAGGAATCACACCTAACGGAAATCGAACCTATTTCAGGACAATTTGGCAGAGAAGGAATCACGGCGTCGGTCTAACTCAGCTCTCTGCGCCGAGTTCGCGACACTTGGATTCCGACCCTCCACGTTGGTCTAATTTTCCCGCAACTTCATCAGCGGGACTAAATAACCCCACATCAGCCCAGGCCTTACGGGGCCTCAGGAGTCCCTGACAGATTTGATTACCTTTTGGCAGTAGAATTTTAGCTTTTAGGTGTTTGTGGTTGTTGACTTTTAAATGGCTTTCACCCCACTCCTCACCAAGATGCTTTATGTCTGCCACAAATGTTTTCTGGCCATTGCCTGTTAGTTGCTGAATTTGTTCTCTACACTATGAGGCAAAAATATTTAAGTGTGTGAAAAATTTTGAATATTTTGAAAAACTATTGGTAGTTAGTCTTTAATTGGGTATAATTTGGAGCATTGGTGAGAACACAAATCAAATCAATTGACCATGGTTCAGTACAGTATGAGAAAATAGAAAACTTGTAATTTTAGCCTTGCCAATAGCTGTAAAATCAATAAATTTGTTTCCATCTGAGAAATTTACAAATTATGGCTTTGTCAGTAGAGTGTTTCCGTGGAAAAGAATCAACATCCAAGTGGACAAAAATTAAAATCAGTTTAAATCATCTCCCTTAACTGGTAGAGTGCTAAGTTATTTTTGGTTGTCAGAATTTGTTTGCATGTCATTGCCTTGTTACAATTCATGGAAGAGTGCCCACAGGCACTCTCCCATGAATTGTAACAAGGCAAGCTCATGGTGATTAAATTATTTAACTTTGAAAATAAAATGAAGCAAATCCACAGAATATGAAGCCTTTAAGATGTGGTACATGCACTTCAGAATAAAGCCCAAATATGGGCTTCCAGCACTCTACCAGTTAACTGATAAAGTTCTGGAGCCCATATATGGGCTTTATTCTGAAGTGCAGGTACCACAACATAAAGGTTCCATATTCTATGCATGTGCTTTGAAATAAAATTTAGTCTGTTGGGATTTTCCATGTTAAAATTTATGGGAGAGGGCTCGGGGCACTCTGCCATAAATTGTAACAAGGCTAAGACATGTGATCAAATTTTGATGACCAAAAATAATTTAGCACTCAATCAGTTAAAAGTTTTAGAAATCACTACCAGGGTACTTGTCAGAGATGCAACTCTTTAATGAAAATTATCATTAGCAAATTGAAGTTTGACCAAGCCTAAACATAGAGACTCCCTGACCCCCACCCTCTTCCATAAAGTTTCTGTATTGTGATTTTAATCAATATGTCGGAGGTTATTAATATTTATGTCTTTGTCTCTGACAGGATATGACCCTGGAGTGTCATTAAACCTCAAGAAATGAATAAATGTTACATCTATATTTGGTTCCTTCTATCATTACACTTTGGTTTGTGTGAATGGCATCCGCACTAGTATCGGTCCATCCAGCTGTCCATCCATTATCCGTCCAAGACATTATTTTGTCTGGAGATTTTCTCAGATGTTTATGGACCAATCTGCTCGAAACTTATTACGAATGTTCACCACCATGGGAACCTGTGCACCTGCGATAATAGTTTGTTCGGAATATTTTTGCCAGAATTATGCTCCTTTTTGACTTGAAAAAGCAGGCCTGGAATTTTGTCCGGAGATCTTCTCAGACATTTATGGATTGATTCCTTTGAAACTTGGTAGGGATATCTACTACCATAGGAAACTGTGCACCTGCAATTATAGTTTTGATCGGATATTTCTTTCCAGAGTTGTGCTCCTTTTTTTTTTCTTAGAATGTCTGAATTTTGTCCAGAGATTTCCTCAGATGTTTTGGGTCAATTCCTTTGAAACTTTGTATGGATGTTCACTACCATGGGAACCTGTGCACCTGCGATTATTTTCGATCAGAATTTTTGCCAGAGCTGTGTCTCTTTTCATCTTAGAATAATCATGGCAGTGGAGGGTAGGGACAGGCCCATCTGGAGCAGTAACGTCTCTAGTTTTTCCTTGTTTTTTTGCTTAACTTGACAAAGCCAAGATAAGCTATTGCCATCACGCATGCAGAAGTCTGTTAGTCTGTGAGTCTGTTCACATTTTCCTTTAGCACAAGCTACACCCTGTAGTTCTTTTTTGATCGTCACGAAATTTCATATGCAGGTTTGGGTTATGTCTAGATGAGAACGTCCCCTTTTGGTCATGATTGGTCAACCCAAAACTCGAAAACCATTAGCACAGTCTGCAGGTCGTATTTATGAATGGATTTCACTGTAACTTGGTACGATGCCTCTGTATAATGCCTAGATGAGAACGTCCCCTTTTGGTCATAATCTGTCAACTGTGATGGCTGCCCAAGCCTGAAACCCAAAAACCTTTAGTACAGTCTACAGGTCATATTTATGGAGGGATTCATTGTAACATGGTAGGTTGATGTCATATAATATCTAGATGAGAACTTCCCCTTTTGGATGTGATTGGGCAACTGTGATGGCTTCAGGGGCCCGAATGCAGAAAACCTTTAGCTCAGTCTATAGGTCATATTTGTGAAAGGATTTTATTGTAGCTTTGTAGGATGACTCCAAATAATGTCTAGATGAGAACGCTCCCTTTTGGTCGTGATCATTCAGCCTTGATGGCTGCCCGAGCCCAAACACCTTTAGCATAGTCTATAGGTTGTATTTATGAAAGGATTTCATTGTACTTGTTAGGTTAACTCCATATAATGCCTAGATGATGACATCCCCTTATGGTCATGATTCGTCAACTGTGACAGCTACAAGCCTGAAAACCTTGCACAGTCTAGAGGTCACATTTATGAAGGGATTTCATTGTAACTTTGTAGGATCACTCTAAATGATGCCCAGATGAGAATGTCTCTTTTTGGATGCGATCATCTAACCATGATGGCTGCCCGAGCCCAAAGCCCCAAAACCTTTAGCACAGTCTACTGGTCATATTTATGAAGGGATATTATTATAACTTGTTAGGTTTACTTCATATAATGTCTAGATGAGAACATCCCCTTTTGGACGCAATTGGGCAACTGTGGTGGCTACAGGGGCCAGAAGCCCCAAAAATTTTAGCACAGTCAATAGGTCATATTTATGAAGGAATTTCATTGTCCTTGGGTAGGATGACTCCAAATAATGTCTAGATGAGAACATCCCCTTTTGGTCGCGATCATTCAGCCTTGATGGCTGCCTGAGCCCAAAAACATTTAGCATAGTTTATAGGTCATATTTATGAAAGGATTTCATTGTAACTTGTTAAGTTAACTCCATATAATGCCTAGATGATGACATCCCCTTTCAGTCGTGATTGGTCAACTGTGACAGATACAGGGGCCCAGAACCCAAAAACCTTGCACAGTCTACAGGTCATATTTATGAAGGGATTTCATTGTAACTTCATAGGATCACTCCAGTTGATGCCCAGATTTTGGATGCGATTATCAAACCATGTTTGCTGCCCGAGCCCTTAGTACAGTCTACAGGTCATATTTATGAAGGGATTTTATTGTAACTTGGTAGGTTGACTTCATATAATGTCTAGATGAGAACGTCCCCTTTTGGTCGTGATCATTCAGCCTTGGTGGCTGCCCAAGCCCAAAATCTTTAGCATGGTCTATAGGTCGTATTTATGGAAGGATTTCATTGTAACTTGATAGATTGACTCCATATAATGCCTAGATGATGACATCCTTTTTTGGTCATGATTGGTCAACTGTGATGGCTTCAGGAGCCTGAAGCCCGAAAACCTTGAGCACAGTCTGCAGGTCATATGCATGAAGAGATTTCATTGTAACTTCGTAGGATCACTCCAGATTATTCCCAGATCACAACGCCCCTGTTTGGTCACATTCATTAAACCATGATGGCTTCCTGAGCCCAAAACCTGAAAAGCTTTAGTAAAGACTACAGGTCGTATTTGTGAAGAGATTTCATTGTAACTTAGTAGAATGACTCAGTATAATGTCAAGATGAGGACGTCCCCATTAAATTGCAATCGGTCTACCATCATGGCTACACAGGCCCAAAGCTCAAAAACCTTTAGCACAGTCTACAGGCCATATTTATGAAGGGATTTCAATGTAACGTGATAGGATGACTCGTTTTGGAATAATTTCACTGTAACTTGGTAACTTTTGTTGACATAACGTTAACTGTGAGGGCCACATAAATTAACTGTGAGGTCATATTAACCCACTCCTCAGCTCTTTAGTACAGTGTACACCTCATGCTCTTTAGTACAGTGTACACCTCATATTATTTTTATTAAAAAACATAGCATACAGGGAACAGATATTAACATATTCCCAATTATCACAAATCTTGACTTCTTTCATAAACATTGAATATGATCCTTTTCATTAAACACAACACACAGACAAGTTAAGCTACAGTGTCATTGCACTTTCATTTTCTCTCAGTGTTTGCCATTTCTATCTAATATTAATTATGTTTAATGGATTGAGAGGGAAATTGTATTTTTGTGCAGGTGACAAACAAATTCTGCATGTAAAATAACAGGAAATTGTGTTCTTGATGCAAGTGAATATAAGGTATGTGTTCAGTTTTGAATAGTCTGGGTGTTTGATTCTTGTTTGCTTGCATTTCTGTAAATAGAAACTAATATCTGAATCTAGTCATTCCTACTGAAGTAAAGTAGAAGAGTTTATCAAGGAAGTCTAAACCATTCTGTCAACCTGAATTTCAGCTTGTCAGGGTGTAGAGATATTGGCAACAGACATTTCATGAACAATTTGCTTGAATAAATTAAACCAAATAGCATATATTTTTTAGACAATTTGCAATTTTAATGTCACATAGCTTATTATCCTTAATTGGAATGAGTTAAATAAGTTAATTCAAATGAGTTGTTGTGAGCTAAGTTTTTGAGACAATAAAATAAAAAAATATGAATAGACGATTTTAGTGAAACCCCCTGGCTGGTTTTTCAATTTGTGTTGGGTAAAAAAAAATGTTTGCAGTCTAATGAATGAACTTCGCATACTGTTTTGAATTGGAAGTTGAAGATTATGTTCACAGAAATTTTTTTTTTTAATTCTAGTTAAGTGAGTCATATCAAATCATTATAATGATTATTACACTGATATGTTGTCCCACTTTTATATGTATATAAAGGGTCGATAGTTACTAATTAGGCCTATAAAAGTTAAAAATCTGTTTCTCAGGCCCCACCACATGGTCCTTTTGCTTGCTGCATGCTCTCATTTTATAAGCAATGCAAACTTAAAAAAATAAAAATTAAATGGTTTATGTTTGCTATTTTCCCCAAGTTAATGAAACTGATAAATTTGCCCCTTGAGTGCAACAAAATGTTGCAATGCTTTCTCATTGCAAAGCCTTATTGCACTCAAGGGATGAAATACACCTCCACCCATGCTATTCTGTAAAACAAACCAAACACAAGAACTTTTGATGGCAAAGAAATAATTATTAAAATGAAACTTAAAGGCCTGCCCATATGCACTTTTACATAAAATGGCCCGAGAAAAAGTAGATTTACTTTGTGGGACCTTACATCCAACTCATGCCTAAACAGTTAAGTTTTTTTCTATTTCAGGTTCACAGTCACTTGGGACACAAGTCAATATCAGTGGAAGTGGTTTCAGCACAAATACCAGTTGGAATATTGTGACTATTGGTGGAGCTAATTGTAATATTGTATCTGCTACAGAGCAGTCACTGGTATGTGATGTAGGAATTGGTCCTCTTGGTTTACAAAATGTAAGCGTGTATGTTGAAAATAAAGGTTTGGGCCAGCATTCCATTGGTGCAGTGCAGTTTTCCTATACTCTTGGTGTAGAATCTTCGTCACCCAGTAATGGAAGTTTAGGAGGTAAGACTTTTTTGTTAGCATGTTAATTAACTTGCTCACTACATTTTTAGGTACAGTATACTCCATTTAAAATTCCACCTTACATCACTTCCTTATCCATCTGTCATTATTCAGAAAAATCGCCATTAAATTTTTTTTGTAAAATATAGCTTACAAACACTAATTGTAACAATATAATTCTCCAGTATATTGCAGTCATACATACTGACAACAGTCTATAATAGATGTAGCATCTATGTCTCAAAAATGCAGTGCAGGTTCAACATTGAAAAATTCAGTATCAGAATCATATCAAAGTTGAAAGGAATCCCCCAGCTCTTAAGAAATGTCTTGAATTAAATTCTTAATTTAAGGCAAGCAATAATATTCATTATACCCTGACTGAAGAGTGTATTCAACGTTACTCGATACAATGCAGACATTGAGAAATTACGAGATGCACCTCATGGATTTCAGCCTACATGGGGAAACATCATGTAAGAATGCAGCTGATTGGTCATTATTCATTTGAGTGACATTTTAACTCGAATGAAATGCTGACAAAAATCAGTGTCAAACAAGAATGTAAACAGACCACCAAAGGTGATATTTTCCTTTAGAATATCCACTTCATTTACTCATTTGAAGTTTAATCCTGGTATAAGGGGGCGCGGTGGCTCAGTTGGTAGAGGTGCAGACTGCAAGCCGAGAGGTCCTCGATTCGAATCCCACCTGCGGCAACCGCGTTGTGTCCTTGGGCTAGACACTTCACCCCCATTGCCAACGTGGGGGCACGGTGACGTTATGTACTAAGGCGTACTGCACGTCGATGGTGCACCTATCTTCAATCTTCAACCAATGCTAACCCTGCATGTGTGGGTTGGTATGTTGGGGAGCGGACAGTTGTTCGCCGTTGCTTGGTGGTTCTCTCTGGGTACTCCGGCTTCCTCCACTCGTAAAACTGTCACGGTCATGGTTAGCCATTGTGCTGAAATATGTGACCTTAAACACCAATAAATAAATAAATAATCCTGGTATAAGTACAGAAAACTACTTTGGTAGAATATGCAGTACAGGAATTAACGATCTCCATCAGAGTTTTTTCTGTATTTCACAGGCATGTTCAGTGCCCATGAACTCCAACACTGATCTTCCAACCACCAGTTTTTCGATTTTGAGGTGAGCTGTCACGCTTGTGCACCATCGCATTGCAATTTTTACTTTTTGTAAGTAGACAACATCATGCCTCGATTCCGCCTTGTGAATGACTATCTAATGAATCATTTACATCCCTTGCATAATATACAAATTGTACAGTATAAAAAAATTCAACAAAACCAGCTTGTCAGGCACATTCCAATCAAGGGTCTCATCATATGGGTTTGTTGAATTTTCTTTTTTAAGAATTGTGGGAAAAATAAAAATAACAAATTTTATGTATGGGCCCCCTTTAAATAAACCCTTCCTACCCAGACGATTGGGGTGAAGCTTGTTTGGCAAACTAATCTCGCATAACCAAGCTGTATATAATAAAACTGGACCACCCTATGGGTGGCCGGTTTATTGAAACAGATAAATAATTGCCCCAACTTTTGATACCAGAGCAGTGTACATGCCTAATAAAACAGTAGTACAAGACTACGTAAGCCATTTGATGCAAAGACAGTGAGAGACGTTCCCCCCATCAAAATGAATATTAATGTTTGCCAAAGGTGGCACACTTCAGGCCACACTTTGACAAGTATAATAATGAATAGGGAGTGGAATGAACATATTGAATGAAAATGAACGTGCTACCAAATCAAAAGTGGCCTATACAAAAAGGAGAAAATATATGTACAGTACCGTCGATGTTCACAGACTTGCCATGTAATTTCCTGCCACTTATGTTGGAAAACTGACAAGTCTATCATGAGTCCTGGCCATTGAATGCAAGGAACTCACATCACTAAAAGTTCACCATGGTCCTTCACAAAAAAAGGGGTGTCCATAACACATATGAAAATTGTATACAAAAATTAACGCCCTGCCCTGTAATGCAGAGACTACACTTTGCTGTTTGCCCAGGTGTGTGGCACCGAAGCGAGTCCATTTCACATGCATGTACTTGTTGTAATGTTACTATAAACAAAATAAGGGCCTGCCATATAATGCAGGGACCTACACTATAGTGTCCACTCACGTGTTCAGCACTGATGAGTGTCTATATCCCATACATGCAAAAACGTTCGTTTATACAAAACCAAGTCCTGCCATGTGATGCAGGGACTTGTATTACTGAATTCAATGTCGGCTTCAGTAAAGAGTTGCCCTGATGGAATAAGGCTAGGAAAATCCAACGGATATATGGTCCATAGCAAAGTTTCAAACACTTAAAGGCTGCAAACTTGACCTTCGATAGGAGCCTTAACGTGATAGGAAGAAAGCCAAAATACTGATGAAAAATAGCAACTATGTATGTGCAGGAGGTGTGTGGGAAGGTGGAGGGGTTTGAAAATTCACTTGTTACTTTCACAGTTCCAGATTTGAAAATACTTCAGAAAAGTTGAACAAAGAAATGGTCATTCCACCAATAGAAAAGAATAAAAGGAATTGTGGGATTGAAACTTCAAGACAGAGATGAAAGCCCGTTTCTTGAAAGTGTGAGGTGCCATTGAAGACTGCACCAATATGAGAGTTTCTTGAGATGATGATTTCATTAGAATTTGGTGCTGAACTGAGTGAACTTTATTGAAGTAATATAATCTCCAGATGTATCTGCCTGTGATTTATACATTGGGTCAAAGTGACCAAAGCTGAGTTAGCTGCAAGAAAGTGAGCCCCCGATAAAAGAATTTATGGACTGCCATAAATCTGCCTTTCATATCATGTGTTTTCTGTAAAGGGTTAAAATTTGTCCATGGGAAGTAGGCCAAATAATACAATGTGTGGACATAAATGTGGCCCATACACCATGAATTACAAGCTCCAGCATTTCAACCTTTCAAACTAATCAATCTTTATCTTACGAGAATTAGTACATATATATAATAATTTGACCAACTTCATAGACCAGTAATGCTACTCACTTTTTTTTATGCCCCCCCGACTCAAATTGGGTGGCATTTAGTGATTGAAGTGTGCATGTGTCTGTCTGTGCGTGTCTGTGTGTTTGTGTTGGTCCGAGCCAATAACTCGAAAACTGTTAGGGCCACAGTCATCAAACTTCACACAGTTATAAAGGACCATAGGAGGATGTGTCACACACCATAGTAGGGTTCGTACCTTCAAGATCAAGGTCACACTAAAAATCGGTCAATATTCGTGTCTCAGCCATAACTCAGAAATGAATCATAGTACAATTGTTAAACTTTTTACAAATGTTAAAGACAGTCAGAAGGTGTGTCGCATATAATAGTTTCCGCCACATCCACAAGGTGAAGGTCACAATTGACATTCATATGTTCAGGCTCACAAATCGTGTCTCAAGCATAACTCCCAAAACTATTAGGGCTACAATCATCTAACTTCGCTCAATTATAAAGGATAACGGGTGGATGTGTCACACACCACAGCCAGGTCCAAAAGGTCAAGGTCAAAGTCACATTTCAAGGTCACACTGAAAATCATCAATATTCGTGTCACCCCCATGACTCAGAAACGAACCAAAGTACAAATATTAAACTTTTTACAAATTTTAAGGACAGTCAGAAGACCTCTGTCCATCCATCCTCTCATATGTCGGTACGTCCCAACATCTGTGCATCCATACATCTGTATATCCATCTGTACAAACGTTTTGTCTTATAACTCTGGCATCGGTTGTCAGATTTTGATGCCATGATAGAGAGATGGAGTCCCTGCTTATTGTGCACCAGTGGAGTGAATGGTGTGGATATCTTCTTTGACAGTGAAAACATTTTTCTGATGCCGTGACTTAGGAATAGCGTGCTTCACTTCAAATGGTAATGAGCTTGCCTCCCATTTTCAAAATCAAAAGGCTGACTCTCATTATACCCCCCACAATGAGTTGGGGGTAGGGGCGGGGGTATACTGGAATTGTGAGCTTGCCTCCCATTTTCAAAATCAAAAGGCTGACTCTCATTATACCGCCCACAATGAGTTGGGGGTAGGGGCGGGGGTATACTGGAATCACCTTGTCTGTCTGTCTGTAGATTTGTCTCTCCATCCATCCATCCATCCATCCATCCATCCATCCATCCATCCATCCATCTGTCCGTCTGTAGACCTGATTTTGTCTGGAGATTTTCTAGAGGTTTATGGAGCATTACCATCCAAATTTGGTATGAATGTTCACCACCATGGGAATCAGTGCATCTACGATTATAGTTCCAGTTGGACTATTTTTTGGCAGAGTTAGGCCCTTTTTCATTTTAGAATAATTAATTTTGGCCAGAGATTTTCTCAGATGTTTATGGATCGATTCCTTTGAAACTTGGTATGGATCTTCACTATCATGGGAACCTGCATACCAATGATTATAGTTTTGATCCAACAGTTTGTCACATAACAATATATCTTGTTTAATGAGAGAAAAAAAAGCCATGACCTGGGATATAGTTTGCTAATGAATTGCTCTTCATTTTAATCAACTGAATGAATTTAGAATCATATTAAAAATTTTTGTCATCAGAGATATGTTTGCATAGCAATGGTTATGATTATTTTGGTAAATCCGGTTCATTAAAGTGTAGAGCTCTAGAGAACTCGCTATTACAATAGCTTCTAGCATTTTTCAGGAAAGTGTGATCCATTATCCTATTAAGCTTTTATCTGACACTGCTAGGAACTGACGACTCTTGCGACAAATCTTTTTGTAACTAAGCTATTTCATTCTTTGAAAGTCCTCAAAAAGGAAGTTGTTAAATTATTTGGAACAAGGCCACCCAATTAACCAAATTTTCAGCCCATGGTCTTTAACATGTGAAAAAATAGTGTTAAAGATTAGCATCTATATAAAATCCATCTTGTCACAAAACAAAGTGACAAGATAGATTTCTATTTTAGATGGATTTTAGACTTTTTCCACATGATATATGTTATGGGGCCGAATGTTTGGACATTGAGTGAACTATTTCTGAATAAATTTATTCAGTTTTGTTTCCAAAACTTAGTTTATGACACCTAATGGGAATGAGCCTGTTCCAGTGAGGGGTCTTAAATAAGCTGTGATTTGGAGGCAGACATTAAAAAAATGATAAAATTCAGTGGTGATTTTTGTGAATGGTACTTGCATTGATGACAGTTATGTTAGGTAAAATGTTGAAATGTGCCTTCATTTGTCTTGTAAATACCACTGATTTTTATACAACTTTATTGCTGGAATATCAGCAAAAAACATTGCAACTCAAACTGCTCTCCCTAAAATTCCATCAGGTCAATCAACATGGTAACTCATCCTAATCTATGCCATTGGATGATGTGAAACCTATTATGCCATAGTGCGACAGTTTTCACTTCATCCATAGGGAGGCAGATACAAATTTGTTAAAATTAAGCCCCCTGTTTCATATTTTAACTTTTTGTAGTATGAGAAATATGCTGAAAAAATCTTCACAATCTTTTAATATTTGGTGTGCACCATTCAAAATCAAGTCTCTAAGCTATTTTAACTTGGTGCAATATAGGTAATATTCTTTAAAAATCTTCTTCTCCAGAACCACCAGTCAGAATCTTCTGATATTTGGTATGCAACATCATCCTTATGGGGAAGGAGGAAGATTCAAGTTTGTCCAAAACAGTTCCCTGGGGTGATCTTCTGGCTCCCTATGGAGCCTGAATTTTTACTTAGTGCAAGATAGGGCATATTTTTATACTGTACCAATGACCCAGACTTAGCTGGTGCTAACTCTTGATTATTCAGGGCCAAACACAAATCTTGCCCCCCCAATCCCCAAAATTTGCATCAAAAACCAAAAATTAGATGTCCTATATGGCCCTCCATACTTTTACTCCACAGCGCATGCGCAGTGTCAAGGAGGTCTCGAAATTGGAGCAAAATGTCATTCTTTGTTTGGCCCTCATTTCAGTAACTCCTCACTGATATTTGTGTTTGTAAATCTCAGTTTAAATGATGCCAGACACATAATTAATTGTGAAATGGTGGATATAAGGAGGAAATAGAAGGAGGAGAGGAAAAACAGTGGAAGGAAATGTTCAGGGCTGTAATTTATAATTATTTTACAAAATTATTTCATATTGCCTATTTTCGAGGCATGGCCCTGTTGTTGTTATTCTTGCTATGAATGTTCCATTGTTTGATCAGTGTTTCCTCTCTCCCTTTCCTTTATTCCCCACTAGCTATTCTCCCATGCTTTTGGCTTATTTTTTCTAATGTTTATTACTAAAATTTCTTGGGAGTTTTGGCTTGGAAACAGAATTATTTTCTGTTTTTTCCCCATGTTTACGTCCTCACCCTTGGGTGTTTAGGCATTTTGGTCTGCATCTACCATCTGATGTTCTACAGTTTCTTCTTTGGAAGTCTCTGTTTTGCATCAGATAGTGTTTAAATTGGTTACTGATTTCGGGTCATGTTTACCAGTGCCTGGAGTCATGTTTCTGGTTTGTTTACACTTTTTGTTTAGGTTGACTGATAGTGTTTACTTGTCTTCTGCTTAGTTTACTTCATAGCAAAATACATTAATATTGTCTGTAAGCGTTACATTAATTTTTCGGAATGATTTTTGTCCACACTTAGGCTTTTTTGGGATCCATTTGGGCTCATTGTTCCCATTGGGAACTTGGGCTCTTCTGAAAAAATTTTTTGAAAATTTTTTTTCTTTTTGAATTATTTTTTCGTAATGTTATAATGGATTATTTTATGATGTATCTTTGTTTTTAAGTTTTAGTGTGAGTACTATGACTGTTTACTTTTTTTCACAACGAAAGATTATTGTTCATATTATAATGGGAGTAAATCTTCCTCTGATTTTCATGGTTTCTGTTTTAATTGTAGTAAATGTACTCGCACTAACCCTTGTTCAGTGTGTATCAATTGGGATGACAAACGGTGGAGACATGTGTCATGGTATGTTGTTAGCGTAGAGAGGACCATGCCGGTCCTCTCTCTGCAGGGTCACTCTAGTTTTTCACTCTCTTTTTCAGAGGAACAAGAACAGGGTGATGTTTCCGTGATGTTGTCCAAGACTGTGCTTCCGTCGTCACAATCAAATGAAGAGCTAGCGGCAAAAGTGCTCATGCAGATACGTCATTTGCCTAAGAGGTCCCAAGTAGGATCGACGGCGTTGGCATTCGCTAGCCCGCCCGGTGTCGCGACCATTCACCGAATGGCTCAGCACCCGGGTTCGTCCATTGCGGTCCAGGAAGGAGATTTGGGTGTTGCGAGCACTATAAACATACCACGTGCACACCCAGTGACCACGGAACAGAGGATGGTACAAAGGAAGCCTTTTAGTCCGGTTTCTAGCTCGTTCAGCTCCGCAAGGGCTGCGAGTGAGAGAGGTCCCTCTCTCGTACCACAACATTGCAGTCCGGATGTTGTGGTACATTACGTTTCTCAGTCGGAGCATATGTCCACCCCTCGGGACGCTCCGGTATATAGACAGTCCAGCGAGACTTCTCATATAGCTTCCTCATCCTCACGGCAGCACACACAACCGCACCTTGGCTATGTGACCAGCGATATCCAGTCAGCATCACCGACCAGGGATTCCATGGTGACCAGGTCACGCCATCCAGTAGCCAGGGATACGAGACCTTCATCCTCCGGACGTTCGCATAAAAGAGGTATGCAGGAGTCAACGTCCAGGGAGCTTCCGGCGGCTTAATCCCGTAAGACCGCAGCTCCACAGGCCTCTGTGACGGACGTGCTATCACAGATAGTGCAGATCATCACAGCATCCCAGCAGCCAGCAGAAACTCTGTCGGAACAGAAATTATCAGATAATGCTGGGTTGGTACGTTCCGCCGCTGGATCAGGTATGGACGACCAAGACTTATAAGTGGTCCGACAGGATGGCGAAAAGGATTCGGAGGAATTGGATTTTTCCCTTTCGGAACAACACAAAATTGCTGTAGAGATCATCCGGCATTACCTTCCTGATGTTGTTCCTATGGACCAAAATGCTGCACAGCCGGATAGGAGGCTTATAGCGCCACTGGACACTGAATTCTTCAATCGGTTTAGGGACTCCGTCCCTGAGTTTCCATCACAGTCCAGAAATGTCTCACGGACATTTCAACTATTGAATGACACTATTAGTAAACTTGCTACCAAAACGGGCAAGTCAGCCTTCCTACCAGCAAGTGCTCTTCATCTGCCTTTCATCAATCCAAGGAATAGATTTGAAACGGCAGGACAGGGCATTCAGAGAGTTCCTCTGCAACTAGACGACCAGGCCGAAGACCTTGAATTATCCATGCCGTCGTCTATGTCAATTCCTAACACAATGTTGGAAATGACAATATCGTCTAATAGAGCTAATTTAGACGCACTTTCGTACGCAGATCACCTTACCAGAGCATTGTCATTACACCTTGAGGGACAAGAATTCCAGGATGTACAAACCTCCTTAAGAGTTCTGTCGGGGGTCATAGCATTCTCCACGTATAACTCCGCCCTTTCAGTGGCAAATCTGGAGTTAGTTAGACATGACGGGGCCCTAGCTACATCCATGCGCGTGGATAGTAAGGTGAAAAACTCTCTGAGTCGCTCCGGAGAGATTCTCTTCGATGGCAAGCTTTCAGCAATTTATGATCAATTAACTAAGAAACCTTCAGACTCTCTGCTATTTAAATCCGCTTCCAAACAGTCGGAGCCAGCGGAGAAGAGTAGGCCAGGCACTTCTGGGACGAGTACGTCCAGGGGAAGTTCCTATAGAGGTTTGTATGCGTCCTCTAGGTCTTACTCTAGAGACTGTCAAGGTAGCGACTCAAATAGGGGCCGTAACGCTGGCCTAAACAACCGGTCAGATGCCCCTAGGTCGACGGGGTGAGGTGCGGGCCGTGGAGGACGTGGTTTCTCTTTCCGCAAGCCTCGCAGATCCAAGAGGTGATGGTTTAAACCTCTGTCATGTTCCAGTGGGGGCAAGACTGTCGAGTTTCTCAAACAATTGGGAATTAATTATGGAGGACCCTTGGGTTCGAGGGGTTATAACGGAAGGACTGAAACTGTCTTTCAAAGGAAAACCTCTGTTAACTCGAAGTCCAAGGTGGACTCAGCTTCCGTCAAATCAACAGGAAAGAGCCTCGCTTCTATCAGAAGTCCTGTCTCTTTCAGTGAAGAACGCAATAGAGGTCGTAGAAAACCAGGAATCTCCAGGTTTCTACAGCCGTCTTTTTCTGGTTCCAAAACCAGACGGCTCGTTCCGTCCAGTCATAGATCTGATCTGGATAAACAAGCTGATCGTGGCTCCAAAATTCTATATGGAGACCATTCGATCGGTCAGAGCGAGCATTCGAATGAACGACTATGGTGCGAGCATAGATCTCAAGGATACTTTCAAATCATGGTACATCCGGCGTTCAGAAAGTATCGCTTCGCCGTCCTAGAAGTCGTATATCAGTTCCAAGCGATGTGCTTCGGTCTGAATCTAGCGCCCTGGGCTTTCACTCGAATAATGAACTCGGTAATGACTCATTTCCAATCTCATTAATCTGCGGTGACGTCGGCCTACCTGGACGATATTCTTCAGAGGTATGGCACCGAGTTAACGCTTCAGAATGATGTGCAGAATCTGCTTCTATTGATCCAACCTCTCGGTTTCATAGTAAACGAAGGGAAGTCGGATCTGGTGCTGTCCAAGTCATTCACCCACCTGGGGATGAGCTTCGAGATGCACAACAATCTCGTTCATCTGCCGTTAACCAGAACGAAGTTAGTCAGTTGTTACGCTCGCTATTGTCTTCACTCAGACAATGTTACAGAATTCATGAGACTGATAGGTCTGTGTGGAGCTGCCACGGATCTCATTCCAATGGGGCGGCTACGCATCCGTCCTCTCCAAATCTTTCTGACTCAGAATTGGAGGGCAAAGACTCATTCGCTCGATACGGACATCCTCTTGTCAAATCAAGTGAAACAAGAGATTCAGACTTGGGCAGACATTCTGTGGTTAACTCAGGGAGTTCCACTGCAATTGCCGAATCTGAGTTTTAAAATTATGACGGATGCCAGTCAAACAGGTTGGGGCGCGACCTTGATTCCATCGGATTCGAAGTGCCAGGGTCTTTGGGATCTGCAGTTTTTAAGCAAGCACATGAACATCAAAGAAATGATGTCAATTTGGCTTGCGTTACGTCATTGGATGGACGTTATTCAGAATGCACACGTGCAAATTCTATCCGACAATACGACTGTGGTAGCGTATATTCGGAATCAGGGAGGCACTCATTCCATTCCGTTGTTCAAGCTAACGGAAAGAATTCTTCTGTTTGTACTAGAACATCAGGTTCTTCTATCAGTCTGTCATATTCCGGGTCGTCTGAATGTGTTAGCAGACTCCCTTTCACGGAGGGGTTGCCTGTTGCCGTCAGAATGGACTCGCAACAAACGAGTATTCAATCAGATTTGCTACCAATGGGAGCGGCCAATGATAGACTTGTTTGCGATGCATCTCAACAATCAGTTGCAGACGTATATGTCGCCATGTCCGGATCCTCGAGCGTTTGCAGTAGACGCTCTATCGATCTCGAGGGACGGAATAATAGGATATGTGTATCCTCCAGCGCCGTTGATTCAGCAGATATCGCTCAAGATAAAATAATCACAATGCAAGATTCTGTTGGTAGCATCTCTGTCTCCACAGAGACCGTGGATAAATCTACTCAGGTGTCTGTTGTGGGACATGCTGCGGAAGCTTCCTCCACGGGAGGATTTTCTTTCGCAGGGGAAATCGCGCACTCTCCATCACAACCCGCAAGGTCTCAACCTTCACGTATTTCCATTGTGCGGTCCTTCTTGCATGGCAAGCATTTTACAGGACGAGCATGGACGCGATTTCTAACTGTAGGAGGACCTCCTCTTCGCTAAATTATGCTGCTAAGTGGAAGGTCTTTCGTCAGTGGTGTAGGGATCATTCTGTAGATATTTATGATCCCTCCATTCCTGACATCACAAATTTTCTGGTCTACTTGTTTGATGAGATCAAACTGCAGCCTGTTACCATTAAGGGTTATAGGTCTATGCTATCTGATACCTATGCACACCATGATAGCTTAATGATTGGATCTGATGTCTCTTTATCTAAATTAGTAAGAAACTTTTCGAAAAATACACCTAGAACTCTTAGATTAATTCCTAAGTGGAATTTAGCTTGGGTTCTTCTTAAGCTAAAAGAAGCGCCATTTGAGCCTCTTGACACAGTGGACTTCAAATTCTTAACTTAGAAGACAGCTTTTCTCTTAGCCTTCTCTTCTGCTAGAAGAGTAAGCGAGCTTCATGCACTATCTGTGGATGATTCTCACTATCGTAGTGTCCGTAATACTATTACCTTTACTACCAATGTTGGATTTTTGGCTAAGAATCAGGCTCCTAATAAGTATCCGGAACCTATTGTTATTAAGGCCCTTCCGTCTTCAGACGGGCGTAGGCCTTTACTCTCCTGTTAGAGCAATCTGTATTTATAAACATAGGTCTGAGTTTATCAGAAAGGGACGTAAGCATTTCTTTTTGTCTCTGATGCCTATTAGAAAGGACATTATGGTCCATTTTATTGTTAGATGGATTCAATTAACTATCTGTACTGCTTATGAAAAATTATCTTCAACTCAGCAGTCTGTGCTTAAGATTTCAGCTCATGAAGTAAGAGCTCTATCAACATCTTGGGCTTATGCTAATAGTGTTGCTATTACAGATTTAATGAAGGCTGCATATTGGTCTCAGCCTTCCACTTTCACAAATTTTTATCATAGAAATATTGAGTCCATTTTTGGAGATCTGCATTGTTTAGGTCCGTTATCAGTTGCTCAGAATATTGTCCACTAAACTGTTGCAACTATAGTTATGTAGGCTTTCTGTTCCGGCAGTGACTCTGTCCTGCTGCCCTCTTTGCTCTGGGGTATTTGACCTAGGGCAAGGGGAAGGGGTGGGGGGGGGGGGGGGGTGGGGGTTCCCTTAGGTCACCTGCTTTATAGTGAAAAGCAAGGGAGTACCTCCCTTGGAGTCAGTTATTCCGAGTCAGTGCCGGGATGGTTTTAAAGTGTAAAGCTAATGTTTACTCATACATGTAATATTTTTGAAATGTAGCTCGGTGTGAAGCATTTGTATATGTCATGTGTCAAACAGGCGTTAATATACAATCCTCGGACACTTTTAATGAGTATAAAGAGTCTTATTTCTCTGGACTTCCTTTATTTATTGGCTTACCTTTAAAAATATTTAGTATAAAGGGTTATACTGGATGTTAATAGAGATCATTGATGTTATTGTGCTCAATTACTGAATGGTGTTGTGTCTTTCTTCTTTGATAGGCTTTACATGTATCTTTCTTATTCCTATCTCTCCTTTTCTCCTTGAGGGGATAAATAATTCTGCCATGTAATTGAGCCTGTTGGATTTTCCTTTATGTCCAAGGCCCTCCAACCTTTTTACTATTCAGCTAAGTCTTGGTACAGTATAAAAATGTTAAAAAAATTTATAGTAATTTATATATTTTTTATACTTACCAATGACCCAGACGGGGATGGCCCTCCCATGAGTTGGGAACTCATACCTCCGTACATAACGCTTACCAGGCACTGGTTGTAAGAATGACATTTGTCATCAATCTCCTTGACACTGCGCATGTGCAGTGGAGTAAAAGTATGGAGGACCATATAGGACATCTAATTTTCGGTTTTTGATGCAAATTTTGGGGATTGGGACGGCAAAATTTGTGTTTGGCCCTAAATAATTAAGAGTTAGCACCAGCTAAGTCTGGGTCATTGGTAAGTATAAAAAATATATAAATTACTATAAATTTTTTAACATTCTTTTGGTATTCAGTATGCAGCATCCTTACAGGGGTCAGATTTAAGTTTTTCAAATCGGGTCCCTCGGTTAGAATTTGGTCTCCCTAAGGTAGCACAAATTTTACCTTAGTACAACATGAGGAAGCATCTTTAAAAATCTTTTTCTTCTGATCCACCAATCAAAATCTTTTGACATTTGATATAGAGCATCTCTAGGGATGTCAGATTCAAGTTTTTCCCAATCATGTCTCTAGTGCAATATTGGAAATATTATTTACAAATTTGGTAAGCGGACTGTGAATTAGTATTTGGGCTTCCAAAGGGAGCCTGTATTTTAACCTTGTATGACAGAGGAATATTCTTGAAATCTTCTCCAGAACCATCATTCAGAATCTTTTGATATTTGGTATACAACACCATAGGGTGAGGGGAGCTCAGATTCATGTATTTTTATACTGTAACCAATGACCCAGACTTAGCTGGTGCTAACTCTTAAATATTCAGGGCCAAACACAAATTTTGCCCCCCAATCCCCCAAATTTGTATCCAAATCAAAAAATATAATGTCCTATATGGTCCTCCATACCTTTTGTCTACTGCACATGTGCAGTATCAAGGAAGTACCGAAATTGGCGCCAAAGCCTCATTCTTTGTTTGGCCCTTCTGTCAGTAACATCTCACTGACTTCTGTGCTTATAATCTCAGTTAAAATAAGCCAGACACAAAATAATGATGGAAATAAACTCACTTAAAATGAGCCAGACACAAAATCATGATGGAAATGGTGGATCCAAGGATGAAATAAGAGGATGAGAGGAAGAAACAGTGGTTGGATGTGTTCAGGGCTGTGACTTATAATTTTTATACAAAATTATTTCATGTTCCCTAATTTCGCGGCATGGGCCTGATGTTTTCATTCTTGCTATGAAATCTCCACTAGTTGTTGTTTCCTCTCTCCCTTTCCTTAATCTCACATGCTTTTAGAATATTTTTTGAATTTTTTTTTATTGAAATTTCTTGGGAGTTTAGCTTACTTACAGAATGTTTATTCTGTTATCCCTATGGTTACGTCCTCACCCTTGGGGTGTTAGGCGTTTTTGGTCATGCATCTACCATCCAATGTTTTTTGGTCATGCATCTACCATCCAATGTATTGCAGTTTCTTCAGTGGAAGATTCAGTTTTACATCGGATAGTTTTTAAAATTGGTTACTGACTTCAGGCCATGTTTTTCAGTGCCTGGAGTCTTGTTTCTGGTTTTTATTGACTTTTGTTTACATTGACAACGGTTACTTTCTGTTAGTAATTCCTTGTCTTTTGTTTGGTTTATTATGTAGTCAGATACGTTAATATTCTCCGTAAGTGTAACATTAATTTTTAGACTTGTTTTAAAATTTTTGTCCACACTTAGGCTTTTTGGGGATCCATTTGGGCTCATCGTTCCCTTTGGGAACTTGGGCTCATGTCAAAATTTTTTTGAAAATTTTCTTTTTGAATTATTTTTCGAAAATTTGTTATGGATTGTATTATTATTATGTATCTTTGTATTTTTGAGGGTTAGTGCGAGTACTACGACTGTATAATACATTTTAATTATGAAAGAATATTGTTCAAATTGGAAGTCTCGGATTCTCATGCTTATTGTGTTTGCTGTAGTTACTGTACTCACACTAACTCTTGTACAGTTTATGCTAATTGGGATGACAAACAATGGAGACGTGTGTCACGGTACATTGTTAGTGGTGAGAGGTTGATGCGGTCCTCTCACCACAGGGTCACTCTATTTTTTCAGTTTCTTTTTCAGAGGAACAAGAACAGGATGATGTTTCTGTGATGTCTTCCGGAAGTGTGCTGCCGACGTCGCAAATCAATGAAGAGCTAGCGGCAAAGGTGCTCAATGAAATCAGACAAGTGCCTAGGTCCCAAAAGGGATTTACGGTCTTGTCGCCAGCTAGCTCGACCGGTGGATCTATCACTCGTCAAGTTAGTGGTGTGACGCTGGATATGTCCGTTGCGGACCGGGAGAGGAAAAAGGGTGTTGCGAGCACTATAATCTCGGCTCATGCACACCCTGCAACGACGGAATGGAGGATGGATCAGAGGAAGCCAGTCAGTCCGGTAGCAAGCTTGTTCAGATCTGCCCAGACTGCGAGCGAGAGGCTCCTCTCTCTTACAACTGCATCTGGGGCCAGATGTTGTGCATAATGATCGTCAGTCGGAGCATATGTACACTCCTCCAGCTCGGGACTCTCCGTCACATAGACAGCCGGCATCGGCTAGTCTATTGGCTTCCTCTTCTACATGCCAGCACACGACCACACCTTGGCTTAGTGACCTCAGATATCCAGCCTGCTTCACCGACAAAGGATTCCATGTCGTCTAGGCACACCATCCAGTAGCCAAGGACACGAGGCCTCACCAGTCGGGACGTTCGCATAAAAGGATTATGCAGGACATACCATCCCAGGAGCTTCCAGCAGCTAAGCAACATAAAACTGCAGCTCCACAGGCCTCCGTGACGGACTTGCTATCACAGATAGCGCAACTCATCGCAGCATTCCAGCAACCTTCAGAACATCCTTCAACAGTTTCAGATCAGGAACTGTCGGATGAAGCTGAGTTGGTCTGTTCATATGCAACGTCTGACAGGGATGACCGAGATTTGCATCTGGTCCAGTCGGATGGTGAAAGGTAAACTATGGAGCTGGATTTTTCCCTTCTGGAACAACATAAGGTGGCAATGGACTTTATCCGTCAACACCTTCCAGACGTTGTTCCATTGGACCAGAGTGCTGTGATACCGGATAAGAGACTGATAGTGTCATTGGATACTGACTTTTTTGGCCGGATTAAGGAAGATGTTTCTGAGTATCCGGTCCAGTCCAGCAATGTCTCATGGACGTTTGAATTGCTAAATGACGCTATTTTTAAATTAGCCTCTAAGATAGGCAAAACCAGTTTTTTATCGCAACAAGCTCTATATCTGCGTTCATCAACAATAAGAATAGATTTGCTACGGCAGGAAAGGGCATGCTGAGAGTTCCTCTGCGTTTAGATGATCAGGCCGAAGACTTAGAATTGCCCTTGCCGGCATCTATGTCGATTCTCCCTAGTACTTTAGAGATGACGATCTTATCTAATAGAGCCAGTTTAGATGCATTATCATACACAGATCACCTTACCAGAGCGTTAGCTCAACAGCTTGATGGTAAAGAATTCCAGGATGTTCAAACTTCCTTGAGAGTTCTTTCTAGGGCAATCGCATATTCCACGTATAACTCTGCCCTATCAGTGGCAAATTAGGAGTTAGTCAGACGTAATGCTGCCCTGGCTTCATCCACTAGGGTGGATTCTAAGGTGAAAAACTCTCTTCGAGTCACTCTGGTTTCTGGAGAATTTCTCTTTGATGGTAAGCTTTCATTAATCTATGATCAGATTACCAAGAAAGCTTCAGGATCTCTGCTCTTCAAGTCAGTTTCTAAGAAATCAGACTCAGCAGAGAGTAGTAAGTCAGGAGCTTCTGGAGTGAATACGTCCAAAGGAGGCACTTATAAAGGATATAAAAAATCCTCCAGCTGTTACTCCAGAGACCATCAGAGTTCCGACATAGGTAGGGAACGTAATTCTGGCTGAGACAAACGGTCAGATGCCCCTAGGTCGACTGGTCGAGGCTCTGGACGGGGAGGACGTAGTTTCTCTTCCCGCAGGCCTCGCAGGTCCAGGAGGTGATGGTCAGGACCTCTATTGCAGTCCAGCGGGTGGAAGGCTGTCAAGGTTTTTGACCAATTGGTTGTCAATTACGGACGTCCGATGGGTACAGGAAGTTATCTCGGAAGGCCTAAAATTATCCTTCCGAGAAAAACCTCTGTTAACACGAAGTCCACGATGGACTCAGCTTCCGTCCAACCTTCAGAAGAGAGATTCGCTTCTATCAGAGGTGCAATCTTTTCTGGAGAAGAATACAATAGAGGTCGTAGAAAACCAGGAATCCTTGGGGTTTAAAGTCACCTGTTCCTGGTACCAAAACCAGACGGCTCGTTCCGTCCAGTTATAGATCTCAGCTGGATAAACCAACTGAACATGCTCCAAAGTTTTATATGGAGACCATTTGATTGGTGAGAGTGAGCATTCGTGTGAACGATTATGCAGCGAGCATAGATCTCAAGGATGCATACTTTCATGTCATGGTACATCCGACATTCAGAAAGTACCTTCACTTCGCTGGAGTCGTTTATCAGTTCCGAGCAATTTGCTTCGTACTCCATCTAGCACCCTGGGCCTTCACTCGAATAATGAACTCGGTAATGACTTATTTCCGAGCTCATTCATCTGCGGTAACGTCGACCTACTTGGACGAATTCTTCTGAGATACAGCGACAGATTAACTCTTCAGAACGATGTTCAGAGTCTGCTTCAATTGCTCCGATGTCTTGGTTTCATCGTAAACGAAAAGAAGTCGGATCTAGTTCCGTCCAAGTCGAACATTCACTTGGGAATGAGTGTCGAGACGCTCAATAATCTGGTTCGTCTTCTATTACCCAAAGCGAAATTAGTCAGTTGTTATGCTCGCTTTTGTCTACACTCAGACTTAGTAACAGCGAGAGAATTCATGTGACTGATGGGTTTGTGTGGAGCCGTGGTGGACCTTATTCTGATGGGGTGCTTATGCACACATCCACCCCAGATATTTTTCACTCAGACTTGTAGTGTGAAGACTCATTCGCACAAAACACGTATCGTCTTATCGAACCAAGTAAAACAAGAGATTCAGACTTTGGCAGATATTCAATGGTTGACCCAGGGAGTTTCACTGCAACTGCCGGATCTGTTTTTTATGATTATGACGGATGCGAGTCAAACAGGTTGGGGCGCAACGTTGAGTCCAACAGATTTGAGGTGCCAGGGTCTTTGGGATCCTGAGTTCCTGAACAAGCACATAAACTTCAAAGAGATTATGTCAATTTGGCTTGCGCTACGTCATTGGATGAACATAATTCAGAATTCACATGTTCAAATACTGTCAGACAATTCTATGGTAGTAGCGTAAATTTGGAACCAGGGGGGGGAGGGCACTCATTCCATTCCGTTATTCAACTTAACGGAAAGAATCCTTCTGTTTGTTCTAGAGCATCATGTTCTTCTGTCGGTCCATCATATTCCGGGTCATCTGAACGTTCTAGCGGACTCGCTCTCTCGGTAAGGCCGCTTGTTGCCGTCAGAATGGACTCTCTCTCGAGTATTCAATCAGATTTGCTACCAATGGGATCGCCCAATGATAGACTTGTTTGAGATGCATCTCAACAATCAGTTGCAGACGTATGTGTCACCATGCCCAGATCCTCGAGCGTTCGCATTAGACGCTCTCTCGATCTCTTGGCGTGGAATGATAGGATATGCATATCCTCCAGCTCCATTGATTCAACAGATCTTGCTAAAAATCAAGCAATCTCACTGCAAGATTCTGTTGGTAGCATCTCTGTCGCCCCAGAGACCATGGATGAATCAACTCAGGTGTCTGTTATGGGACATTCCACGGAAGCTTCCTCCATGGGAGGACCTTCTCTCAGGGGAAATCACGCACACACAACCCGCAAGGTCTCAACCTTCACCTATTTCCGTTGTGCGGTCCTTCTTGCATGGCAAGCAATTTACAGGACGAGCAGTGGACGCAATTTCTAACTGTAGGAGGGCCTCCTCTTCGCTAAATTATGCAGCAAAGTGGAAGGTTTTCTCTCGTTGGTGTAGGGATCACTCGATTGATGTTTATAATCCCTCCATTCCAGACATTGCTAATTTTTTGGTCTACTTGTTTGACGAGATCAAACTGTAGCCAGTAACTATTAAGGGTTATAGGTCTATGCTATCGGATACATATGCTCATCATGATAGCTTACAAATTGGATCTAATGTCTCTTTATCTAAATTAGTTAAAAAATTTTTGAAAAACAGACCTAGAACCCTTAGGTTAATTCCTAAGTGGAATTTAGCTTGGGCTCTTCTGAAGCTCAAAGAAGCTCCTTTTGAACCTCTTAACACTGTAGACTTCGAATACATGTCTTTTAAAATAGAGCTCTTCCATCCTCAGATGGCCATAGGCCTTTGCTGTGTCCAGTTAGAGCTATGCGTATTTACAAACGCAGATCTGAGTTTATCAGAAAGGGGCGAAAACGTTTCTTTCTGTCCCTGCTTCCTAGTAGAAAGGACATTACGGTCCATTCTATTTCTAGGTGGATTCAGTTGGCTATTTGTACTGCTTATGAAAGTTTAACTTCAAGTCAGCAGTCCGTGCTTAAGATTTCAGCGCATGAAGTTAGAGCACTGTCTACATCTTGAGCTTTTTCTAACAGTATTGCTATTACGGATCTGATGAAGGCTGCATACTGGTTTCAGCCTTCTACTTTCAATAATTTTTACCTTAGAAAAATTGAGTCTATTTCTGGCGACCTTAGTTGTTTAGGTCCGTTATCTGTTGCTCAGAATTCCGTCCACTCAACGGTTGCAATTATAGTTATGTAGGCTTTCTGTTCCAGCAGTGACTCTGTCCTGCTGCCCTCTTCGTTCTGTGGTGATTGACCCAGAGCAAGGTGAAGGGGGTGGGGTGGTGGGGGGGGGGGGGGGGTGATGGTGTTCCCTTATATCACCGGCTTTATAGTGAAAAGCAAGGGAATACCTCCTTCTGAGTCAGTAATTCCGAGTCAGTACTGGGATGGTTATAAAGTGTAAAGCAAATGTCTTTCTCATTTATCTAATATTTTTAAAGTGTAGCTTGGTGTGAAGCATTTGTATATGTCACATGTCATACGAGCGTTAATATACAATCCTCGGACACTTTTAAATGAGTATAAAGAGTCTCATTCACTGGACTATCTTTATTTATTGGTTTTCCTTTAAGAAATTAGTATAATGGGTTATACTGGATGTTAATATAATAGAGATCATTGATGTTATTGTGCTCAATTACTGACTGGTAATGTGTCTTTCTTATTTTTAATAAACAAGAAAGTTCTATGTAAATCCTTTTTCTCCTTTTCTCCTTGAGGGGATAATTTTTTATAAGTAATTGAGCCTGTTGGATTTTTCTTTATGTCCTAGGCCCTCCAGCCTTTTTTCTATTCAGCTAAGCCTGGGTCATTGGTTACAGTATAAAATATGAAAAAATTAACAGTAATTTATATATTTTTTATACTTACCAATGACCCAGACGGGGATGGCTCTTCCATGAGTTGGGAACCTCCCTACTGATTATATAACATTTAGCAGGCACTGGTTGTAAGAATGAGGCTTTGGTGCCAATTTCGGTACTTCCTTGACACTGCACATGTGCAGTAGGTAAAAGTACAGAGGACCATATAGGACATTAGATTTTTTGATTTGGATGCAGATTTTGGGGGTTGAGGGAGGGGGCGTGGGGGGGGGGGGGGCAAAATTTGTGATTGGCTCTGAATATTTAAGAGTTAGCACTAGCTAAGTCTGGGTCATTGGTAAGTATAAAAAATATATAAATTACTATAAATTTTTTCATTTTGTTTAAATCAAGTTATTGGATTAACATTTGGGCTTAGAGTAATATGATAAATAATCTTTAAAAATCTCCCCCTTCAGATCCACCATGCAGAATTTATTGACATTTTGTATACAGCATACTTGTTGGGGTGGGTGATGTATTTTGATGGAGGTGGGGCACTGATTCAAGTTGTTCAGGTTGAGTCCCTATGTTGATATTTGGGCACCCTAGTATTGTATAATGGAAATCTGAGGATCATTTCTGTGGTGGCATCTCAATACTACTTTACTTCATTTTTCTGTAGTCAGTGATAACTAACCATAGATGCTAATTGAATCCTTCTTAAAGCAACTTTGTCAGGTGAGCATCTCAGACCCCCTGGGGTGTCTTGTTTAAACAGCAATCAGTGATTACAGGGTGTCAGGAAATTGAAAATCTTTGAGAGCATTTTTTTTTAAGTTGAGCTGTTTTTATTTGTAAAAGCTTCAACACACCCATGATAGCTAGAGATGGGCCGAAACTGCGGTTATCGGTAAAAGCCGATATCCGATATTTTCAGTAAATTTATCAGCCGATCCGATCCGATAACCGATAACTTATAACATGTAAACCATAAACTACTGGAACAATAGTCAATTACTTCCTTAACAGCGACAAGATGGCATTTTATGCAATCAGTTTACATGGCCTAAATCATAACTCGATTTTGTCTGTAGTGCGGGCTTCTCTAATGTTAAAAATCGTTAAGGTATAGAAACGATAAATTGTTGGGATAAATTGTTGGAGGGAGGGGCAGGGGGGGTGCATAACATGGAAGAATAATACGTTTACATACTTTGACCAAGGGACAGCTTAACAAAACACCCTACGGTCATGTTCGAGGCACACGAAACGTTTTGCGGTGAATGCGTTCGATTGGCTCTGTGACATCTCGCCACGAGTACACTGATCAACGACGCGTGAGCTACCAGAACATTTGGAAAAATGGTCAGTATCGGACACCTAGAATGAATTAAAAGAGGAAAACAAAAAGTTGGCCCAAAAAGAAGTTACCAGTGAGGCCCTGGCGCCACCGTTGCCCCATGATCAAGGTTTTGCCAATGGAGTATCAGTGGCAGTACGTGGTGTGAATAGTGAAATTGAGAGTGTCAGTCCATCTGAAATTGTTTGCATCACAGGTGCTTTGGTATGTATTTCTAAATTGTTTCTGTATTGAATATATTTGAAGCCATATTGCGGTTATTGGTAAAAGCCAGTATCCGATATTTTCGCTAAATTTATCGGCCGATCCGATCCGATAACCGATAACTTATAACGTGTAAACCATAAACTACTGGAACAATAGTCAATTACTTCCTTAACAGCGACAAGATGGCATTTTATGCAATCAATTTACATGGCCTAAATCATAACTCGATTTTGTCTGTAGTGCGGACCTCTCTAATGTTACAAATCGTTAAGGTATAGAAACGTTAAATTGTTGGGATAAATTGTTGGAGGGAGGGGCGGAGGGGGGTGGGGTTGTCATAACATGGAAGAATAATACGTTTACATACTTTGACCAAGGGACAGCTTAAAACACCCTACGGTCATGTTTGAGGCACACAAAATTGAATGCATTCGATTGGCTCTGTGACATCTCGCCGCGAGTACACTGATCAGCGACGCGTGAGCTACCGGAACGTTTGGAAAAACGGTCAGTATCGGACACCTAGAATGAATTAAAAGAGGAAAACAAAAAGCTGGCCCAAAAAGAAGTTACCAGTGAGGCCCTGACACCACCGTTGCCCCATGATCAAGAGTCAAGTCAAGTCGGTCCCAAAGCAGGGAAAAATCCCCCCCCCCCCCCCACCCCCCATCATTTTACTGCACTAGAAATAACAAGTTGTTTCAACTCCTTTATCCAATGTAAATTACGGAAAGACAAAACCCGACCAGTGCAATATAGGCCTACACAAAACCTCTATTCAATAATTTAATTATTTTTTAGATTTTCACTTTTTGTTTTGGCTTCCAAATTGCTCATAACCTAGGTTTGGGGAAAATGAACATCTACATGTAAATCACACAATTATTATTTTCGCCAGTGTCGCCTGCTTCAGCAAGGCATTGGGTATATGGTTAAAAAGCTGAATTTCTGTCATTTACCAACTGAAGGACCCAGAGAGCCATAAAAAATGCGGCGAGGGTTGTGTTTTGGGGACAGTTTACGAATTATTTAGTGTACATGCCCCCCCCCCCCCCTCCCCATCCTGCCAACTAAAGACCACCTCATCGGAAGAATCTATATGTATACATGTAACTAACAAGAACTGATTTTCATCCATGCATTGCAGACCATTTTGATAGCTTCATTTATTGATTTCGAAGGGCATACACGGGAAATTATGACTGTAATGCTACTTATGCAGATGGAAACTCGGGTAGGCCTACAGCCATTTACTCCCTGTGGGAACCCCGGGAAGTAAGCAGCACTTGGTTTACTGTGGTAAACCAGTTCCGCTTTACTAGTAAAATAGGACCCAGTCACCAATGCTTGGGGTGAAAGTCCTCTAAAATGGGCAACATGTAGATCAACGATTGACTAAATTTGACCTCATCTCCATGTTGTGTCACGATTAGCCATAGTGCATAAATATGTGACGTTTACCACCAACAAACAAACAAACAAACAAACAATACAGCCATTTACATGTAAGTCCCCATCTGCCCCCCCCCCCCCCCCCCCCACCACCACCACATACACACACGCCAAGAAAACGTGTCTTGTTTACTACAGCGAATACGCATCGTTCCAGTCAAGTTGACCAATAATACCCCCCACCCACCCCATCTTGATGCTTGAAATCCTTGATCCGCCAAGGTTTGAAAATATATTACTGCCGACTTAGACCAAATGGTCACTCACAAACTGAGGTAGTGAGGTAAATGGTTCATAATTACAACAACATATTAAACTCAATAAACTGATTAAAATTTTAAACATACATGTAGGTTCTGAATCCCCCATTGGGACGAGTGCGTCATGCTCGTTTCAATGTGGGGTCACAACCTGCTTTTTGTGTTAATCGGTCGCCCCTCAACCCAGCGTTACTGCAGAAACCTACCAACTCTATACAAAAATCACGATCGATTCTTATTTGAACTGTACTTCACCCAACAGTGTTAAGATCACACAGAATTTTCCAGGTTCTCGTTCAGTCAACCGATATGGGTGTGTTTACAGAAGAGCGGCTGACAGTCTGTTTTGTGTTGAATTCACAGAGAAGTCAATCAGGCCTAATGATTCAACAGGGGCCGTGATATAGCCTGTAGACTACACAGGCACCCGTCATATAGGCCTACCCAGTACCCACTTCGTTTTCGTTTCAGTACACATGTGTAAAACATTGAACACTTCTAGAGCTGATGTCCAGGTCCAGAATTTCCATCTTCCCGCGAGTCGTCAGTCGTGACCTCTTCCTGTCAATGGATTGCCACTGTCGTCGAGCAGCTGGCGTGTTTACAAATTACAACGGTGAAGATATAACATTATCGTGGTATCGCGGTGCTATCACTTGTAAAACTTTTGAATATTCAAAAACTGATGTTTGTTAAACAGTCTTATTACTTAGGGTTAAATATTAATCGGAAGCCATATCGGAAGCCAGTAAAATTTATCGGTACAACCGATAACCTTCCGATATCCCAGTTATCGGGCAGATCCGATAACCGATAGCGATAACCGGCTCATCTATAATGATAGCAGTGATTGAGACATTTTTTCCGATGAGCATTTCAGCAATCCATTTGCATAAAGATCAGTGTTAAATACAGAGAGAATGGTTTAAAACTAAATGATGTCAGAAAATTCCAACTTTTGCAGTGACAATATTTTTTTTACAGGTGGGACCAGGCTCACTTTGGGTGGATATGGTTTTGCCAATGGAGTATCAGTGGCAGTAGGTGGTGTGAATAGTGAAATTGAGAGTGTCAGTCCATCTGAAATTGTTTGCATCACAGGTGCTTTGGTATGTATTTCTAAATTGTTTCTGTATTGAATATATTTGAAGCTATATTTTCAAACATGTCTTCCTGCATCTCACAAGTCCACTTTTTTGGCTTCTTAGTTTAGAGTTCTGGAGCAGATCCTGTTAGCAGGTCTGGAAATAACCCACAAATGTCTGTTTAGGTTATGTGAGGATTACAGCAATTGTAAAATATGTGAACAAACTCCAGCTTAAAATAATAAAACACTAATTAAATTTCTGATCCCACATATTTGCTTTTCAGAAGTGACCATCTTTAGAGACTAACTCAACTCAAAGGATGAGCATTGCATCAACATATGAATAGAGTGGCAATCCGATTACCTCTCATCACAATTTCTGCCAAAATAAAGAGCAACAGCTAATGCACGATCTTACCCAAACAAGATTGTGCATTAGTACTTGCTATTTATTTCAGCAAAGATTCTGTTTAGATGTAATCAGCAAAGCTGGCATAATGAAAACAGAGAAGGCAGAAAATCATCACACACTTTTTTCCCCATTACATCCGGGTTACAATGTACACTTTTTATTTCTATACCTATGACAGATCCAAGATTTTTTTGAAGATCAGAATGCATAATGTAGAACATTAACAAATATTTTAAGTATTAGTAAGTACCCATACTCTAACCTTTTACTTAATGAATCTGGGGCATCCTTCTGCAAAATTTTAAAAAAATTTCAACAAAACCATATTGTGTAACTGGCCAGCACTATTCACAAATCCACCATTCAATTTTTATTACTTTTTCGTTTTTTATCACTAAAACATAGCTTATGAGCTTGTTCCAGTGAGTGGTCATAAGCTATGTTTTTGACACAAAAAATTAAAAAAAGTAGTGCTTCAAGAATTTTATTTGCAAGTGTTGTCTTCTTTTCGTGTTAGGTAAAGGGTTAATACCACTTTGTTAAAATTAATTGAAAAAGAAATATTTGAAGTAACAAAATTTTTATATCATTTGTGTTGGATAAAGGCTTAAAAACAACACATTTGGATGTGTTTTTATTTTGTAAGTATAAATTTTTCCCTTAGCCCTTTATCTTACAACAAAAACATACTTCCCCCAATAAAAGTAGAAATGTCTAGACAAAATGCAAATCTGTATTGAGGGTAGTGTCTGAACATGTGATCATTTCATCAGAAAGAGAATGTTTTTACCTGCACTTAACGAAAACTGATTACACATGTTGAAGCCACTGTTTTGATAAAAGTAATTGAATGATAAATAAATCACCAACTCAGCAAAATAAATTAAGACTAGATCATTTTGTAATGATATGTTTATATAGTCCTTGGCCCACCATGTGTTAACCATAACCCTTTACCCAACACAGACGATATCAAAATTTTTTATTTTAAATATCATTTTTTAATTTTTTTCAAAAAAATTCAACAAAACCATATCATGTGACCCCCTCCTTGGAACAAGCTCGACGAGCACGTTCCAAAGAGGGGTCACATGATATGGTTTTGTTGAAATTTTTCGAAAAATAATATTTTTTCAGCTGCTGAATTTGCATAATACACTGGCGGATGCAGGCGATTTGTTGGGTAAAGGGTTAAAATAAAATAAAGAAACAGACAGCTGAAATACTATTACAAACTTCAGTGCTTATAGTACAAGTGGAACAATGAATGGGGATTATATCAAGCACTGATCAAAAGCGTAATATCATGATGTCATGATCTTCATTCATATAAAATTAATTTATAGATGCTGTATGATTGTCAAAATATTTGCAAACAAATCAAGAAAGGGAGGGATATTGTAAGATAAATTGGTTATTATTGCCAAGTGAGTTTCCAGAATGGTATACTGAAATCTCGACCTCATCTTTAGATCATATATCAACATTTCTGTCGATATATCATCCTAGACGAGGTCTCGGCTCCGGTACACTATCTCAGAAACTTAACGTGGTGGTAGTAACTCTATATTTATCTCATGTATCCGCATTATCTGGACAGTACTATTCACAAAAATCACCATCATGAAAAATGAAGATTTTCAGTTTTTGCAAGTGTAGTCTGCTAGTCATGGTATGTAAAGAGTTGAAGAAAACTTTCGCAGTTAACATGCAGATAGTACTATCAACATTTAAGCAGTAAGATGTTGGGGGGGGGGGGGGGGGGGGGGGGTAATGATAATTTGACTCCTGCTAAGTATATTCATGAATGTTCCCATGACATCCAGCCATGGCTACTGGCAGATTGCCGAGCTCATTTAAAAAATGCCATGTTACCAAGTAGATATATGTTACTGGCTCTTGTTATAAAATATATCCTGAAAAATAGAAGTAATTTGATGAAGGATATTTTCAGAGGGTATCTATTGAATTTTTCATGAAATCAATCAGCCATAACTTGAAATTAATAGGACATTCAAGAAAATACTTGGAACATTATATTACAAGTGTGGAAAATCAGTGGCTGCTGTGGTGGAATTCAGAAGTGGGCATTCAGATACTGGCCGTGTACAGTATTCTTTATTCATTTCAAAATGATTGCTGTTAGCCATTTACACATCACACGCAATATCATAATTGATCATTTTTTCAAAAACTCTCAAGAAAACCATATCATGGGATCTCTCATTGGAACACAAGCTCCAATCCTTTTTTTTTTTTCTTCAATTCCTCAATTTGTATATTACACAGGCAGATGCAGCTGATTTGTCAGGTAAAGGGTTAACAGGCAAAAAGTTACCTACTCGTAAGCTAGATGGTTTGGTGTTTAATCTTGTAGTGGAACCCATGGTATCATGATTATTAATTCTTTCTTTCCATATTTTTCTTATAAAAATACAGTAGAACCCTGTAAATGGAATACCAACTTTGCCATTGGAAAATATTCAGTTAAGGCCTAAGAAAGTTAAAAATCTGTTTCTGAGGCCCTCCCATATGGTCCTTTTGGCTGCTGCATGCTTTCTTTTTTTAACCAATACAAACTTAAAAAAATAAAAATTAAATGGTTTATGTCTAATATTTTACCCAAGTTAATAAAATTGAAAAATTTGTCCCTTCCATGCAAAAGCATTGCAAAGCCTTCTTGCATGCAAGAGACGAAATACACTCTACCCATGCTATGCTGTAGACTGTGAGGCCTAAAACATAAAACAAACCAAGAACATGAATGTTTGATGGCAAATAAATCATTACAAAAATAAAAAAAAATAGAATAAAAATATGCCTGCCCAGATGCACTTTTTTAAAAAAATGCCTGAGAAACTGAAGATCTACTTTGTGGGCCCTTAACAGGAATATACAACTAACATGAATTTTCTCTCTTCTGGTGGTAAGCTGATCATTTATTTTATTATTGAGTGGGGTCCACTTAATTGGATATCTCTTAACTGAATCACCCTGTTAATTGAATATAATTTCCCAACACAAAACCATTTACCATACCTCCTGTAGAAATTTGACCTGTTAATTGACTACAGGTTATAGAGTAAACTCCTGTTAATTCGATAAAAACATGCAACCTGCTGAGAAATTACCAACTCTCCCCAGTTTTCCTTTGTTTATAGACCTATTTGGCCTCAGTAGTTCCAATACAGGTATTTAATCTATTATATCTTGTTTGACATGAAGCTCTGTCAAACAAGATATAATAGAAAGAATGCCAAGTTTATCTCTAGAATACAGGAAAGCGACTAAATCTCTGTTAATTGAATACTCCTGTTAATTGAATCTTCTTTGTCAAAGTGGCTATTCAGTTAGGAGGGTTCCACTGTATCTCTTTTCAACAAAATATAATAGATTCAATTAGGGCAAATAGGTTTGTAAACATAGAGAATTCAGTAGTTGTCAGAGTATTTCTTCAATGATTACAAGATTTTTAATTAGATCAACAGTTTAAATGTTAGAGTAATTTTTCAAAACATTTTTAATTCAGTTAATAGTTGTTTATCAAGTAACCTACATGCAAATATCGCAAATGCGTTGTTTTTTGAAGATGATATGCAATTAACCAGTTTATTAAATTAAAAGATATCCAATTAAATGTATTGATTTTTGAGAAGCTGATATTTTGTTTATGTGGATTAGTTTTGCTCTCATTTATTAGACTAGACTGGGGTGGTTGCCAATAAATTTTCACAGACACTTTATGCGAAAACAAATTTTGACCACCCAGATTAAACAAGCACTCAATTATCTACTCATTCCAGTGATGGGTCATAAAGTATGCTTTCAAAGAAAAAATTCAGTATCTCACATATCTTCAGGGAAAATATTATATATTTTGTTATTATACTCCCACTTTTTTTCAAAAAGTGGGGTATACTGGATTGCACCTGTCTGTGCATCTGTGCGTTTGTGCGTCTGTGCATCAGTCCACACTCAGATGTCTGTTCGCATTATAACTTCAACATTTCTGCTAAAATTTGGATGAAATTTCATACATATGTTCACTATCATGAGGTCTTTAAGTAGCATCAGCCATTTTACAGTTGGAGTATTTTTTCTGTAAGTTAGGACCTTTGAATCCACAAAAATAGGCTATTTTTTTGTCTGTTCACCTCGTTTCTCGGGTTTGACTTATTGGTTCTCAGTGAAATTTGAAATAAAGATTGTTTATGGGAAAGGCTTTCAAATGAGTCTTCAATGATAATTGTTACCTTTTAATATTTAGACTTATTACCCTTTTTAACCCTTTACCTAACGTAACGGCCAAAACCGGCCAGCACTATTCTAAAAAATCACCAATTAATTTTCATTATTTTTTTCATTTTTTGTCTCAAAAACATAGGTTATGACCCCTCATTGGAACGAGCTCGTTGAGCTCGTTCCAATGAGGGGTCATAACCTATGTTTTTGAGACAAAAAATGAAAAAAATTAGTTATACAAGAATTATTTTTGCAAGTGTCGTCTGCTTTTCAGGTTAGGTAAAGGGTTAACTTTGAAAATGTTCTGTTTGCCTCACAAAATAGCCAATTTAATGTCTGTTTGACTCATATTTCATGTTTGGGTTGTGAGATTTAAATAAAATTTGGAATGAAGATTGTTTATTGGAAAGGCTTTCAAATGAGCCATGTCCCTGTGGTAAAACAAAGAAAATATATGTAAATCACCTCCTAACATGTGACATTATGTCTTTGTTCTATAAGGTTTGGATTATCAGATTTCAATGAAATTTGGAATGAAGATTGTTTATAGGAATAGCTTTCACAGTACCATGGTTCATTTCATCTTTGTTCTATAAGGTTTGGGTTATCAGATTTCAATGAAATTTGGAATGAAGATTGTTTATGGGAATAGCTTTCACAGTACCGTGGTTCATTTCATCTCTTGTCATTGTTTGGTGGTCTGCACCTTGGGGGTATGCCCTGTGGCATGACCCCCTCTAGTTTGTCATGTGGTGGTAAAGTTATTAGTTTTGCAGTGTATTGTGTAATGGTCTTCTTTATATCTTTTTATTTTAGGCTCAAACAAGTCCCACAACTGTTAATATAGAACTGAGTCAAGAATCAGAAACAAGAACATTGAGTAATGCATTTACATATACTGTTGGAGCCATTGTTACAGGACTGGCACAAATCTCGAATAGTGTCACAGGTATACAATTTATAGATTTGTATTCTTTCCTATTCATTCATAAAAACCTCTCATTGAGGACATTGACTAATCCAGTGCTACGTTCCCATATCTGAACTTTAGGAAAAAATGTATGGGCCAGCATAAACTTCTCAAAGCTTCTTTGCAAGAAACTGATATTGAGCAAAAAGTAATTGATCTTGAAAACATCTAGGTTTGATCTGTTACAGTTTGTCAGAGTGTGCCCGAGGGAACTGTCCCATAATTTGTGGGTGAAAAAAAAATAAAAGAAATTTTGACCACGGAAATATACACAAAGAAAAAAGTTAAGCACCCCCTGATATTTTCACAAAGCCGAATGGCAAAAGTATGTATAATCCGCAATAGCCCTGAAATACTCGAAAATGCTAATGCCATGTGAAAGAACAATCATCTGGCAAGACTAAAACGCAACAATGGCTAGCTGTGATTGTAATTTAATAGAGATTACATCATGTTATCACAAGTACTGTTTTTACCATGAAACACAACCCTCAAAAGTTTGGATAGACAAGTCACAGAAAGAGCGTTAACATTGATATTGTCACATAAAAATGTTCTTCGAAGACACTAGAGTAGTCTTCAGTAAGAATAATCAGTACCGAGTAGACCCGCCACGTTCCCAGATAACACTCTCCACCCTACGTCTCATGCCTCCCCAGTCAAACGTCGGATCTATTATCGGATCAATAACATCCATTCAGCATGCAGAGCTGCTTCCAACTGGTCTAAAATCTGTACTGGGGGGTTCCGTGCCTGGATTCGCCACCCTATAATGTCCCACACATGCTCCAGAGGATTCAGATCTAGATTCAGGGTAGAGTTGTCACTGCATTGGCTCTCATGAAATCCACTGCGGCACGTGATTGGTGAGGCCTGGCGTTGTCGTCCATGCACTGAGGTCGTGTAGCAAGTGGATGGTTGTCGAAATGTGGGACAACGACTGGCTGTTGGACGTCACAGATGTACTGAGCTCCGGTTAAGTTGCCCTGATGGTGACCAAATCCAGCTTGCAATCATGGGACAGGCATGGGACAGGCATCCCCACATTATAACAGAGCCACCTCCATACGCAACAGTTGGCTGAATGTTCCTGCGGGTATAAGCTGGTTTCTTCTGTCTCGAAACGTGTGTATGTCCATCAGTAACGTGCAGTAAATATCGACTTTCGTCTGACCAATGAATTTTCCTCCAGGTCCTCAGATTCCAGTCTCGTCTGGTCAAACACCATGCCAAACGTGCATGTTTATGGTGGTCTCTTGACAGGGGACGTTTAATGACTCTTCTGGCCTTTAATCCTGCCGCTTTGAGACAATTTCAGACTGTTCTGGTGCTGATGGGTCGATTTGGTAACCAGTCTTTTCATCTGAGAACTTGTACTGAAGGGTTCTCGGCGAGCAAATCATATCAGATGTCTGTCTTCTCGCGGTGTAGTGACAGGAGGTCTTCCTGACCTTGGACGGTCCATTGCATTTCCAGTCTGCGCATGCTTCCAGACTTAGCGGCTAACAACAGTGTAATGGTAGCCCTGATTTTGTCCTATCGCCTTAAAGGACATTCCTGCGGAATGCATACCAATAATCTGATTCCTAATCTCCATTGACAATCGTCTCCTTGCCATGTTCAATGATTATGCTTAAATACCCACAAATACAGTTGGTACATACTGCTTTTTGTGATCCGCGAGGGTAGCATGTTGCACGAATTGTCACAAGCGATGTAAGCATGACTGTCACACATCACTGGTTACAACTTATCGTGCAAACCCTACTCTTCCCAACATTGTACCTTGTTTAACTATTTCGAATAATCAGAGGGGGGAAATCATCAAAAATATCAGTTCGTGCTTAACTTTTTTCTTTGTGTATAGTTTGACATTCTACCAGTTAAAATCGAATAGAGATCTCGCCTGCAAGAAAATCTTGATCAGCAGGTACAGGTTTTCAATATACAATTGAGACAAATATCTTGAAAATAAATGTTGAATCATGAATCATAAGATGACTGCTGTGTTTTCATCCATAAATATTACATTAGATGAAATAAAACACAAACCATTGTACATGCTTGCACTTTGTTTTTTGCTGAAAAACACTAATAACCTGAATAAATGGTACTAATACATTGAAACTTTTTCAAAAAAGTGGTATACAGTGGATTGCGTCTGTCTTCTCTATGTTGAGAAATAGAAATTTTTTGTCTAAGTTGATAATTCAGCTGATAGTAGCTCGATCTTAATAAAATCATACATACTTCTCCAGTATGATTTGCCCTTCCAGACACATTTCAAGTTATGTGGTTTGCTATTTCACTTGTTAGTTATGCCTCTTTTTTTTACCCTCACCAGTTTGGCGAGGGACATTAAGTTTTACCCTTGTCCATTTGTATGTACATACATATACATACATACATACATACACATGCCCATCCGTCCATCCATCCGTCAAAAAATGAAACAAAATTTTATATGTTTATAACTACATAATACAGGTTGAGATCGATAGTGGGCTTGATCCAATATTTTTTTGCAGAGTTATAGTCCTTTTTTTTTTTTACTTAGAAGACATATTGATACTGGTTTCTGGATGGTAACTTGAGGTATAGGTGACCGATTTTAATCACACTTGGAATATAGCTTAGTGTACACAATATACCAGACTGGTTTGATTCTGAATGTGGTGCGATAATTTATATCTGTGATTAACAACTAACTATAGATTACCATAAGGAAAGGGGGGGGGGGGGGCATTTGTGTCGTATGGACACATTTGGTGGCCTGCTGTATTGGTGCTATGGTTTAATGGAGATAACTTATGCTAGGCAGTGTGTGTGAGAGGGGGGAGGGGGTGCTTAGCAATCTTTGGCATTGCTTTTGTTTCATTGAGAAATAGACAAGTTTTGTCTGTACAAGTTCATAAATCAGTTGATAGTTGTCTGATTTTAATGGATGTCCAGAAAGACATCACATTTCACATTCATGTCAAGTTTTGTTGTCCGTTCATTCCTCTTGTGAGTTATGCCCTTTTTTTATCAAGAAATAAAATATTTTTTCTGTATGTTTCATAATTCAGCTTACAGTGGTTTGATCTTGATGAAATCTTTCATGGATGTCCAGTATGATGTACTCTTTCAGAAACATTACAAGTTATGCTATGTATTTCACTTGTGAGCTGTGCCCTTTTTTCCATTGAGAATAGACAATGTTTGTCTGGGCAAGTTCATAACTCATTTGATTGTGGTCAGATTTTAATGAAAACTTTCATGCATGTCCAGTGTGGCATGCCCTTTCAGACACATTTCAAGGTATGCTATCCACGCACTCCACTTCTGAGTTATACCCCCTCCCTCCACCTAATTGTTCCTTTGAAAAATAGATAATTTTTGTCTGTATGAGTTCACGACTCAGATGATAGGTGTTCGTTTTTATTTCTCTTATGAGTTATGCCTTTTTTTGTATTGAGAAATTGGCATCTTTTGTCAGAGCAAGTTCAGAATACAGCTGATAGGTATCTGTTCTTAATGAAATCTTACTTGGATGTCTCATATGACATGTCCTTTCAGACACATACCAAATTATCCTGTCTGTAAATACCACGTTGAGTTACACCTCCTACCATAGAGAAATAGACAATTCTTATCGGCATAAGTTCATAACTTCACTGATCATGGTAAGATCTTAATGAATCCTTAGATAGATGTCCAGTATGACATGTTCTTTCAGACACGTATCAGCTTATGCTTCACGTATATTTCACTTGTGAGTTTTTCTGTTTTGTTCATACAGTTATATCTAAGCTAATAGCATCAGATCTTTATTTTTTGGCTTTAAAAGAAGTTTTGGAGGATTTTATCCGATTTATGCTGAAGAAATTACCCACTTGGTCAGGGTGGATGGGGGTCGATTGGGTTAATGTTAATATTTATTTTTGATAATGTCTATCTGAAAACAGCCCCATCCTTCGACTTGACACTGAGGGGGTATGCCAGCACCTCTGGTGCAATCTCTTGTTGGATCAAATCATTATGTCACTTTAAAATGCACTTCACACAAAAATTAACAAACACTTGGTTGATTTCTTACTTATAGGTTATTACCACCAAGTGGGTTTCTGAGTTGGCGTATTGAAGTCGAGACCTCATCTCTGGGTATATATGAACATGTCTATCAGGCCAAGTCGATATATGACCAGCCTTGACAATCGGTACCAGTACCCATGGCAGAAGGCAAGTACCGACGGTACTCCCCGACTCATTGCTAGATTCGCTAGGTGGCTCATAAAATGTATCAATATTCCATGATAGTGACGATACCTCTTTACTGGTCAGTCCCAATTCTCTCCTTTTGGGGATTGTGCAGCCTTTTGACATTCTCTTTGATCTGTCATCACTTGATAATATGTTGATCAGCGGCAGACTACTGCAAAGTATGTAGTAACCTGACATTGAGCAACATTTTAGCAATTGATGACAATCAAAGGAAATGCAAAAGCTTGATTGACGTTGGACACTTTGTCTTTTAGAATTGAATGTACTACATCCGACTGATGCTATCCTTGTCGGCATCAAGGCTTCTGAAGTTTGATTCGAATTGATGTGAAAGATCCAAAACGTGATAAGATCATATGCGTATCATAACTTAATAAAACAGACTTCAGAAGTATTTCCAACATTGATACTTTTACACTGGGTGCATAGCTTGCTTTTTCATTAAACCATCAATCCTTCTCTTGTGCGTGTGAACTTGTAGTTAATTATTGGAAATTCATATTGTTTCAATTTTACACATGGATAATGGCTAATTGTTCGAGGCAGAAAAGTAGTGTTTGGAACTGTTATGTCATAGATGGGAATAAAATGAAAGCCAAATGTATAGAATGCAATGCGACCATAAAACAGTCATCACGCATCACTAGCGGCATAAAAAACATCTCCGAAAGCTCAACATCACTTTGGACACAGACATGGAAGACCAAGAAGAAACGTCTATCACGTCTCCCAATTGCACACTGAAAAAGAAGAAAACTCTTGAACAATCATCCATTGAATCATTTGTCAGTCCTCAAAAAGCAAGATACTCTTCCAGAACTACTTGCACAGTTGGCGGATGTAGCCCATATAAACATAAACATGATCGTTAAGAGTCGTTTCATTTGGGACTCTTTGAAGAGTTTCGATCTTCCGAAAAGTCATACCACAGTAAGAAAATCATTGTCAATCACATCAAAGTCATCAAAGAGCAGGCTACTGAGAAAATCAAAACAATGCGGCAGAATGGAGTCCATTTCTCCATCACATTTGACGAAAAGACAAGTTTTCAAAATCGTCGATATTTCAGTGTAAATCTGCATATGCCAAATGAAGTCATCAGTCAGGGCCTTGCGCCACAGGGAATATTACTACTGGATGTTTAGTGTAAATGGTCGCAGAGAAACTGAAGAAATTTGGCATAAAGTTTACTCATGAGGGTAATGAATGTACTAATGATGGAGATGGATTTCTCGGTGTAGTCTGAGCTACAAAAGACAGAGCGTCCATCATGATGAAATTTGTTCGTGACATACAAGAATTTCACATGGCTTGGTATGCCCATGCAATACACCTCGCAGTGCAGGATGTGTTTTACAAGAGACATTTAGTAAGTGCTGGCGATTGCGAAGAATCAAGCAACAAGAACAACGATGTCCCAATCAATGATGACTTATGTGATGACTTTTACTCTGATAGCGATGCGGATGAATCTTGTGAATCAGATTCAGACGTATGCGAAGTGTCTGATTCCATTTCGGCTATTATAAATAAAGTGAGAAAGGTAGTGGTTAAAATATGCCAGAACCCCCTGGTTAATGATCGACTCCAATGTTATGTCTGTGTTTCTTTTGTCGAAACGTTATCAAATATACAAATTATTATGCCCCCGAAAATTTTTTAAGGGGGTATATAGTCGAGGTCTCCGTCTGTCTGTCCGTCTGTCCATCCATCCGTCCGGCCATCCTCCGTCTATCCGTCTCTCTGTCTGCCCATCAGTTCGAACATTTTGTATTATAACTCGAGCATCAGTTGTCAGATTTTAATGTTCTTTGGTATAGTGATAGGGCAGCTTGGGGGAATGGATGCCCATCATACCTAGCGTTTCGTCCATTCATGTTTGGAAGAGTTATGGCCTCTGTTTGTTTTTGGCCTCTGTTTCTGACTACACACAGTTTATAAATGCAATTTGCATGATCCAGTCATAAAACCTATTTTCTTGTGGCTTTGTACCAAGTCTATTACAGACCATTTATACTTTTAGCTCGATCTGATTATTTACAATCAAGTCCGACTTTGCTACCTTTGGAGGCATCAGCACACGTGTTAGCATTGCTCTTGGTATGAATGAATGAATACGTATCCAGAAAAATATTTGCCCTCATATGCAGAGCAATAAAACTGGAGAGGAATGATTCATTCTTCTCCAGTTTCATTGCTCCACGAGATCGAGACCTCAAGTCTGCACATCAGGCAGGCCCATTATCAGGGCAAATATTTTTCCAGAATCTGGATATGGATTCATTTGTAATTCGTATATTCGATAATGTTTCAGTGATGGAAATGCTCTAATAACAATGAAAATAAATCAGTGGGTTCATGTCAAAACAACAGGAAACGGCATTGGCAACGATCTTTGGTGTTGCATCTGTTCAATTTATCCAGTCACTTACTGTTGTTTCACTGATTGGTACTGGTACCAAGTACGGTGTTGCGATCCCCAGTACCATACTGCTACTGGGTTTAGTGGTGACGACAGTACTTTGACATGCCTGTATAGGATTCAGAGGAGAGGTTGGGACTTCAATACCGATCATATTCCTCCCTTTCTTGACTTGTTCGCAATTATTTTGACAATCATTCAGCATCTATGAAGTTTTTTTTTATGAATGAAGATCATGATGTCATGGTAATACATTCTTGAATTGTGCATGATGTCATCCCCAGTCATTGTTCTGCATGTAGTATACTGCCGATTTTATAATAGTGTGTCAGCTGTCTGTTTCTTTATTTTATTTTTCAGGTTTAACGCATGGTAGCCCTATATAAAAATATTGCAAAAACTGATCTAGTCTAATTTATTTTGCCGAGTTGATGATTTACTTATCATTTAATTTCTTTTTCAAAATGGTGACCTTGACATGTGTAATCAGTTTTTGATCTGCAGGTAAAAAACTTTTTTCTCAATTGAATAATCACAAGTGTGGTTCATACTCTCAATACAGATTTGTATTTTGCTAAGTCATTTTTACTTGTATTGGAGGAAATATATTCTAATTGTAAGATAAATTTTGGTGATACACCAAGTATTTAACCAGTAACCTTTTATTCCATAGAGATGATGGAGTTTTATCAGACAAGGACAGACATTTCCAATGAGTGATCAATAGCAATGTTTTTTGAGGCAAAAGTAAGAAAAAGATACAATTTTTAATACCATTTTTGTGAATTGTGCTTGCCTATTATAGCCTTTGTATTTTGTAGAGGGTTATCAGTTTTTCACCTTATCTATCCCAGATATTGACATCCAGTTGAAACTTCCTGTAAGGGGTAGCTAAAATATATTGGTTAGTTTTGGTCAAAAATCTTTAAGAGTCCAGTCTACAAGGGGTTGAATATTTCAAAACTGATCTTCAAGCTTTTTGATTGTGTATGAAAAATAGACTTCTTGAAAAATGTAATGAAAGTCCATGAAACATATTTTACTGTTACTGCTTGTCTCCATTTCAATGGATGTGTTTTCTTGTAAACTATGATTCTTGTGCATTTTTGTTTCATAAATAGCAGTATTGGGAGATATTCATTAAAAAAACACACCTAAAACTGACACAGATCATTGGTAAGCTCTGTGGGCAAGGTTCCCAAGGATCACTGTGTGTTGCAGGTATTCTTAGTTTATGATTTGTGTACAAGAATTGCTAAATGTTATGTATATAATCAGCTGAGATGAGTAAATAAATTTATACAGAAGTTCTGGAATGTGCTTGAAAATTCCAAATAAGAGTCTTTGAAAGTCCTTGATTTTCTCCTCTGAGATGTGTATGAGCTATCATCCAAACAAAACACCTTGAAGTTGACACAATCCTGACAAAAAAAACTTTCAGGACTGAAAAGAAGAAATGGAATGTGTTGCAAAGCTAGTGGAACTGAAAGACAAAGAAAGACTTTCAAAACAAAAAGTCAGGCTTTCAGGCTAGCTCATGGTCGAGTTTTGATATTCAAGTGGAACCCTATTTTATAGCTATTTTGCCAGTGAATGAGATTCATCTAACAGGAGTTAGATGATCATTCTCTTGTTTCTTAGAAAAAGAGAAAATGTCTTGTTATTCTATTATATCTTGTTTGACAGATATCATGGAGGAGATCTGTCAAATAAGATGTGAATGGTTAACCCTTTACCCAACGCAGACGATATCAAAATTTATTATTTTAAATATCATTTTTTTAATTTTTTCAAAAAATTTCAACAAAACCATATCTTGTGACCCCCTCATTGGAACGAGCTCAATGAGCTCGTTCCAATGAGAGGTCACATGATATGGTTTTGTTGAAATATTTTGAAAAATTAAATTTTTTCAACTGCTCAATTTGCATATTACGCGGGCGGATGCAGGCGATTCGTTAGGTAAAGGGTTAAATTGCTCTATTAGATGTACAAAGGCCTAGTTGGTCTGTAAATGTGGGGAATTGAAGTGGTTATTGCATTAATTGTTTGAAAGACAGCATGATTTTATTTTCAATTAACTAGAGTTGGCTCTACAACCTGTGTGTATTTAACATGTCAAATTTTTACTGAGGGTATAATAAATGGTTTGGTGTTGAAATGTAAAATGTAATTAAAAAAATTATCTTCTCACTGCATCTTCTCATTGAGTCTTAAAATTTTACAAAGTTTGAGAGAATAAAAAATTGTGCTAGCACAAGAATGAAGAGCCATTTGCAAGGATCATGATTCTGATTCTTGCCAAATGTCATCACCTGCATCTTTGATATGACACCTTGATCTCTGCAAGACAAAATGTAATGAAATCCTGATTTATAATATATGATATTTTAAATTCCTTTATCAGATGTCCTGAGGCTGAAAAACAGTCTATATATGTGGGGGTAGAATGTTTGGCAGTGTAATTCAGTACATCTCCAGATTTATTATTAAATTAATATTCCTAAATTCTAGAGATAAACTGAGCATTTATTCTATTCTATCTTATTTGACAGAGCTTTATCAAACAAAATATGGGAGCGCAGTGGCTCAGTGGTTACGATATTCAACTTCAAACTGAAAGAAAAAGACCAGTGTCTGCTTGATATGAAATTACCTCCAGGTGGTATCATGGGTGGTATGAAACTAAGCATGTAAATAACCTCTAAATTTTCCCACTGGCTTACATGTTCATGAAACTCTGTGTAGCTCTTAGAAGGCACTTCCCTTGTTGCGCCCCGTCCCCAAAATCCTTGAATATGTCATTTTTACTCCTTAAAAATTCTCATAAAATATAATGAAAATCCTGGAAACTCCTTGCATTGACTTGAGCTGTCTTGATCGGTAATAGTATGCTGTAAAATTCTGAAAAAGATTTCTGACAAGACTGAAAACCCTGTTAATTTTGAACAGCCTATGTGATACAAGGGTCCCAAACAATATCCCAAATTTGGGATATCTGGAACTGAGGTGGTAAGAAGAGCTCCTGCAGCTTGTCCTAGATTAAACCACTTGGAAGCATATTTCTAGACAGATTAGTACCTACATCGGTTGATATAATATGCTCAGGACTTGGAATTACATTGTGGATTATGGGTTATGTAAATTATGTTCAGTTAAGGCCTAAAAAGTTAAGTCTGTTTCTAAGGCCCTTCTGCATAGTCTCTTTTTTTAACCAATGCATACTTCAAAAAACAAAAATTAAAAGGCTTATGTCAGATATTTTACCCAAGTTAAATAAAGTGATAAATTTGTCCCTTGAGTGCATTGCAAAGCCTTCTTGCACTCAAGGAACAAAATATACCACCACCCATGCTATTCTGTAGATTATGAGGCCTAAAACATAAAACAAACCAAGAAAATGAACTTCTGATGGCAAAAAAATAATTACAAAAATTAAAAATAAAAAAACTCCTGCCCACATGAAATTTTACAAAAAATGGCTCAAGAAATAGAAGATTTATTTTGCAGAGCCTAAATTGGGAACTTTACAGCCTATTTTGAATTGGGAACATGGCTGAATCTCTGAGGATTGTGATTAGACCTTGCTAAAAATAGATGCATGATGGGAAAATTCTCTTTCTAGGTTTTCAGGTCACTATTAATGGTACTGGTTTTGGTGCTTCAAAGACGAGTGTGGATCCAATTAAAGTAGGAGACCAAACTGCAACAGTGATTTCTTATTCCGATACAACTATTGTTATAGATGCACCTGCCCAAGCACCTGGTGCTTATCCAGTTAAAATTCCAGTTGGAAATGATGGTTATGCTGATATACTGTGAGTTATTGTGATTTTTGTCTGCATTTTTTGTTGCTTGAATTACATTACCTTTATTTTATTGTACTAATACCTGTGTCTAACACTGATCTTTGGAAAGTGCTTTAAGAGAATCTTCCAAGAATAAAGGTTAAGTACATGTATTTGTGGTATGGAATACACGTATGAAAATTCACAACTGGGATTATATATATAAACTCAGAGATGAGTAAAATAATTTAGATTAAGATCCCTGAAAAATGCTGGAAAATTCCATATATAACTCTTTGAAAGCCCTAGATTTTCTTTCTCTCAGGAGTGTACAAATCCTGAGTACATTACACATTTTAATTTAAAACTCAAAAAATGCTCAAGGATTTGCTCACAATAGCTTGTTCAACACAGCTGTCTTACATTGATTTTACAGCAATATATCTTCTTTAGGTGGCAACCAGCTAGAGTTATTTAGGCCTTTAAGTAATGCATGGTGGGAGGCAGATGAGGTGCTTTTTGCTAGAAGGTAGATCAATGCATGCAGTTGATTGAACATCTTTTCATTGTTTATTTAATTCTGATGCTGACTATCTATTTGAGGGTTCATTGTGGTCCTTGAAAACCACAAATATTCCTGAATTGAAAAAAATGTCTTTTAAACTTTTGAAAGTAGTTGGAATTTGTGCATTGTCCTTGAATCAATGACTTGGCCAAGTAAAATCTGCTTCAGTGTTCTATCAGGTATTTCACTGGTAAAAATGTTTGTTTATAGCCACACTAATGTCGATATTTATTATTATCAGAATAGTCCTTTTTTAACTTATACATGGTTTCCATCAGAGAAAAAATAGTGCATACGACTTTACTGTTGAAGTGTATTTGCTTCTTTTGGCGTTAACTTTTGTTTGTAAAATCTTTTTTTACAACTCATTGTGAATCTCCAAATGATATTATATTGAAGCATATCTCTGAACTGGAAAACAACATGTTGGAGATATATTGAGGGCAATTGTTTCACATGATGAACGTATTTCCAAATTGTTTTGATGTACTAATTACTCTGATCATCACATCAGTGACTGATGTCGGAATTCCAGAGCACCTTGAGGTGCAGACATATAAAGATTTCAAAGAGACATAATTGTCGGGTTCACGATATGTATAATAACTAAATGTCATAACAGTTCATTTACCTGTGGACATATATCACTTTTTGGGTTGTGATATCACAACAAAAAATGACCAGCATCACATCTGTAAACAAGCTTAATTCAACATTTTTCTAACCATGAGTGAACCGGAAAGGGGAATGGGTCCCATTACCAGACCTAAAACCAGACTAGCAGAAACTCAAACTTGTATCAATATTCCTAATCACAAGTGTACTCAAGCTGTATTCAACTGGTGTGGTCTAGACTAAAAAATAGTCAAAATGTTCAATATAAATGGCTTGAAAGAGTTTTTTAAAATTTCAGAATTTACCTCAATGATCTTTATATTCACACTAACAGAAAAAAATACTGATTGGAAGTTTACATGAACTGTGAATAAATGTGAATTTTCTATTGGAAGTTTACATGAACTGTGGATAAATGTGAATTTTCTATTTCAGACAAAATAATATTCCAAATGTCACTTACCAACTGTCAGTGCTGAATGTTTATCCCAAGAGAGGTTCCATGTATGGAGGAACAAAAGTAACTATAACTGGATTAGGTTTCTCAACTGACAAATCACTGTATGAAATAAAATTTGGCAAAACTGAATGTAATATATTGTCTATAAGTTCAACTGTTATTGAATGCCAGATGGCCGATGCTGCTACAGTTCATGTTGTGAAGAATGATGGCATACATCCTGGTAAGTTGGTTCAGCAGCTCACAATTATTTGAAAATTAATTTCAAAAAGAAAGTTTCTATTTAATCTCTCTATGTGTAGCATCCACAGGCAGTAAATTAATTTTATTGTTTTGATAAATCGTGCAGATATGATGTATGTTCTGTGTATTGTTGCTCTTGTCCACTATGGTTCCCACAGGTTTTATTTTTGTGTGAGTAGGCAACAGCGTGTCTAGGACCTACCTGGTGAGCAATTATGGCCTGGTCATGAGGATAAGGTCAAATAATACAATGCATGCCCAGAAATCGGAATAATATGCCATGAATTATAAACTGAGGATTAAAATTAAATCACGTCCGATTTTCATGAAATTTTTATATATTGTAGAGCTCGAAAAATAAAAATGAATGTGTTTTGGGGTTTTTCCATTTAACATATTTTCAATCTTTTACATCAATTTATGTTTTTACCCCCAACCCCTCCTATTTTGTGACCACCTGTACAGTACAACAGATATCACTATAATAGTTTTACATACTCCAAGAAGAATAGTTGAAGTGATATCTCAATATTTAACCCTTTACCCAATGCAGATGATATCAAAATTTGTTATTTGAAATATAATTTTTTTTAAATTTTAAAAAAAATTTCAACAAAACCATATCATGTGACCCCTCATAGGAACGATCTCCACAAGCTCATTACAAAGAGGGGCGGCCACATGATATGGTTTTGTTGTAATGTTTTGAAAAATAATATTTTTTTAGCTGCTGAATTTGCATATTATGCGGGTGGATATGGCTGATTCATTGTGTAAAGGGTCAACATAGTCCTAGAAGACTGGTTGAAATGATGTCTCATACCAAAAATACCTCCAAATTGATATCAGTAATACCACAGTTGTTGATGAAAATTACCTTTCCTCAAAATGCTGTATCTCAGCCAATTCTCAAGGGATTTCCATCAAATGTTCAGTCGTGGTGCAGGAATAGTTTCTGCATCTTTTGCAAAAAAGTGACATGAATCCCTCATTTTGTCATGTTGAATAGAGAGATGACACATGTGTGTGGGGTTCTCACAGAGAACTTGAGTGAGTTTGGCAGGATTCCAAGAAAAAAACACTGAAAATTTGCAGTGGCTGCTCGCAAACCTTTTTCCACAGTTTATTCGAAACTGATGGTACTGTATTCCAAGAGTGTGATATGCATTGGCTAAAAGCAGTTGGAAGTCTATGGTTTACGGTCTATGGTTTATAGGCAGTCAAGTACATTAAAGGCAAAAGACACCTTCCTTTCAATGTGGGGAGAACTATCATTAATTGTGCTTCATCAGATGACTTAAAGATAATTGTCCTGTAATTTCAAATCCATCTTGTATATCATTGCTTCTGTTTAGAGTTGCATGGTACTGGCATAAAAGAAATACTGCAGTATTAAAGCAAATATACCATGGTACACCGAATTATTGAATAATTTGATTCAGTGTCTCAAACTCATTATAAATCTTATGTGTAATGGGTCAATATAATCAATAGACCCCAAGAAAATATACTTTTTTTCAGGACAAAAAGAAAGGTTACGGTAGGTAAGACATTGATCCACATCGGCGTGGGTGGAACAGAAGGTGAATGAACACAAAATGATATCCTCCTATCCCTGGACAGGCACAATCTAAATGTCTTGTTTTGTTGGATTTAAGCACTGCTTTTAACACCATAGACCATAACATACTTATTGAAAGACGGGCAGTGAGAGTAGGCCTTACTGACCGAGCGCTTAATTGGTTTTCGTCGTACCTTAATGGTCGCACACAGAGTGTCATTATTGGCAGTGAGTCGTCAGACAAGGTCACACTACGTTTTGGCATCCCTCAAGGATCGGTGTTGGGTCCCCTACTGTACACTGTTTCCAGATGACAACTTTAGTATTTTTTTTTCGATTGACTCCTAAACTTGGTATGTGGTTTAATCAAAACAAAAGACAGGTCAAGTTCGAATATGGGGTCAGTTCGAAGTTCCCCTGAATTATGGACCTTGTTGGACATAGAATGCATCAAATATTTGGTTTCCGGATGATAACTTTTATTATTTGTTTTCCGATTGGTTCCAAACTTGGTATGTTGTTTAATCACAACAAAATACAGGTCAAGTTCGAATATGGGGGTTGGTCCAAACAATTTTCACCCTCACCCCCATCCTTACCCCAACCCTTCAAAAATACAAAACGGGCATATATTGTCCCGCTACGCTTATTATTATTATTATTATTAAAAAGATCACGAGATCAGACTAATGTTGAACTTACCTATTTCATTGCGAAAGTAAAATATTGTTACTGTTTCCAATAATGTGTTATTACTAACCCCCTTGTCAATGGGCTTCAATGAAAAAAGTATTGCCAACCTTGCGATTTCAAAATTTTGCAATTGTGTTCAGCCATTTTGAATTATTTCACTTCAAATGTTTACACACATGTTAACCATGGAGTGCATTTAGTGATGCTGAAATTCTTTTCAGTTAATTGGATTATCTCTCTTGTATTTATAAGCAGCCATGTGTGACTGTGAGTAATAAGAGATGGTACGAAGTTAGCCGACATGTTTCTGTCCTACCTATGATAGTAACGATACAGGATGAAATGTGAATCATTACGTTCACAGTGTTATTAATTATCATCACAGTGTACATCCACACTGGAAGTTTCTCATGTCTGTGTAAGATTGTTTGGTGTTTCTTAGCAATTATAGTGTAATTACCTAAAATGTAATTACCATTTGCTCACCTTGTTACATTGCAGTAATACTAGCTTTTGGTATACCAAATATTTTATTTACTCACTGTAAGGATAAGGCATGGTTTTCTTCATCAAAAATATTCTGTAACGGATTTGGTGACAGCAGTTGAAAAATAATATACAACAAAATTATATATTACTCTGTTATAATTCGTCTGCTCATAAGAGACGTTTAATTCTGTTTTTGTTGGCTTCTTGTCATTTCCATGTTTAAAATGAATCAATGTTCCTTATTGGATCATGCCGTAGTGCATTATGCTGTTGTTTCATTTGTTGAGGTGAAAGTGAAGAATCAATCAGATTCCAGTATTCTAAATCTTTCTCCACGAAATTATCCTATCTAAGAGCGGTCTCACTCATAATTCATCGTCCACTTTATGTTTGGCAATAAAGCTTTGAACTTGCTGGCCAAACGTAAACCATACACTAGCTTAGTGTGGGGGACACTTTATGACCTGTAAAAAGGTTAACCATAATGGTTACCATCATTTTGGGACCTGTTCAACTCGGCCCTGGTGAGAATCAAAGTTTCTGACAGTGATTCTCTCCAGGTTCGAGTTCAGTGGGAAGCATCCACATTTACTGAACATATGTTGGGTGGAATTTTAACCCTCTTTTGGGTGGAAGTGTAGTGGATCCGTGGTTTTTGATCCGTTATTCATATTCATGTCCATTTCATATCATACTATTTTTGGCTTCTTAATAAACCATGTATAAACTGTTTTCCTATTTTATTGTGTATTCATCCAGACCACAACACATAACTTAATGATTTTTTGACCTCGAGAGTTGAGTTATATTTTATCCATGGTTTGCTAGTTGACCCAGATCCTCCCGAATCTGAAGAACAACAGGGGGATTTTGGCCAGGGTTCTAGCCCCTGGGGAGTCGATCACCCCACCCCTGTTACAAATTGGCGAGGCTACCAGGATCTGATTATTACAGCTACTTGTATCATGGGTAACTTTTATTATCAAGGTCTGCATTCTTTGAACGATCAAGATGAATTTAATTTGTGTGGAAATTAGAGCTCGATTGCAGGAATGGACATTTTAATAGCTTTTGTTGTATTGTTACAAATGCAAGGGCTTCTCCCCAGATGAGTGCAACTTAGTAGTTTTATTTTGCAAGATGAACCCAAGTATACCACTGCTGGTGAAGTGGAAGTTCATATGGTTGGTGTATTTAAGGTTTTAACACGGAGTCATTCTATGACTGAGTCGGTGATCTGAGCAATTTGAGCCAGAGCATTTGAGGCTCAAATTCTCTGGCTCTGATCAGTCAACTCGGCCCAAACACTTATGATACGAATATGAAAAATACCTTATCAAGGCTTTTTATCACCTTGTAATAGATGGATTTATTTTGAGACTGGCAAAGGTATTGAAGGTTAAATGTTCAGCTATATTATTTGATATTTGAAAGTGCCAGTGTAGCTCAAAAAGCTTGTTTGTAAAAAGCTGTGAGCGGTATTGATAGAAAAAATGTCTGCTGTTGAATTGCAATTTTTCTGAAATACCTTCACTTTCCAGGTTCATTATGAAAATGATTCATTTTGTGAGTCAATCTATGGGGCATATGAGGCAACTCAACGATGGGTAAATAACAAGGGAAGTCGAGTTATATGCCCTTTTGTACAAAGTAATATTAAGTGTTTACTGGATTTAACCCCACAATTTTCCGTTCAACTTCTGGAAGTTCATATGGTTGGTGTATTTAACACGGAGTCATTCTATGACTGAGTTAGTGATCTGAGCAATTTGAGCCAGAGCATTTGAGGCTCAAATTCTCTGGCTCTGATCAGTCAACTCGGCCCAAACACTTTTGATATGAATATGAAAAATACCTTATCAAGGCTTTTTATAACCTTGTAATAGCTGGATTTATTTTGAGACTGGCAAAGGTATTGAAGGTTAAATGTTCAGCTATATTATTTGATATTTGAAAGTGCCAGTGTAGCTCAAAAAGCTTGTTCGTAAAAAGCTGTGAGCGGTATTGATAGAAAAAATGTCTGCTGTTGAATTGCAATTTTTCTGAAATACCTTCACTTTCCAAGTTCATTATGAAAATGATTCATTTTGTGAGTCAATCTATGGGGCATATGAGGCAACTCAACGATGGGTAAATAACAAGGGAAGTCGAGTTATATGCCCTTTTGTACAAAGTAATATTAAGTGTTTACTGGATTTAACCCCACAATTTTCTGTTCAACTTCTGGAAGTGTTTAAGGTCAACTTTAAATCTTATAAACATGGCCAAATTAGAGGTTCGTTAAGGTATTAACTATTAAGTAAACTTGTTTCAAGGAAGAATCTTTTAGTAAGTCGATAGTGAAAGTTAAAATGCAGGATGATTGTATTGCTCATTTGTTTGGATGTATTTTGTTACCGTAGGTAATGCTCGGTAGTGACCATAAAAGGATGTTTTTTCCTAGGGAGCTAAATAAGACATGGCAGTCTGCTTAAATAAAGTAGGTAGTACATAGTGTGTTGGTATGTCGATTTTCTATTGGCAATAAATAGGCATTGACGTATGTGGAACCTTATATATTAAACAGTAATCGCGACGTGTAGGAGTTTGTAAATATTTGTGTATTTCCCTTTTAAGTTATGCTCCCGGCATCTTGGGTTCTGATGATAATAGGTGGTTTGTCTTCAGTAGTCTGGATGCTGTTTTAATATTATGTAGATAATATTTGTGGATGTCATTGCGATACATCATTTAGCTGTGGCAAAAACTGAAGCTGTTACTGATATGTCAAATTGAACTAACCTTAGAGGTGTACATTCAAAGTGTCTTATATAGGGCAAGTAATTTATTTTAGAGGAAATTTTGCAATCCTGAGGCTTGTTGTTTTTTTGGGTAGTGGCCAATCTCTCGTTCGTTTACTAAAATGTAAAAACTTTTCTTGAATGCTAGTGTAAAATAGTTGGTTGTTGAGAATTGTGTTCTCCATGGACAGCCTAAAATATAATTTCCAAATTGACCATTAAATTTAAAATAGGGCTCAATTGTGAGCAGTCTATACAATTATATCAAAAGGCTGAATACAGCTGCTTATTCTGCTCGAATATTGATATGTCCCATTGATATTAATGTATGGTTGATAGCGTAAGAGCCGGGGAGCTATCACATGTGTTTGATTAGTGGAAACCACGTGGCCATGTTGACCTTTAGAACGTTACAGTTAAATTTTGTATAGTTTTGGAATTATTGGCGGAATTGTAATCCAGAGAAATAATTTTATCCGGAATTTAATCTACATTAATTGTATTCTGGATATTTCATCTATCTTGTTGGGAAATTAACCAGTATATCCAGTATTTCGTATTTTGGAATTTCAGTAAATCATAAAGCAAGGGAAGCAATTAGAATTGCTGTTACTGCTGTAGATTTAATTTGTTTGCTCCTCTCTGTAGAAATTGAATGTCTGTTTAACATTAACATTGTGTACACCGTCACAAGAAGCTGGCAACAGAGTAGGGCGATGTAGCATGCAGTGTGTCAGAAAAGAATTCTTGATTCTGTTGACGCACTAAGCTTTGGCCATGCCTATCGGTGCTAGCAGGTAGAGAGAGCGGAATCTGCTGAACGTGTTGGCCGCTGATCCGAAATGAGTGGTGGTAATGCAAGAGAACTTCACTTCTTCAGAACTGATAGGAGTGTGGTATAGCATGCTGTGAAGAACAAGGGGATTATCTTGCTATCGAGTAGCGAAAAGAAACTGGGAACATTCCAGTAGTGAACACCAGAGGACAACTTCAGAAAAAGCAGAGAGACAAGATCAAGATTTTACAGAATTTCTAAAAAGAGACAATAACTCAATCTATATAATAGTCGATACAGGAATCATGTGTAATTTTGTAACACCTTGTTCATCTCCTTCATATCATTTGTTTACATTTTGCAAATTATGTTTTCATGGGAATTGGCTTGGTGAGCCGGGTCTCATGATTATGGAGGAATTGTTTTATGTGGAACGTCACATTTTAAATGAAAATGATATAAAATATTAAAGACTTATTTGAATCTATTTAACAGCTGCTCTATGGTTCTGAAAATGTTACACCTTTTATTCTTTTTAAGGAGGGGGAAGTGTAATTTGTGATTTGGTAACAGCAGTTGAAAAATAATATACAACAAAATTATAAATTACTCTGTTATAATTCGTCTGATCATAGTAGATGTTTAATTTTGTTTTTGTTGGCTTCTAGTCATTTCCATGTTTAAAATGAATCAATGTTCCTTATTGGATCACGCCATAGTGCATTGTGCAGTTGTTTCATTCGTCGAGGTGAAAGCGAGGGATCAATCAGATTCCAGTATTCTAAATCTTTCCCCGCGAAATTATCCTATATAAGAGCGGTCTTGCTCATAATTTGTATTCCACTTTATGTTTGGCAATAAAGCTTTGAACTTGCTGACCAAATGTAAACCATATACTAGCTTAGTATGGGGATACTTTATGACCTGTAAAAAGGTTAACCGTAATGGGTACCGTCATTTGGGGACCTGTTCAACTCGGCCGTGGTGAGAATCAACGATTCTGACAGTGATTCTCTCCAGGTTCGAGTTCAGTGGGAAGCATCCACATTTACTGAACATATGTTGGGTGGAATTTTAACCCTCTTTTGGGTGGAAGTGTAGTGGATCCGTGGTTTTTGATCCGTTATTCATATTCATGTCCATTTCATATCATACTATTTTTGGCTTCTTAATAAACCACTTATAAACTGTTTTCCTATTTTATTGTGTATTCATCCAGACCACAACACATAGCTTAATGCTTTTTCGACCTCGAGAGTTGAGTTATATTTTATCCATGGTTTGCTAGTTGACCCAGATCCTCACGAATCTGGAGAACAACAGGGAGATTTTGGCCAGGGTTCTAGCCCCTGAGGAGTCGTTCACCCCACCCCTGTTACAATTCAGTATATACAGATTACTGAGCTGTGTTATTGTATTCTGTTGAGTTGACGAGATGAGATCAGCTAGATCAAACGAGACACAGCAGGCATTGAGTTTGATCTGGCTGATCTCATCTCATTAACGAGATGGAATACAACACAGATTAATTGACTGTTGTAGTAATTTGTTTATTATATGACATTTAGTATTTTAAACTAATCACAATACCTGAAAAATCAAATACAGCAAGAAATATATTAGCCAAATAACCATTAACAATTTATGGAATTAGGGAATCCCAAACACGTAGTAATATTGAAAGAGTGTGTCGAACATAAAACTTGAAAGTCAAAACATTGGAGGGTAGATTTGAATTTCAGTCGATATCGCTTTCGATAACACAGATTATCCTTCGTTTTGTTGGATTCGCATCTTGAAAATAGTTGTTCATTGTTATTTTGCAGTTGTTCAGCACGGCATTTTCAAATAGACCTCGACTGGAATGTTAATATTCGTCACTTGGCAACGGGCAGATGCAGTGTCAACAAAAAATCAAGCTTGTTCGATTCGCTGTAATATTGTAACCGATTCTCATTTCTCTTTCAATCGCATGCCGTGAAACGTGAAAACTCCGAAATTGTTTTTATGGAGTTCTGTAAGTGGCCATAGAGAGGCAGTGTTTTCTCAAACGATATTAATAAACGACTCAAGATCGAATGCCTGCATTATGAAATTCCCTGATGCATTTGTGGAATTTACCAGTTTATTTATAGGTCACTGCTAGAAATAGTCCATTCTGCGCACCTCGTTTGAGACAGGCATGATAACTATCTGGAAACTTGACACTTTTGTTTTCCGGAAAGCTGGATTTGATGGGCAAACTACTGTGGTATTGAGGGGCTATTTGTGGTAAGCATATAATGAAGTGAAATACTATGCAACTCCCCCTCTGTTAATTATCCTGTGTCCCCAACTCAAGTATTTTGATCAGCTTGGAAGTTTTTTTAGATAAAAATACAATACCAACAGCAAGTTAAAGAAAGTTGTCCCAATATCCTGATAAATTCTGTCTTTCGATTGGTCAGAATGCCTTGGACAAATAGCCATGGCAAAGGGTGCACCCAACATCCCAGGTATATGAGAGCGTGCAACATCCAAGGTATATGGGAACACAAAACATCTGGGGTATATGGTTTGAATGAAAGCTTTTCGCATTTACTCACCTCAGTATAAAAATTAAACCAAAAAAACCTGAAAATAGTCAAAAATATCATCAGATTTTCGACAATTAAATCATATTTTGTCATTATAAATTAAATAGTCGAATAATTCAAGTGAAACAGCTTGAGAAAAATAAAATAAGAGCAAATAATTATGTCAACAAACTACTGTTTAATCATTTCCTTAATGACCCAAGGGATGTAACTCTATCTGTTGTCTTCTGCATTTGTAAAAACAAAACAATTGCAAAGCGTGAGAAAAGCATCCGCAATTTTATTTCCACTATGTTTCTATTGTGTTTTAAATGCGACAAAAACGTTATTTCCGTCATCATGTATGGTATATGGAGATCTAATGCCTGTATGTCTCATTTAAACACCTCTCCTGTGGATCAGTGTTTAAAAACGGACATCCAGGTATTAAATCTCCATATGCCATACATGTTGACGGAGATAACTTGTATTGAAATTTGGGCATACACTGACTTTTCACACGAACATGCATAATCTCAAGTATCAGTGATTTCAGTATTTGTAAACACAGAAAACTGTAACTGTGGATTACTGAATAACTAATTTTAAAAGTTTCACAGTGGGGGAAATGGGATATCACCATGTGAGTGGAAGATTGGGCATCTGAACAAGAGTTTTCACGTGAAATTGGGAGGGTTAACAGGTCTGCTACAGACTATGGAATGGATACTTTACCAAAAATCAGTTTCGCAGACATGGACATTTTGCTGTAAAAATGAAATAAACTTCCTGATGTGTGCACACACAAAGTCTTGTCTGATTGTTGAAACACACGATTACAAAATCCAAGTTGCAAGTCAGTGAAAATAAAAGTCAATAAAGCTCTTGTTAAATGTGGGGACTGAAGCTGGGAAGATGAGGCCAAAAAAAAAAAAGGAATTGATTCTCAGGCACCGCCGCGTTGAAAAAAATGGCCCGCGTTGGGCCTTTTTATTTGGACCGTCATTGCAAGAAAATATGAAACAAGGAAATTGAAAAGGGTCTATTGGTTTTAAGGCCCAAAACCAACGAATAAACAGGTAAATATACACAGGCGTGTGTTAAGTGTGAGAGCCTCTGGCCTTGGCTTACATTGGGGGCGAAATTCAAGTCGCCCTTCTAAACTTCCTTGGGAGACATGGCAGTTTACTGTATTTTCTTATGTTTTATTTTTTTAAAAACACACGCTTCCGCAAAAAACAGAAAACACGGTTGCTGTTCAAGTCCGTCACACGGCTATGAAAATAGCCTAAACTAGCCCAATTTTATATTTCTGAAAAGAATTGCAATGGCGTAGTCGTTCGAACAATTCGCCCCAACTGATAGCAACCAGCACAAAATGGCTATTTAAAAACAAAGTACCAGACAAAACAACGAATTACAGAAGACACGCATCGAGTTAATTAGAATTTATTAAAAGTTAACCACCGTTTCAAAACAAAAAAAATGTATTGGAGACAGTTCGTCCATATGGAAATTGCTTGCGGTTACGCTCTGTTCCACTGAAAAATTGGCTGCATTGAAATTCGCACCGCAATTTGCATTGAATGTTTTTCTTTGAAAACTTGTGAAGTTTGTTGGAAAGGGGTTAAATGTAATAAGGCTACAATAGAAATCACAGGTATTTGGATGGATAAGAATGGCAGACCTTCAAAGCACCAATCGCACGTGTCAGTGAAAGATGGTTGGCAGAAATTGTCAGTTTTCTGAACAGTGTATTATTACCCAGCGCAGCCGGAAAGGGAGACAACTGAAATGTTTTGTCATTTACCAAAGAAATTAATTAACTCAAATTGTTAATAACGCTTAATTTACGAAGAATATCGAAAACTTTTTTAACTACGCTTTTCAACTCAGTTAGGGTATTCAGAAACCATGAATGACCCAGCTTCTTATGTGAACTTGAAATTTATTTTAAACACTTTAAATATTTTTTTAAAAAGAATATACCTTCTGTTACAGAGAAGAACACGCTCACCATGGGTCATACTAAAAATCAAAATAACTCACAATGATACCAATTTAATACGAGGGTGGTCAATAATATCCAGTATTCATAAAATAGTTCTGCTTTGTAAAAGTTTAAAAGTGAAGTCAGAGTTCTGTTTCTAAATACAAAAAGTGGTGATATCAGAAAATAAAGAAAAACAGTTTTAGTTTTCAATAAAATTAGTTTTATTTGTATATCATTTTACAATATGCACTTTCCATGCTTTTCAGGTAAAAACAGACATCAGAAAGTGACTTTTGCCTCTCAATCCTTTCTCACCATCTGGAAGAAATAAAAATAAAAAATAAAAATAAAATCCTCCCTCCCTCATTGATTTGAAAAAAAAATTGCCTGAGAATCAATTGATTTTTTTTTTTTGGCCTAAATTCAACAAATTGGAGGAAATTACTACAATAAGCTGCAACTTAAATTATGAGAAAGCCACATAAACAGTTTTAAACAGTCAAATCAAAGTTTTTAATGAAGTGATATTTTTCAGGCAACATGAATTTGACCTCAAGGTCATTGTGGTAACATGAAAAAATATTTGATTTTAATACCTTGTGCTGCAACGAAAATTTGAAAAATGCCTCCCTACACCCTCACTTTTGTGTTTTCTCTACCCATACAAATAAAATTTCTCTAAAATATCTCCCATGAATCGGTAGCATAACCAACAGGAAGAGGCAGATTTTGGGAGCAAATATAACTTGTTCAAATAAGTCCACGTTTTCACATTTTGTCTCCCCATAGTGCAGTGTGATATCTAGTAAGAAAACAAATTTTATTTCAGTTAAATGTTCTGTTTTCAATGCTTTCATTGGCCCATGAGTGTATAAAGACATACAACCATAGAACCCCAATTTCTCCTCCCATTCCAACCCCCCCCCCCAAAAAAAAAAAAAATAGGAAAAAACAAAAACAAACCCTGTCACGATCATGCCCTTGCTGACTACCATTTCATGCCATGTCTTCATACATTTGATGGCTTTCAGAAACACTGAATATTTCAAGGAATTTCAACAAGAAATTAAGATCAATAGGTGATCTTTTCAGGAGGAAGCCCTTCTATCTTTTTTCAATATAATCTCAAACCTTATATAAGGTGTGTGCCTAGAGTAGGGGATTGAAAAATAATCATCGTTTTTATAACCCCCCCCCCCCCCCCTCCATCCATCCATCCGTCTAGTCATCTTTCCGCCCAAAGACATAATTTTGTCTGGAGATTTTCTGACATTTATGGACTAACTAAATTTGATATGAATATTCTCCACCATGGGAACTTGTGCACCTGTGATTATAGTTCCAGACGGAGTATTTTTTTCCAGAATTATGCCCCTTTCCAACTTGAAAAGCGCAGGCCTAAAGGTTTTCATGGATGTTTATGGGTCCATTCCTTTGAAACCTGGTATGGATGTTTACTACCAGGAGAACCTGTGCACCTGTGATTATAGGTTTGATTGGACTTTTTTTTGCCAGAGTTATGCCCCTTTTCACCTTAGAATAATAATGGCAGGGGGTGGTGGGGGTGGGTGGGTGCTTGATGGAAGAGTGTATGGACATGCCCATCTGGGACAGTAACACTTCAAGTTAGAGCCTTTTTAGTGACAGGCATTTTAGTATGCACACATGACACTTCCTTTTTATCTCCATCGGTGACAGGCATTGTAGTATGCACACATGACACTTCCTTTTTATCTCCATCTTTCTGATCCTCAACAATAATACCCGTATTCCTTGTAGATAACTTGATCCAGGTGAGCAGTTTAGGCTCACTTGAGTTTCTGTTTGTTTTTTTTGTTATACTGTTTTTTATTGAAATCAATTATTTATACAAAGTAATCTTTTTCATTCAGACTATGGGGAATTATATGCTTGGAATCCGAGTTATACAGTTGCAAAAGTTGGTGATATTGTGCATTTCCAGTGGGATGCACCTTCATGGTTGAATGACATTCGTTATGTCGTACAGCAAACAGCCAATGGAACAGCTAATTCTTCAATGGATGGTGGATTTTCTAGTGGTACAGTTAAGACACAACATGGTAATAGTTTTTAACTTTTCTATTTAGATTCTTACCTGCACAGATATTTGTCTCCCTGCAATGCACAAAAATTACCATACAAATTGTCCACTCAGCTGTTGGATGTTTTATTATTCAGAATTATGTTAATTTCCCAATTGTTTTGACAATGATAGCCTGTCCACAGGCTAATCACATCTGCAAAATGCAAGCTGATTGTGTCTTTTGATGAGTTTGAAAATTTGTATTTTTTTGTTTATTGAAGAGAAGCGATAGATTTGCAACATAGCTATTTTTACTACCTTGTTGCCGCCTCAGAATGAGTTTCCTAGCTTGCTGTTATAAATAATTATTCAATACAATAATCAAACTATTTGACAGTGATTACTGTCAAGTAGTGGTGGACAGTGTACTGTGTATACCATGAAGTACTGATATCATACCAATACTGCTTTATTGTCACAAGGACATCTCAAATTATCAAAATTTTAGTATTGCATGGACAACTCAACTCCACAGGCACTCACCACCAGTTACCAGATAGTAAATACCACAGGGGGTGTTTTCTTTCTGCTTTTTCATTACATCAGATGATCGGTGGAAGCTAATATTTTAGTGCAGTTGGTCAAAACTTATCTGGCCATTAAAAATTAGATGCACTGAATGTTTTTAAATGTTTAACATGAATGTAAATCACATTTTTCAGGTGCCTATGAATATAGATTTGTGAAAACAGGAATTTATCATTACTGGAGTGGTTATGTAGATGAATATGGCAGCATAAAAATGCGTGGAATGGTAGAAGTGCAGTCAAAATCTTCTACTGTGGCAAAGATGACATTTAAAATGGCAAACATAGAAGCTGACTATGATGTGAACTCAGGTAAGTAACTTGACTTTACCTCCATAAAATACCAGAATGACTGATAATTTATCAACAGTCCTGTACAAATTAAAGCTTTGGGTAACCTATAAAAAGGTTACCTTACTTTTTTTAAGGCTACTTTTTCTTCCAGGAAAAGAAATGTCAGTGTTTTTCTTAAACCTTCCCCTAATATAATGGCTATTTCTTCACAACTTATCAAAGTAACACAAGTGCCTCAACCTCATATTTAATTTTCACTTGAAAATGAGCAGCTGGTGGTTCTACAATAAAAAAAAGTCTCTTAGAGAACTGGAAAGTAAAAAATGACAAAGTTTTTTTTCCAAACCAGACCAACCAAGAGCCAAAAACATTGGGTTTATGGGCCTGGTGTCCAGCAGTTCTGATGAGAACAATCACCAGTGTCCTTATCCACTGGACATGCACAATTCAATTTCCTCATTTTCGTCCATTTGCATTGGAGTGTTTTTTAAAGTTTCTATACTATTTTCCTCTATTAATGGTGCTGTTTTAGGGGAATTCAGAAGAAAAGTAACTTACCAAACTAACACAGGTGCCTATCCTAATATTTAATTCAGGGTTCGCACGCAGGTGCTGGAACCTTGAAAGTCCTGGAATTTGGCCATTTTAAATTCCAGGCTTGGAAAGTCAAGGAAAACAAATGTTTTTATAGGCCGGTCCTTAAAAGTCCTGGAAAACCCGGTCAGAATTTTAAGGGCACCGTTGAACATGCTCCAATTCACTGCATGCTTTCTCTGTTTCTGGTCTCGTGTTGTCATATTTTTTCTGTGCGTTTTGGAAAAAAATTATTTTGTGTTAAGTCTTTCAATTTGATATTAAAATACTGGGTAAGTATGTGTTTCATTCAAGAAAAATGTACCGATAAGAAAGAACATCAATAATGGATTACGAGTGATTCGAAAGACAAACATAGGGCAAAACGTCGAGCACGTGTGAAGTCGTTTGACGAAGAAAACATGGGTTAGTCAGCACTGATTAGCCTCAAGCGTGGTAAACATATCACATATTTTTTGTTATTACAGATAGAAGTATTGGTCATGGGAAATTTGCTTTTTTTCATTCTTGAAAGTCCGGGAAAAGTCCTTGAATTTCAGTCTTGATTTGGGGTACGAACCCTGTCAATTCCTCCTTGGAAGTGAGCAATTTTTAATCCCTAAGAGAACTTAAAAATCAAAAATGACAATTTTGAGCCAAACCGGACCAGCATGATGCACATAACCTTGTTGAAGGTACTGTCTATGACAGTCGCCCATTCTTCATATCCCTCTAAATATGTGTAACAAATCTCCTCATTTCAAGCCATCTTGGATGGTCCGTTTATAAAATTCTCCACCACTATTTCATCAAAGATATGATGCAGCTTCTAGGAAATTCATAGGAAAAGAGACTGGAAGACTACGAAGGATATCTTAGGGACCAGTATACATTTCCAGCTATCAGTTTTTCAGGAAAATGATTTTGAAATTTATTTTGCTTTGTTGGTGCAAATGAAACCAAGTGATTGCACACATTTCAGTGCATCTCATTTTTAGCTCAACTTAGTGAAGTCAAGCTGAGCTATCACTGTCACTTCTCATCCCTTAGCATATGTACATATGTATGTACATCCACAGTTTTGTTTAGCATAGATCACATTTATGATCAGATCGCTTTGAAATTTGGTATGCTTGTTTGGGGTGACCTCTAGATGGGAGCTATTGATTTTCTTCCATTTCTGTAAAAATTGTTGCCGCTGTCAACGGCCTTTGATCTCAGCTTAGTCAGGCATCAATATTTCCTTTTGGCATGCCCTACAGGGCACATTTATGATCGGATTGCTTTCAAACCTGGTATGCTTGTTTAGGGTCACCTCTAAATGGGAGCTTTTGATTTTCTTCCATTTCCGTCTAAATATTATGCTGCTGGCAACAGCCTTTGATCTTGATTTAGTCAGGCATCAATATATTCCTTTGACATGCCCTACAGGGCACATTTATCATCAAATCACTTTGAAACTTAGTATGCTTGTTTGGGGAGACCTCTAGTATGCTTGTTTGGGGTGATCTTTAGATGGGAGCTATCAGTTTTCTTCCATTTCCGTCAATAAATGTTGCCGCAGACAATGACCTTCGATGAACTTAGTGCAGTTATGCATCAGCATTTCTCCTTAGCACACCCTGCAGGGCACATTTTTGATCGCATTGCTTTGTAACATTGTTTGCTTGATTGGGGTCACATCTCGAGACCTATCGACTTTCTTCCATTTCCATAAAAAAATGTTGCCACTGGCAACAACCTGTGAACTTAGTTTAACGAGGCCTCAATATTTCCCTTTGGCGCACCCTACTGGGCACATTTATGATGGATAGCTTTGAAACCTGGTAAGCTTGTTTGTGGTGATGTCTCGATAGCACTATCAATTTTCTTCCATTTCCGTTGAAAAATGACGCCGCTGGCAATAGGCCAGCAACGATGCATTGCAGTTTCAATGCATCATGTTTCTTTCAGTCTACAATGCATCGCATGATGACAAGAGATGCATGATGATGCTCAGGTTGCAGGAATTATTAATGGAAGAAACTTGAAAAGGTTGAAAACATTATTAAAACACAATCTATCATATTGGTAGAGTAAAATTGGTATTCATATTTGACTATAAATAAGATTAACATAAATTTTGTCTTATTCTGAACAAGCCTGAGGTGGAAAATAATGTAATGAAGGCAAATACCATTCTACTAAACATACAGATCCTACAAGATCAGAACTTTTCTATGTTATACTCGCATCATGATGCACATTGCATCATGAGCAAATAATTGCGATGCGCATCGCATCGTGAACATATAAATTGTTGCAGCCCTAGCTGGCAACAGCCTTTAAATTTAATTTAGTCAGGCATCAGTATATTTCTTTGGCACACCCCACAGGGCACATTTATGATCGGATCGCTCTGAAACTTGGTATGCTAGTTTGGAGTGGTCTGTAAATGGGAGCTATCGATTTTCTTCTATTTTTGTGGCACACTCTACAGAATACTGGCAACGACCTTCGATGAACTTAGTGCAGTTATGCATCAGTATTTCCCTTTGGCACACCCGGCAGGGCACATTTATGATCAGATCATTTTGAAATTGGGTGTGCTTCTTTGAGGTGACCTCTAGGTGTGAGCTATCGATCTTGTTCCACCCCCCCCCCCCCCCCCAAAATGTTGCTGCTTTCAATGACCTTTGAACTTTGTTTAGTCTGGCATCGATATTTCCCTTTGGCACACCCTACAGAGTACATTTATGATTGGATTGCTTTGAAACTTGGTATGCCTATTTGGGGTGACCTCTAAATGGGAGCTATCGATTATCTTCCTTTTCTGTCAAAAAATGTTGCCGCTGGCGCATTGCATCGTGAAACTTGGTTTAGTCAGGCATCATTATACTCCTTTGGCATACCCTACAGGTTACATTTATGATCGGATCGCTTTGAAATGCGGCATGCTTGTTTGGGGTTACCTTTAGATGGGAACTATCGATTTTTAGGCCAACTGTTCACAGTGAGGGCTATAGTCATGACTTTTGTCTGTCTGTCCATCCGTCTGTGCCATCTGTTAACATTTAGAGTTTTGGTTACAGTTTGTGGTTAAAGTTTTTTACTGAAGGTTCAAATGAGTTTTTTTTCTTCCTGTTTAGTCCTAACTTTCTTCTGTCTGTCTGTTAACATTTGGAGTTATTGTTAAAGTTTGTGGTTAAAGTTTTTTAGTCAACCTTAAGTTTTTTTGTTTTTTTTTCTTGTAAATTGATATTACTATTGATTGTATCATTATCATTTTGTTATCATTTTGTTTTTATTTTTTTTATGTTTCATGTTATTTGGGGAAATATTTAACTCTTTTTTGTATGGCAATTTAACTTACAACTTCCAGGTTAAAGTTTTTGGTTCAAGTTTTTTTGTTTTTTTTTTGGGGGGGGGGGGGGGGGTGGGAGGGGAGTATTTTAAAATTGCACATTTAATTCTTCAAACAGTTTAGTGGAATGTCACTGTTTCTTATTTGGGACAATGTCTACTATCTGCTGAACATTTCTACAATGATTTTCATTAATATCGGTATAATTTTAACCCCTTTTAAACATGTTTTCAGACTTACTTTCTTTGTATTTGAAATCAGACTTTTCCACAAACTTTCTTACTCTAATTCTTGCATGGTCAATACAACTTAATGATTCCATTTACATCAATGATTTCTTTTATCGGTGCTAGGAAATGTTTAACCCTTTTTTGCCAATCAGTTTTACTTAGTATTCCCAGCTTAAAATTTCAGATTAAAGTTCTTTTCAAGGTTCTACCTTTCAGTCTCCAAACACTCTGTTACAACATTATTTCATTTTTAGCTCACCTGAGCGAAGCTCAAGGGGAGCTTTACTAATCACTTTCTGTCCGGCGTCCAGCGTCGTCCGTCCGGCGTTAACTTTACATTATCGACTTCTCCTCCTAAACCACTAGCCCAATTTTATTCAAATGTTGGCTAAATGTTTATTACCTAATGCCAATTCAGATTTGTTCAAATGAAGTTGCCCCTCCTCCTGGGTGGTGCCACGCCCCCAAGGGGCACCAAAATCTTTGTAAATCTTCTTCTCATGAACCAGCAGTAGCAGTGACTTGATATTTGGTGTGCAGCTTCCTTTTGAGGTGTAGACTCAGATTTGTTCAAGAGAAGTTTGTGGGGCTATACTTGGCGTCGTTATGAGAGGGGCAAAATTTTTTGCCCCGCCCAAAATTTCTATTTTCCAAACCGAGAGGCTGATTTGAACCAAATTTTATGTGAGGGCTTATTGGGTCATGAGTACTTGATTTATGCAAAAAAAAAATTTTCCCGCAGCCCTGTGGGAACCGCAGGAGCTAAAAATAGAAAAAATTTAAAACGCCCATATCTCCAAAACTGCACGGCACTGAGAATTTTTATTTGGTGTGCAGCTTCCTTAGGACCAACAGAAAGGATTGGTAAAAAAAAATTGCCATCGGTTTTATCATAGGGTACAGTTTCGGGACTTTGAAAAAGTGCTGAGTCAGCACTTTTTAACACTGTAGGCAATGGGAAAAACATTAAAAAATTTTCTTCTCCAGATCCAGCAGGCAGAATCTTTTGATATTTGGTATGCAACATTGTAGGGTGGATCTGATTCCAGTTTGTTCAAATCGGCCCCCTGGATTCATATTTGGGCTCAGTATAGGAGCCCGATTTCGAACTTAGTGCATTTCAGGCAAATTTCTTAAAAAATCTTCTTCTCCAGATCCAGCAGGCAGAATCTTTTGATATTTGGTATGCAACATTGTGGGGTGGATCTGATTCAAGTTTGTTCAAATCGGCCCCCTGGGTTTATATTTGGGCTCAGTATAGGAGCCCAAATTTGAACTTACTGCATTTCAGGCAAATTTCTTTGAAAATCTTCTTCTCCAGATCCAGCTGGCAGAATCTTTTGATATTTGGTATGCAACATTGTAGGGTGGATCTGATTCAAGTTTGTTCAAATTGGCTCCCTAGATTCATATTTGGGCTCACTATAGGAGCTCGAATTCGAATTTAGTGCATTTCAGGCAAATTTCTTCAAAAATCTTCTTCTCCAGATCCAGCTGGCAGAATCTTTTGATATTTGGTATGCAACGTTGCGGGGTAAATCTGATTCATGTTTGTTCAAATCGGCCCCCTGGATTCATATTTGGGCTTACTATAGAAGCCCGAATTCGAACTTAGTGCATTTCAGGCAAATTTCTTAAAAAATCTTCTTCTCCAGATCCAGCAGGCAGAATCTTTTCATATTTGGTAAGCAACATTGTGGGGTGGATCTGATTCAAGATTGTTCAAATCAGCCCCCTGGCTTAATATTTGGGCTCAGTATAGGAGCCCGATTTCGAACTTAGTGCATTTCAGGCAAATTTCTTAAAAAATCTTCTTCTCCAGATCCAGCAGGCAGAATCTTTTGATATTTGGTATGCAACATTGTGGGGTGGATCTGATTCAAGTTTGTTCAAATCGGCTTCCTAGATTCATATTTGGGCTCACTATAGAAGCTCGAATTTGAACTTAGTGCATTTCATGCAAATTTCTTAAAAAATCATCTTCTCCAGATCCAGCAGGCAAAATCTTTTCATATTTGGTAAGCAACATTGTGGGGTGGATCTGATTCAAGTTTGTTCAAATCGGCCCCCTGGGTTTATATTTGGGCTCAGTATAGGAGCCCAAATTTGAACTTAGTGCATTTCAAGCAAATTTATTAAAAAATCTTCTCCAGATCCAGCAGGCAGAATCTTTTGATGTTTGGTATGCAACATTGCGGGGTGGATCTGATTCAAGTTTGTTCAAATCGGCCCCCTGGATTCATATTTGGGCTTAATATAGAAGCCCGAATTTGGACTTAGTGCATTTCGGGCAAATTTATTAAAAAATCTTCTTCTCCAGATCCAGCAGGCAGAATCTTTTGATATTTGGTATGCAACATTGTGGGATGGATCTGATTCAAGCTTGTTCAAATCGGCTTCCTAGATTCATATTTGGGCTCACTACAGAAGCTCGAATTCGAACTCAGTGCATTTCAGGCAAATTTCTTAAAAAATCATCTTCTCCAGATCCAGCAGGCAGAATCTTTTGATATTTGGTATGCAACATTGCGGGGTGCATCTGATTCAAGTTTGTTCAAATCGGCCCCCTGGATTCATATTTGGGCTCACTATAGAAGCTCGAATTCAAACTTAGTGCATTTCGGGCAAATTTCTTCAAAAATCTTCTTCTCCAGATCCAGCAGGCAGAATCTTTTGATATTTGGTATGCAACATTGCGGGGTGGATCTGATTCAAGTTTGTTCAAATCGGCCCCCTGGATTCATATTTGGGCTTAATATAGAAGCCCGAATTCGCACTTAGTGCATTTCAGGCAAATTTCTTAAAAAATCATCTTCTCCAGATCCAGCAGGCAGAATCTTTTGATATTTGGTATGCAACATTGCGGGGTGGATCTGATTCAAGTTTGTTCAAATCGGCCCCCTGGATTCATAGTTGGGCTCACTATAGAAGCTTGAATTCAAACTTAGTGCATTTCGGGCAAATTTCTTCAAAAATCTTCTTCTCCAGATCCAGCAGGCAGAATCTTTTGATATTTGGTATGCAACATTGTGGGGTGGATCTGATTCAAGTTTGTTCAAATCGGCTTCCTAGTTTCATATTTGGGCTCACTATTGAAGCTCGAATTCGAACTTAGTGCATTTCAGGCAAATTTCTTAAAAAATCTTCTTCTCCAGATCCAGCTTCAGAATCTTTTCATATTTGGTAAGCAACATTGTGGGGTGGATCTGATTCAAGTTTGTTCAAATCGGCCCCCTGGGTTTATATTTGGGCTCCGTATAGCAGCCCAAATTTTAACTTAGTGCATTTCAGGCATATTTCTTAAAAAATCTTCTTCTCCAGATCCAGTAGGCAGAATCTTTTGATATTTGGTATGCAACATTGTGGGGTGGATCTGATTGTGATTCATGAACGTATTTATTTGTAAAGTTGATAGAATCTTAGACAAAATTTGCAGAAAAGATCTACTATAGAAGGGGTGGTATCCAGGGTGAACCGTTTACCCAAATCTAGCAGTACTAATGCATTATTCACACAAATCTCCGTTCAAATTTTATGACCCCTCATTGGAACACACGCATTCAGCTCATTCCAACAAAGGTCATATGCCATGTTTTCGAGACAAAGGAATAAAAAGTTTAGTTATTCATGAAATTTTTAGGCAACTGTTGTCTGTTATTCACATTGCTTCATGAAATTTCAGTTACCTCAGTAATCAAGGGTTAATTCCCCTTAATTAAATGTCGCCTCTAAAAAACAACCACTTTGCATATCTTACCTTTTTACCAGCATAACTGCCAAAACTTGTCAGCATTCTTCGCAAAAATCGCTACTCAAATTTTAATTTTTGTCTCTTAAACATACATGTACTTATCGCTTGTAAATGCCCCATTGGAATGAGCTTTTTGAGCTCATTCCAATGAGAGGTCGCACACCATGCTTTTTGAGTCAAAAAAGCAATTTTTTTAGTTATTCCAGAATTTCGTACATAAAACACAGCTTTATGACTTCACATTAAAATGAGCTCTCTAAGCTTGTTCCAATCAACATTCACGCACTATGTCTTTCACACAAAAAATAAAATTTTCCATTTATTCAGGAATTTTGTTTGCAAGAACACTCTTACCCCCCCCCCCCCCCCCCCACACACACACACAAACACACACACACACACACACACACACACACACACACACACACACAAACACAGACACACACATCTAAAAGTTCGTCAGCAAAAAAAACAGTTACTTCAATTTTTAAATGCATTATAGGAACAACTTGCCTAATCAAATTTAAATACTTTTGCATCATTCTGTATCTAGAACAAACCATTTACCATATCTTTACGCAAAATTCTCCAGCATCATTCACAAAAAAACACCATTATTTATATATTCACATTTCTGTCTCAAAAATATACCTGATCTTCCCATACCCCTATTGGAATAAGCTGTTTGAGCTTGTTCCAATGATGATAAAAAAAACTAATATTTTGGAAAATTTGTGAAAATTTTTGTTTTCTTGCATGCAAATATATACATGTAGCACATGGAAGATATCCACAGTTGGGGAGAGATGTCCAAGGCTATCTCTTCACATTCCTTGTTTGTGCTTCATGCTAAACCAGTTTGTCTGCAGAGATAAATTTTCTTTATTAAAAATCATTGGAGATTGGCCACACACCAATGATTTTAAATAAAACTAATTTTAGGTAACAAATGTTGAACTTCAAACAAAATCTATCACTCAACCAGTTAATGTTGATGAGGCATGACATGGTGAAGGTGACCTAAAATACTTCTTAGAGTCACTTTGTCAGGTGAGCGATTAAGGCCACGTGGGGCCTCTTGTTTCATTTCAGGCAAGGTCTGCTGAAGCTGTACACAGTGGTGTCAAATGATATTGGCATTAATTTAACCCTTTTCACAATGCTCATCAAACTTAGTTTCTGTAAATTTCAAATTAAGCTTCTACAACATACATTATTACTTTTTATACCCTCCCACAAGGGATATAGCACAGTGCTCGCTCCGTCCGTCTATCTGTCAGTCCATCTGTCAGTCCATCTGTCCATCCGCACACACAAATGACTACTTATGTGGCTATGAGTTAGTAAAACAGGATACGTATGTAGATAAAGTCTGTTACGTGACCAGAACTTCATTGTGGGGGTTTGGATAAATGTGGAGTAGGCTTAGGGCATTCTGGGGAGGTGTTTAGGGGTGGAGTGGGGTGGGGGTCAGTGAAGGGGTATTAGAGTTATGTGGCTAGGGTTAGGGTTAGGTTTAGGGTCAGTAAAGGGTAGGATTAGGGTGAGCTGACCCCCCCCCCCCCCCAAAAAAAAAAAAAAAAAAAATTTTCCCCAAAAAACTTGCTTTATTATGTTGGACATGTGTTTTAGGTTAGCCACATATGTCCATAAAATAGCCACATAAGTAGCCACTTGTAAGAACGTCCGTCAGTCCATCTGTCCAAACTTTCCTTATGCCATAACTTAAACAAAAGTTAATGGATTTCCATTCTTCTCAGTACATGTCTCTGGGTCAAGTATGATGACCACAATTATCCAATGAAAATTGTTGAAGTTATTTCCCTGCCCAGCCCCCCTCCCCCCCCCCCCCCCCAATTAGTCATTTATTTTTTTCTTTCCTCCAATATGCATTTTGAACTATTTACAGTAACTACATGCAGAACTTTTTTTTAAACTCACATACCCCCCCCCCCCTCCTCCCCCACACCCTGGGGCCAATTAGTCACTTTTTTTCTTTCATCAGAAAAATCAGTTTTGGTTAAAGGTTGAAGTTAAAAACCCAGACACCAGCTCTCCCTCCACCCCACTTGCACCCCAGCCCTCCCCCCCCCCCCCCCCACGGTGCCAGTTAGGCATTTTTTTCTCTTTGCTCAAAATGCATTCTGAAGGATTTAGACTGACCACATACAGAAAAAAAGGAATCCCTTAGTACCACCCCCCCACTCCCCCAACCCCCATAGGTTTGCTCAGTTGAGATGGTTTGCTGCGAAATATTTGAATACGCAGCCCCAGACCAAAATGGTCAATCCTGCTAATACCATCTTGCAGGCACCTTGTTCTCCCATGAGGTGCGTTCCGAAGGCTCCGGAGGAAGGAATCCTGGCAGTTGAGAACAGACTGGGTCCCGGTTAGGACAAATCTCCAGGATGGAGATCAGGTCGTAAATACTGATTTGGCCCTGACTCCATCATGGAGGTACCTGTTCAATACACTGCTTTGGTCCCAACTTTGGGAGTAGACGGATGGTCAGACGGCCCGTTCTAGCCAGTTGGGAGCCCCCACCCCCAAAAGTACTAGGTGTCATGTCGGGGGGCATTGGCTGGCCATTCAATTAGTTATTTCTATTAGTTTGGTTTATCATTACTTCTCTATACTGACTTTTAATGATTTTAATACTTTTAACACCTTCCATTTTGTTGCACTGTCTGTGTTGGTCTGTGTTGGTAGTCAGTAGCAGTTTTTGTTCTACTCGTTTTTAAGGGAATTGTTGGTTGAATGGCCGCCACGACCTGGCACTTTCCTCAAACTCTACGAGTCAATCGGCCAGCGGATATGCTTTTGCATCAATGCTGGTTGAGTATACTGTGTATGTAATTCTGGTGCAGTTCGCTGGTGATCCGCAACATTCACCCCCAGGTTGGGCTCAAAGTGAGGGCGGAAATCATATGCAGAAGAATCTCAATTAATATTACTTTGGCTTCCAAAAACAAAATCAAACGACCATATGTTCAGACACTGGAAAATGTTTCATCTGATTCAGACTCTGATGGTAATGACAAAATAACACACAATTGGCCTAAATTTATCAATGTTACGCCACAAGATGAACATAAAAAAAGTTAGCAGCATCAGTCCCTTTGCTTTAGAGAAGGTGATTTATGGCATGGCTGGGACAGTTAAAAGAATCAAAAAATTAAGATCTGGTGACCTTTTGATTGAATCTTCATCAAAGATTCAATCAAACAATTTGTTAAAAATTAAAAAAAAATTACACATAGAAGTAAAAGCGGAAGCTCACAGGACCTTCAATAACAGCTGAGTTTTTGTAAGAACTCGTGAGCTTACCGATATTGCTGAACAGGAAATAGTAGATGAAATGAAATCACAGGGAGTAGTAAGGGTCAAAAGAATATCAATTCAGAAAGATGGCAATATAATCCCTACAAATACATATATTTTTATACTGTACCAATGACCCAGACTTAGCTGGTGCTAACTCTTAAAATTCTAGGGTCAAACACAAATTCCCCCCCCCCCCCCCAATCCCCAAAATTTGCATCAAAATCCAAAAAATCAATGTCCTATGTGGTCCTCCATACTTTTAACCACTGTGCATTGTCAAGGAAGTACCGAAATTGGTTTTAAATCTTCATTCTTTGTTTGGCCCTTCAATCAGGAACATCTTACTGATATCTGTGCTTATAATCTCAGTTAAAATGATGCCAGACCCAAAATCATGAAAGAACTGGTGGATCTCAGGATGAAATAAGAGGATGAAAGGAAGAAACAGTGGAAGGATGTGTTCAGGACTGTAACTTATAATTTTTATGCAAAATTATTTCATGTTTCCTGATTTTGGGGCATGGGCCTGATGTTTACATTCTTATTATGAAATTTCCATGGTTTGTTCAGTGTTTTCTCACTCCCTTTCCTTGATACCCCCCTTGCTATTCTCCCATGCTTTTGGCATAATTTTTGTAATTTTTTTACTGAAATTTCTTGGGAGTTTTTGCTTAGTAACAGAATGTTTATTCTGTTTTTCCCCATGGTTACGTCCTCACCCTAGGGGTGGTTAGGCGTTTTGGTCATGCATCTACCATCCGATGTACTGCATTTTCTTCTCCAGAAGCTTCTGTTTTACATCAGATAGTGTTTAAAATTGGTTACTGATTTCAGCCATATTTTCAGTGCCTGGAGTCTTGTTTCTGGTTTTTATTCACTTTTGTTTTCGTTAACAGTTTCTTCTGACAATGATTCCTTGACTTCTTTTTGGTTCTGTTCATAGTCAGATACATTAATATTGTCCGTAAGTGTAGCATTAATTTTTAGATATGTTTTAAAATTTTTGTCCACACTTAGGCTTTTTTGGGATCCATTTGGGCTCATCTTTCCCATTGGGAACTTGGGTTCATCTTGAATTTTTTTCTAAAAACTTTTTCTTTTGAATTATTTTTCGAAATGTTTGTAATGGATTATATTATTATTATGTATCTTTATTTTCAACGGTTAGTGCGAGTACGATGACTGTTTAATATATATCTGGTTTCTTATCGTCTCATGCTCTACAGATGCCTTTCATCAATAATAGAAATTGAAACGGCAGGACAGGGCGTGGCGAAAGTTCCTCTGCTTTTAGACGACCAGGCAGAAGACTTGGAGTTGTCATTGCTGGCGTCTATGTCGATTCTCACCAGTATGCTGGAGACGACAATCTCGTCTATCAGAATTAGCTTAGATGCATTATCTTATGCAGATCACCTTACCAGAGCGTTATCACTATGTCTCGAGGGAAAAGAATTCCAGGATGTTCAAGCTTCCTTGAGAGTTCTTTTGAGGGCCATAGCATATTCTACGTATACCTCCGCCCTTTCAGTGGCAAATCTGGAGTTAGTCAGACGTGATGCTGCCCTGGCTCCATCCACAAGAGTGGATACTAAGGTGAAAAACTCTCTTCGAGTCGCTCCGGTCTCCGGAGAGCTTCTCTTCGATGGAAAGCTTTCTATAATCTATGATCAGGTTACTAAGAAAGCTTTGGACTCTCTGCTTTTTAAATCCGCTTCGAAAAAGTCGGGCTCAGCAAAGAGGAGTACGGCAGGCACTTCTGGGGTGAGTACGTTCAAAGGAAGTTCCTATAGAGGATCTAAGAAAGCCTCTACTTCTTACTTTAGAGACAGTCAGAGTAGCGACTCAGGTAGGGGCTGTAATGCTGGCCAAGACAACCGTTCAGACGCTCCTAGGTCGACTGGCCGAGGTGCGGGTCATGGAGGCCGTAGTTTCTCCTGCAAGCCCCGCAAGTCCAGGAGGTGATGTCTAAACCTTTATTGCGTTCCAGTGGGCGGAAGGCTGTCAAGATTCTTAACCAATTGGTTGTCAATTACAGACGATCCATGGGAGCAGGGGGTTATTTCCGAAGGTCTAAAACTGTCCTTCAGGGAAAAACCTCCGTTAACTCGAAGTCCACGTTGGACTCAGCTTCCGTCAAACCTTCAGAAGAGAGATTCGCTTCTATCAGAAGTCCAATCTCTTCTGGAGAAGAACGCGATAGAGGTCGTAGAAAACCAGGAATCTCCAGGTTTCTACAGTCACCTGTTCCTGGTTCCAAAACCAGACGGCTCGTTTCGTCCAATTATAGATCTGAGCTGGATAAACAAGCTGATCGTGTCTCCAAGATTTTATATGGAGACCATCCGTTTGGTCAGAGTGAACATTCAAGCGAACGATTATGCTGCGAGCATAGATCTTAATGATGCGTACTTTCATGTCATGGTACATCCGGCATTCAGAAACAACAAGTTAACGCTTCAGAACGATGTTCAGAGTCTGCTTCAACTGCTCCGACATCTCGGTTTCATAGTAAATGAAAAGAAGTCGGATCTAGTGACGTCCAAGTCATTCACCTACTTGGGAATGAGCTTCGAGATGCACAACAATCTGGTTCATCTGCTGTTAACCAGAGCAAAATTAGTCAGTTGTTACGCTTGCTTTTGTTTTCACTTGGATGTAGTAACAGCGAGAGAATTCATGCGACTGATAGGTTTGTGTGGAGCCTCCGCGGATCTTATTCCGATAGGGCGACTACGCACTCGTCCACTCCAGATATTTTTTACTCAGAATTGGAGTGTGAAGATTCATTCGCTCAAAACGAACATCGTCTTGTCGAAACAAGTGAAACGAGATTCAGACTAGGGCAGATATTCAGTGGATAACTCAGAGAGTACCACTGCAACTGCCGGATCTGATTTTTACGATAATGATGCATGCGAGTCAAAAGGCTGTTTGTTATGGCCTACATTGGAGCCCTGCTACCTCTGACAGGTTACCAATGATTATGTAATTTTTTTTATATTCCAGGCATTCTGGACAGATGTAACTATCACTCCACCCCCTTCATTTTCAAAGGACTGTTTGCAAGGCTTTCAGGTTTTGAAAGTATTAGGATGCCAACAAACCTTGCAGCTATTTGTTATATTTAAGAACTGGTAGCAGAAGCAAGTTTGTGTACAAAAGCCTGGAACCTGTATATATCAGAACTCCCACTGGTAAGAGATGGCGATGAGTTCACTTGCTCAACAAAGTTCCAGTTTTCCAAAAGTCCTATGGTAAATGAAACAGCATATCTATTATACGAATGGGGAGTCAGAAGATGATTCTAGAGTTTGCTCCAAGTGTCATGGAACTATAAACAAAGCTGTTCCCATCATGCACATTCTCACAAAATATCCAGAAGATTTCATGATATCTGATAAATTGTTAACACATACTGGTCCACAAATCAAATCATTTTGCAAGGAGCTCATTCTTTCAGAGCCACCATCTTGTCTCCAAGATATGCTCAAGCCAATCATGCCCCCAGAAGAAGTAGTCTGAGTACATGCAAAGAACTCTACAGGTACTAGTACCAGTAGCAGCAGTGAAATTCCAGTTGATGAAAACACAAAATTAATGGGCTGTGAAGGGGATGACTAGAGTAATGGCCAGAGGGTCCAAGTTAGGACCAGGGGTGGCCATCCCCCAAACAGGTTATAGTACCTCCTATCGAAGAAACCTGGCTCTGTGCCTTGACTGAATTGTGAAATTATACCCTTGGATATTTTTGTTCGATTTTACCCCCCTGTTAGTGAGCCAGTATCTGCAGGAGGCAAATCAAATCCTGAAAATTGATTTGTGTAATGCAAACCAATTGATTGGTGAACTTAGTGCAAAGTTACAACAAAAAAGGTAAGTTGGTCCTGTGGAGTTAAGTTTACGAACTCTCGAAAACTGCTTTGCATTATCAGAAAAATATTGGGATTTCTGTACTTTAAAATATTATATTATGATATAAAATTACAAGTAGTATCTGATGATAAATTAGATTATGAACTAGAATGAAATACTTCCATGTTTACCAATGTCAGCTTGTGCATTTGGAGAATCTCCCGAAACCATATATCCAACCCCTACCACTTTTGCATATTATCTATCCCACATACAGGCGAACATAATGCAAAAAACCCAATCTCAATACCTCAAGTCTTTATAGAAGTGTAATGATAATAAGTATATTTAACAAAGAGCGTCATCAAATTTTCTGCCCCTACTGATCTCCCGAACAAGAAGTCTGACCACTACCATTTTTGTACATTATATGCCACACATATTGACACACATTATGCAAAAAATCTGGTCTTGATAATTCAAGCCATTCTGGAGGAGTAGCAATAACAAAAGTTCAGATGAAAAGCATCCCCAAACAGGCTTGGCAATTTCAGGAGAGCAATTTTTTAGCTCTCCTTACTGCCCTCCTGAAAGAATTAAGGAGAGCGAAAAATTGCCCTCCTAAATATTTTGGTCTGGGATGATTGAGATTACATGTATTATGCTCACATTAAATTTTTGTTGTAAAGCAAAAATGTAATTTAACTTCGAAGTCACATAACATCACATAATTTCATTTTGAAAGTGGTTTAGTGGTAAAAGGTAATGGCTGCAACCATACCCAAACACAGTTGCAATCATTTGAAGCAAAATGGGTCACAGCAATATTTTTTTTTTCTGTCAGTTTCAAGTTCAACAACTGACATCACAGTTTGAGGGGTAATTATTCAAGGAATATTGACACTATAATATACTACCATTACTACTATCCTGTCACTTGAAGCACTTGCTCCAGGATGTGACTGTAGATTCAAGCAGACCTGTTGTCCAAGAAAGTCATACGCCTACCACTACCACCTTCAGCCCCCCTTGGGGGGTTGAAGGTGGTAGTGGTAGGCGTATGACTTTCTTGGACAACAGGTCTGGGTACACACACAGGTCTTGTCAAGTGTGTGTTCGGTTGTTGAGTGAGACATCTAGATGTCTAAGAGATTTCGCTTTACCTTAGTAAAGTTAATAAAATCACTGATGTAGTCTGTTGGTTTCAGTTTCAATGAGTTCGTTCAACTGGATACTTAAAATGCTGTGTAAAGCTAATTGCTCTCCTAAGCAGATTGAGGAGAGCGATTTTTTGCCCTCCTGCATTTTTCAGAATGCCAGGCCTGCCCAAATGTTTGACTTGCACGATCTCGGGAACAGTAAATATGCCCCACACCACTTTTGGACATTAACTACCCACATACAGGTGAACATAATGCAAAAACTCCAAACCCGATACCTCATGCTGCTCTGGATGAGTAGCAATAACAAAAAAATTTTATGAAAAGCTTCATCAAATATTCCCTCCTTATCGATCTCACGAATGGGTAGTCTGACCCCTACTATTTTTGCACCATATATATCACACATATAGGTACACATAGTGCAAAAAGTCTGGACTCAATATCTCAATCCATTCCGCACGAGTAGTGATAACAAGAAGTTCACATGAAAAGATTCCCTAAATTTTTTACCCACATATCTTGAACTGGAAATCTGAACCCTACCATTTCTGACCATTTCTGGGTATTCTCTACCCCACATACAGGAGAACATATGCAAAAAGTGTGAACTCGATACCTCCAGCCATTCTGGAGGAGTAGCAATAACAAGAATTTTCAATGAAGAGCATTGTATGCCAAAGTCAAAGTTTTCAACCCATAAAATCTTGCGACCCGGAGGTCTGACCCCTACCATTTTCGCACATTATATACCACACATAATGCAAAAAGTCGAGACTTAATACCTCAAGTCATTTGGGAGGAGTGGCAATGACAAGAATTTCACAAAGAACATTGTCTAATTTTTCCACCCAAAACAATCTCCCAAACCAGAAGTCTGAGTCCTACTGTATTTGGCTACTATATATCCCACAAACATAGTACAAAAAGTCCACACTCAATACTTCAAGCTGTTCTGGAGGATTAATGCTAACAAGTATTTCAGATAAAGATCGTTCAAAGTCAAGGCCAAGGTCGGACAAAATTCACAATACAGTGAAGCCAACTTAATTGGATATCTCTTAACCCTTTACCCAATGTAACGTCCAAAACCGCCTAGCGCTATTCTCAAAAAGTTGGCTTCTCAAAATCATAGGTTTGACCCCTCGTTGGAACGAGCTTATTAAGCTCGTTCCAATGAGCAATGAGGGCTCATAACCTATGTTTTTGAGACAAAAAATGAAAAAAAAAGTTATTCAAGAATTTTTTTTGTTAGTGTCATCTACTTTTCATGTTAGGTAAAGGGTTAACTGAATAATCCTGTTAATTGAATATAATTTCCCATCACAAAACCATTTACCACACCTACAGAACAAATTTGACCTGTTAATTGAATATGGGTTATAGAGTAAACTACTGTTAATTGAATAAAAAATATTGTAACCTGTCGAGAAATTACCCTGACTCTCTCCAGTTTTCCTTTGTTTATTGACCTATTTGGCCTTAGGACATCCAGTACAGGAAGTTAATGTATTATATCCTGTTTGACAGATCTCGTGGAGCTCTGTCAGACAAGATAAATAGAATAAATGCTGAGTTTATCTCTGGAATACAGGAAAGTGACACAATTCCTATTAATTGTATACGCCTTTTATTTGAATAATTTTCATTGGCAAAGTGGCTATTCAAATAACAGGGTTCCTCTGTAGTCTCATCTGGAACTATTTCACAAAGACTATCACTCCTCCAAATTTCTTGACTTGGGGCCTCTCCGTTTTCGAGATTTAAGGGGGGTACTTGCATATAATAATAAAAGGGAACAATAAGAATTACCTTATACTTCCATTAACATGGCAAATAGATGTGTCCTGCGATTCCCTATATGGCATTTATATTGCTACCCAATTGGACAGCGATATGATTTTTGTCACATGGCACCAACAATGAACAAGTTTAAGCATTTCATTCAACAATGATACAAATAAATGTCACGTTGATATTTAAAATATTACAACAAACTTTGCTTTGGTGAAAATGTATTATCATAATATTGATTCAATCCATGTTTGATGTATGACAATGCCTATCCAATAAGATAATCTGCAGAATTATGAGTTACGTATTACCTAATTTTGTTATATGACATTGGGTATGTTGAATTCGACGAATTAAAATGAACTTGATCAAATGTTACTAAATGTCAGGACTGTAGGTTTTGTGGAGTATATGCTAGGGTAGGATGTGGTAAACTGGTATATTGATATTTATAACTGCAATCACACCTCATGAAATGCAGTATTCTACAAAATATTGCTTCAGACCATCAGAGTCAAACCCAATGGCCTAGCACTTAACTCAAATTTGTGGCAGCATGTCAGCATGGGACAAAAGATGATTAGTCAACGACTAGTAGCTAATAACAATGACACTAATAACAATAGGACTAGTTGTGAGAGTGAATCAGTAACTCCACTGACAGCACTTTATGTTTTATTGGCCGATTTTCTGTATCTTATTTTTTTTTCTTGAAAATATGTTTAGTTTTCTCAAGAACTCCCTCGGCATCAACAGGGAGTTTTTTTCACAAGGGGTTTAGAGTCAAGAAGATGCATTTATAAATATGTTTTCTTGATTAAACCCCTTGCCACAAAACTGCCATTCAATTTCAAGGAACTGCTCAACAAGTTCATTTGACTGAAAAAATGCACATGAAAAATTTGAGAATAAAAATACTCTGTTAAATAAAGATAATCCTTATCTTTAATGTCTGGTAGCCAATTATAATATTATTGTCCATTCATTGAACCATGCAAAGAATTCCAGAACATACTACTAATATAGAATAAGAGTATACATGTCGAGTTCTATTACTGTTGGTACATCTAAACATTGTCGTCATGGGTCGTCTTGCCCCAGATCATGTTGCCCCCCCCCCCCACCCCCCCCAGTCTTTTCACCCCAATTCTCATTTGTGGCAGGTCTTTTCACCATAAATTCAGAGGCCTCTAAATGTTTGTTAATTAAATTTCCTGTCAAAACATAGGAATAAGGTACAGGTACAGGAGGTGGAGTTAATTTGCGTTACAACTTTGACAAAATGTTTGTCGTATAAGCATTTATTTTGATATACATTCAATGTAAAAAAATTAAATAAGACTTTTTACACAGGTTTCATTGAGAAATCTTCCATATAATAACAAAACTAAATTGGATCTGTTTATTAGTCGAGTTTTGACGAAGTCAAACTCGACTTATAGTTTGGTGAATGGCGGGCGGGTGGGCGGGCAGGCGAGTGGGCGGGCGGGCGGGCGGGCGAGCGGGCGTAAACAATTGGTTTCCGGATGATAACTTGATAGTGGTTCAACTCACATTCATTAAACTTCATACGTAGGTTGGTCTTGGTGGGAGGAAGAACCCTATTGATTTTGGACATGCTACGTCGAAGGTCAAGGTCACAGTGACCTTGACCGTAGTAAATCTTAAACAATTGGTTTCCGGATGATAACTTGATAATGGTTCAACTCACATTCATGAAACTTCATAGGTAGATTGGCCTTGGTGATGGGAAGAACCCTATTGATTTTGGACTCGCTACGTCAAAGGTCAAGGTCAATGTGACCTTGAACATAGTAAATCGCAACAATTCCTTTCCAGATGATAACTTGATAGTAGTTCAACCTACATTCATGAAACTTCATAGGTGGGTTGGCCTTGGTGCGAGGAAGAACTCTATTGATCTTGGACTCACCAGATCAAAGGTCAAGGTCACAGTGACCTTCAACATAGTATATCGCAACAATTGGTTTCCGGATGATAACTTGCTAGTGGTTCAACCTAGAGTCATGAAACTTTATAGGTGTGTTGGCCTTGGTGCGAGGAAGAACCCTATTGATCTTGGACTCACCAGGTCAAAGGTCAAGGTCACAGTGACCTTGAACATAGTATATCGCAACAATTGGTTTCCGGATGATAACTTGATAGTGGTTCAACCTAGAGTCATGAAACTTTACAGGCGTGTTGGCCTTGGTGCGAGGAAGAACCCTATTGATGTTGGACTCACCAGGTCAAAGGTCAAGGTCACAGTGACCTTGAACATAGTATATCGCAACAATTGGTTTCCGGATGAGAACTTGATAGTGGTTCAACCTAGAGTCATGAAACTTCATAGGTGTGTTGGCCTTGGTGCGAGGAACTGTTGTCACAACTCGACATTGGATCGGTGATCCTGAGCGGCATTTTTTTTTTTTATTCTAATCACTTGTGTTAAAACCAATTAAGTGCATACCGGTATCTTATACATCAAACAACAACAATAAACTGGCCTAAAATTGAAAATTTGAGTACCATTAATTCAAAAAATGTGCCAAACTTGTAGACCTTTAACATTAATCATGATCTGAGGATTGCGCTTTTTGTTTCTATTTCTTCATTGCTTTTGATCATCCATTCTTTCGAAAGTAAGGTTAATGCATTTTTCTGAACACATTGTTTGCCCTTTTATTGTATACTAGTATGTTTCTTTTTTATTTAAACTTTGAAAACTTTCTTAAAAACAACTATAAAAAGATTTGTAGGCGACACAGGTCATTTTACCTCACAGGAGCCGAAACAACCAGAGACAAAACTACCTATAGTGAATGGGTATTGAGGTGATACGTGTACAAAGAGGGAGTTATTGGTTCCAATAACTTAAAAAAAAGCCATTAAAATCCTACAGCCTCTTTAGGACACATTGTGCTATCAGAAAGAACTATCCTGTACCGCTGGATAAAAAAGGTAATTCCCATTCAGGAGTACAAAGGAGGAAGTAAAGCATCACAAGAGAAATTCCTGCCCCTATTTTTATTCCTCCCTCTAGTAGACTACTTGTATTGCTTTCAGGAAATGCTCCACCTCCTACTTTTATTCTGCCCCCTTCTCTTATTTGATTTGTGAATCTTCCTACCCTGTACTTTTGTTCTGCCCCTTCTTTTATTTGGAAATTTTATTTGTGTTGTTATAAGTAATGCAACACTACTCTATTGAGTCGGAAACCATGTGGCAAGTAACAAATTTGGGATGACAGGTATAAATTTGTTGGCACCTATCACAATGACAGGCACCAAATAAATGATTATTTGCATCTTCATCTGATGCAACCTGCGCTAAAACTTTGTGCCCAGTCTAGAAATTAAAATGTGTGACATTTGCTCATCAGTGCCAGATGATTTTCACCAGATACCCAGGTTTCTCTGCACACAACATTTCTCAATGACTTGTTTAAAAACACATCTAAACCACAAGCAAATAGCCCCAAAACAAAGCAGAAATGCATGCTGGATTGTGTAGAGGGGTGGGGCACCAAGATATTTTATTTGGCACAAAAATATTCAGGTTTGCTGAACATTTGGCACCTGATAATTCTGGATCTGAGTGGACAATTAGGGAGATCTTCAGGGGTAAGTGATGTTGAACCACTAATAGTAGCTTGCTGCCTAAAACTGTTAAAATTAATCATTTTTATTATTTTGACAGGTGAGCCAGATCCCAGTTACAGTGGAGGGTGTGTTCCATCACTTTCAACAATAACAGGATGTTCTGATATCGAACCTTCAGTACCAGACACAGAATTTTTCTATTTCATTTTCTACAGTTGTTTGTCTCCAAAAGTTGATTTAATAAATTCACAGAATGGGACAAGCTTTGATGACATTGAGATGACTGGAGTTGGCTTCTCTTCAGTTGGATGTCAAAATGAGATATTAGTTGGAGATGCTGGAGTCAGTGTTGTAACAAGTTCATCGTCAAGTTTAACATTTAATATTGATGTCTCAGCACAGCCCACTATAGCAGTTTATAACAAACTAAATGTGAGAGTATCAAATCTTGGATATGCCCTTCTAGGGGACACAGATGATGAAAACAAATTTGCTCTTTCTCCAGGAATTAGTAGTGTATCTCCAAGTGCAGGTTCTGTAGAAGGTGGTACAAGACTGACCATACAGGGATCTGGATTTCAAGGAACCATCCGTGACATTGCTGTCAATATTGGTATTTATTCTTGTGACATTGTGAGTGTTTCATACACACAACTAGCTTGCCTGACACCTCCTTATGGTATCAGTATACAAGATGTTGAAGTTTTAGTTACAGCTAATGGAAAGACCATTCCAGCAGTGTGTAAAGACAGTAGTAACCAATGTAGGTTTAGCTATCAAAGTAACTTAACCCCTACAGTTACATCTGTAACACCAAATTCTCTCTCAAGCTCACAAACCATTACCATTGAAGGGACTCAATTTGGATCCGTCACAGAGAATGTTAAGGTTATGTTTGGTGGTGCTTCCTGTAACACCACAGTGGTATCAAATACAGAAATTGAATGTTATGTGGATAATATTCCAGTTGGTACACATACTCCAAAAGTAACAGTATCTGGTTATGGACTAGCTTCAACAACTGAAACAATCACAAGTCAGGGTGTAATCAACAGCTTGTTTCCCAATAATGGAAGCACACATGGTGGTACAAAGGTTTGTAATGTTTCAATAAGAGTAAAATCCTTGCTGTCTGATTGGATTAGAGCTCACGTAGTTTATTTTATGTTTACAGCTCCCATAGCAAATGTTACTGTCTCACGTCACTACGCGAAATATTTGAAATGACGTCACCCGTTTCGTAATTGTTTTATCAATGGAGTGACTAGCATGCCACTTCATTTTTCTGGATTTTTCATGTGCAGCAAACGGTGTTCCGGATGAAGTGTTGTTTAAATTACAAACCGATTTATGATTTGAACTGAGATGGAATGAGTTTTATCTGGTTTATTTATTATTTATCCAGTGCCGTCATGGGTACACAAGAGGTTTATTTACTAAGCTTACGATCATTAAAAGTTGTCTTGCAAAAGGCAACTTTTAATGGTCACAAGTTTAGTAAATAAGCCTCTCGTGTATCACAATGTAGGTTTTGGGCTATGGGTAGTGTCTTATTGGAACATATGTTATTGTGATGAATTGACGATAACGTGGTCTGAGGTTTGCCCCTCGGAGCGTATGTTCGACCTCGACGCATCACATCTCGCTTGAACATAAGCTCCGAGCTGCAAACCTCAGACCATGTTACCATCAATTCATCACAATAATCTATAATAAATTTATTGTTTTTCTTCAAATTAGTTTAATCCTTTATCCAATGCACAGGTCATCAAAATTTATTATTTTAACTATTGTTTTCAAATTAAAAAAAAAAAAATTCAGCAAAACCATATCATTTGACAACTCATTGGAACAAGCTTGATGAGCACATTCCAATGAGGGGTCACATGATATTGTTTTGTTGAAATTTTTTGAAGAATATAATTTTTTCAACAGATTAATTTAAAATTTACGCAGATGGATTTGGCCGATTCATTAAGTAAACGGTTAATCTTGTTTCTTTTTAACTTATTGAGTGCTAGACGCCACCATCATGTACTATTGTAAGGTGGTGAAAGCTCCTTTACTTTACATTGTATGGATTAGTTATTGATGTTTGGCTCTAGAACACTCCCCCTCCTCCTACCCTCCCCCCCCCAAAAAAAAAGTCTAATATTCTTTTATAATTTAAAAGTGGATGTCATTTGGCACTTTCCAATAAATTGTAACAAGACTTATATTCCTAAATAAAATCTTGCCACACTTATGCTCCCCTTGCTGCTAGCATGATATCTTTGACAAAAAAATGTTCATGTTTCAAATCAATTTTGTAATATTATTTGATAGTTTAGTCAGTTCTAATTAAGTCATTTATTGAAGTTTGAAGGACTTATTGTGAGCATTAGCCCTTTTTTGGTTTGCCACACTACAGCCACATTTTTAAAGTGAAAGTGACCCAATTTAGTACACTTGTTAATGATGACATCTGGATATACAATTTGGCATTCATTTTTTGATATTCAGCCTTTATCCAAAATAATTTCACTTTTAATGTTTTTTCATCTCCTGCATCAAACTATCTCTTTCATATTTTAGATATATTATCTCTACTAGAAACTATACCTAAAAATGTAGTACCCTCCACCCAAAGTATCAGTGGTTATAGCCAAATTTTTCATGTCAGTATCATAATTTTAAAAAAATTAAATGTCAGCTGATTTTCAAGAAATTTTAGTATGTTGTCAAGCTCATAATAAAATAGGATGTATACTACTCAAAGTTTGCTAAGCACCAAATATTTGACACATCATTGTGAAATTTGCTTGTGACATATTTGCGATATTTTTGGTGGAAATAAAATGTCACCCCTGATGTCAGCGATGCTAATTTAATGTCATTTTCTTGACTTTTCAGTTTCAACCTCATTTTGAGCCTCAGTCTTTTTAAATTTGGGGATTATAATCTCCAACAAAAGTCATATCTAAGAATCTGGTAAGATTAGAGAACATTCCAGCTGTTATGACCGAACTCTGAGGTCTTGCCATAAGAGGTCAGAAGGTCAAAAATTAAAATGCCTTCGATTTTTTTTTTAATTTTAGTATGCTATAAAGCTAAAAGAAATCGGAGACAGCAATTTTTTGTGTATCAATTTATTGCCATTTTGATAATTTTGCATCTTTCAAAGTTTAAACTGTTTTTTTTTTCATATTTCATTAAAAATGCAACTTATGTGATTCCATTCTCTATAAAAATAAACTTTACAACTATGATACTTTACACACGTTACCAAGATCCTTTAGCACAGTCTGCAGGTTACATTTATGAAGGGATTTCATTGCAAATTTGCAGGATAGTTCAGTATAAGGTCTAGATGAGAATGTCCTATTTTGTCATGTCTAGAAGAAAACGTCTCCTTTTGGTTGAAATCAGTCAACCGTGATGGCTGCGCAAGCCCAAAACCTGAAAACTCTAGTACAGTCTACAGGTTGTATTTATGAAGGGATGTCATTGTAACTTGGTAGGATGACTCTGTACGTATAGATGAAAATGTCCCCTTTTGGTCACGATCGGTCAACCATGATGGCTGTGAGAACCCAAAAACCTTTAGCACAATCTACAGGTCATATTTATGAAGAGATTTTATTGTAACTTTGTAGGATGACTCTGTATAATGTCTAGATGAGAATGTTCTTTTTTGGTCAGATTCAGTCAGCCCTGATGGCCGCAGGGGCGCGTTACCTAGATTCCTTCAGCACAGTCTACAGCTTATATTTGCAAAGAGATTTCATTGCAAATTTGTAGGATGGCTCAGTATAATGTCTAGATGAGAACATCTTATTTTGGTCCTGATCGGTCAACCCTGACAGCCACACATGCACATGACCTAGATTTGTTTAGCACAGTGTATAGTTCATATTTATGAATTGATTTCATTGTAACTTGGAAGGATAACCTGGTATGATGTCTAGATGAGACTCTCATATTTTGATAATGATCGGTCAGCCATGACTGCCGAATCGTTACATGACCTAGATACCTTTAGCAAAGTCTAAGAGTTACATTTATGAAGGGATTTCATAGTAACTTGGTTGAATGTTTCGTTTTGGAATAACTTTACTGTAACTTGGTAACTTTGGTTGACAAACATGAACTGTGAGGGTCACATTAACCCAGACCTCAATTCTTCAGTGCAGTCTACAATTCAAATGATTCTTATTGAAAACAAAGCATATAGGGAACATAAATTAACATGTTCTCAAATATCACAATTCTTGTCTTATTTCATAATCCTTTCATAAACATTGAACATTATCCTTTTCATCAAACACTACACACAGTCAAGTTAAGATACAATGTCATTGACACTTTTATTGACAGTGAGTCAATTTTACATAATTTTCTTGACCATTTAGTTTTAATTGTAATTTTGAATCTGTTTTTTTTTTTTTCAAATTTTGGGATTATAATCACCAAAAAATACCATAACTACAAATTTTATAAGAAATTCCATCTGTTATGACCAAACTTTGAGGGGAAATCATAGGGTCAAGAACATTTAATGGTGTGGTTCCGGTTATATAGCAGAAAAAAATAGGGTGGGTCGGTCAGTATATTTTGTTTTCTATTTTCTTCCTTGAATTTGTGCTCGAGTTAATTCTTAGGACCAAATTCTTCCAACAATTGTGACTGAAATATGCTGCTTTGATATTTTGTTGAGTCCGAATTTCAAAATTAAACCCAAAATGGCAGTTTATCAGCAGACACTTTATTCACAATTGCAGCAGATATTTGAGGTATAATTCTGCAACTTCAAAATGAAATGGACTCGGAGGTGTCTTGATAATTTTATTGTCAACTGTCCTCAGATTCTGAAGTGAAGTGTGTGTTCGCATGTCTCATTTTTTATTTTTTTTTTGAAAACAAATTAAACAACCAGTGACTTTGAACTACAAGTGTAAAACTACAGGGCATCCCGTTGCGTTTCCCCCGAAAAAATTTCCAGGTTTTAAATAGCAGGAATGTGATTGGTCAAATAATCAATGTGATGGACTATGCATGCTTTGTGTAATGCAGTACACGTGATTTTAGCTTTTCACCTCAACTTGTCTCTGACAAATTTGAGGTAAACAATGTTCTATCATTTTCGCAATAATGGTGACTGTCAAGACAAACCACTTGAACAGTTTGGAATGAAAAGTAAGAAAAAAAAGTCTGAGGGTCGACAGGGTGGTAAAAAGGGAAATACCCAAATTTAAACCAACAGTGGTCTGCACCAGTGAAGTAACTTCACTTCTTGTAAACCGTGATAAGCAAGTTGAAATTTGCATACCAGAGTTAAACAACTTTGGTATACCATTACCAATTATGATTTAATTAGCCAGTGATGGTTTTGAACATGGTACAGATTACAGTGGAGCCCACTTAATTGGATATCTCTTTACTGAATAACCCTGTTAATTGAATATAATTTCCCAACACAAAACTATTTACCATACCTCCAGTACAAATTTGACCTGTTAATTGAATATAGGTTATAGAGTAAACTCCTGTTAATTGAAGAAAAAATCTTGTAATTTCCCAGTTTTCCTCTGTTTGGAGACCTATTTGGCCTTAGTACATCCAGTGCAGGCATTTAATCCATTATATCTTGTTTGACAGAGCTCCAGGAGCTCTGTCAAACAAGATAGAATAAATGCTAAGTTCATCTCAGGAATACAGGAAAGTGACACAATCCTTGTTAATTGAATATTCCTGTTAATTGAATAATTTTCAATTGACAGGGTTCCACTGTACCAGTTAAGATTTAATTAGCCAGTGATAGTTTTGAACCTGGTACAGATTATATATATAAATTGATATACCACAAAAACCCCAGCACTATTTGTGTCGTTGTAAAAGTTGGCATTTGTATGTTTTTTTTCTTTTCCAATTTCATTTAAAAAAATCATCAGGGCCGAGCACAAAATTAGGTTCAGGTTGGGTAACTGAGACAAAACCATTATTTTATTTTGGCCTAAGGTAAATATTTGTTGAAATTTTGATATGTTATAAAGTTAAAAAGAAAAGAGATTATTAGCTTGATTTTTTTTTTTTTGTGGTTTTTATTTTATTGACATTTTTACGTGATTTCAAAGTTAAAACTATTTTTGTCATATTTCTTTAAAACCTGTATCATTACAATTGCAGTTGACTGCATAAAGCAATTACACATCTATAAAACATTACACACAGTTTTCTATTTACTTGAAATTGTTAACTTCCATTTTGAAATTACATTTTTCACGCCCGATGCCAGTGATGCCAATTTTACAGTTTTATGTTTACTTTCTTTTTTCCCTCTGATTTTTAGCTTAACTTGACATAGTCAAGATAAGTTATTGCCATCACGCGTGCGGAAGTCTGTTAGTCTGTGAGTCTGTGACGTCTGTTCACATTTTCCTTTAGCACAGGCTACACCCCGCAGTTCTTGTCTGATCGTCCTGAAATTTCATATGCAGGTTTGGGGTCATGTCTAGATGAGAACATCCCCTTTTGGTTGCGATCGGGCAACCGGTATGGCTGCCCGAGCCCAAAACCATTAGCACAGTCTACAGGTCGTATTTATGAAGGGATTTCATTGTAACTTGGTAGGATGCCTCTGTATAATGCCTAGATGAGAACGTCCCCTTTTGGGCATGATCTATCAACCGTGATGGCTGCCCAAGCCCGAAACCCAAAAACTTTTAGCACAGTCTGCAGGTCATATTTATTGAGGAATTTCATTGTAACTTGGTGGGTTGACTTCATACAATGTCTAGATGAGAAAGTCCCCTTTTGGATGTGATTGGGCAACTGTGGCGGCTACAGGAGCCTGAAGCCCGAAAACCTTTAGCACAGTCTATGAAAGGATTTCATTGTAACTTGACAGGATGACTCCAAATAATGTATGTATGAAAGGATTTCATTGTAACTTGACAGGATGACTCCAAATAATGTCTAGATGAGAATGTCCCATTTTGATCGCGATCATGCAGCCTTGATGGGTGCCCGAGCCCAAAAACCTTTAGCATAGGCAAAATGTCATATTTATGGAAGGATTTCATTGTAACCTGTTAGGTTGACTCCATATAATGCCTAGATGATGACATCCCCTTTCGGTCGTGATTGGTCAGTTGTGATGGGTACAAGTGCCCCAAGCCCGAAAACTTTGAGCACAGTCTACAGGTCATATTTATGAAGGGATTTCATTGTAACTTGGTAGGTTGACTTAATATAATGTCTAGATGAGAACGTCCCCTTTTGGACATGATTGGGCAACTTTGACGGCTAAAGGTGCCCGAAGCCCGAAAACCTTTAGCACTGTCTACAGGTCATATTTATGAAGGGATTTCATTGTAACTTATTAGATTGACTCCAAATAATGTCTAGATGAGAACGTCCCATTTTGGCCGTGATCATTCAGCCTTGATGGGTGCCTGAGCCCCAAAACCTTTAGCATAGGCAAAAGGTTATATTTATAGAAGGATTTCATTGTAACATTGTTAGGTTGACTCCATATAATGCCTAGATGATGACATCCCCTTTTGGTCGTGATTGGTCAACTGTGATGGCTACAGGTGCCCGAAGCCCGAAAACCTTGAGCACAGTCTACAGGTCATATTTATGAAGGAATTTCATTGTAACTTCGCAGGATCACTCCAGATGAGATTGTCCCCTTTGGTTGTGATCTTTCAACCATGATGGTTGCCCGAACCCGAAGCCCGAAAACCTTTAGCACAGTCTACAGGTCATATTTATGAAGGGATTTCATTGTAACTTGGTAGGTTGACTTCATATGATGTCTAGATGAGAACGTCCTCTTTTGGACACAATTGGGCAACTGTGATGGCTTCAGGGGCCCAAAGCCCGAAAACCTTTAGAACAGTCTACAGGTCATAATTATGAAGGGATTTTATTGTAGCTTGGTAGGATGACTCCAAATAGTGTCCAGATGAGAACGTCCCCTTTTGGTCACGATCATTCAGCCTTGATGGCTGCCCGACCCCAAAAACCTTTAGCATGTCTGTAGGTCGTATTTATGTAAGGATTTCATTGTAACTTGTTAGGTTGACTCCATATAATGCCTAGATGATGACATCCTCTTTTGGTCGTGGTTGGTCAACTGTGATGGCTACAGGTGCCTGAAGCCCGAAAATCATGAGCACAGTCTACAGGTCATATTTATGAAGGGATTTCATTGTAACTTCATAGGATCACTCCAGATGATGTCCAGATGAGAATGTTCCCTTTTGGTTGCGATCATTCAACTATGATGGTTGCCCAAGCCTAAAGCCCGAAAACCTTCAGCACAGTCTTCAGATCATATTTATGAAGGGATTTCATTGTAACTTGGCAGGTTGACTTCATATAATGTCTAGATGAGAACAGCCCCTTTTGGACACCATTAGGCAACTGTGTTGGCTACAGGGGCCCAAAGCCCGAAAATCCTTAGCACAGTCTACAGGTCATAATTATGAAGGGATTTCATTGTACCTTGGTAGGATGACTCTAAAAAATGTCTAGATGAGAACGTCCCCTTTTGGTCGCGATCATTCAGCCTTGATGGCTGCCCGAACCCAAAACCCCAAAACCTTTAGCATAGTCTATTGGTCATATTTATGGAAGGACTTCATTGTAACCTGTAAGTTTGACTCCATATAATGCCTAGATGATGACATCCCCTTTTGGTTGTGATTGGTCGACTGTGACGGATTCGGGGGCCCGAAGCCCAAAAACCTTGAGCACACTCTACAGGTCATATTTATGAAGGGATTTCATTGTAACTTTGGAGGATCACTCCAGATGATACCCAGATGAGAATGTCCCCTTTTGGTTGCGATCATTCAACCATGATGGCTGCCAGAGCCCAAAGCCCAAAAACCTTTAGCACAGTGTACAGGTCATATTTATTAAGGGATTTCATTGTAACTTGGTAGGTTGACTTCATATAATGTCTAGATGAGAACGTCCCCTTTGGATGCAATTGGGAAACTGGCGGCTACAGGGGCCCGAAGCCCGAAAACCTTTAGCACAGTCTACAGGCCATATTTATGAAGGGATTTTAATGTAACTTGATAGGATGTCTCATTTTGGAATAATTTCACTGTAACTTGGTAACTTTTGTTGATATACGTTAACTGTGAGGGCCACATATATTAACTGTGAGGTCATATTAACCCACCCCACAGATCTTTAGTACAGTGTACACCTCATATTATTTTTATCATAAACATAGCATACAGGGAACAGAAATGAACATATTCCCAATTATCACAATTCTTGTCTTATTTCATAATCCTTTCATAAACATTGAACATTATCTTTTTCATCAAACACAACACACAAGTTAAGCTACAGTGTCATTGACACTTTCATTCAGTGGCTCAGTGGTTATGGCATTGAACTTCAAACCGAAAGTTCCAGAGTTTAGTCCCTGCCTGGGGTGACTGCATTGTGTCCTTAGGCAAGGCTCTTAATCCAGTTGTCCACATGGGGGTGCGGTGGCACTGTGTACTAAGGCATGCAGCACATCAATGGTGCACTTGTCTCCAATCAATGCTAATCCTGTTTGTGTGGAGTTAGTATATTGAAGAGTCTGGCAATTGTCTGGAAATTTTGGAAATATAATCAACATACACATCAGATTTGGCTCTAAAATGACGTTTGCTGTGCTTTGTCGAATGACTTCTGGAAATTCACTTTAGTTTTATCTTTGTTTTTTTTTCCAAATAAGTTTCATTTTGTTTGTTTTTAAATGAAATTAATTCTGTACCTAACATGACTAGCAGATGACCCTTTATAAGAAATTTTTTTTTATATAACAAGTCTTTTTACTTTTTAACCTAAAAAAACAAAGCTTTTAAATCCTCATTGAAACAAGGTCGACAAGCTTATTCCAATTTGTGACACACACTCTTTGAGACTAAAACTGGAAAAATATTTTAAATTTGAACACCACTTTCTTATAATAGTGCAGGCCAGATATTGCCATTACATTAGGTAGAGAGGTAACCCTTTATCTCACAAACTGGCCATGTCTGCCCATCAAATTTACAAATTTAGATGCTGAACAATTATTTTTAGCTCAACTTTGACGAAGTCAAATTTGAGCTATTGTCATGGCCCGTCCGTCGTCCGTCTGTCCGTCCGTCCGTCCGTCTGTCCGTACGTCAACAATTGGCTATGGCTCGGGCTAGAGGTCGAATTTATGAACCGATCTTTACGAAACTTCTTGGGTACCTTTGTTATGACCGTGGGACAAGAACGAGTGTTTTTGGGTGCGGTCCGAAATTCAAGATGGCTGCCAGCCGCCATTTTGTACCGATGATGCAGAAATCTGTTTTTTGTACAGAACTTCCATATGAAAGCTCTGATTTGAATAATTTTTTGTATGAATGTTTAGTACCATGGGGTACATCACATATAATACGGGTTTTTTTCTCGTGCGTAAATTGTGCAAATTAGACTAATTTTGATGTTTTTTGGTGTTAATTTCAGCACTGTAAGTGCAAATGCCAATACGGCTCGGGCTAGAGGCCGTATTTATGGACCGATCTTTACGAAACTTCTTGGGTACCTTTGGTATCACCGTGGGACGAGAACGAGTGTTTTGGGGTCCGGTCCGAAATTCAAGATGGCCGATGGCAGCCATTTTGTACAAAATTAGGTGCAATCAGATTTTTGCACAGAACTTCCATATGAAAGCGCTGATTTGAATAATTTTTTGTGTGAATGTTTAGTACCATGGAATACATCACATATAATACGGGTTTTTTTCTCGTGCAGAAATTATGCAAATTAGATGAACTTTGATATTTCAGTGCGACTTACACACATTAAGTACACATGTCAATACGGCTCAGACTTGAGTCTGTATTTATGAACTGATCTTCACGAAATGTCTTGGGTACCTTTGTTATCACCTTGGGACGAGAACGAGTGTTTCTGGGTGCGGTCTAAAATTCAAGATGGCTGCCAGTGGCCATTTTGTACCGAAATTAGGTCTAATCAGTTTTTTGTACACAACTTCTATGCAGCTCAGACTAGAGGCCATATTTATGAACCAATCTTTACGAACCTTGTTGGGTACCTTTGTTATCACCGTGGGATGAGAGCGAGTGTTTTTGGGTGTGGTCCGAAATTCAAGATGGCCACCAGCAGACATTTTGTACCAAAATTAGTGCAATCAGTCTTTTGTACAGAACTTCTGTATGAAAGATCTGATTTGAATAAATTTTTGTATGAATGTTTAGTAACATGGAATACATCACATATTCTAAGGGTTTTTTTTTCGTGCAGAAATTATGCAAATTAGATGAACTTTGACTTATTCAGTGCTACTTGCACAATGTGAGCACACATGTCAATACGGCTCAGGGTAGAGGCTGTATTTATGAACCGATCTTCACAAAACTTCTTGGGTACCTTTGTTATCACCTTGGGACGAGAATGAGTGTTTCTGGGTACAGTCCAAAATTCAAGATGGCTGCCAGTGGCCATTTTGTACCAAAATTAGGTCCAATCAGTTTTTTGTCACAAGTTCTATACAGCTCGTATTTATGAATTGATCTTCACAAAACTTCTTGGATACCTTTGTTTTCACCTTGGGACAGGAACTAGGGTGTTTTGGGGTGCCTTTGTTATCACTGTGCTATGAGAACAAATATTTTGGGGTTCAGTCAGACCCACTCTGGGACTCAAAGTTTTCTTTTCTAGTTTAGCATCTGACTGTCACCCACCTTTACAATACTTTACCTATACATTTGTTACAGGCAACGGTCAGTATTTATGTACATACCATTACAATACTTTATATGTACCTTTGTTATCAGGTCATTATCTAGATGTTTGTCATTGCTGTGTCACATACTATACATGTGCGTGTCTTTGTCTTGACAAGTTGAGCTACAGTGTCATTGACACTTTCATTTTTAAATAATGATAATAATAATCAACAAGTAGTATCAACAAGCGTGTACTACATATAATTGTGGAGCAGGCATTTTTCAAATTTGGGCTCCTAATTCTTTCCTGGTTATCTGTTTCAATGCCAAGTGGAGCCTGATAATTCCAAAATAATGTGGTCATTGTTTGAACTTTCTGTTTACAATTTGCAATTATTTGGAGTACTATTGGAAATGGCTCTGAGAGAATTTTTTATTTTTTAACAATGTGTTTAATAATAGCACTCTATTAGTAGGGTCAAGGATATACAAAACAAGTTGAGTACATATTCTATGATATCACTGCTTCCTGTACAAAATCTGTCCTCATTTCCCTTTGATGCTGGAATCACTGTTTTTGGCAACACTAATTACCTCAGTGAGGCCTATAAAAGTTAAAAATCTGTTTCGCAGGCTCTCTTGCATGGTCCTTTTGGCTACCGCATGCTCTCTTTTTATAACTAGTGCAAATGTAAATAAATGAAAATTGAATGGTTCATGTCTGATATTTTACCCAAGTTAATAGAATTGATAAATTTGTCCCTTGCGTGCAACAAGGATTTGCAATGCTGAAACATTGCAAAGCCTTCTTGCACTCAGGGATGAAATACACTATGTAACAGACTCCACTAACCCTGCCCCTCTTAATTCACACCATAAGCGGCGCCCTGTAAGGTTTTGAGTGAAGCCAGTGCTACAAGTCTTTCTCCAATGAGGAAGACTTGCACAATGGCTCCACTCAAAACAACAAGAGGGTCCCTATGGAGGGCAGCAGTTTGTAAAATGTAGGGGCCTAAGAATCAGGTATGATTCCCCTGTATCCATTCTTTAGGGGCTAACAAATCTAAGGGGTTCAGTGAACTAGATTATAGTGAAAGTGAATATATATTTATTAAATTCCTATATATACAAGACCCTAAACTTGTATATTATAAAGTTTAACTCGTGGGGATACCTGTTTTACCTGGACTCAAAAAAAATCAATACTCTCTGGTCACAAAAGCACTTTTAATCCTATTAAACCAATGGAGGTTTGTTATGGTGAGCTGGACTTGCCTACCAAGGTATACAAGCACTGCTCCTCATTATGGTTAACGCTCTTCTTCACCACAATAATGTCACTTGACGCATATAATCTTCCTCAATGTGCAAATAAACCTGCTATGACGCTTACCTTACCTCAAAACACACACTCAAATGAGACCCGCTACCAAAACGCCGCGCCTATTTCTACACTCACAACAAAATCAATTGATTTTCCAGTGCAAACCTCAATGGAGGTGAGCTGGCCTTCCATGAAATTCATTGTACCAACTTGTGCAACATTTTAATACGCGTATATATAAAAATCAGTAACACTTTCCGCACTCTATAAAAAAGAGTCAACCATTACACCCCTGCAACCATCTATATCTGGTCCTCACCAGAAATTAAATGTTGACAGTAACGAGCAAAGGGTATGATCCAGGCTATGTCATGTTTACAACACAAATTTCCTCAAGATACCAATATCTGCCTGGAGGGGGCGCGGGGGGGGGGGGGGGGGGGGGGGGGGGGGGGGGAGGGGAGGGGGTTATCTCGGTCAATCAATGCGAGGGAGGACTCATAGGACTATACTGCGCACAGCCCACCCAGTTGAGTCTGCTGCTGGGCTGAGAAGTGTGTGTTCCCACTAAGAAAATCTCAGCCGGGGCGCACAATTCTCAAGTACAGAATAAATATAAAAAGGAAGAAAATATGATAATTCCTTCAGACCCACCTGGTGTGCCTTGGAAGAAAATTCCATGAATCCTCCCAAACCTGACTAATAAATTACATTGGTCAAAATTGAATATTCTCCAGAAGGAATAACTAAGAAATTACCTCCCAGCTGCTCTTCAAACGACTCTTAATCGCTCAAAACAAACAGCGATTATATACATGAAGTGAACTAGAATGCCCCACACTTCACATGCTAATCGAGTCTAGAGCGGAGAACAAGAACTTACTGAACGATAACATATCAGTTCAATACATGCAGTTAAGGTAGCCGAGTACTAGTAAATTAACTCTTCCCTGGCCATACTAAAACAAGACCCAAATCCAATAATGCATACTAAGCCAAGCCGAGACTTAGTTTATCAACCCTTGACCGGCTGGTATGTTTCAACTACCACCCATGCTATTATGTAGATTAAGAGACCTAAAACACAAAACAACCATGAACATGAACTTTTGATTGGCATAGAAATAATTACAAAAATAAAAAATAAAATAACACTCGCCGACATGCCATTTTACAAAAAATGGTTTGAGAAATAATTATCTACTTTGTGGGGCCCAATGCGAACTGAATTAATATTTGTAAGTTCACTAAAAAATTAATTATTTCATGCTGTACTGAAATAAAACTCCATTGACAATGATAACATTGTGTTTCATGTATCATGCATGCATACTTTATTCTTTTAAATGCTAAAATTACTCATGACAATAGAAATGTGCTTTTGCTTGCATACAATAAAATAGTTCCTGTTGTAAACGAGTTGATCACTTCTTGGGATAGATGTTATAAGATAAATTGGCCATTACAACCCCGTTGGGTTCTGAGGTGGTGTATTGAAGTCTTGAACTTGTCTTCATGCCATATATTGGGTTGTCCTTTGGACAGTATATGCCCAGAGAAAAAATCACCACTTCAATACATCATTAGATCAGGGAATATTTGGTCTAGACTGAAGGTTGAGACTTCACTACACCTCTTAGATCACATCAGTGCAGTAATAAATCATTTTGTAGTTAGTCTTAACATCTGTTTATTACCTGTGGCAACCGCGTTGTGTCCTTGTGCAAGACATTTCATCTCCATTGCCTGCATGGGAACACGGTGGCATTGTGTACTAAGGTGTACTGCACGTCGATGGTGCACTTGTCTTCAACAAATGCTAACCCTGCTTGTATGGAGTTAGTATGTTGTGGAGCTGACAGTTGCTCGCTGTTGCTCGGTGGTTCTCTCTGGGTACTCCGACTTCCTCCACCCATAAAACTGTCAAGGTCATGATTAGCCATTGTGCATAAATATGTGACCTTAAACACCAATAAATAAATAAATAAATCTGTTTATTACCTTTTTGTGTTTTCTTAATTTTAGCTCACCATAACTGGTTATGGGTTTGCTGCTGAAGACACAACAGTCACAATCGATGGAACAAATTGTTTGAATGTAACAGTTGAAGATTTTACTCTAACTTGTGTGACACAAGCACATGCTGCCAATACCACAAATCTAATTGTGACTGCCAACTCCTTTGTTTTTTCTTCTGAAATATTCACATATGATTCCTCCTCTACACCAACTGTTACCAGCACAACACCTACAAGTGGCGTTGCAGGAGATAGCATCCAGGTGCAAGGTACTGGATTTAGTACAATCATCACAGATAATGAAGTTATGATAGGAGGGATCCCATGTTATGTTACAGCAGCCACATCAATTGAGTTACAGTGTACACTTAGTGCTAAGGAAACTGGAGAGTATGACCTTGTTGTTCATGTTGAAAACAAAGGATTTTCAGATGATGACGTTAAGTTTGAATATCAGTTATCTGTTACTGGGATTTCTCCATCCACAGGAAGTACTGGAGGAGATCAAAAAGTTACAATTTCTGGATCAGGATTGAATGCAAATACGTCAGTAACAATATGTGGAAGTGTATGCACATCTGTGATGGATGAAACAACAGCTGGTAGTTTTGTGTGTATGACACCTGCAGCAAGTGGTGAGTTTTGTTTTTCAAACTTCATATAAGAATTAAAATTAATTATCTGTCGTTTTATAGGTGTATGAATGTTTAATGGGTGAACATACCAATCATACTTTCATACTCTGATAATGCAACAGAAAATTCATTTCAATTGTTATAAAATAATTTACAGTGGATGTTTGTATTATAATGGACCATTAGGCCTAAAAAAGTTAATCTGCTTCTCAGTCCCATCTAGTCCCTTTGGCTGCCACCTGCTCTCTTTTTATAACCAATGACAACTTAAAAAAATTAAAATTAAACGGTTCATGTCTGATATTTGACTCCAGTTAATAAAATTGATAAATTTGCTCCTTGAGTGCAGCAAGACTTTGCATTGCTTTAGCATTGCAAAGCCTTCTTGACTGAAGGGACGAAATACATGACCACCCATGCTATTCTGTTAATTATGAGGCCCAAAACATAAAACGAACCAAGAACATGAACCTTTGATGGCAAAGAAATAATTACAAAAATAAAATAAAAACCCGCCCACCCACATGTAATCTTACAAAAAATGATCTGAGAAACAGAAGATCTACTTTGTGGGGCCTTAGGCTGCAAAAGTCCCCACCATTCATATCGTTGCAGTTGTATCAACATTTATGCAGACAACAGTTTTATTATTTTCAATACAGGCTGATGCACACTGTCTCAAACACTCAATAGAGAAACTAGTATGAACAACCCATGTGAATACTGATGTGCAAATTAATTTATCAATATTATAATGAATGTAGCCTTGGTAAGTATCAGTGCTGACTCACATTTCTGTGGACAGTAAGAAATGACTGTTTTGCTGTAACTGGTACATGAAATTCAACAACTTATTTGCATATCTGCAGCAGAGGTGGCAGAAGCTCCAAAAAAAGTGGTGGTTACCCCCAAAAAGTGTGTGTGTGTGGGGGGGGGGGGGGGGGGGTCACACCTTTCTGGGTATTGCTTGGGAGGGGGGATAAATTAGGTGAAGCAGTTAATTCATGCAAAATATATAAATTTATATACACTACATCTCACTCTTGTTTCCACCCTATTTAAGGCACTAACCTCAGTGACCTCCAATTTATTGTCATTATTTTGTGATATTGACCAGTCAATATTGAATTGTGTGGCATCAGCTGTCTTTGTGTGGCATTGGCTGTCTTCGGGTATTTCCACAGATTAGGGTAGTGGGAGTGGATTTAATTTTTTGTTTTTGATTAGGAGGGTTTTTTTTTTTTTTTTTTTTAGGATCTAACGACACATTAACAACCAGGGTTTACAGTTTTACGGGTGGAGGAAGCCGGAGTACTCGGAGAGTACCACCGAGCAACGACGAGCAGCTGTCAGCACTCCAACATCGTAACTGTGAACTCTGCACCGCGGCACAGGCAGGGTTAGATTGGTTGAAGACATGCGCACCATCGACATGCAGTACACCTTAGTACACAGCGTCATCGTGCCCCCATGTAGGCAATCAGGGTTAAGTGCCTTGCCCAAGGACATAACGCAGGAGCACAAATCAGTCGCTGAAATGGTCACCCATCCAACAACTAACCACGCTCGATGTTGCTTAACTTCGGTGATCTGACGAGAACCAGTTACCGTGATGCCACCATGCCCCCTTTTGATTAGGAGTAGCATTTGTCTTAATATATCTCACCACCATGCTCCCTTTTGATTAGGAGTAGCATTTGTCTTAATATATCTCACCTTTTGGTACACACTACAACCTTTATGGCATCCACCCAATTCGCATACTTTGGATTGAATTGAATTGATCTAGTTCTTTGCCTTTGAATACAAATTTATATTTTGCAAAATCACAGTAAAAGTGACTGAGAAAAGAAATGTGGTACATATGAATCGAATGAGAATGCTGAGAAAGAAATGTGTAGTGGCCATAGGAGTTGTGTACGTTATGTCACAAATGCCATTCAGGTACTTATAATTGGTGAAAAGAGTGGGACATTATGCCCCTGTACCACAAACCACCCCCCCCCCCCCTCTGGTTTGCCACCCTGATAGGCAGTAATTATAGTTTATTTGCAACAAATTGGCATGTCCACTATTGTTTTTGCAAATAGGCATGGACAAAGCAAAAACATTCATGAGGTAGGAAAAATTATTCATTGAGTTATAACAAACTCACATCAACTAATCATATGCAAGCAAATTAAATGTGAAAGAAAATTGAATTATTTATATTCCAATAAGAGTAAAATCCTCGTCCTTTGATTGGATGAGAGCTGGAGTAGTTTCTTTTATGTTTACGGCTCCAGTAAGAAATGTTCCTGTCTGACATCACCACACAAAATATTTGAAATAATGATGCCCATTTCGTAATTGCTTCATGAACGGTGTGACGATCAAGCCACTTCATTTTCCTGGATTTTTTTACACGTGCAGCAGACAGTGTTCCAGATAAAGTGTTGTTTAAATTACAAACCTATTTAGGATTTTAGCTAAGATGGAGTGAGTTTATCTGGTTTATTGATTATTTATCCAGTGCATGGGTACATTTGAGGTTTATTTACTAGACCTGTGATCATTAAAATTTGCTTTGCAGAAGGCAACTTTTAACAATCACAAGTTTAGTAAATAAACTTCTCATGTTTCACAATGTAGGTTTTTGGCTATGGGTATTGTCTTATTGGAACTTATACTTTATTGTATATGTTCCATATACAATATATGTTATGTCTCCCCTTCCCAGAAGGGAGACATATTGTTTTAGTGCCTATTCTTCTTGTTCTTCTCCTTCTTCTTCTTCTCCTTCTCATACAAACTTTGTCCGGGCTATAACTTTTTTGTCTTTTGACCCACACCTTAGATAGTTGGCATGTGGATGTATCACCATGAGCCGGTGGGCAGTGTACCATAGTTACCTTCATGTGACCTTGACCTTTGACCTGAAGGTCAGATTTATGTGTTTTTTAAGGGAAACATCACACAAACTTTGTCCGGGCCATAACTTTTTTGTCTTTTGACTTACACCTTAGATACTTGGAATGCGGATGTATCCCCATGAACCGGTGTGCAGTGTACCATAGTGACCTTCATGTGACCTTGACCTTTGACCTGAAGGTCAGATTTATACACTTTTTTAAGGGAAGCTGTCTGGACCAGAACTTTTTTGTATTTTAAGTCAGGCTTTAGATATTTGGCATGTGGATGTATCACCATGAGCCGGTGTGTAGCGTGCCATTGTGACCTTCATGTGACCTTGACCTTTGATCTGAAGGTCAGATTTGTGCTTTTTCCAAGGAAACTTTGTCTAGATAAAAACTTGTTTGTCTTTTGAGCCAGGCTTTAGATATTTGGCACGTGGATGTATCACCATGAGCCGGTGTGTCGCATACCATTGTGACCTTCATGTGACCTACACCTCAAGGTCAAATTTATGTACTTCAAATAGGGAGTAATTGTCCAGACCAGATTTTTTTTGTTTTTTGACCTAGGACTTGGTTATTTGACATGTGGATGTGTCACCATGAGACCGCATGTTGTGACCTTCATGTGACCTTGACCTCAAGGTCAAATTTATGTACTTCAAATAGGGAGTAATTGTCCAGACCAGAATTTTTTTGTTTTTTGACCTAGGACTTGGTTATTTGACATGTGGATGTGTCACCATGAGACCGCATGTCATCTACCTCGATGGCCTACATGTGACCTTGACCTCTGACCTTAAGGTCAAATTTATGTACTTCAAATAGGGAATAATTATCCAGACCAGAACTTTTTTGTTTTTTGACCTAGGACTTAGATATTTGACATGTGGATGTATCCCAATTAGACCGCATGTCACATGTAATCATGACCTTCATGTGACCTTGCCCTCAAGATCAAATTTATGTACTTTAAATAGGGAGTAATTGTCCAGACCAGATTTTTTTTTTTTTGGACATGTGGATGTGTCACCATGAAACTGCATGTCCGCTACCTTGATGAACTGTATGTGACCTTGACCTCTGACCTCAAGGTCAAATTTATGTACTTCAAATAGGGAATAATTATCCAGATCAGAACTTTTTTCGTTTTTTGACCTAGGACTTAGATGATTAACATGTGGATGTATCACAATGAGACCACATGTCATCATGACCTTCATGTGACCTTGACCTCAAGGTCAAATTTATGTACTTTAAATAGGGAGTAATTGTCCAGACCAGAATTTTTTTTTTTTGACATGTGGATGTGTCACCATGAAACCGCATGTCCGCTACCTTGATGAACTGCATGTGACCTTGACCTCTGACCTCAAAAGGAAGGGGAGACATATGTTTTAGTGTGCTAAAACACTTTCTAGTTATATATGCATTATTCGCATCTCGGTTAAACATAAGATCCTCAGACCTTGTTTCCATCAATTCATCACAATAATGTATAATATTTTAAAAAGAGTTCAGCTCAGGATAACATTCTTATATTTTAACATCATTTTTTATGATTTTCCATTTTGTTCTTTTTAAGGCAGATTTTCTTTGCTCTGTATTTTCACATCAGGTGATGTTCTGTAATATTCAGAATGTCCATTTTTAGTGAGATTTTGTTTTTTCCACATTTTCAGCTCAGATTTGTACTGTTATTGTGACAACTGGTGGCCTGACAAGATCACTAACAAATGCTTACACTTATGATACATCACTAACTCCTGTGATTACATCGGTGTCTCCGGATCGGGGAGGTACAGCTGGTGGAACAACTGTCATAATTACTGGTAGTGGATATGGGTAAGTTCAGTACATAAGGTACATGAAAGGTGAACTGGATTTCAACACTGTAAGAGTGAGACATTCACTCATATTTACTGATTCTAAGAAAAAGCACTGTCAAATTTATAGCTATGCCTTTGCACATTGTGGTATATGAGTTGTAAAGTAGTTTTTAGTATGCATGCTTTTTCTCAGGATATACTGAATTGAAAACCCACTCCCATCATGTTTAAGTAATAATCCACTATCAACATACTGTATGGTGTACAGGCCTTAAAATTTGTCTCTATTTGCAAGAATTGATATGAGAATAAATGTTCAGTGTTAAAACAATTTAAAACATGAGGGTACAGTCATACCCTTGTGAATATAACCAGTATTTATTATATGCTAGCCTGTGAATTATCACAAATCATCTGAAAGATATTTCTCGATATGCAGCGACTCAATGGATATCGAGAAATGTCCCTCAGTAGCTTCCTAAATGATGTCCTGCTATGCCACATACGTCGCCTTAAAGGAACTATCAGCTGATATTTGTTATTGTTTTGAAACGTCCGCATTTGAGGTCGAATTGGGCTGAATATTGTGCAATAAAATGTCTCGTAGCATATAATAAAAGAGAAAATCTACTCTATTTTTAGTCAGCATCTGGAATTATCTCATGAGTGTGGACCTGAAAGTTTTATTTTTCACGAGCGATTGTGCGATTGAAAAAAATTATTTTCAGGTCCACACGATGAATTTTTTTCATTAGCTTGCTAAATGATATTACGCTTCAACACATGACGTCGCCTTGAAGGAACGATCAGCAGCTTTTTGTTATTGTCTTGAAACTTTTTGCAGTCAAATTGGGCTGATATTGCTCAGTAAAATGTCACATAGCACATAATAAAAAGAAAATCTATGCTGTTTCAGTGAATATCGGGAATTATCTCATTCATGTGACCTGAAAGTTTTATTTTTCACTCGCGCAAAAACTTTCAGGTCCACACTCATGAGATATTCATTAAAACAGCATAGATATCCTCTATATTTTCCATAGTAAAAATCAGATCTCATATTTATACATTTACTAGAGTGTAACCCATAATGGGCAAGTTCAAATTCTTGTTAGTTTCTTGTCTTCAGCGTAACTGTAAAACCCATTTTCCAACATACAGGTTTTTGGTGGTCTTCTTGATGGAAATTAGCGTGCTATGGCAGTGGTTACTGGTGATCTCTTGACTGCCTCCATAGTCAGCCAAGACTTCACTAGACAATACTGCTAAGTGAAGTGAAACTTTATTATATTATGATGGAACAGAAAGTAAGTAGTATTTTTCAGGCTTTTAATCCTTTACCCAACGAATCCGCCGCATCTGCCCGCGTAGTATGCAAATTCAGTTGTTGAAAAAATATTATTTTTCCAAAAATTTTAACAAAACCATATATTGTGACCCCTCGTTGGAACAAGCTCATCGAGCTCGTTCCAACGAGGGGTCACATGATATGGTTTTGTTGAAATATTTTGAAAAATTTGAAAAAATTATATTCAAAATAATAAATTTTGATATTGTCTGCGTTGGGTAAAGGGTTAAGGATACAAGAATCAATTGAACATTTATGGGAATCAAAGTTTATTCTCATCAGTTCCTTATGAGAGTTATTTGTGAGAATCTATTCTAATTTTCTCATGAATTCTTAGCTCTTCATACTATTCTGTGTACTTATTAGTGTACTGTGTACTTATTAGTATTTATTCATTGAGGAATTCAGAAGACATTTAATGGGTTAATTTATCAGAAGTAGCTCTATTAAATTAATATTACATTCTTTTCCATAAATCTTTTGGCTTTGTCGGATGTAACACTGGCATATTGTCTCACATGAGATAGTTGTTCCACCTCATTTCAAAGAAACATAAAAACAAAAAAGACGCACACTTTTAAGGCAATACTCAGGTGTGGAGAAGTGTCTTTTTGTTTTGGATAGTTGTTCCACCTCATTTCAAAGAAACATAAAAACAAAAAAGACGCACACTTTTAAGGCAATACTCAGGTGTGGAGAAGTGTCTTTTTGTTTTGAGCAGTTGGTCATTTCACTACAATGTCATTGTCCAGTTTAGATGAATCGGTTTCATCCGAAAGTAGCACCAGCGATTCTAAATTGTTTGTATTTAAGAATTTTGACAGTTCCACTGCAATTGTTTTTTCACACTCACCTGCTTGGTCTGTACACAGTAACACATTACAGATTTTTTCTGATAACAGCGACCACAGTTTTGGAGAGTATATTGTCAGCATTATTTACAGATCACTGTCGATGTGGATGCAGTCACGTCACCTAAGCATGGTGAGGGAGAGGACAAGGTCCCTCCCATTATACTACAATGTAGTTGTAGCCAAACTATACAATGAACAACATCACAGTTTGACCCGGATCAGTGTGACCCAGATGTGTTTTTGTAAGCAAAAGTAACTGGTGGTACTAAAATGACCGATCGTAAAATAAGTGCTGTCCAGTGTTCCTTAAAAACATCAAAATGAACATGAAAAAGACAAGTGTCATAAAATGTAAAAATCACATCATCATTCTACTACAGTATCAAAATCTGTTACAACCCAATCTTCCTGACCTTTTTGGATCCGCTTCAGAGCTCTCTGTAGGTGATGCTCATAATGATTACACACACCCCACATAGTCTGATGTGGCTTGTTCTGATGATGATGATGATGATATCCACTTTTTTCTGCTCCTAGAGGAAGTCCAGATTTTTAGACCCATCTTGACTCATGCTGTAAAAATCGTGATTGACAGTTGCAGGACACTCAGAAACTTCTTGGACATGCATTAACTTCCTTTTTTACAAATACTTGACAATGTCAAAGAAATGAAAAGTGTCATGCATGAGGCTCTAACCTACAAATCCAGTCGACTTTAAAGCACCTCAATGAAAGATTTCATAATTCACTAGAAACCACAACTACTTACCTTGTGGATTGGGTTACTTTAGCAGGGTCAACTGTGTGTGACCTCTCTATTAAGCATCAGTTTCTGATTATACCTACTTTCAGTGCCGAATACAAATCTCTTTGTGCTTTGGATAGACCTTTCTCCTAGCACCTTTTTGGAGACGTCTCCAAAGATATTTAAAAGGCAGAAGTAACTAAGATTACAATTGCAACTAGACTTTATGATTCTGGAGAATTATGGCTTTTCCAGATGAGATTCCATTATTTTTCATGACCCCAGACTGTCTGATGAATTGTTTTTAACTGTCTCACTAAAGTTCCCTTTTTGATGTTATGAGAAAGATGGGTATAGTAGTCTCAAATGACTCAGTTTGATAAAAAAATGTTTAGGTAAAAACCATCATTAATGGTGGAGAGGGTTAATATCAATATTGTCGTCCGACAGGTTAATGACCGACATAAAGAGTTACATTTGTTTGACACATACCCACTGAGTGCTGTGGCTATTTGAAAATGGTCCATTTCATCTCAGCTGTATCCAAAATATTGATGTCTGTGAGTTTGTAGAGGGTCAACAAGTGTTAACAGGAATATCTTTCCATGCAACTTGTAATGTCACACCAAGAACTGCGAATTGGCCATTTTTTCCTAAAAATCTACAAGATGTTTTCAGAGAAATTCAGGGAGAACATGAATTTTAAGCTTTCGATGGGTATCATTGTTTATCCAGCCCAAAACAGGTTAAGGGTTGTTTTTTGAATACCTCATTACTTACAGAAATAATTCTCAGTGAATTCTACGTCCACTTATGTTGATCTCTCCTCTTAACTTTGGGTACACAATCACAGCCCATTTTATCAAAATTTTGATGTTTGAGAACCTGCAAAGGGCTAATAAATGCTTACTGGAATATTTTGTACATGCAACTTGTAATGTCACACTGAGATGTGAGAATGGCCAATTTGCCTTAAAAAACTACGATATGTTTTTAGAGAAATCCTCGGATAACATAAATTTTTAACTTTTTGGGGGGGGGGGGGGGGGTATTGCTCTGTAAGCAGCCCTAAACGGGTTAATGCTTGGTTTTGTGAATACCTTCATTACTAACAAAAATGAATTCCACTTCCAATGAAGGAGGTTTTGTTTATCTCGCATGTACACATTGGGTGTTATGAGTGCCCAAGAATAGCCCATTTTCTCAAAATGCCTATGCTTGGCTTCCTCTGGAGGGTTAACAAATGCTTACTGGAATTTTTTGTCCATGCAACTTGTAATGGCACTCCAAAACCTGCGAGTGGTCAATTTATTCTTCTACAAAACTTACTAGATTTTTTGGAGAAATCCATAGAAAACAGGAATTTTAAGCTTTTAAGGGGTATATCTCCTTAGCTGATCAAAAATGGGCTAGACCATACAAAGTTGATTGTCTGTTTCTCAGGCCATTTTTTCCAAAAAAGCATGCGGGCGGGCGTTTTTTTTTTGTTTTTTTTTTTACTCCCCGAGAGGTTGTTTGTGGTAATTTGACCCCCACCCAAACACCTGGTGGACCACGCAAAATTTTGCAAATATATTGGTTATTCACCATAGGGGTGTTGGGTCATAAATGAAGTGGGGTTTGAATGTTTGTTTTTTCAGTGAAACATGAAAATTATAACACAGGACGAAAGGCCTCATGGGTGAAATGTCTCGGGTTGAAACGTCTCTGGCACAAATCAAATGTCGAAGTGCCAACTTTCAGAGATTTATTTTACTAAAAAAAAAAAAAAATCCTTTCATAACCTGCCTAATAAAACCGTGAATCGCAATTTTTCCCCATTATATTCAAAATTATCACAATCCATTTGAACGGGCAGTTCATCCATAAATCATATTTTTCGGAAATCTGAAAATGAAATACAAAATGAATGTTTGCGTGTTTTTATTAACCAATTCGACCGCACATACCTGCCTATATGTGTTTTATTTTTAACTATGACTGTATCTTTTATATCAAGCAACGGTTACTATTACTATTTTATCCAGTTATCCTGCATCTCAAATGCATTTATTTAAATTAACTGGGAAACTCGTAACGGTTTCAAATAACAGTACACAAATTCCCAATGACGGCCATTTACAATACAAATGTTACTAAAAATAAATTCCAGGAGACTGTGTTCCATTCAACATAGCACCTGACTTTGCAGACTTTCTGAGGGTTGGTGCGAATCAAACGTGGTGCGAATCGACCATTCCCCTTTGTAACTGTTTGTTGTCAGACTGAAAGACACCTTCCTTCTTGCTGTCATTGTGACTTACCTTTTGCAGATTAAAACACTTATTCTCAACTATGACTGTTTCTTTCATATCAAGCAACGGTTACTATTACTATGTTATCCAGTTATCCTGCATCTCAAATGCATTTATTTAAATTAACTGGGAAACTCGTAACAGTTTCAAATAACAGTACACCAATTCCCAGTGACGGCTATTTACAATACAAATGTTACTAAAAATAAATTCCAGGAGACTGTGTTCCATTCAACATAGCACCTGACTTTGCAGACTTTCTGAGGGTTGGTGCGAATCAAACGTGGTGCGAATCGACCATTCCCCTTTGTGACAGTTTGTTGTCAGATTGAAAGACACCTTCCTTCTTGCTGTCATTATGACTTACCTTTTACAGATTAAAACACTTTCTGTCGTGAATATTGCTAAAACCCACCCACTTTATTAAAGTATGATGTAGAAAAAGCTTGAAGTGTGTTAATTTAAAATTTGAGAACACATCGATATCGATTTACCGAAATGAGCACAATATCTCAAATTTTTTTGGAAGATTTTTTGGTGTCATAAAAAGGTTGCATGCGCACCAAAAATGACCATATGTGTGGGCCTGAGAAACAGAGGTTCTTTTTTATGGCCTTAAGACTTCGATTTTTGAATACCCTTACTATTTACAAAAATGTTTCCGTATAAATTGTGCTCTAGATAAAAGAAGACACTTTTCTTTGTGGCGTACCCATTGGGTGCTGTTGGTGTCCAAAAACAGTTCATTTTGTCACAATTTTGACTTTTTGCAGCCTGTGGAGGGTTAACAAATGCTCACCATGGGTACGCAACTTGAGAAATCTACAGAAAACATGCATTTTTGAACTTTTAAGGGGTATTGCAGTTGAACCAGCCCAAAACGGTTTACCGCTTGGGTTTTTGAATACCCTTATTACTTACAAAAATGATCCACAGTAAATCCCACTTCCAATAAATGAAGTTATGTTTGTCTCTCATGTATCATTTGGGTGCTTTAAGGGACCCGAAAACAACCCATTTTATCAAAATTTCGATGTTTGACAGCCTGTGGAAGGTTAACATATGCATTGCCTAATGTCTCTTGTATATGAATGGTCATGTTACAGAGAGGTCTAACAATGATGAATGTTTAAAAAAATCTACAAGACTGGGGTTTGAGAAAGTGCCTATAAACCTTAAATTTGACAGGTTTTTTTTGCCAATTCTGGCGAAATAAGGGTTAAATCGAAAATTCTGCTTTGGTACATTTTTAGTTTTTCTGCCTCTCTACGCATGTGTGAAAATCGGTTCGAAAATGGCTCCTGTATCATATGGACAAAATGTATGGGGGGCAAAAAAAACCCATAAAGACTAGACTTGATGATTCTGGAGAGTCATGGCTTTTCCAGATGAGATTCCACGATTTTTCATGACCTCAGAGTGTCTGGTGAGTTGTTTTTAATTGTCTCACCGAATTTCCTTTATTGATACTATGAGAAAGGTGGGTATAGTAGTCTCAAATGACTTGGTTTGATAAAAAATGTTTAGGTTAAGACCATCATTAATGGTGGAGAGGTTTAATATTAATATCATCCCACAAGTTAATGACCGCCAAAAGGAGTTATGTATGTTTGACACATACCCACTGAGTGTTCTGGCTATTTGAAAATGGGCCATTTTATTTCAAATGTATTCAAAATATTGATGTCTGGCAGTTTTCTGAGGGTTAACAAGTGCTAACAGGAATATTTTTCCATGCAACTTGTAATATCACCCCAAGAACTGCAAATGGCTATTTTTTCTTAAATATCTACAAGATGTTTTCCAAGAAATCCAGGGAGAGCATGAATTTTAAGCTTTTGATGTGTATCATTGTTTATCGAGCCCAAAATGGGTTAAGGGTTGTTGTTTGAATACCCTTATTACTTACAAAAATAATTCTCAGTGAATTCTACTTCCACGTATGTTGATCTCTCCTCTTAACTTTGGGTGCGGTAGGTACGCAAACAGAGCCCATTTAATCAAAATTTTGATGTTTGAGAACCTGCATAGGGTTAACAAATGTTTTCTGGAATATTTTGTACATGCAACTTGTAATGTCACACTAAGATCCGGGAATGGCAAATTTTTCTTGATAATCTACGTTTTTAGAGAAATCCTCGGATAACATGAATTTTTAACCTTTTGAGGGGTATCGCTCTGTAAGCCGCCCTAAACGGGTTAATGCTTGGTTTTGTGAAAACCTTCATTACTTACGAAAATGATCCTCGGTGAATTCTGTTTCCAGTGAAGGAGAATATGTTTATCTCACAGATACACGATGGGTGTTATGGGGCCCAAGAAAAGCCCATTTTCTCAAAATGTCTATGCTTGGCAGCCTCTTGAGGGTTAGCAAATCCTTACTGCAATATTTTGTCCATGCAACTTGTTAGTGTTGGGACGACTATCAAATTTTCCTGCCGACTAGTCGCCAGCTATTAGTCGCCGACTAGTCGACTAGTCGGTCTCCTAAACATGCAGGAAAAAAAACCCATCTAAGTAACTGGTTAACATAAGAAAGGGCCGTCATTTTAACAATGTAAACCGAAATAATCACAACAAAACTAGAAACTGGATCCGTCTCAACACTCGTAAGATTATAACAGTTTATGCTTGGACTGTTTTCTGTGCTTTTCTACTTTAAAATTTAAATTCAGAATAGTTAAGCATATTAGCAAAGTTTGTTTCGACTTCGAGTGGTGTCATGTCATGGTAATGTTTACAATCTACCAAACAATTAAACATCCGGTATTCAGAGAAAAACATTTTCTCTCAAGGAACACTCCTGGGATGCACGACTTCGTACCTTACAAAATCCGTACCGTATGGAGGACTAGTGGTTTCGACAAAATTTCCCTGTCATTATCGCTCCAACACGACCCAATGCTCAATATCACGCTCAGGTAAACGCATTATGTTGTGTGAGACCCTAGATGTACTGTTATAGAGGGATAGAATCATCGAAATTCCATCCCTTTATCACAAGACATCTTTGAATATCACAGATATTTAAATGACATATTTTTCAGTTAACACGCCAGTGATGCCTGTGAGATGGGGGTTATTTTTTTCCACGGACCGTTATTTAATTTTTGGTTCGGAAAACGCACTGAATGATGGCTGGAATTTGGATTACATTTTAGCCGGTCACTTCCAAAATGATACAAAAATGATACAGATGATACGTACTGCAGCCTGCAGGTAAGTTGTGGGTTTTTTTTTCAGAGAAATAAAAAAAAACATAGGCCTACTGCTTTGTGTTGTTTTCACTCTTTTCATTCAAATCTATCCCTTGGGGGTCGCGACTGACAGTATGCTTGTTTGGAAACATGACATTCAACTTCCGGGGGAATCCCCGCATGTCCCACAATTCAGTTGTGAAAAACACCCGATTCTCAAATTACTGTGGTTTAGTAACAAGAAGGGCGGAATGTTTTGGCCCTGTAGGCCTGTACCATTTCGGCTTTGGGACGGTTCGGCCCGCGACGTTTCGCCCTCTATATTTTTTTAAACTGCAAACGAAAAGTTCTCGGGGAAAATATGGAGGCCGAAACGTTCCAAGGCCGAAACAACCAGAGGGCAGAGGCCGGAATGGCCGAGGACCAAAACGTCCCGCGCCCCTTGTTACTCAACCACAGTAATTTGAGGATCGGAAGTGTTTCAAAATTGAATTGTGGGACACGCACCCCCCCCCCCCCCCCCAAATGTTGAATGTCATGCTTTCAAACAATCATAATGTCAGTTGCAATAATAATTCAAAATACCCACCACACCCGCCTCCCAACAAAAAAATTACCGAAACACGTTTGACGTCTTTTGAAACTTTCAAAAGACGTCAGACGTGTTTCTGTCATTTTTTCAATTTAATCAAACTGGTACAATGGCAAAAAAAAATGCCGTTTGTATTGGTATTTTGATCGGCATTTACGACAGCACTGCCGAATTCCGCCGTAACTTCCCAGGGATGAGTTAATCCTCAAGAAACGCATTTCATAAATTTTAAAGAATTTTTACTGAACAAGACAATTGGGCGGATCAATGAAGAGTGAGTGTCAACGACTCAACGTAAAAAGAGCATTCATTGCACGAATGTTAATAGCCTTCGCACTCATAAGAAGAAATGCATGCCTTGCATTTGCAGTCAACTGCATCATCGAAGTTTTCGTCAATTTCACAAGCAAGGTTTACGTCTGTGTTGTCTCGTCCTGAACTGATTTTGCAAAGTTTATTTGAATTTTCACGGATAAAAATTAATTCATCAACGGTCGCAGGGTCCAAGTTAGAACGCTGTTTACTGATTACCATTCCTGAAACACTGAAGACACGCTCTGAAGGAACAGATGTGCCAGGCATGGCTAGGTACTTTCTGGCTACCTCGGCAATGTGCGGAAATTTCAGGGAGTTGATTTTCCACCAAGCTCGTGGATCTGTATCGGAAGGCCTAACAGTTTTATATCCTTCGAGTTCTTTTTCGTTGTCGTCAACACTGGCATCACCACTGTCGTCAAAATATTCTCCCAAAAGGAAATGCATCGCCTTGCTGGCCTGGTTTAATTTTGACCGCTTACATTTTGGTGTGTACTCACTTGCACCCTGCTCTGCACATCCAGCTGCGGTCTGTGTTTCTGTCAGAATTTCGTCCACACCGGGTTCTAAATTGGCGCCTGTTGCATTTACACCCTTCTGTGATTTCATTTCGTTTAAAACCTGTCTCCAAACTTTCGTTCTCTGTTCTTCTGTCAAAAAACGCAATGATTTGTGCCTGATATCCAGTGCGCCAGACATAACAAGGGCAGACACAACAGAGTTCTCATCTTCAGATATTTTATCCGCTACAAAATAGCGTTCTTGCAGGTCTTTAGACACTGTATTTTTAAAATCTCTCACTACGCCGTTGTCTGATTCTACAACTGCTAGGTGATTTTCCAATAAACCTCTTACAACTGGGTATATCATGCTCAGTGTAGGGTACGCCTCGCTCCCAAGCAATGTCGTGGCCATCTCTAATGGTTTCAAGACCGGCATTATTTCTTCAACAGTTTTCCAGACTTCGTCTGAGAGTTCAAGTGTTCTGGCATCTTCCTGTTTTGTGACTACCCGGTCTTGAAGTACAGCAAAGACAGGCAGTCGCTGCTCTAACAAACGATTAAACATATAAAATGTCGAGTTCCAGCGGGTTTTGATATCTTGAATGAGTTTATGTTCTATGACTGAAAGCTGTCTCTGTTTACTCACGAGAGCATCTGATGCCAGTGTTGACTGGTGGAAATGACCTACTACTTTCCGTGCAGACCCTGCTGCTCTGCTTATTTTATTAATAGACAGACCTCTATTGACACTAAGTTGCAGCGTATGGGCAAAACATCGAATGTGTTTCCATTTTGTTAAGCGTATGCCTTTTACAATATTCGACGCATTGTCTGTTGTTATCGATGCAATCTTCATGGGGGTGATACCAAATGATTCTGTAATTTTTTGTAACTCGTCGCATAAATGCTCCCCCGTGTGATGATCAGTGATCTGCCTCGTACACAGTACGCCCGTCTTGTACTCCCATTCATTGTCAATCAAGTGGTAAGTTACCGTTACATAACCCTGACTCGAACAACTGGTCCAAGTGTCCGTTGTTAATGAAATCCACATTGCATTTTGAAGTAAAGACACAACAGCTTTTCGCATTTCTTCATAAAAATAGTTTGTATACTTTCTTATAGTTTTATGGCATGGTACGGAGTAAGAGGGGTCCAATTCATGGACAAAGTTTTACAAAACCATCACCCTCTACAACCGATAAAGGGCGAATGTCCCTAGCGCACCACTCGACTAGTGACCTGGTAATCCTTTTCCACTTTTCTCTTGTCATCAATTTAGCTTCCTTTTTCCCGCCGAAACTCAACTGGGACTGTCGGAGTGAACTGTCTTGTTCAGAAGAGCCGTCCATCTTTATAGCAGGATGTTTGTGTTGAAGGTGTGATCTCATTGCTGACGTTGATCCATTGTACTTAAGTTTGGATTGACATAAAGTGCACTCAACAACTTCTCGGCCATTTTCCATTGATTTCGTAAAATGCATCCAGACGGTCGATGTCTTGGGTCTCGACTTTTCAAACTTTCCCTTTCCAGAAACGCTCGCCATTTCGCAGACTAACAAGTACTAACAACTTTCAAGATCTTACTAATCGAACTGGCAACTGTCGAAGGCGAAATTTGCACCAGAAATTTTCAGGTGACTAAACTCAGATTGTCTACATAGTTCTGCGATAATGCCGTACGTGCTGCTTCCACGTCAAAACAGGCTACTATTAGGTTTGAGCACAGTAATGTCTGAAAAAAAATGTACGGGGTGGGGGCTATGAGGGATTTTAAATACAGCATTTCAATTTTTCATGTGCTACAATGCACAGAATGGGCCCTATGTCTTAGACCAGGGTGTCGGAGCAGGGGGGGGGGGGGGAGGCATGGGAAGACCTCCCTCCATTTTCACATAAAAGGACCATAATTTTGTGGATATGGTCAGGGGCAGATGCTGCGGATCCAGGATTTTGTCACGGGGGGTTGGGCAACTTGACGTGAAGCAAAATCAAAACACGTATATATGTGAGTTTGGTATCAACTTCCAAGGGTTTTTAATACTTTTATCTGGCCCATGGGGGGGTGGGGGGGTGGGTGGGGGGGGGGGGGGGCGCAGGGTGCGCGTGCTACAAGGGCCACGAGGCCTAAGGCCATAATCTTACAAAGACGGTACCACTCTAAATTAATCATACTAAATGACAAACGTCCGTTCTGTTTGATACCTTTAACGGTCTAAATTGTCATGGGCATTTGTCGCTCCATTTGATCTGTTTGGAGTGTCACCGCCGGAAGCAAGTGGAAAGAAGCAGTGTCTGGGAAGCTGTTTTTTGGAAGAAATGTTGATTTATGTGTTGAGTTTTTAATGACAGGTCAGTGATTGTGCGTGGCACTGCGTGCAAGTGGGGAATAAATTTTACTCCGATTCAGTTTTGGGATAGAAGGCATTAGAAACTCTATAGATTTGCCCTCAATACTGTTAGCGACTGAAGTCGTGTCATAAAATGAGTGACTGGCGTGATGCCTGCAGCACGAAAATGATGATCTGTGCATTTGCGAGCAGGTAACTATAAAGTATAAACATCATTCGGAGCTACTATTAACTTTACTGGTGTGTTGTATTTCAATTTCCCGTGGACCCAAGATCATATCGACTCTCGAGTAGCCAAGCGGCGAGTGAATCGCCATTTTTTCCCTTCATTCAGCAGGAAATACCATCAAACGACTAGTCGATTACCGATTTTTTTGCCGACGACTGCTCAAAAAATTACCGGTAACGATTAGTCGATTAGTCGTCCCAACACTACAACTTGTCACTCCAAGACCTGCAAATGGTCAATTTTTCTTGAAAACTTACTAGATGTTTTTAAGAAATGCACAGAAAACAGGATTTTTAAGCTATTAAGGGGTATATCTCCTTAACCAGTCAAAAATGTTTTAAGACATTGATTTTTGAATACCCTTACTACTTACAAAAACTTTTCCCTATCAGGTTTGCGTCCGGTGAAAGAAGTTACATTTCTCTGTGGCATTCCCATTTGATGTTGTTGGAGTCCAAAAACCAGACTATTTTTTTAAAATTTTGACATTTAGCAGTCCATGGAGGGTTAATAAATGCTTACCAGAATATTTTATCCATGTAGCTGGTAATGTGACACCAAGACCTATGAATGGCCATTTCTCTTGAAAACATGCGAGATGTTTGTAAAGAAATCCAGGGAAAACAGTAATTTTTTAGGCTTTTGATGGGTATTGCTATTAACCACCCCAAAAGGGGCTAACACTTGATTTTTTGAATACTCTTATTACTTAAAAAAATGGTCCTCTGTGAATTCCACTTCCAACAAAGAAGATTATGTGTATCTCTCAGGTATACATTGAATGCTGTGCAGGTCGGAAAACAGCCCATGTCAATAAAATTAGGATGCTTGGCAGCCTGTAGAGGTTTAATAAACGCTCACCGGAATATTTTGTCCATGCAACTTGTAATGTCTTATCTACATATTGGTGCAGAAAGCTTGTTTGTAGAGATGCCCTTTCAAACCAGCTTTGAATGACTCAGTTTCCTGTTGTAGTCTCAGGTGACTTGGTAAAAGGTTCCAGAGATTGGGGCGGCTATCAAAAAAGCTTGGTCTCCCGCGGATGCTAATTTTGAAACAGATTGGACCAAGGTGTGCTAGTCCGAAGAACGGAGGCCTCTGGCAGGTGTATAGTATGTGACCAGATCTGAGAGATATAATGGTGCCAGGTCATTTATACAGTTATATGTCAGAAGGATTATTAGGCTTTTCCCTCTGGAAAAGACTATTGTTTTTCTACGGATTATTATTTTTTTTTTAGGCTTTTCCCTCTGGAAAAGACTGTTGTTTTTCTACGGATTATTATTTCTTTTTAGGCTTTTCCCTCTGGAAAAGACTATTGTTTTTGTACGGATTATTATTTTTTATTTTTTTTTTTTTTTGGGTTTTTTTTTTTTTTTTTTTTTTCCACACATTTTTGTCCGTACGATTCAGAAGCCATTTTCGAACCGATTTTCACACAATTTGGCACACGCATAGAGTGGCAAAAAATCTAAAAATGTACCGAAGCGGAATTTTCGATTTAACCCTTATTTCGCCAGAATTGGAAAAAAACTGCCAAAATTGGGGTTTATCGGCACTTTCTCGAAACACGTCTTTAGGATTTTTTTTAAACATCCATCATTACTAGACCTGCCTATGACACAACCTTTGATACACACGACATATTTGGCGATGCATATGGTAACCCTCCACAGGCTGCCAAACATCGAAATTTTGATGAAATGGGCCCTTTTCAGACCCCCACAACACCCAAACGATACCCGAGAGGTAAACATAACTTCCTTTATTGGAAGTGGAATTTACCGAAGATCATTTTTGTAAGTAATAAGGGTGTTCAGAAAACCAAGTGTTAACCCGTTTTGGGCTGGTTAAACAGCAATACCCCCAAAAAGCTCAAAACTTCATGTTTTCCGTGGATTTCTCTAAACGAGTCTTGTAGATTTTCAAGAAAAATTGGTCACTCTCAGGTCTTGGTGTGACATTACAAGTTGCATGGATAAAATATTCCGGTCAGCATTAGTTAACCCTCCCCGAGCTGCTAAACGTAAAAATTGTGATAAAATGGGATGTTTTTAGACACCAACAGCACCCAAACGATATACCACAGAGAAAGGGGCCTTCATTTATCGGACGCAAAATTGATCGGAAAATATTTTTGAAAGTGGTAAGGGTATTCAAAATTTGACGTCTTAACCCATTTTGGGATGGTTAAAGAGACATACCCATTAAAATCTTAAAATACCCGTTTTCTGTGGATTTCTCTAACAACATCTTGTAGGTTTTCAAGAAAAATCGGCTATTTGCAGGTCTTGGTGTGACATTACAAGTCGCATGAACAAAATATTCCGGTCAGCATTAGTTAACCCTCCCCGGGCTGCTGAAGGTCAAAATTGCGATAAAATGGGCTGTTTTTGCACACCAACAGCACCCAAAGGGTACACCACAAAGAAAAGTGCCTTTTTTATCGCGCATACAATTTATATGGAAACATTTTTGTAAGTAGTAAGGGTATTCAAAAGTCGACGTCTTAACCCATTTTGGGCAGGCTAAAGAGAGATATCCCTTGAAAGCTTTAAATTCCCATTTTCTGTGAATTTCCCTAACGGTAACTTGTAGGGTTTCAAGACAAATTGACTATTCGTAGGTCTTTATGTGACATTAAAAGTTGCATGGCCAAAATACTCCGGTGAGCGTTTTTTAACCATCTACAAGCTGCCAAGCATCGTAATGTTGTTAACATGGGACTGTTTTCAGACACGCACATCACCTAATGTATATATGAGAGATAAACATAATCTCCTTTGTTTGAAGTGGAATTCACAGAGGACCATTTTTGTAAGTAATAAAGGTATTCAAAAAGCCAAGCGTTAACCCCTGTTGGGGACGTTAACAGGGATATCCATCAAAAGCTTAAAAAATCGTTTTCCCTGGATTTCTTTACAAACATTTTGGGGGGTTTTCAAGAGAAAATGGCCGTTGATAGGTCTTGGTGTCATATGACCAGTTGCATGAATCAATTATTCTGGTAGGCATTTGTTAACCCTTCATGGGCTGCTAAATGTAAAAAAAATTGAGGAAACAGTCTGTTTTTGGACACCAAGAACATCAAACGGAAATGCCACAGAGAAACGTAACTTCTTTTACCGGACGCAAAACTGATAGGGAAACATTGATATTGATATTAACCCATTCTACCATTAATGATGGGTTTTACCTAAACATTTTTTTTATCAAAACCAAACCGAATCATTTGAGACTACTTTACTCACCTTTCTCATAACATCAATGAAGGAACTTTAGTGAGACAGTTAAAAACAATTCATCAGACACTGTGGGGGTCAAGAAAAATCATGGAATCTAATTGGTGTTTAAGGTTTGTAAGTAGTAAGGGTATCTAAAAGAATGAAACTTAACCCATTTTGAACTGGATAAGGAGAGATGCCCCTTAAACGCTTAAAATTTACATTTTCCGTGGATTTCGCTAACTGCTTGTTGGGGATTTTCAAGAACAATTTGACATTGGCAGGTCTTACAAATTGCATAGATAGAATATTCCGCTAGTCGTTTGTTAATCCCTCTACAGGCTGCTAAACGTCAAAATTTTAATAAAATCGGCTGTTTTCGGGCAGCAAAATGGGTATGCAATAGATAAACATGACCTCTTTTATCAGACTTAGAATTCCTGAGGGATAATGTATGATAGTATTAAGGGTATTCAAGGGAGCGTGGTGGCTCAGTGGTAGACTGTTGTACTTCTATGCTAGAGGTCCCGAGTTCGATCCCCGTCCGGGACGACTCACGTTGTGTCCTTGGGCAAGGCACTTTGGCCCGGTTGCCGACATGGGGGCACGATGTCCCGTGTACTAAGGCATACTGCACGTCGATGGTACACATGTCTTCAACCTCTGTAACCCTGCCTGAGCGGAGCCTGAACAGAGTGAGAATGTTGAGGAGCTGACAGTTGCTCGTCGATGCTTGGTGGTTCTCTCCGGGTACTCCGGCTTCCTCCACCTCTAAAACTGTCACGGTCACGATTAGCCATTGTGCAGAAGTACGTGACCTTAAACACCAATAAATAAATAAATAAATAAATAAATAAATAAATAAATAAATAAGGGTATTCAAAAAACCAAGCCTTAACCCTGTTTTGTCGGATTAAAGACAGACAGCCCATGCTGTGTACGCTGCCTACATTACTTGTAAAATCGACACCCCCCACTAAATCTTCTGCGAGGTGCGGTTTCGGACCCGACCACCTGACGGTTCTGACCACATCAAATAACACACCTTCGTTGTATTTAGCAGCAAGAAATTTCCCCAAGAAGCAAAGACAAAAATACGTCTGCGGAAAATGATGGCAAATATTTTATTTAGCCTGTATTTTGTCCGTATAGAAAATTTCTCACCCACATATACCTAAAAATGATTCAATGATACAATTGGACATATTTCTCTCATAAAACGTGAAAAAACACTTGATTTATTGCATTTTAGGATTGCGCATGTATATTCTTAGAAGATTCTCTGTCTGTTATTAAACTACGGCGTGTCTTTGATCTCGTTTGGGACGATCAGTGATTAGCACCTTTTCGACAAGAGCCATCGAAATTGAAAATAAAAAAAATAATCAAATTTCACTAAAACCTTTTACAGAATCGTGTTTTTCAGAAAACGCTTTCGCGATTGCGTGTGTCGTTTCCAAAATTCGGATCAGTAAGCACGAAATTATAAATATGTTGTTGTCAATAACAAAATTGAAAGCATGTCGGTCAAACTTGCATGATGTCAGAACTCAACTCGGGTAAAATATTGCGGTGTAGTGAAAGTACGAGAGTAAGAAACGCTGATATCGCAGTAGGCTTTAAAATGTCCATGGAATGGTCCTAAAATCAAGTTTATATTTGCAGCTTTATTGCAAATAAGTTTCCCGTTGTTTCTTGTTGAAATGTTATTTCCATCAAGGCCAAGTACCAGTGGGATAGGACACCTGCCCCATGAACAACTGCCTGCTATTAAAATTAATTAGCGGGGACATCCCCCCCCCCCCCATGCTGTTTATTTTACCTAGGACACCTGCCCCCTGCTGATTGTTTACATAGGACACATGCCCCCCCCCCCCCCACACACACACCTACTGTTAGATTAGATTAAACATATTTTATTTGCCATTTGACAATGCAAATCAGGATTGGAGGACAAGTGCTTACCACTTAGAAGCCCCTCCGTTCCTGTACGGTGACTATGACTAATAATTTACAATATGGCAGAACGTATTCCATAAATAACATAATCTAGCAAAATCTAAATATTATAAACATTATAGACAAACACAAATTAAACTGAGAGAGAGAGAGAGAGAGAGAGATCAAAAAAATAAATAGAATATAAAGAAAACATGAAATGGCCGTAATGGGAGTCTAAATTAACATCTTGATTACAGCCACTGAGCATAGGTTTTCACTTCTGGGGATGTTCACACAACTGTTTTTTCACCAAGTACACCTGCCGTGCACCCGTTTGTTTGCTAACGGGCCCCTACTCATTGACCTTTCTATTTTTAGAAGCACCCGGGCCGACGGGGAGAGGGCGTTGTTGGGAGCATGGCTAGATTTTGCTATAAAATGGGGTTGAAGGAAGGTACTCTCAAATCTGGGGCGAAAGTGGCGAAAATGACAAAAGGCTACTTCAACGTATAGTAACGGTATAAACTACAGTCGATCTGGGCGATGTACAGACGAAAAATCATACCTTGGAGCCGGTTAGGCAATTTGGCACAAAAAACTCCGACTTCATGCTCAATCGCTGCTCTACAGTAGTTTACAACAGTCCTCAAGTCCATTCCAAACTGATAGAGTCGGGACGAATAATACTCTCACTTTCCACGCGATGCGTGGTGTTCTTCACGTGGCCTCGACACTCGCAACAGATGCCAAAATGTCGGCCAGGGTGTGTAGAACAAGTTCTGAAAATTAGATGTCGCTGCCTTCAGCGATCTAGACACGCTTCATGTTTGTGAGAAGTGCAATTTTAATGTCTAATTGGCAAATTTTCGTTAATCGTTACCCGCCAAAAAACCTACTCACCGCCGATTTCTTTTCACTTCAACTTCTGAGGATTATCTAAGGTTTAAAGATAGTGTCAGGATACCCCTCCCCCGCCGCTCTTTTGGGGCTGGTTAGGCAATTGGGCACCGAAACCTGGGACGTTATGCTCAATCGCAGCTCTACAGTCGTCTACAACACTGCCGGTGTCCATTCGAAACTGATAGAGTCGGGACGAATAGTACTCTCACATTCCAAGCGATGCGTGGTGTTTTCCACGCGGTCCGGACACTCCAAACAGATCCCAAAATGTCGGCCAGGGTTCGTAGAACAAGTTCTGAAAATTTCAAGTCGCTGCCTCCAGCGGTCTGAACACCGTTCGTGTATGTCTGAAGTGCTATTTTAATGTCCAATATGCAAATCTTCGTCAATCTTTTCCTGCCTGCCAGAAACCCAATCACCACCAATTTCTCTTGACTTTAAACTTCTGAGATTCTCGTAGGTTTAAAGGTTGTGTTGGGGTCCCTGGTGGCTGTCTTAAAGAAGCAACTTCCATTTACAGTCAACTCTCCACCAGTCATACACAATTGTAACATTTAAGTGGACTTACTCCAGCGAGGAGGCACTGAAGGATTCTGCGCCCATTCCCGACGTCTTTTTTCGAACTAGCTTGAAAAGGAAGGACCAAATTCAAACAATTACCTCCTCTCTCCAAAACACCATATCTCAACCAATTCTAGGCAGATTTCCATGAAATTTTCACTCCTTGTTCATGAATAGTTGTGGCATCACTTTCCATGAAGAGCGACATGAATGTCGCATTTCGTCACGTTGAATTGGAAAAGAGCATATGCGCAGGGATTTCTCTGAAAACATCTTGGAAGATTTTAAAGAAAAAATGGCCATTTGCAGTTCTTAGTGTGACATTACAAGTTGCATGGAAAAATATTCCTGTTAGTACTTGTTAACCCTCTACAAGCTGCCAGACATCAATATTTTGGATGCATTTGAGATAAAATGGACCATTTTCAAATAGACACAGCACTCAGTGGGTATGTGTGAAACAAACATAACTCCTTTTGTGGGTCATTAACTTGTCGGACGACGATATTGATATTAGCCCACTCCACCGTTAATGATGTTTTTTACCTAAACAATTTTCTTATCAACTGAGTCATTTGAGACGAACGAAATGGTTTGACGCGCCGAAGGCGCGCAGGGACGATTTGGAGGACAAGCCCCTTTCGACCCTCGTTAGCTGTTTGTTGTTGTTGTAGGACGTCAAGGCGCGGTGGAGGAGGAAAAGGAAGGAGGGAGGTGGCTTAACCCCATCTAGGCTTCTTCCGGCTCTTTTTCTTTGGAGTTGGTTGAGATTGTGATGTGGAAGTCGACGATGTTGAGTTTAGTGTTGAGTTTGGTGAATGGATTGCGTCTAATTTCTTTTTGAGATCTGCCTTGGATTGTTCCCTGAACTCGTGGGTTTCGGAGGCGATTCGGTTTCCCATCTCAACTGCTCGCCTTCCCATCTATATTATTCTCCTTAATTCTTCGGCGGTGACTACAGACTTAGGTGGCTGTGTTGTTGAGATTGACACACCCGGACTGTCCGGTAGAGAAGGTAATGAGGAGTGAGTGGTGGAAGGTGGTGAAAAGGCAATCTCCGGTTCCTCCTCAGTCTCCACCAGACGTTCCTCATCCAACAGTACCGGCTCAGGAGCTGGCAGTTAGTTGGGTGTACTAGTGGGACTAGGACGGGAACTGGTAGCTGCCTCCAGGACCTCCATCCTCTCGCTCACCTCTTTCTTCCTATTCCGGAAGGCCTCCAGGCGCCTGGAATCCCGGCGCTTGGTGGACAGACTCTTCTTCTTCTTGCTCTTCTTCTTTTCAGGGCCAGGTCCACGCTTCTTCGGGTGAGGACCAGTGTGAGAGGGGTTCCTCTCACAAAAGGTGCTACCTCTCCCCGAAGAAGGTGTGGCGGTGTTGTGCTCTTCAATGACGAACTCCAAGTTCAGATGGACTCTCTTGCCTGTCTCCCGGACAGTCCAGGTGACAGGGCAAGAGATGCCCAGAGCTGCTATTGTTCTCTTCAGTCGCGCTGGTAATTCCAGTGTTTCCATAATTATGGTGTTAATTAGGATCGAGCCAAGTCATTTGAGACTACTATATTCACATTTCTCATAACATCAATGAAGGAACTTCAGTGAGACAGTTAAAAACAATTCATCAGACACTGTGGGGTCATGAAGAATCATGGAATCTCATCGGGAAAAGCCATGATTCTCCAGAATCATAAAGTCTAGTTTTTTGTGTTTTTTTTTTTTTTTTTTTCCACACATTTTGTCCGTACGATTCAGAAGCCATTTTCGAACCGATTTTCACAAAATTTTGCACACACATAGAGGGGCACAAAATCAAAAAATGTACCGAAGCGGATTTTTCGATTTAACCCTTATTTCGTCAGAATTGGAAAAAAACTGTCAAAATTGGGGTTTATCAGCACTTTCTCGAAACATGTCTTGTAGATTTTTTTTATACATTCGTCATTGATAGACCTCTCTGTGACACGCCCTTTGATACACACGATATATCAGGCGATGCATATGGTAACCCTCCACAGGCTGCCAAACATCGCAATTTTGATGAAATAGACCAGTTTCAGGCCCCCACTGCACCCAAACAAAACAGGAGAGATAAACATAACTTCCTTTATTGGGAGTGGAATTCACCGAGGATCATTTTTGTCAGTAATAAGGGTGTTCAAAAAACCAAGCGTTGACCCGTTTTGGGCTGGTTAAAGAGCAATACCCCCATAAAGCTAAAAAATTTGTATTTTCCGTGGATTTCTCTAAACGAGTCTTGTAGATTTTCAAGAAAAAATTATCACTCCCAGGCCTTGGTGTGACAATAGAAGTTGCATGGACAAAATACTGCGGTGGGCATTTGTTAACCCTCCATGAGCTGCTAAAAGGAAAAAATGTGATAAAATGGGCTGTTTTTGGACGCCAACGGCACCCAATGGGTACGCCACAAAGAAAAGTGCCTTCTTTTATCGAGAGCACAATCTATACATAAACATTTTTTTAAGTAGTAAGGATATTCAAAAGTCAAAGTCTTAACCCATTTTGGACAGGCTAAACAGAGAGACCCCTTGAAATCTTGAAATTTTCTGTGGATTTCTCTCAAAACATCCCGTAGGTTTTCAAGAAAAAATGCCTATTCGCAGGTCTTGGTATGACATTGCAAGCTGCATGGACAAAATATTCCAGTGAGCTTTTATTAACCCTCTACATGCTGCCAAGCATCGTAATTTTCAGAAAATGGGCCGTTTTGGGGCACCCCAGTACCCACTGTGTACCTGAGAGATAAACATAATCTCCTTTCTTGGAAGTGGAATTCACTGAGGACTATTTTTGTAAGTATTAAGGTTATTCAGAAAACCAAGTGTTAACCCGTTTTGGACTGGTGTAAGAGTGATTCCCATCAAATGCTTAAATAATCATGTTTTACGTGGATTTCTCAAAAAACGTCATGTAGATTTTCAAGAGAAAACTAGTCATTCGCAGGTCTTCCTGAGACATTACAAACTACAAGGACAAACTATTCTGATATGCGTTTGTTAACCCTCCACGGGCTCTCAAAAATCAACACTCTGATAAAATAGGGTGTTTTCAGCCCCTCACAGCACCCAACTTGTAGCTGGTAAATGAACATAATTTCTTTTATTGGGAGTGGAATTGAACGGTGATCATTTTTGTTAGTAATAAGGGTATTCAAAAAATCAGGCCTTAACCCGTTTTGGGCTGGTTAAACAGCGGTACCCATCAAAGGCTTAAAATTTCATGCTTTCCCTGGATTTCTTTAAAAACATTTTGTAGATTTCAAGAAAAAATGGCCATTCACGGGTCTTCATGTGACATTACAAGTTACATGGACAAAATATTCCGTTGAGCATTCGTTAACTCTCCACGAGCTGCTAAACATCAAAATGTTGATAAAATGGACTGTTTTCAGACACCAAGAGCACCCAATGGATATGTAACAGAGAAACATAACTTCTTTTACTGCGCGTAGAATTCACAGAGGATCAGTTTTGTAAGCAGTAAGGGTATTTAAAAGAATGAAACTTAACCCATTTTAGACTGGATAAGGAGAGATACCCCTTAAAAGCTTAAAATTTACATTTTCTGTGGATTTCGCTAACTGCTTGTTGGCGATTTTCAAGAACAATTGGACATTGGCAGGTCTTACAAATTGCATAGATAGAATATTCCGCTAGTCGTTTGTTAATCCCGCTACAGGCTGCTAAACGTCAAAATTTTGATAAAATCAGCTGTTTTCGGGCAGCAAATGGGTATGTAATAGGTAAACATAACCTCTTTTATCAGACTCAGAATTCATGAGGGATAATGTATGATGGTGTTAAGGGTATTCAAGGGAGCGTGGTGGCTCAGTGGTAGACTATTGTACTTCTATGCTAGAGGTCCCGAGTTTGATCCCCGTCCGGGACGACTCACGTTGTGTCCTTGGGCAAGGCACTTTAGCCCGGATGCCGACATGGGGGCACGATGACGCCGTGTACTAAAGCATACTGCACGTCGATGGTACATATGTCTTCAACCTCTGTAACCCTGCTTGAGCGGAGTTTAAACAGAGTTAGAATGTTGAGGAGCTGACAGTTGCTCGTCGATGCTTGGTGGTTCTCTCCGGGTACTCCGGCTTCCTCCACCTATAAAACTGTCACGGTCACGATTAGCCATTGTGCATAAGTATGTGACCTTAAACACCAATAAACAAATAAATAAATAAATAAATAAGGGTATTCAAAAACCAAGCATTAACCCTGTTTATAGGATTAAAGACAGACAGCCCATGCCGTGGACGCTGCCTACATTACTTGTAAAATCGACACCCCCACTAAATCTACTTCGAGGTGCGGTGTCGGACCCGACCACCTGACGGTTCTGACCTCATTAGATAACACTCCTTCGTTGTATTATCAGCATGGATTTCCCCAAGAAGCAAAGACAAAAATACGTCTGCGGAAAATAATGGCAAATATTTTATTTAGTCTGTATTTTGTCCGTATAGAAAATGTCTCGCCCACATATACCTAAACATTATTCAGTGATACAATTGGACATATTTCTCTGGTAAAACCTGAAAAAAAGACTTGATTTATTTCATTTTAGGATTGCGCGTGTATATTCTTAGAAGATTCTCTGTGTGCTATTAATATACAGCGTCAGTCTTTGATCTCGTTTGGGATGATCAGTGATTAGCACCTTTTCAACAAAAACCATCGAAATTGAAAATAAAAAAAAATAATCAAATTTCACTAAAACCTTTTGTAGAATCGTGTTTTTCAGACAACTCTTTCGCGATTGCATGTGTCGTTTTCAAAATTCCGATCAATAATCACGAAATTATAAATATGTTGTTGTCAATAACAAAATTGAAAGCATGTCCGTCAAACTTGCATGACGTCAGAACTCGACTCGGGTGAAATACTGCAGTGTTGCAGTGAAAGGACGCGAGTAATAAACGCTGATATCGCAGTAGGCTTTAAACTGTCCATGGAATGATCCTCAAATCATGTTTATATTTGCAGCTTTACTGCAAATAGGTTTCCCGTTGTTGTTTCTTGTTGAAGTGTTGTTTCCGTCAGGACCAAGTGCCATAGAAAATTTGGAACACTGAGCAGTGGGATAGGATACCTGCCCCATGAACACCTGCCTGCTATTAAAATTAATTAGCGGTGACATCTGCCCCCTCCCCCTTCCTGCTGTTTATTTTACCTAGGACATGTGCCCCCACCCCCCTGCTGTTTATTTTTACCTAAGACACCTGCCCCCTGCTGTTTCTTTTACCTAGGACACGTGCCGCCCCCACCCCCCTGCTGTTTTTTCACCAAGTACACCTGCCCCCGTTTGTTTGCTAATGGGCCCCTCCCCATTGACCTTTCTATCTTTAGAAGCACCCTCGCCGATGGGGAGAGGGCGTGGTTGTGAGCATGGCTAGATTTCGCTGAAGGAAGGTACCCTCAAATCTTAGTCGAAAGTGGCGAAAATGACAAAAGGCAACTTCAGCGTATGGTAACGGTATAAACTATAGACGATCTGGGCGATGTACAGACGAAAGATCATACCTTGGAGCCGGTTAGGTAATTTGGCACAAAAAACTCCGACTTTATGATCAATCGCTGCTCTACAGTAGTCTACAGTAGAGCCCAATTCCATTTCAAACTGAGAGAGTCGAGACGAATAGTACTCTCACTTTCCACGCGATGCGTGGTGTTCTCCACACAGTCTCGACACTTGCAACAGATCCCAAAATGTCGGCCAGGGTGCGTAGAACAAGTTCTGAAAATTAGAAGTCGCTGCCTTCGGCGGTCTGGACACGGTTCGTGTTTGTGAGAAGTGCAATTTTAATGTCGTTAATCGTTTCCCTCCAAAAAACCTACTCACCGCCGATTTCTTTTCACTTCAACTTCTGCCGATCATCTAAGGTTTAAAGATAGTGTCAGGATATCCCCCCCCCCCCCCCCGCCGCTACATCCCCCCCCCTCTCCCCACTTCCCCACCTTGGCGGCGTTCTAGGTTGAAAGTCTCGAAAATGGCAAGAGGCTACATTAACGTACGGCAACGATATAGACTACAAGTAGTAAGGACGATATTGAGACAAACAATCATACAATGGAGCCGCTTAGGCAATGAGGCACCGAAACCTGGGACTTTATGCTCAATCGCAGCCCCACAGTCGTCTACAACGCTGCCCATGTCCATTCTGAACTGATAGAGTCGGGACGAATAGTACTCTCACATTCCAAGCGATGCATGGTGTTTTCGGACGCTCCAAACAGATCCCAAAATGTCGGCCAGGGTTCGTAGAACAAGTTCTGAAAATTTCAAGTCACTGCCTCCAGTGGTCTGGACACGGTTGGTGTATGTCAGAAGTGCTATTTTAATGTCCAATATGCAAATCTTCGTCAATCTTTTCCTGCCTGCCAGAAACCCAATTACCGCCAATTTCTTCTCACTTTAAACTTCTGATGATTTTCTTAGTTTTAAAGGTTGTGTTGGGATCCCTGGGTGGCGGTCTTAAAGAAGCAACTTCCATTTACAGAGAGGGGGGGGGCACTAAAGCAGTCTGCGCCCATTCACGACGTCTTTTTTCGAACTGGCTTGAAAAGGAAGGACCAAATTCAAACAGTTACCTCCTCTCTTCAAAACGCTATATTCCAACCAATTCTAGGCAGATTTCCATGAAATTTTCACTCGTTCATGGATAGTTATCACTTTCCATGAAGAGCGATACGAATTTCGCATTTCGTCACGCCGAATTCGAAAAGAGCGCATGCACATGGATTTCTCTGAAAACATCTTGTAGATTTTAAGTAAAAATGGCCATTCGCACTTTTTGGTTTGAAATTGCAAGTTGCATGAATAAATATGCCAGTTAGCACATGTTAACCCTCTACAGTCTGCCAGACATCAATATTTTGGATACATTTGAGATAAAATGGGTCATTTTCAAATAGACAGAGCACTCAGTGGGTATGTGTCAAACAAACATAACTCCTTTTGTCGGTCATTAACTTGTGGGACGACGATATTGATATTAACCCACTCCACCGTGAATGATGGTTTTTACCTAAACATTTTTTTTTATCAAACTGAGTCATTTGAGACTACTATAACCACCTTTCTCATAACATCAATGAAGGAACTTCAGTGAGACAGTTAAAAACAATTCATCAGACACTGTGGGGGCATGAGAAATCAAGGAATCTCATCGGGAAAAGCCATGATTCTCCAGAATCATAAAGTCTAGTTTTTTGGGTTTTTTTTTTTTTTTTTTTTTTTTTTTTTTCCCACACATTTTTGTCCGCACGATTCAGAAGCCATTTTCGAACCGATTTTCACACAATTTGGCACACGCATAGAGTGGCAAAAAATCTAAAAATGTATCAAAGCGGAATTTTCGATTTAACCCTTATTTTGCCAGAATTGGCAAAAAACTGCCAAAATTGGGGTTTATCGGCACTTTCTCGAAACACGTCTTTAGGATTTTTTTTAAATATTCATAATTACTAGACCTGCCTATGACACAACCTTTGATACACACGACATATTAGGCGATGCATATGGTAACCCTCCACAGGCTGCCAAACATCGAAATTTTGATGAAATGGGCCGGTTTCAGACCCCCACAACACCCAAACGATACCCGAGAGGTAAACATAACTTCCTTTATTGGAAGTGGAATTCACCGAGGATTATTTTTGTAAGTAATAAGGGTGTTCAGAAAACCAAGTGTTAACCCGTTTTGGGCTGGTTAAACAGCAATACCCCAAAAAAGCTCAAAACTTCATGTTTTCCGTGGATTTCTCTAAACGAGTCTTGTAGATTTTCAAGAAAAATTGGTCACTCTCAGGTCTTGGTGTGACATTACAAGTTGCATGGATAAAATATTCCGGTCAGCATTAGTTAACTCTCCCCGAGCTGCTAAACGTAAAAATTGTGATAAAATGGACTGTTTTTAGACACCAACAGCACCCAAACGATATACCACAGAGAAAGGGGCCTTCATTTATCGGACGCAAAATTGATCGGAAAATATTTTTGAAAGTGGTAAGGGTATTCAAAATTTGACGTCTTAACCCATTTTGGGCTGGTTAAAGAGAGATACCCATTAAAATCTTAAAATCCCCGTTTTCTGTGGATTTCTCTAAGAACATCTTGTAGGTTTTCAAGAAAAATCGGCTATTTGCAGGTCTTGGTGTGACATTACAAGTTGCATGAACAAAATATTCTGGTCAGCATTAGTTAACCCTCCCCAGGCTGCTGAAGGTCAAAATTGCGATAAAATGGGCTGTTTTTGCACACCAACAGCACCCAAAGGGTACACCACAAAGAAAAGTGCCTTCTTTTATCGCGCGTACAATTTATACAGAAACATTTTTGTAAGTAGTAAGGGTATTCAAAAGTCGACGTCTTAACCCATTTTGGGCAGGCTAAAGAGAGATATCCCTTGAAAGCTTTAAATTCCCATTTTCTGTGAATTTCCCTAACGGTAACTTGTAGGGTTTCAAGACAAATTGACTATTCGTAGGTCTTTATGTGACATTACAAGTTGCATGGACAAAATACTCCGGTGAGCGTTTTTTTAACCATCTACAAACTGCCAAGCATCGTAATGTTGTTAACATGGGACTGTTTTCAGACACGCACAGCACCTAATGTATACATGAGAGATAAACATAATCTCCTTTGTTTGAAGTGGAATTCACAGAGGACCATTTTTGTAAGTAATAAAGGTATTCAAAAAGTCAAGCGTTAACCCCTGTTGGGGAGGTTAACAGGGATACCCATCAAAAGCTTAAAAAATCGTTTTCCCTGGATTTCTACAAACAGTTTGTGGGGTTTTCAAGAGAAAATGGCTGTTGATAGGTCTTGGTGTCATATGACCAGTTGCATGGATCAATTATTCTGGTAGGCATTTGTTAACCCTTCATGGGCTGCTAAATGTAAAAAAAATGGAGAAAATAGTCTGTTTTTGGACACCAACAACATCAAATGGAAATGCCACAGAGAAACGTAACTTCTTTTACCGGACGCAAAACTGATAGGGAAACATTGATATTGATATTAACCCATTCTACCATTAATGATGGGTTTTACCTAAACATTTCTTTATCAAACCCAAACCGAGTCATTTGAGACTACTATACTCACCTTTCTCATAACATCAATGAAGGAACTTTAGTGAGACAGTTAAAAACAATTCATCAGACACTGTGGGGTCAAGAAAAATCATGGAATCTAATCGGAAAAAGCCATGATTCTCCAGAATCATAAAGTCTAGTTTTATATTGAATTCTTTGTTGGACAGGAAGCCAGTGGAGGTCAGCTAGGATAGGTGTTATGTGACACGACTTCCTATTTCGAGTTACACACCTAGCAGCACAATTTTGGATATGTTGAAGCTTATCCAGTGACGCCTTTTTGCATCGGTATAGCAGTGAGTTGCAATAATCAAGACGACTAGTGACAAAAGCGTGGACTCATTGTTCAGCTGTGTTTTGTCTATCAACATTCGCACCCTGCTGATATTTCTAAGATGGTAGAATGCAGCACGACAGACCTGCTGGGCCCCTGTTTGTCAGCTGCCAACGACTCATCAAGGAAATACCCCAGGTTACGAACGGTAGCCGATGGTATAATGCGATTTCCTTCTATTGATAACGGAAGTTTTGAAATTTTGCCTAATTGGTGAGGTAAGCCAATGTAAATAACCTCCGTTTTGTTGGCATTTAACTTTAAAAAATTATTAGTCATCCAGTCTTCGATGTACGCCACACATTCCTCTAGTCGATGACATGCAAATGCTTCATTATCCAGTTTAAAATGGATGTATAGCTGGGTGTCATCGGCATAAAAGTGAAATTGTAGGCCATGGCTGCGGATGATATCACCCAGGGGAAGAACATAAATCACATTCAATAGAGGGCCCAGGATGGACCCTTGGGGAACACCATACTGAAGATTTAACTTGGTGGAGGTTGACTCGTTAATGAGTATACTTTGGGTACGGCCTGTTAGGTAGGAAGAGAGCCACTGTTAAATTCCTATTCTGTGTTCTAACCTGTCTATGAGTATATTGTGGTCAATGGTGTCGAAGGCAGCATTCAGGTCGAGTAATACTACGCAGGAGACAAGATGTGAATACCCTTACTCTTAGAAGGCACTTTTCTCCGAGGAGTACCCATTGGGTGCTGTTGGTATCCAAAACAGCCCATTTTATCATAATTTTTAGTTTTAGTAGCCTGTGGAGGGTTAACAAATGCTCAGCTGAGTATTTTGTCCATGCAACTTCTATTGTCATGCCAAGCCCTGCGTGTGTCTAATTTTTCTTGAAAATCTTAAAGACTCGTTTAGAGAAATCCACAGAAAACATGAATTTTTGAGCTTTTGAAGGGTATTGCAGTTTAACCAGCCCAAAACGGGTTGACACTTGGTTTATAGTTCACCAAAGAGAGCTAAACTTATCACTTGCCATCCGGTGTCCATCATCCGTCCGGCGTCGTGAACATTTTTCAAATGACTTCTCCTGAAACCGCTAGGTCAGTTTGCTCGAAACTTGGTATGGATGTTTATTACCATATGTCAATTCATGTTTGTTCAAATGAAATGGACATGCCCACTTGGGGCTCCATGGGGGCATAACTCCGATAGCACCCCATATATATATTAGAGAAATTACTAAAAATCTTCTGTTCCAGCAGAAGAATGCAGAATCATTTGATATTTGGTGTACAGCATTATGGGGTGGATCTGATTCAAGTTTGTACAACTCGGCCCCCCTGGATTCATATTTGGGCTCACTATAGAAGCCCAAATTCGAACTTGGTGCATTTCAGGCAAATTTCTTTAAAAATCTTCTTCTCAAGGACCAGCTGGCAGAATCTTTTGATATTGGGTATGCAGCATGCTTAGGGGGGGGTGAGATTCAAGTTTGTTCAAGCCAAGTCCCTGGGTTTATATTTGGGGTCACTGTGAGAGCCCGAATTATAACTTAGTTCAAAATGAGGAATTTTCTTTAAAAATCTTCTTCTTCAGATCCAGCAGTCCGAATGTTTTGATTTTTGGTATGCTGCATCCTTAGGGGGGTGAGATTTAAGTTTGTTGAAGCTATGTCCATATTTGGGATCACTGTGGGGGCTCGAATTGTAACTTAGTTCAAAATGAGGAATTTAAAAAAAAAATCTTCTTCAGATCCAGCAGTCGAAATGTTTTGATGTTTGGTGTGCAGCATCCTTAGGGGCAGGGGGGGGGGGGGGGGTGGAGGAGGAGATTCAAATTATAACTTAGTTCAATATGAGGAATATTCATATTCTTTAAAAATCTTTTTTTTTAGATCCACTGGTCAGAATCCTTGGATAATTGGTATAAGCTTTTCTTAGGAGGGGCAGATGCAACTTGTTGAAATCAATTCCCTGGGTTGATATTTAGTCTACCTTGTCAGGTGAGTGCCCCCAGGTCTCCTGGGGCCTCTTGTTTGAATACCCTTATTACTTACAAAAATGATCCACAGTGAATCCCACTTCCAATAAATGAAGTTACGTTTATATTTCACTTATCGTTTGGGTGCTTTAGGGGCCCCAAAACAGCTCATTTCATCAAAATATCGATGTTTGGCAGCCTGTGGAGGGTTAAAATATGCATTGCCTAATATCTCTTGTATATGAATGTTCGTATTGCAGACAGGTCTAAAAATGATGAATGTTTAAGAAAAATCTACAAGACGTGTTTCGAGAAAGTGCCTATAAACCCTAATTCTGGCGAAATAAGGATTAAATCGAAAATTCCGCTTCAGTACATTTTTAGATTTTTTACCCCTTTATGCATATGCAAAATTTTGTGGAAATCCATTCGAAAGTGGCTTCTGAATTGTACAGACAAAATGTGTGAAAAAAATATAAAATAATAATCCGTAGAAAAACAAAAGTCTTTTCCAGAGGGAAAAGCCTAAATAGAGCTGAGTCTTTCACAAACAAAAAATTTCAGCCTTTTTGAGCCCTGCGCCAGAATTTTACAATTACCGGCAGAACACTTACAATACAGGCTACAGTTAAGAAAAGCAGTAGTTCAACAATTACCAAACCAAGACATAACGGTTTGTGATTTTCCTAAAACTAGTAGAATCAAACCTTTCTATCCAATTGAAAAAAACTTAACCAGTGACCATTTCAACCTCCAAGCGGTTACCGTTTATAGGATTGAATTTGTATCTTCATCAGTGCAGCACAATGTTCCTCCACTGATTAACTTCTCTCCTTCTGAATCAAATCTTGTTCAGGCAGGTGTCTTGGATCTGCTGGATAAAGGTGCCATTGTTCTTTGCCATCATGATCTAGGGCAGTTTATTTCAAATCTCTTTTCTTGTGTGAAAAGAAAAATGGCACCATGTGCCCAGTTATCAATTTGAAGGCCTTGAACAAATACATGGAATATTACCATTTCCACGTGGATAATTTGTCTCATGTACTGCCATTGATTAAAAAAAGTGAATTTTTCACATCCATTGACTTGACAGATGCATATTTCAGAATTTCCATCTATGATCTTTACTATGATCAAATATTTGAAATTTCTTTAGCATGGAATTCTCTACAAATTTACATGTTTATTTTGCGGTTTATCATCTGCTTCCTGCCTTTTCACCAACATCATGCAACCTGTATTTGCCTTTTTTCACTACTACGACATCCGATGTATGCATTATATAGATGCTTCTCTAGGTATGAACAACTCTCGGCAAAAACTTGTTGAAGAGACAAATTTAATTACACACACTTAGCAATTTGGGAATTGTTATCAGTTGTAAGCAGTCAGTGCTTGTACCTCAACAATAAATTCAGTATCTGGGTCATGTGATAGACTCCCAATAATTCCTTCTATGGTTACCACATGATACAATAACTCAGATTCTTGATTTCTTCAAACAAATTTGTCAGATGATAAGCCAATGATATGACCTATTCAATGGTTAATTGGAATGTAAGTTTCAACATTTGTCTGCATTAAAATTGGGCATTTCTTTTATAGATAACTGGACTGAGATAAAACTAAAGCTCACTCCAAATGTATAAATCCCACTCTCATACTATGAAACTATCATCATCAAGTAGGATGAAGTCTTATGATGGGTAACCCATCTTTCATTAATGGAGAGTTGCCTTCTTAGTTACCCTAAAACTGACCACATTTGTATGACAGACTTTTCTTACAGCTGGGGAGGATATCTAGGCAATCTATGAATAAATGGTTTGTGACATTCAAGTTAAAAACTAAAACACATCAAATATTGGGAGCTTCAAGCCATTAAGAAGTCTTTACTGAATTCATCTGATAAACCAAGCCCTTGTCATATTTTTATTCAAATTAATAAAACCACTGCTTTATCTTATCTCAATAATTATGGCAGTAACAGAACTTCTCTTTTCAAGATTTCTCACAATATTTGGTGTTTTGACAAAAACATACTCATCTCAGCTGTTCATACTCCTGGTCAAACAAGCATACTTGCTATCTCTCAATGGCATTTCAAAAGTTCTGCACAATGGCAATTACAACCCAGTGTCTTCCCTCAAATATGTCATCATTTTTACCAGCCTACTATTGACATGTTTGCTTCTAAGGTCACTCATCAGCTGCCTGTATATCGTAGTTGAATTTCTGATAGTTCTGCATCCATTGTTGAGCAGGGGCAGAATTGCATAATTTTTTGGGCGAATCAAGTTAGATTTGCTTAAGAACCACCTCACGCGAATCCTTCTAGAGGGGCTTGAAGAATGAATAGCTGTGATTTGCTTGAAAGATAGACTGTAAGAACAATTAGCAACATATGTGCCCCATTACACGTAATAAAAAAGTTCAACTCAAATTTTGAAATTTAAAAGAAGGGAGTTTACCAGTTCGTTGTCTGAGAAACATTCTGCCCAAAGTGCACTTAGAACAGAATAATTTTGGGCAGATGAGTTGAATTTAGAGAAAAAAGAACAAGGCTCAATCGGGCTTACATACTTGGAGTCAACAGGAATTCTCCCCTTTCACTTGTGAAAATCGGGTTGGTACAGACCACAGTTACATTGTTTGCACGTGCAGCATTGTAGTAACCTTTTGAGGTGCTTGGAGCGTGACTAGTGACAACAATATCAATGCATGTGAGCCTCAATTGAAGTTTGTGTCATGGGTTTCCATCCACTTAAAAAACACTATCAGCTCTTGGTCAGAACTGCTCAATTAAAATTGAATACATACTTCGTACGAGAACCATGAAATTTTGTCTAAAGTTCCGCTGGAAATCAAATAAAACCTTATGGTTCTCATGCGACGATATGTGAAGAACATGACGTCAATCAAACTTAAGTAAACACTTGATCAGCGGCCATGATGCAGGGGTTCCCACACATTTCGTCCAGTGAAGAGACTTATTTAATCATGGATGATAGTCGACAAACAGACTCATCTGAGATCAAAGTACAACAGTTACACAGGGAAAAACAAAAGACAAGTTCAAAGAACACTCATAGTTTTAATTAACTTTTGCGGAGACTAAATTGTCTCTAACTGAAGAATCTGAAATTTTGGCTCTCAGCATGTCTATAACCACTCAGCAGAAATTACTAGGTTTGCAACAAGTCCCTGCTAAGTATATGTACTAAGGGTCAGGCTTATTTTTTCTTTGATTATTAAAAAAAGCAAAATGAATTCTTTTGTTGTCAAAATCATTGATGAAATGAACATTAGTGTCTGCCAATTCTACCTAGTCTGTTTATCATGGAAACAGAATTACTCTCGCCTTGAAACAGAATGATTTGAATTTTGAAGATAGGAGTTGTGTGTTAGTCACAGTCACTCGGGCATAGTCAGAGTCACTGTCGAGATTTTCGTCATCGGAAGATTCTGTATCTGTTTGTTCAATGATGACATCATCCTGTGACATCTTTGAACTAACAGATGCAACTTCCAAGTCTGTTGAAGCGCCAATGTGCGACTTTACTTCAAGACCCCTCAAAAGTTTATTGATTTGCCGTTTTGTGAGGGTTCCTAGCCCATCAACATCATTTTATTTTTCGCTTCCAGCCAAAAACAAATCACAAACACTGTTTATCAACTCTTCATGCACCGATTTGCCATTCAACTGCTCTCTTCATGTACTGAAGTGTAAACAGTCTGAAATCAAAGCTGAACCAAGTGTTGCTCACCAATCTGTTAGGATATGCCTTACTGAAGAGAATCCACACTCTAAAACAGCAAACAGCAGTTGAAAATGGAATGCACAGAATCTGTTCGACTAACAGGAAAAACTTTTTATACTTGGTACCAACAATGCTATAAACCCAAGCCCAAGACTCTTTAGGTTGTTTCTTTATTTCCCTGGCAGAAAGCTGTGGACCATAGTAAAGTTTTATTGCCTTGAACTCCTGCAAAATTTCAATCTCACTTCCAATATTGGCATTTAAGAGGGCACTCTAAAATGCTGATAAAGGTTCTTAACGTCATCAACACCAAATTTCTCAAGCTCCTTTGGATTGTCGGGCTAAAGAGTAGTATCTATGAATTTTATTTTGGACAGAACATGGGTCGAATTGTCCAATTCTGAGTACCTATCCTTGAGGGCGGTATCAAGTTTGTCGAGGGCCATTCTACGTATCTTAGCAATCCTGTTTTTTGTTTGCATATTTGTTAAAGTTACTGGCTCATTGAATTCAACGTTCATGAAATGGGATCTGGATTTGGGGCCGGATGGATCTTTTTCCCTATGTCGTTCAACTTTGCATTCAGTTTTATTTTGAGTGAGTTTTTATTGCTGAGGCGCTCCTGATCTAGTGCTGGATTTAACATAAACAATGTCTGTTTGTGCAGCTGGGACTCCTTTATCGACTCTCTGCCAGAGATCTGATTCACACTCCCCTGGGTTATCAACTAGAAGTTCTTGTTCAGTTTGTAGAACATGATATGTAATGAGTCGGCCATTAAGCGAGCATCATCAGAAAGAGATTGGCGGTTGTTGACATCTGTCATATTAAATCTTAATAAACACAACGTTTGACAAGAAAGTTGAAATCTAAAAGTTTTTGCAACCAGGCAGACACTTTAGCTGATAAAACTGAATCTTGACTGGACTCTTTAACATTACCAAAATGGAAAATATAAATTAGCCAGTTATAATGTAGTGCATTCAAAGCAAGCTTTAGATGTGGCAGAAACCTGGTGCCATGTGCTTTGGGTTGAGTCAACACGACGATATTCATCTGAGCACCCAATTTCAAAAGAAGACAGCACTCTTTTTGACTATTGCAGAAATGTAAATAAATTTCTTTCAGAAAATCATCTATTTCCCCAAACAAACTGTGCAAAGCATCGCTTGCAGCCAGCTCCAATCTGTGGATTTGAAGACGGTTACCAAACCTTTTTTGCATCCAAAATTTGTTGCATTGCCATCAGCTGCTGCCCCAACAATTTTTTTATGAAATCCCCTTTCTTTCAGAAAACTATCAATATCCCCAAACAAACTGTGCAAAGCAACGCTTGCAGCCAACTCCAATCTGTGGGATAAACAATGAACGGTCTCTGCCCACTCTGCAACCATGGATTTGAAGACGGTTACCAAACCTGTTCTGCATCCAAAATTTGTTGCAGCACCATCAGCTGCTGCCCCAAGAATTTTCTTATGAAATCCCCTTTCCATGAATATCGATTTTATGGCATCAGAAGATACTTGAACAGGCTGTGTATAAAAGTCTGTTTTTTCGAACTCTTTATCACCCAATGTGCACAGTTCCTTTAACAGGACATGAAACAAATTATTTGAATCGACACTGGCATAGTTTTGCATGGGAACGAACCTGAAGAGTTCAATTTTAGGAATAAGGTGTTTAGCTGTTCTGATGAAAATCAATTTACTCTCATATGTGAGACGGCACTTGGCGGCAGCACCGTCATCGATGAGCCAGCTGTAGAAATTAGTCTCCAAAACTGTTTATCTCAAATTATTAACCATTTATTTAGCGACGATATGATTGGAGACATTCGCAGAATGGGGGTTGTGAAATGCCGTGGGTGTTTGTAAACCCATCTCCTCACGTGTTTCAAGAAAATCTGGATACTGGCTATAAGGCTTTTCTTTTTGGCCAAGATACACACTCGCACACAACAAAGGCCTCAGCGCCTCTTTTGCCAGAACTCCAACACTTGAAAAAGACTTGTTGATTGTTTTTTGTTTCTTACAAATGGACTGTCCAGTTTCTTGCTCAATACATTTCCGATCACCATCTGAATTAAGGTGTCTCTCTAAATTCAGCTTGAGTAGATAACTGGTGCCATTTTGCCTGTAGGTTATCACATCATTTCCAAGTTTTCCTTTATATGAATCTAGCATTTTTGCACAATGTCTTTTGCATTCTTTACAAAAAACATGAATAATTTTTTCTCTGGTACAGTCACTTTCAAACTCATAGTTATCGTGCAGTGCTTCATCCCATTGCATTAAACATTTCTTCGAAATTGATTTACTCTTTGATGACATCATGCAAGTCTTCCATTTATTAATAGAAGTAGAATGAGTGATGAGTCGATGCGGTGGGCTGCACGTGACTTGTTGAAAGTAACAACAGGATAAAGCGATACTGGGCAACTCCAGTTACGACCATCCACCTAATGCTATTTTCCAAAGGTTTGAAGACAACCAACCAGCATTGCTCAGCATCACTTTATCTTGTTGCTATTTTCAACAGGGCATGTGCAGCACATCGTGTCGTCACTCATTCTACTTATGTTGATAAATCGAAAAATGATTATTTGTGAGTTGGAATTTACTGCCATCAGGTAGCTTGATATTTCCATTGTTTCGAATGAAAACGTGATAAAAACAGAACTTCATTCCTGATATTTTGCGCAGATCCATCAAGATTTGTGCACTTGAGATTTTAGGCAAATCTTCACGCGAATCGATTTGCGGATTCGCGTTGAGAAATTCTGCCCCTGTTGATGCTTATTCTTTCTCTTGGGCCAATCACTTTCCTCCTTTCGGACTGCTCAGATAGGTGCTAGTCACAGTAGAGGAAGAAAAAAGTGCAACATGCCATATTGATTGTACCTCACTTGGCCACGAAGCCATGGTTTTTCAAGATTGCTACAACCGCTGACCTCCTACCCAATATATCTGCCACAAAACAGGGAGTTACTAGTAAATCCAGTTTCAGACATGTTTCGTCCTCCACTGCCGAATTAAAAACTGATCGCCTGTACTGCTTCCGGGATTTCCTCCCATGATAGGGTATTTCAGAAAAAGCTTCCCAGACACCTACCTCATCATGGCAGAAATCAACCATCAAACAGTATGGTTTTGCATGGTAAAAATAGTGTATGTGGTGTATTAGACACAAAATTAATCACTTTCAGTCGTGCTCCCGCGTTGTGTCCTTGGGCAAGACACTTAACCATGATTGCCTACATGGGGGCACGATGACGCTGTGTACTAAGGAGTACTGCATGTCGATGGTGCGCATGTCTTCAACCAATCTAACCCTGCCTGTGCCACGGTGCAGAGTTCAGAGTTACGATGTTGGAGAGCTGGCAGCTGCTCGTCATTGCTCGGTGGCTCTCCCCGGGTACTCCGGCTTCCTCCACCCGTAAAACTGTCACCGACATGATATGACCCTGGCTGTTAATGTGTCGTTAAACCCTAATAAAAAAAAAAAAATCACTTTCAGTCAACTGTAGTTCTGATTGCAATGATTTATGTGATCCAAACCATGCTGTACAGCAACATGGGATGTTTCTCGGGTTCTAGCCTATCTTACAACCTTATATTCTTTGCTGAAATTGAAGCTAGAATTATTGACCAAGAAATTGGCATGTTTAATGGCTCTGGTCTCTCCCCAAAGAGCACAGACATTTGTTTCTTTAAAACTATGTGATAGACAGGTACATACTAATAAGGTAATTTTTACAAATTCCACATAACAAAAAATCTCCCAACCAGGTCATTTTTTTCCTATAGTGAAACTATTTCAATATCATAGGACACTTTGTGTCTTTTCCTCATTGCAAGAATATTTAAAGAGAACACAACACATTAGACAATCTGATAATTTATTTATAAAACACAATACATCAGAAAATCTGATCATTTATTTTCAAACATCCTGTTACAACATCTACTTTTGCATGGTGGGTTTCCAACTGCTTGTATAAAGCTGGCATCAAACAATCCTTCAAAGTGCATTCCACTAGTTGGGCTGCAACTTCTACTGCAATGTGGAAGGGTTTTCTTTGCATTAGGTACTAAAGGCTGCAGATTGGCGATTTGTTAACACTTTTCATCGCTTTTATTTCCGAAATGTTGGTACATATATGGAGCATGATACACTTTCCACATCTTTTCTATCTTGATTCATGGTGCTTGCTGGTGCTGAGAGTAATTGACATTTTTTGATTTATAAACTCATAGACTTTTGTGGTGACAATTGTTCACACTGATGATGACTCTTCAACAATTCGAACGTTTCATAGAGACTCTTTTCCATAACAGGGTGTGTTATGATTGATCAGAGGAACTTGAGCACACTTGTTTATCAGTGATATTAAACTCCATACTACTTTACCAGTCTTATTCATGTTTATCATGGAGCTTTCAATGAACCATATTCAATGCTAAAGGCTTTGAAATCATGCCAATGTTACATCCGACAAAGCCGAAGTCTTTATGGAAAAGAATCTCCCACCTCATCCAAGCATCTGAAGGATGTGCTGGATGTTGGCGATTCTTTGAATACAAGCCTGTAGGCTTGGAGGTTGTAGCACCCACCCTATGTTTCTTTGTTTATTTCAAACATATATGAACAATGTATCTTCTCGCAACATCCCAGTTGGCTGTGTCTGCTTCATCATTGAATATGGTATACTTTAAAAAACACTTCTCAACACCTGAGTATTGCCTTTATAGTGTGTGTTTCCTTTGTTCTTTTGTTTCTTTGAAATGAGGTGGAACACCTATCTCGTGCGAGACAATATGCCAGTATTACATCCTCCAAGCTTACAAGCTTGTATTCAAAGAATCCCCCCCACATCTTTCCTATACTTGGATGAGGTGGGGGATTTTGTTTTAATCAGAAATATACAAGAAAAATATTCCCATGCATCAACATGACTTTTATCATAACAGTTAGAGTTGAAAACATTTTTTTTTTTTTATGTTGATTCTATTTTGTTTAAGCTTTCTGAGCTCTATCACAAAAGTATGAAGTGAATTAGCAACTTGCTGCCCAAAGCAGATAATTGAGAAAATGTTTTTTTTTAATGTTTGATTAAAATAAAAAAAAAACTGTTTCTCTGGCACCTTTCTCAGCATTAAAACTAGTAGAAACCACCTTTTTTACTTGTTTCTATTTTAACCATTCAAAAACCACTCAGACTAAAGCTCATTTTCAAATTTTGATGTGTAATATTTTTGATGAAAACTTTGTCATGTAAAAAACAACTATTGCATGATGAATGAGTTCCAGGAAATTAAGCATCTAAAAATCTTGACGACATTTCAAACTGTTTTCAGTTCTGATTTTATGGATTGAAGAGAAAAAAATACTTTATCTCATAAACATAGCTTATGGCCTGTGAGAGGTCAAAGCTGTTTTTGACACAAAAAATGAAAATAATTAGTTATTCAGGATTTTTGTTTGCAAGTGTCTTCCTCCTTTTGTGTTAGGTAAAGAGTTGATTAATTTGAAACAGACTGTCGCCATGTATCTCACATTACAGAACTGCTCCTTGTGAGCTGAATGAGAATAGCCTAGTTTCAGTGAGGAATTGCCTATGAACCAAAACCCTGTTTGTTATTTGATTTCCATTTACATTGTAGAAAAAAAAGTCAACAAAATGACCACACTGATCAGAAAACTATGGTATCTTTTTTATTTACCAATAGTGGATGGGATTGTATCTAAATCTGAGACTACAAGAATATGTTATTATTAAGGTGTTGTGTGTGTGACTCCTCTTACATTCATAAATGATTTTGATGAACCCTTATGGACTAATTCAGACTTTGATAACATTTTAATGCAAAGGAACAGGTGCCACAACATGCAATGTGTGGGTAAACTCAGAACTTATTTTCTAAGTACCTTGTCAGTTGTTTTTAGTCAAATCTTGGCTGTCTACAGAGGCAGCCAAGACTTGACTTGAAACAACTGCAAAGCCACTGGAAGTAGACTTTCAAAATATAGCGAAAATGTATAAAAATCTCCAGGCCTTTAACTGGTAGAGTGCTGAATTATTTTTGGTCATCAAAATTTAATGTATCTTTGTCTTGTTACAATTTATGTGAGAGTGCCAATAGGCACTCTCACATAAATTGTAACAAGGCAAATTCTGACAGACAAAATTATTTAACTTCAAAGGTAATATGAAGCTCAGCCACCAAAAATGATGCCTTTAAGTTGAAGCGCCTGCACTTCAGAATAAAGCCCAAATATGGGCTTCCAGCACTCAACCAGTTAATGGTTAAACCTCTCTAGACATGAGCACTAACAGGTGAACACGCACATATTCAACAAATTTCAGTCTGCAACACTTTTAACCAATTTATCTCTCCTTGAACTTGAATTTCATATATATTTCACTATTCCTTCACATTTATGAACTGATTTCAATAAAAATTCTCATTGGCAATAACAAGTGAACATGCATATATACCCATATACCCACATTTTGAAATTGCATCAATTTTAACCATCTTATCTCTCCTTCAGCATAGACAATTCAACATTGATTTCTGTATGAGATTCTTGTGTGTAAAACTGCTCTTACATTAATGTTGCAATTTCAGTGAAACTTCTTAAGTGGCAAATATATTCAAATATTGCAGGATTTTTAAGTGGAAATAATTTTAGCCAAATTATCTTTTATTCAACTTGACACAGATTTGTGTATGAAATCCTTCTTATCCTACATAGAAGATTTTACTTTGATAAAACTTATACATTATGACATTTAAGTCTGTTCTCAAATTTTGAAGTGGGAACAATTATGGCAAAGTTATGTCCCTTTGAACTTGGAGATTTAATAGAAACTCCTGTATAAAATCTTTGGGTGTGCAACACTTATTAGAATTATGAACTGATTTTGTTGAAACTTCTCAGACATACCCACATGCAAGTAAATGTCTGCATATTCCAAAATTTTGAGGCTCCACATTCAGAGTGGCATAGTGGAAAACGAGCAGTAAAGATATAACTCACTTCAGTGATAGTTTTATTATATGTATCAGTGAGCCACTGTTCCCCACACAATCCCTTACAACTGCCCTTTATTGAGACCAGTTTATTTCACCCTTGTAAAATACATAAATACTCCATTAGTTTTGTCTGTCCATGAATGTACAAACCATGTGATTGAAACATTTTTGAATTTTTTTTTCAGATCAGATGTAAATGTCACAATTGGCGGGGTTACCTGTGTAGTACAAACTGTTAGTAACACAGAGATAACATGCATTACTGGTGCTAGATCACCATCTATTAAAACCAAAGTCAGGGTAGAGATATCAAATAATGGAATAGCCTCACAGGTTAGTATCTTGAATCTATTAACATGTAATCATGCTGTGATTGTGAAACAGTTACACCAGTGGGTCAAGATTTTATAAATAAAATATTGTGAAATAAATACCAAATCAGGAAATAAACAAAAAAATAGCAATGGAGCTTCAATGTTCCCTTACCCTGTTAGGACCTGGATATCTGGATATCTTGGCAGTGATTTTTAGCTCACCTACTATAATGTAAAGGTGAGGTATTGTTGTGACCCCCTACAGACTCGGTGTAGGTGTCAATGTCTTATTTTGTTAGAGTTTGTGTAAATTCCTTTGAACCCAGTGTCCCCAGGACTTTCAAATTGCAGTTGTGGGTTATTTAGGACCACGACCACAATACTGGTAATTTTTCTTCAATTTTTTTTTTTTTTTAGGCCATAAAAAAAGAACCTCTGTTTCTCAGGCCCGTGTGCATGGTCATTTTTGGTGCGCATGCAACCTTTTTATGACACCAAAAAATCTTCAAAAAAAATTTGAGATATTGTGCTTATTTCGGTAAATCGATATCGATGCGTTCGCAAATTTTAAATTAACACCCTTCAAGCTTTTTCTACATCATACTTTAATAAAGTGGGTGGGTTTTAGCAATATTCACGACAGAAAGTGTTTTATTCTGTAAAAGGTAAGTCATAATGACAGCAAAAAGGAAGGTGTGTTTCAGTCTGACAACAAACAGTCACAAAGGGGAATGCTCGATTCGCACCACGTTTGATTTGCACCAACCCTCAGAAAGTCTGCAAAGTCAGGTGCTATGTTGAATGGAACACAGTCTCCTGGCATTTATTTTTATTAACATTTGTATTGTAAATAGCTGTCATTGGGAATTTGTGTACTGTTATTTGAAACCGTTACGAGTTTTCCAGTTAATTTAAATAAATGCATTTGAGATGCAGGATAATTGGATAACTAATAGTAACCGTTGCTTGATATAAAAGTAACAGTCATTGTTGAAAATAAATTGCATATAGGCAGGTATGTGCGGTCAAATTGGTTAATAAAAACACGCAAACATTCGTTTTGTTTTTCATTTTCAGATTTCCAAAAAATATGATTTATGGATGAACTGCCCGTTCAAATGGGTTGTGATAATTTTGAATATAATGGGGAAAAATTGCGATTCACGGTTTTATTAGGCAGGTTGTGAAAGGATTTTTTTTTTTTGTAAAATAATTCTGTGAAAGTTGGCACTTCGACATTCTATTTGTCCCAGAGACGTTTCAACCCGAGACGTTTCACCCACGAGTCGTTTTGTCCTGTGTTATAATTTTCACGTTTCACTGAAAAAACAAACCTTCAAACCCCACTTCATTTATGACCCAACACCCCTACAGTGAATAACCGATATATTTGCGAAATTTTGCGTGGTCCACCAGGCGTTTGGGTGGGGGTCAAATTACCACAAACAACCTCTCGGGGAGAAAATAAAAAGAAAAAAAAAAACGCCCGCCCGCATGCTTTTTTGGGAAAAAATGGCCTGAGAAACAGACAATCAACTTTGTATGGCCTTAGGTGAACTTAGTCAATTTTCTGTTGTAAGAAGTTGTGTTAAAGTAAACTTTATTGCATATTCAGGTGATATATATGCCTTAGAGGTGTTTTGTATTGTGAGTGTAGTCTTTTAACCCTTATACTAAGTATAAATGCTGTTATTTTGCCCCCTTTTTCCTTTTTGTCAGAAAAACATCTGTGAACTTGTACTTATAACAATTAATATTTTAGTCAGCTCCAGTATCCGAATTATATGATGCTCTGCTTTATATTGCATATATAGGTTGTAGAGAGCTATCACAACAGTATCCAACATTAATTCTGTGACTTTTTGTCCAAATTTTTCTCATGGTCAGTAATTCATAATTTTGTTTTCACCTTTTCAAATACCATTCAGAACTTTCCAGGAATAGAAGCTTATATAACAGAACAAAAATGTTATTGGCTATTCGAAAATATGTCTTTGTGTTTCGATTTCCAAGCATATCACGGAAGCAAGGTGAATTTCTGTGAGCAAATTGTGACCCATTTTTAAATTGCATTCTTTTGCTTTTCGGTATTTGATCATGGATCCAAAGGATAATGAACAAAAAATGAGTGGATATTTGACCTAAATAAAGAAATAAATATTGTTTAATTCTTTTTCGCACATTTTATTCATTTGGAAGCATAATTTAAGTGAAGGTGGATGTCATTAGGTGTTGTGCTTAAGTCATCTATTTTTGCTTAAGCACTTTTAAATTGGCCATGCATCTAAATTGAAATGAATAAAACAGAAAAACATGTGGATAAAGGTGGAATATTTATAATAAAAGACTCTTTTATTAAATATAATTCACTTGTATGCATATTTTTTGTTTCATTTGTTATGATTGGAGCTTTAAAGACCAATGATTTGGCACTGAATGTCTCAAAACAGAAAAATGTTCGACTATTATTTTTTTAAATTTTTGTCCAAATTCGATTCTCTTCCTGGAGGCCGGGAACTATACAACATTTATGGGAGTTTCCGGGAGAATTAACATTACCAGTCTACAACATGGCGAAAGTGCTACAGTATGCCACATAAACACTTCACCACCACACTTAACAAATCCAGCACTTATTAAATCAGCAACAATAATTCATTTGTGACTTATGGACTGTTTATAGACAAATTGTCTGACATTGATTTAATATCTTGTACCGGTGAAGAGCTTAGCCCTTAGCCCCTCCCCCCCCCCCCCACACACACACACACTTTTACACACCACAAATTGGCCACCACAACAATATTTCCGTCAAGTTTTGTAACAGGAAACATAATACCTGTCACTAACTTTATATTACAGCAATTTTCAGTAATTTTACCACAGCAATTTTGAACACAGACCCAGTCATCCTTGCCACAATCAGTTGATTATGTCCATTGCTATTGTCAATCTGCCATTTTTCTGTCCACCCAAAGTCAATTATCCCCTGGCTATTGTAACTCGCATATCCAATTTGTTACCCTCTTTTACCTCCCAGGACCTCTTTCTGACTTGCTATTGTTACCATACTTTTACCACCTTCGCCAAAAGGTATAAAAGCCTAAAAGGTGCTGCAAAATCAAGTGCAGGACAAAGCCTATGATGAGTACAGACAAGTAGATCAGGGCCGAAACCGGTCAGGCAAACATATACCTTGAGAAGTAATATAAGTACAATTAGTACCACCAGTAGCCCCTCCCCCCCCCCCTTACCACACACACCACACTGCACCTTGTGTGATTTAATAAATTGTATTTACTCTTTAGACCTACAGGGAATATTATGGCATCTTCAGCAGGGCTTGGAGAGGTTAATCGGTTAAACTGTTTCACTCATCGGTTAACCGGTTAATTTTGGTTGGTTCTAGTGACTGACGATCGGGTTCTCTGTCGATCAGTCATCATCAGTGTGTAAAGTGCAAAATCGCCAAAATGGGAGTTCCTGGATATTTGTGTGTTTGTGGGGTGGGGTTTTTGTGCAGAACTGTTCAGATCCATTTGATTTCGTCTTTATTCTGATTGGTGACTTGGTGTCATTTTTTCATATTAGTCATATACTCTTGGTGTGTAAATTCGATTTCCTCGAAGTTCCATTCATCCCGTTTGAGCTTTCATTCTACACCCATTCATTCCTCGACCCGCGATTGAAGAAACTAAAGTTTACGAGTCATACTGTCCAAGATGAAATAAAAGTCACCATCCGTCAAGAGCTGCTAAATTTACAGCCACCAGCTACTGTCATTGATGCTCCCTCTGCTTCTGATCAACCAGCCAAATCCTTCATGGCCAATTTGCTAGAACAGGATCAGGATGATGATTCAGATGCCGAATCAATGGCGGGATCGCCGGCTCAGATTGTAGAATGCAAACTCTCAGATTACATTTCTGAGAGAGGTTGCAGAATAGATAACAGCCCGTACCAATGGTGGAAAGAACCTGAAGCTCGATTTCCTGGCATGAGCCAGTCAGCAAAACGTTATCTGAACATGCAAGTGATATCGGCATCGTCAAAAAGACTTTTTTCATTTCAGCATTTGGGTGGGTTTATGAGCAGTGCCACATGTCTCTGTTGAAAGAACGACATCGGCTACAATTTTCTACACAAAAATGGACTAGAGAGTATAGACTAGTATATAGTAACAGTCCACTTTTCTACATGAAAATGTATGCGATATTAGGTGTTCTATGTTTGAGTGAACTTTGTAAAAGTAAAAAGTAGATAGTGGAAATTTGTGAAATAAAACTCTGGCTGTTATAGAAGATAGATATCTAATCATCTCTTATTTTTTCTTGTTTTAGCTTGAATTTACTATTAACTGAAATTAACCAATTTTAACTGGTTAACCGATTTTAATTAACCAGTTAACCAGTAAAATGGACAATTTAACCGCTCCCAGCCCTGATCTACAGCAGCACCACCTAATGTAGCAGCAGAGGCTGAGAGCTCACACACTACCATCAGCTCCTTTAGCAACCTAAGCTTAGGAACCAGTGAGAGTAACAGCACTATCGTAACAACTGAGAGAAGAGCGACAAAAGAGGGACAAAGACCCAAACTCACAGGTCCAAATATGCAACGTGACCTCTATTGCAAAATTAGGAATGATACGTTGAAGCTACTCGCCCAGTTGCAACACACTTCAATGATGAAGGCATTCTGTGAGAAATTTGACATACAGGATTATACAAATCCTCAGATTCCACCCCACACTATACACACTCACACCAATTGCCCTGAACAAGAATGATTTTTAATGTATGTTTTTTTCCTTTTCTTTCTACATTTCCTTTGATGGAATATTGGCAAAAAGGTTTGGGAAATGGACGTGCCCTCTCTAAAAGTAATGAACATACCGATTTCTCATAACTTTATCTCAGGAAAGGAAGAATAGTTGTGTGGAAAAATTATGTAGTGAAGTCAGCTTGGATAACTTGCTTTATCGCCACACATTTCATGCCACAGTTGCACATGGAGAAATCTGTACTAGGAAAAACATGCTCAAATTCAGTAATGGATGCACATTCCTTTTCCGTGAAATTGCCTAGTATTTCTGCGAAAACGTGACCCCTAATCCAAAAATACAACTAGTTATCATGTCTCCCCTTCCCAGAAGGGAGACATATTGTTTTAGTGCATATTCTTCTTCTTCTTCTTCTTCTTCTTCTTCTTCTCATACAAACTTTGGCCGGGGCATAACTTTTTTGTCTTTTGACCTAGTGACCTTCATGTGACCTTGACCTTTGACCTGATGGTTAAATTTATGTGCTTTTTAAGGGAAACTTTGTCTGGGACATAACTTTTTTGTCTTTTGACCTAGACCTTAGATATTTGGCATGTGGATGTATCACCGTAAGTCGGTGTGTCGCGTACCATAGTGATCTTCATGTGACCTTGATCTTTGACCTGAAAGTCAGATTTATGTTTTTTTTTAAGGGAAACTTTGTTCAGGGCATAACTTTTTTGTCTTTTGACCTAGACCTTAGAGATTTGGCATGTGGATGTATTACCATGAGCTGGTGTGTCACGTATCATAGTGACCTTCATGTGACCTTGATCTTTGACCTGAAGGTCTGATTTATGTGCTTTTTTAAAGGAAACTTTGTCCGGACCAGAACCTTTTTGTCTTTTGACCCAGACCATAGATATTTGGCATGATTGTCAATATTATTCATGTATATATAATTTGCAGTGCATTAAATAGAAAGGGTAGGGAGACGTATGTTTTAGTGTGCTAAAACAGTTTCTAGTTTTATACTTAGTCTTTGTTTCTATCTGGAATTGCCCTTTTACATAAAGGAGAAAATGCTAAAAAAATCTCCCAAACTTCTGACTGAAATGCTTTAATGTTTAATGAAATTTTTTCTCAAGAAATCATTGGTTAAAAGGTTGATACAATTTACAGGGAGAAATTTTGTTAAACATGCTCAAATTTCACTTATTTTAAGGGCAAGACATTTCCTGTCCGGGACAGGAATAACTGCCAGCAGCATGTAAAGCCAAGGAGACAAAAGTTTGTTTAAATGAAGCTACAGTGGTCAGATTTAAGAATATCGAGGAATCCTCAGATTTTTATGCTATGGGTGAAAGGGAAAAAAGGGAAAACATGTTTGATACATAATATCTTTGTTACAATGCATTATGTAAGTGTGTTAAAATGCCTCCCCCTCCCCCTCCCCCTCCCCACCCTTCATCAACCCTGGTGTTAGAGTTGTCATAGGGCCCTTAGTTTTTAATTTAGTGATTAATGACAAAAACAAAAAGCATGGTGCCCCATTGGTTAGTTAGTGCCGTAGACTTTAAACCAAAAGGTTGATGGTTTGAGTAGGGATCTGCGAATCACAATTTTTTTTTTCGAATCGAATGTTGAATCAAATCTTGTCTCTGATATCGATATTACTAATTAACCCTATTTTGTAATACTTCGCTTTGTTAATACAGTTGATTATGGTCAATGGCACTGCCTGACTTTTAATTTCAAGTCTATTTTTATGGGTGGGATTGTATATTTCTAATAGTTAACATGTCATCACAGAAGTGCACAGTTAGCGATATCAAACTGCATATTCTTAACTTTTTCCCCAAAATCATTATTCATTGATAAGTAGGTCTGAGAAATTAAAAGCATATCATGCATGACCTATGACCTTTTTATAGTCTATACTACTACCCTAACAATTAAACATTGTCAATTACCCAATTAAATATGATTTGAGCATACATGAATGACTTGCCTAATGTCAGTTTTATCCAATTTTTGTTGGAAATGTAACAAATTGAACTTAGCGCCTGAGATTCAAAAAAAAACTGAATGTTGAGACTGATTCAGGATCGATCTCGAAGCATACGTATGATTTCGATATCGAATCAAATCTTGAATATTCACAGGACCTGGGGTTGGAGTCTGACATGCATCATCTGTGCTCTGTCCTTGAGCAAGGCAATTAATTCATCCCCATTGCCTAAGTGGGAGCAAATTAGCACTGTGTACAGAGACAGAAAACACAAAAATAGTACAATTGCCTTCAGCTTCTGCTTTTGGGTTAGTAATTTGGAGAGTCTGACAGTTACTCTCTACTACTATGTGGGTCTCTCCAGGTACTCTGCCTTCCTCCACCCATAAAACTGTAACTAATTTTTTTCATTTTTTATACGCCTGTTTTGAAAAAACGGGTTGTATTATGGTACACCGCTGTCCATCTGTCCGTCCGTCTGTCCGTCCGGTCACATGTCGTACGATAACTGAAGAACGCTTTGAGAGATTTTCGTGATTTTTGGGTAGGTGGTGTATATCGATGGAGGGAAGCTCCCTTTCGTTTAGTGTTGACGTTCGATTAGTCATTCCAGAGTTATGGGACTTTATTACTTAGAAAATTGTTGATTTTTTACACGTCGTACGATAACTCCAGAACACTTTGAGAGATTTTCGTGATTCGTGGGTAGGTGGTGTATATCGATGGAGGGAAGCTCCCTTTCGTTTAGTGTCACCATTCCATTAGTAATTCCAGAGTTATGGGACTTTATTACTTAGAAAATTGTTGATTTTTTACACGTCGTACGATAACTCGAGAACGCTTTGAGAGATTTTCACGATTTTTTGGTAGGTGGTTTATGTTGATGGAAGGAAGCTCCCTTTCGGTTGGTGTTGCCGTTCGATTAGTCATTCCAGAGTTATGGAACTTTATTTTTCACATGTCGAACAATAACTTGAAAATGCTTAGAGCAATTTTCATGATTTTTTGGTTGCAAGTATATGTTGATAGAAGGAATCTCCCTTTCTATTTGTGTCGCTGTCCGATTTGTTATTCCAGAGTTATGGGACTTTATTCATCAAAATATAGGCAATTTTCCACATGTTGGACTTTGAGCAATTTTCATGATTTTTTGGTGGCAAGTATATGTAACCTGACAAGTACACATGTATAATCATATTGTGTGGTTCCCTCTTGTAATTAATAACAGGCGTATCATGCGCTCATGGCGCAGCTGTTTATTGTCTCAAATACATAGGTTATGACTTGACCACATCTGGTGAGAGTTACACCCCCTCCGTGGGAGATGTTCAGCTCCTCCCGCACACACGGGGGGTGGGGAATGCTGTCGTTTTGGGGCTTCCCGACTTGACCACCCCTGGTGAGAATTATTCCCCATCCGTGGGGGATGTGCAGTTTTTTTTTACCATGGTGGATACTACGGGAGCTGTTGGATTTCTGGTGAAGAGATGCCTGTTCCAGGACTATGCGCCCTCTCCAGTCGACATCTGAGGCTGTTACTAGGGTTGTGACTCCTCCTTTGGGGGCCGAGCTAGGTGGCTCTCTCCCCTTTTCCGCCAGTTCCAGCAGCTCTCGTCGTTTCTGCTGCTACTGCTGTTCCATCTACAACATCATCGGGCACCGTTTTAGCCAGCCTCGGCTTATCCCTGCAGGGGCCTGCAGTGATGTCTGTAGTGTGGTTGTGGGGTAACGACCTCAGCCTTCCCGACTTCAACTCGGCGAAGTCAGAAGTGGCTGCCGACTGAACCCCCTGCTGTGTCTCTCAGCTGTTGAGCACAGCAGTTTTATACCTGCAGGGGTCTGCAGCGGTGTCTGGTAGTGTAGACGTGGGGTATCGGCCTCAGCCTTCCCTGACTTCAACTTGGCGAAGTTGGAAGGGGCTGCCGGGCAAACCCTCTACTGTGGTCTCTGCACTGTCGAGTTCCACAGTTTTGTCGTTGGATTCCAATGTTCATGGTGGGGCCACTATGAACTCCGTGGCGTTTGCGTCCACTCATTCTGGTCACACGGCCAGTTTAGCGGGATCAACGCCTTCTGTGCAGCCTGGACCTTCTGCCCTGCAGAGGTCCGCGGCAACTCTCCTGAGTTCCCGCTATGTTGATCCTCGGGGTGTGTCGTACCCCTATACATGTCTGCCCTCAGATGTTTCGGCTGCCGCTCGTCGTCCCGCTTCGGGTGTATTGGAAGATCGTGACCCTTCGCTGCTTAAGAGAGTCAGGTGTGAAGCCACTTAGCCGGTTCGTCCCCATGTCGAACCAGCCGGTACAGGCAGTGAGCTTATGGAGGCCCTCTCCTTACTCACTCAGATTCTGTCCAAGAGCCCTCCCGTTGCTTCTAGCGAGGCAGCGAGTGGTTTCCAGGCGCCCCCTATTGCGCCGCCTCCGGGATTGGAAACAGGCGGCTTTCTGATCCCCCTGGTGTGCCTACACCATCGGAGACATCGGCCGGTTTGCCCATGATGAGCTATGTGTCTTCCGACTTCGGGGAGGAGTCACACATCCTTGATGTCGAGAGCCAGCAGTCTTCTGACTTAGGGGCAGCTCTTGACTTTGTGTTTGGGTTCCTTCTGGATCTCAAACCATCAAACCAGGCCGCGATCATCGGTCACGCGCCTACAGCCTGTGGAGCAACCTGCTTCTGGGTGTCTTCGACCGCGCCAGTCAGTACAGTTGGTTAAAGCATTTTCAGCCTTGGACTCTAAGCTGAGTTCCAAGGCTATGAAGGCTCTGTTCTTCACCAGGGTTGACACCTTTTTTCCTCCGGTGCGTTATCGTTCCTACGATTCCGCCAATCTGTCAGACTGCCAGACTTGGACGGTTTGGGATCAGGACTCAAATTCCCTCAAGCTTTCCAAGCCCAAGTCTGCCGTCATTCCTGTGACGACTCTGGAGTCCATGTTGGGCTTATCGAGAGAAATGCTGGGTATGCTTTCTCTTTCCGATCACGTCGTCTCTGCCTTAGCTGCTTATCTGCCTCCAGATAAGTTTGACGATGTACAGGCTCTTTTGGTTGCTGTCCAAGGCGCTCATGCATCTTACTCACATGCATGCCTGTGTCACGGCTATTTTGGAACTAGTTCGAAGGGACTCTGTGCTGGACACAGGCCGATCCCTTCCTGAGGGGCAGCGCGTTGCTCTTCAGTCTGCTTCTTTGGCAGGTCCGCAACTGTTCCATGGTTCTGTGTCGACGGTCTGAGATGATGTCCTACGTCATTCCAAAGATCAGCTGCTGCTTCGTCAGCTTGATCAGCCTTCTAGGGGAGGCAGGGGCCTTTCAAAGCCTAACAAGTACCCTTCTGCTTCCTCTGCGAAGCAAAGGGCTGATCCTTCTGCCACCACACCACTTCTACTTCTTACTCACGGTGTAAGGATAAGAATCGGCTGGCTAGAGGGAAGTCTCAGGATTCTTCATTCAGTAGAGGAGGTGGTTTCTCCTCTCATGGGCCTTGTCTGGGCTCGAAATGAAGGTCCTCACCTCGATTCATCCCAGGTTGGACGAAGGATAGCAGAGTTCGCAGACCGTTGGGCCACCACCACATCCGATCCTTGGGTGTTAGATGTCCGGGCTGCGAATATCCTTCCGGAGGCATCCCACTCTGTCCAGAGTGCCTTTCCAACCACAGTTCCGTCAGACATTTTACGTCGGGAACTTTTTCCACGGAGATAGACAATCTCCTGGACTTTCAGTTTGGTCCGCCGTTCCATTCACCAGGGAGATTTTGCTTCCAGCATCGACATGCGAGAAGCTTACTTTCAAGTTCCGATTCATCGGGCGTCGAGAAAGTATCTCAGGTTCGCTTTTCTGGGGCGAGATTACCAGTTCAAGGCCATGCCTTTCGGCCTCAACCTGGCTCCTTAGGCCTTCACCCGACTGATGTCGCATGTGATAGCCTTCCAGCGCACACAGTCCAGGGTGACTACTTAGGCATATCTAGACGATTTCCTCCAGAGACATTCCAATGCTGCCTTACTGGAGTTGGATGTTGACACTCTGTTGAGCTTGCTCACGTCGCTAGGATTCAGAGTCAACGAGGAGAAGTCGGATCTGGTCCCTTCTCAGACGTTTTGTCATCTGGGGATGGCCTTCCGCACTCAGTTCAATACGGTGGTGGTTCCCCAGGCCAGGGCTGTGATTCTCTCAGCTTTTGCTCTGACTTTGTCCCAGTCCACATCCACAACAGCACGGGGTATTCTCCAGCTGCTTGGTCTCTGCGGTTCGGTGACGGATCTCATTCCTCTAGGTCGGCTGTATGTCAGACCTCTCCAACACTTTCTGCTCAGTCGTTAGAGGGCGAATGTCGATTCTCTGGATCTGGTGCTTCAGTTACCAGAATCTCTTCATCCTCACCTTCTCCACTGGATGGATCTTCAGTGGTTTACGCAGGGTGTCCTGTTGGACTTATCAACGTTTGATCGCGTTCTGATGTCAGATGCCAGCCATCTTGGATGGGGTGCGACGTTGGATCCTCTAGGTTTTTTTCCTTCACGGAATGTGGGACCAGGATCAGGCAGCTCTACACATCAACCAGAAGGAGCTTCTTGCTCTTCATGGTACACGTCCATGCTTCGGAGACCTTTTTTCATATGTGGTACCGCATTGTTTCGGCACTCATCCTTGCCTCTCCAAGCTTGTTCAGCTCTTTTCCTTGAAAAGGCCTAGGACTTTGCAGTTTTGCAGTTTACTCCAAGATGGACACTTTCTTGGGCACTGCTCTGCTTGAGGGGGGGGGGGGGGAGTTCATGCCTTTATCCCGAATGGATATGCGTTTTTCTCACATGCCAGATCTCTCCTGCATCCATTTCTCGATGGATTTGTCTTGCTATTCGTGCAGCTTCCGCTCGTCTAGCTATTGGTAATTGTTTTACCAATCATTTTTTCTGCCACGAGGTGCGTGCATTGTCTTCCTCTCAGGGCTTTTACTAACTCTGTCATGTTGTCGGATGTTATGCTGGCAGCCTACTGGAGAAATGCTACCTTCTCTATTTATCCGCGACAGTTGCAGGAGCTGACAGAGGACCTTTGTCCTACAGGTCCTCTTTCTTCGGCTCAGGCTGTTGTCTATCCCAGCCATTCAGCTTCTTACAGGGTCAGTTCCAGCTCTGTGCTGTTACTGCCCTTTCTGTCTGTGCGTCGCACCTCACCATACGCCTCATCTTTCATTGTCTTTTACTAATGTTTGTGATGCTATGGTTTGATAGGCCTAGGGATCTCTTTCTCTGTTCACGGTTCCAGTGCAATTGAGTTATGTGTGGGTTGGTTATGTGATTCCCTCTATCCTATTGTCTATTCAGCCTGTAGTAAACAATTGTAAGGTAGGTTGATAAGAAATATAAATTTATATTAAATTTTCTTTCTTATTATACCTACCGCAATTGTTTACATGGAGGCCCTCCCATCTTCTTATTCGGGTAAGAATCCTTCCTCCCTGCTGATCACATACCTCCTATGTTGGCGGACTCAAAAGATTTGTTTGATGACTGCTTGCACACTGGTTATCGAAAATCGTGGAATTGTAGTAAGAGAAGAGCGTCCCTTACTGGGTGTGTGCAGATGGCACTCGACCCAGTTTTGGCTTATTTTCTCGTGGTGTTTTTATGCCACTTTTCTTTCCCAAATCTCTTGGGAAAGATTAAAATAGAGAGTATTTTATCCACGTTAGAGTCTTCCACTGTAGTGCAAGCCTGTAGTAAACAATTGCAGTATGTATAATAAGAAATAGGAAATTTACTATAAAATTTATATTTCTCTTCCACTGGAAGATAGAACCCTCTGGTTCTCATGTGACAATAGTATATAAGTGACACTAATATATATGATCAGTTTCAACATGTGTAGCTATTCCATAAACATGGTACGGGATAGTCAAGTTCCTCCAATCGTAGTTAACACCTTACCCATCAAGAAAGGCAGAGGAAACCTGCAAATAAACCTCTTGAATAACTCCCTTTTCTATCCTCTGGGCCAAAACACAGCTCATGGTTCCTCATTGGAATGAGCTGGACGTGCTAGTTCCAGTGAGGAGACACAAGCTATATTTTGAGGTGGCAGGTTTAGATCACTACATCTGGAAAAGGGTTAATCATGCCAGTCACTTTAGTCGACTTGCACACCACTCAATGGCTACCAGAGCAAAGTTTTCCAATGAAGCGGCACTGTTCCACCAATGCAATGCAGTTTTACAAGTTTCTTGAAGCATCTGAGGTCACTTTTAACTTGTTGCATACTGCTGGTAGATATTGCTACCCAGGACATGATATCTCTTGTTACTGAAATAAGTATCATTTGTGCATATTTAACCAAATTTCCCCTGTAAATTTAATTTACTTTTTGCTTTTTTCAATTATTTCTTTAGTTAAATTTAGATGAATTTCACAACAGCCTTGACAAGAGTTGATGAAATATATTTAAAAAATCCCCAGCAGACTTGGGGTGTCATAGGGTCCTCAGATTTTAACACTCCAGGGAAATGAGAAAACATATTGAAAATCTTCTCCAAAATTGTTGATCCAAATTATTTCATGTTTGATATCTAACATTGTTCTAAGGATTATTTGCAAGCTTTGTTCAAATCAAGTCCCCATTTAGGATGGTATGGAGCCATCGCATTAATAAACTCAGTAATGGAAAAAACCCTCTTTCCTTCCAAACTCCTGATCTGCTTGCTTTAACCCTTTACCTAACACGAAAAGCAGACGATATTTGCAAATAAAATTCTTGAATGACTAATGTTTTTTACTTTTTGTGCAAAACGTAGCTTATGACTCCTCATTGGAATGAGCTCGTTGAGCTCATTCCAATGAGGGTTCATAAGCTATGGTTTTGAGACAAAAAATGAAAAAATAATGACAATTGAATGATGATTTTTGTAAATAGCGCTGGCTGGTTTTGGCCATTACGTTGGGTAAAGGGTTAATGTTCGTAATGTAGTATTTTTGTATTTTTTTTTTCAAATCGAGGTCCTGGCTTAAGATTTTTATGTCTCTTGTTTTAACACTTTGTCTTCTTTTCACTAACAACAGCTAATGCTTCCATGTTTCTTTGTATGATGTCTTGGTCAGAATATAGTTTACAAGTTGATGCAAATCAAGCCTGTTGGGTCATGGTTAGAGGTGTCATGTGATCCTTAGATTGTAATGTTGTGGGTAATGGGGAAAACAGTATAAAATTGCTGCTCCAAATGCTTACTTGTTTGATAGATAAAATCTTTGGAAGGATGGTTCACAACAAGTTTGTTTAAATCAATTAAGTCAAATCAAGTCCATTTAAATCGAGCTTCTGAGTGCATATGTAGGGGAGTCTTGGGAACTTGAGTTTAACGCTGATGTTTCATTTGACATATCACATCTTAGCAATGCTTATTCATAAGTTGTTTTTTTTTTTCTTCAAATTGAGCCACTGAACATTTTGAGGGGTGCTAGCCATAAACCCTCAACCCCACCCCCCAACTCCCACCAACACCATCATCCACCCCACCTCAGGCCTCATATTCAACATGGTTGGTTATGGAGGAATCATTACAAAAATTGCATTGACCCTTTGATATCTTATATCTGGTAAATGATACTGCCTGATCATTTTGAGATTTCTTTAATTCTTTTTGTGAAATGTTCATGGGATTTTATTAGATAACATCGGGTCCTTTGGGTCCTTTTAGTTTAATTGATAAAGATATTAAATTCAGGATGTCTTTCCATCCTTCCGTATTTTTCGTTTTCAGACTCCAACTTTCCTCACAGTGACTGGATTTTGATGAAATTTGGGTAGTAGATCACTTTCATTAATTGTGGATCTGAGTTTGAATATGGGCATTTTCTGTGCATATTTAATTAGGTTGCTGAAATTTGATTGGCTGACGGTTTCCAGACTCTAACTTTCCTTAAAATCAATCGATTTTGATGAAATTTCATATATGGATTACTTTTGTCAATACCTAGGTCAAGTTTGATCGTGGGATATTTTGTACCGAAAATCTGTCCGTCTGCCCCATGCATCAACGCACCTCGGACTAAAAGCCGTATTTATGAACCGATCTTCACGAAACTTCTTGGGTATCTTTGTTATCATTGTGAGACCAAAATATGTGTTTTGGGGTTTGGTCCAAAATTCAAGATGGCCACCAGCAGCCACTTTGTTCCAAAATTGGGTGTAATCGGTTTTTTTGTACAGAACTTCTATATGGAAATTCGGATTTGAATAAATTTTTGTATGAATGTTTAGTAACATGCAATACATCACATATAATACGGGTTTTGTTCTCATGCTAAAATTATGCAAATTAGGGAAACTTTGATTTATTCTGTGCTACTACTAATACACAGTAAGTGCACACCTTCCTACCTTCCTTGTTTTTCGTTTCCAGACTATAACTTTCTTTACAGTCAGTTGATTTTGATGAAATTTGGGTAGTAGATCACTTTCATCAATTGTGGGTCCAAGTTCAAATATGGGCATTTTCCGCGCATATTTAATTGGGTTGCTGAAATTTGATTGGCTGACGGTTTCCAGACTCTAACTTTCCTTAAAATCCACCAATTTTGATGAAATTTCATATATGGATTACTTTTATTAATACCTAGGTCAAGTTTGAATGTGGGAAATTTTGTACCGAAAATCTGTCCGTCTGTCCCTTTGCGTCAACGCACCTTGGACTAAAACCCGTATTTATAAACCGATCTTCACAAAACTTTTTGGGTATCTTTGTTATCATTGTGAGACCAGAATATGTGTTTGGTCCAAAAATCAAGATGGCCGCCAGTGGCCATTTTGTTCCGAAATTGGGTGTAATCAATTTTTTGTACAGAACTTCTATATGAAAGTTTGGATTTGAATACATTTTTGAATGAATGCTTAGTAACATGCAATACATCACATATGATACGGGTTTTGCTCTCGTGCATAAATTGTGCAAATTAGGGAAACTTTGATTTATTCATTGCTACTACTAATGCACAGTAAGTGCACACCTTCCGTGTTTTTTGTTTCCAGACTCTAACTTTCCTTACAGTCAGTCGATTTCGATGAAATTTGGGTAGTAGATCACTTTCATCAATTGTGGGTCCAAGTTCGAATATGGGAATTTTCCGCGCATATTTAATTAGGTTGCTGAAATTTGATTGGCTGATGGTTTCCAGGCTCTAACTTACCTTAGAGTCAACTGATTTCAATGAAATTTCATATAAGGATTACTTTTCACATCAGTTTAATGTAATATATCTTATCATACAGTCTTAATTTTTAGTGATTCTCACAGTTATACTCCACATCACTTCACTTGCTTTGACAGTGACCTCCGTGAAAATAAATCTGATAACCACTGTCTGAAGCACTGTCTGTTCTGTCTCTTCTAAATAACTTCCACTTGCAACTCAACTATATTCCACTGGATGCTTTAATTCCCCTTGAAACTGCTGCCCAGCGGGAGACATGAATTCTCTGAATTTGCTTGTTCAGTTTTGAATTTGCAATATTTCATTCATGAAATCTGAATCCACCAAAGTAAATGTGTTCTGACTTAACCCTTTACCCAACGCAGACGATATCAAAATTTATTATTTTAAATAACATTTTTATATTTTTTTCAAAAAATTTTAACAAAACCATATCATGTGACCCCTCTTTGGAACGAGCTCATCGAGCTCGTTCCAACGAGGGGTCACATGATATCGTTTTGTTGAAATTTTTCGAAAAATAATATTTTTTCAGCTGCTGAATTTGCATATTACGCGGGCGGGTGCGGGCGATTCGTTGGGTAAAGGGTTAATAACAATGCTATTTGAATCCAGTCAATGAGAGACACCTTATGCGATCATAGTACTATAATAGTAATATGGTGGGTCCAATTAAATTGAATATCTCTTAACTGAATAATGCTGCTAATTAAATATAACATCCCAATACAAAACCGTGTATCATGCATGACCCATTAGGCCTAAAAGTTAAAAATTTATTTCTCAGGCCCTCCCTGATCTCTTTTTATAACTAATGCAAACTTGAAAAAGCAGAAATTACATGGTTTATGTCCGATATTTTACCCAAGTGAGTGATATCAAATCATTATAATGATTATAACACTGATATGTGTACCACTTTTATATGTATATAAAGGGTCAATAGTTACTAATTAGGTCTATAAAAGTTAAAAATCTGTTTCTCAGGCCCTGCCACATGCTTTAGAATTGCAAAGCCTTCTTGCACTCAAGGGATGAAGTACACCACCACCCATGCTATTCTGTAGATTATGAGGCCTAAAACATAAAACAAACCAATAACATAAACTTTGATGGTAAAGAAATAATTACAAAAAAATAAAAAATAAAATAAAAAACTGCCTGGCCCACATGCAATTTTTAAAAAAATTGCCTGAGAAATAGAAGATCTACTTGTGTGGAGCCTAATTGAATAAAAGTTATTGTGTTATGTCAAGAAATTACCCTTACAATCACCGAATTCCCCTTGTTTAGAGGTGTTTTGGCTTCAGTATATTCAGCACAGGCAGGTATATAATATTTTCTCTATTGTTTGACAGATCTCCATGAACTTTGTCAAATAAGATATAGAATAAATGCTCAGATTATCTCTGGAATATAAGAAAGTAACCATATCCTTGGTAACTGAATATTCCTGTTAATTGAATAATTTTCAATTGCAAAGTGGTGGGAGCGTGGTAGCACAGTAGGGAGAGGTGCAGGCTGCAAGCTGAGAGATCCTCGGTTCGAATCCCACCTGCGGCAACTGCGTTGTTTCCTTGGGCAAGACACTTCATCTCCATTGCCTGTGTGGGGGCACGGTAGCGTGGTGCACTAAGGCATACTGCACGTCGATGGTGCACTTGTCTTCAACCAATGCTAACCCTGCTTGTGTGGAGTTAGTATGTTGGGGAGCTGACAGTTGCTTGCTGTTGCTCGGTGGTTCTCTCCGCGTGCTCTAGCTTCCTCCATCCATAAAACTGTCACGGCATGATTAGCCATTGTACATAAATATGTGATCTTAAAACACTAATAAATAAATAATTGCAAAGTGGCCATTCAATTAACAGGTCAGCCTCATATAGTGTAGTCTGTAAATAGTTTTATGTAATCTGTGTGCCAAATTACTCGCTTTCAGTTTGTGGTAATGGTCCAAGTATCTTACATCTCTTGTTTACAAGTCCTCCTGTAATGTGCACAAAAAATGTATTTTCTAAAAATGTAATTGAAACACAAACAGGGGTTCTGTATGACTTTGAAAAAGTACTTTATTGAAACTCTGTTCTGATGCATTAAATTTAAATTTATTTGAACAATTTAAATTCTATTTTTCAATGAAAGCATACAAATAATTCATGGATACACTAGATCCAGCTTTCAGAGCTTGTTCCAGTTACATGCATATTTAAATGCTTTTCTTAACAAAGTTCTAAAATATTCCAGGTTTTCCGAGACCTATATCAATTGTTTCCAGTAATTCGATATCGCCACATGCAAATTAACTAGTCATCCATGATTATATGGAGGTAGATTCTCCTCGATGAAGGGATTTGGAATGGGGATGATCTCATTTGTTAAAAAAACATGAAAATTTTATCACAAGATGAAATGCCTCAGGCCTGAAGTGATGTAGATGGTGATGTTTACATATTAATCTCCTGGAGATATAGTATTTTCTTGCATGCACTGATTTCAGTGATGGGACATTTTGGCCTTTGGAGTTTACATTTTTTCTCATCAGTGATTCATAATTTCGATTTGACTTGTGCAAATACCACTCGGAGGTTTCCCGGCAGTACCCTAACAATGGACAAACAAAATCTCCAGGTAGAATTTTCTATCCTATGAATATTTGCAAAAGCTGTAAATATTTGTTAACCCTTTACCCAACGAATCGCCCGCACCCGCCCGCGTAATATGCAAATTCAGCAGTTGAAAAAATATTATTTTTCGAAAAATTTCAACAAAACCATATCATGTGACCCCTCGTTGGAACGAGCTCATCGAGCTCGTTCCAACGAGGGGTCACATGATATGGTTTTGTTGAAATTTTTTGAAAAATTTTAAAAAATGATATTTAAAATAATAAATTTTGATATCGTCTGCGTTGGGTAAAGGGTTAAATGGAGAATATAAAGGGTAGAGTCCAGCATCCAAGCAACAGCAGAGTACTGGGTGTTTGAGTCCAAAGTGTTCTATATGTCTCCAACTACCCCCTCCCTTCCCTGCTTGCATAAACACGGTAAATAATTCAAGGCATTAAAAATACTCAGATTTTTCATCTGTCAAATATTTGCAATTTAAAAAAAAAGAAAAACGCTACCAAACTTTCAGTGGATGGAATGCCAAGCTCTATTCTGTGGTCCATGAGCTAAGAATTTGCTTGGGCTAACCATGCTTTTTTTTTAAATTGTAAATATTTGTTGAATAGAGAATTTGAAGGGAAGAATCCAGCATCCATGTGACTGTTAGGCACTCTGGTGTTTGAGTCCAGAGCATTCTACAGAGCTCAGGATCCCTACATGTACACACACACTCACACACAAACACAGCTAATAATTTAAGGCAATTAGAATATGCAGATTTTCCATCCAACAAATATTCACAATTTTTTAAAAAAGGCACAACAAACCCTAGCAAACTTTCAGTGGATGGGGCACAGGACCTTATTCTGTGGTTCATGAGCTGAGAATTTGCAAGGGTTCACATTGCTTTTTTCTAAAAAGTATAAATATTTTTGTTGAATGGAGAATCTTAAGGGAAGAATTCAGAGTCCTCTGGTGTTTGAGTCCACAACATTCAACTTAGTTCTGCCCCCCCCCCCCCCCCCCCTGCGACACTCATGCAGAGTTTACTATTTAAAATAACTCCCTTTTATTATCACTGTTATAATCTATTAACAACTAGAACCATTCCTCATAAGACAAGCCATCATTGTACATATCACGTATTGAACTACTGCTTGCTAATTCATCAGCCTCCGACTTTCCATCACTCTCATGCACTCCTTCAAAAACCTTTTACTTTCTCATACTCATCACTTGCCTTCTCACTAAACTCACTATATAATTATCACCTTCCTGTCCATCCATTGCATTCGATATACCACTTCCTGAACAACTTCACAACAACCTCAGACTCAACTTCATCCCACAACTCTTCCACCCACTTTATCAATATACTCAAGAAGGTCTCTTTAGAGATCCATCAGAGAGCTCTTTCCAGCAATATGTTTCATCACAGCATTTCATCACCATGTGATAATAGCAGTAGGTTTTATCATTACAGTGGAGCCCACTTAATTGGATATCTCTTAACTGAATAACCCTGTTAATTGAATATAATTTCCCAACACAAAACCATTTACCATACCTCCAGTACAAATTTGACCTGTTAATTGAATACAGGTTATAGAGTTAACGCTGTTAACTGAATAAAAAGTCTTGTAACCTGTTGAGAAATTACACTGACTCTCCCCAGTTCCCCTTTGTTTATAGACCTATTGGGCCTCAGTACATCCAATACAAGCATTTAATCCATTAAATCTTGTTTGACAGGGCTCTTGGAGCTTATAATAGAATAAATGTCAAGTTTATCTCTTGAATACAGGAAAGTGACACAATCCCTGTTAATTGAATACTCCTGTTAATTGAATAATCTTCATTGGCAAATTGTCTATTCAATTAACCCTTTACCCAACGTAACGGCCAAAACCGGCCAGCGCTATTCTAAAAAATCGCCAATTAATTTTCACTATTTTTTTCATTTTTTGTCTCAAAAACATAGGTTATGACCCCTCGTTGGAACGAGCTCGTCGAGCTCGTTCCAACGAGGGGTCATAACCTATGTTTTTGAGACAAAAAATGAAAAAAATTAGTTATTCAAGAATTTTTTTTGCAAGTGTCGTCTGCTTTTCACGTTAGGTAAAGGGTTAACAGGGTTCCACTGAATTACAAAGTAGATCATGATTCTGGAAGAGTAAAATGAATTCAAGTGATGATATTTGTCACAGGTCTAGTAATGTAGACCAATGAAAAGTTAGTCACCTTATTTCTTTTTACGCAAATGGCAAGTGAACGATATGATAATTCACCCAAATTGTATATGTCTGATAGTTCTTGAAAATCGTTAGCAAATTCCCTGATACCAAATAATTATCAAAATCATTCAGATTGCTACAATTAAGCTGTAGTCAATAGTGATGAATTTGCTGTAAGCGAGGAATCCAAATCTCGCTTAGGACAAGTTTATCACTGTCGACTACGTCAGAATTGTGGCAATCTGAATGACCACTTGTATGCTGATTATTTGGTATATCCTCTTCCTTGCACTTGCAGAGTGTTTGAAAACAACAGAACATTTTCTTGTAAACTGTCCCATTTATTCAGACATACATCGCAAAATTTTTGGAGCTCTTATTGATTGCCTCGAATGTGATTCACTGATCTTTGGGTCTGAACTTCTTACTAGCGACAAAAATAGTACAGTTTTTGAAATAGTCCAAGACTATATTCTGGCCACAAAAAGATTCTGTAATGACAGGTAGGCTAGTCTCTCACCATTTTAGTTAGTGTTCAACAATGTACTATTCAACATTCTTACCTGTTTTTCTATTGGTTTTCGTCACAATCAATTGTTAGATTTATTCTTCAAAAGTGATATTCATTGTCTACACATCATTTCCATCATGTGTTGGGTGACTTGCTCCACTCGCCCCCGCTGTTTATGTTGCCCAAATCGGTTATGCGCTTCCCTATAAATCCACAATACATAGAAATCAATGTGATGCATTCTCATGATCTAATCCATCTCTACATTTAACTCCTATTGATTTTGCCACTCTGAAATTAACTATCTGGTACCAGAATATCAGGGTCGCCTTCTTTGTGCATTGGGCATTGGTCCTTGGTTGATGTTATTTGCTTCCCATTACTCTTCTGCCACTATCTCAACTGAGACCTAATAATTACAAAATTACCTGCCTCCTTCATGTAGTGTGTGACATATTTTGTCATCTTTGTGGATATCTTTACTATAAGCTTACAAGCTTACTGCCGACGCGACAACTCTGTGTGCTTTTTGTGATGCTACTGTTGATATTTTTCTGAAATAAATATTGTTTAAACTAAAATACCCTGAAAAGTGCTTAATAGTGCTTTGATTTGATTCTTTGATAGCAGTGTGAATCCTGGATTACTTGGAATAATTATTTGAAATTTTAAAAGTTTCCCGTTTGCTCACTAAAAAGAAAGGCCAGATTTGATTTAGAGCTTGTTATGAGAGTAATGCAATAGTTATGGCCCATGTTTGTGCAGAACTTCGATTATTTAGGGGTTTTCCCACAAGAGAGGGAGCATAGATGTATACATAGGTGAGGCATTAGTTTACCATGGAAACATTCATTGGTAGTTTTTGTTTAACCCTTTAGCCAACGTAACAGCCAAAACCGGTCAGTGCTAATCTAAAAAATCGCTACTTAATTTTCAGTAGTTTTTCATTTTTTGTCTCAAAAACATACGTTATGACCCCTCTATGGAACGAGCTCACTGATCTTGTGCTAATGAGGGTCATAACCTATGTTTCTGAGATAAAAAATGAAAAAAATTAATTATTCAAGAATTTTTTTTTGCAAGTGATGTCTGCTTTTCGTGTTAGGTAAAGGGTTAAAACATAATTCAACCAACATTGTAATGTAATCAATGTGCTTGGATTTAAATGTGTATTTTGTCATTTTTAAAAAACCTTGAAAATATGTTGTGAAAAAAACATGTCCATGAAAGTCTCCCTATCATTTAATTGCCAAAAAACCTGTGAAAGTCAATTACATACATGTAAATGTTTTTAGGAGAATGCTGACTTCTATTACATTGATGTGTGGTCTTCATCATTTACATGGGGAGGAGGTCCACTGCCAGCTGAAGGAGAACTTGTTGTTGTACCTGAAGGACAGATTTTACTTCTAGATACAGACACACCTGTACTCAAAATGTTGCTTATTAAAGGTAAGTTTATTATCAAATCCTAAAGATGTGATAAGCGGATAAAAATATTCCTTATATTTTAGTCATTAATTTACTATTTATTCACTAGATAAATTGGAAAAATTTACTGGCACTATACACAAAAAAATGTATTCAAGTATTCTGGTATATCATGAAACTCTTTGTAATAAATAAAGGATCTCAAACGAAACTTTTCCACTACCAGTAAATTACATCTGGAATAAGCTGAAGGCACAGACCAGATCTAATTTACTGGATGAATTTCTGAAATTTTACTAAAAACTGGATGAGTTGAAGATTCAATTTATTGAAATGTCTAGTAACGTTGTAACATGACATTGCTGAAAATTGCTTTGTGCCAGAATCTTCATTTCAATGGCGCGTGATTGCTCTCACATGCCATCGTTCATGCAATTACAATTTTTAGCGAACGATCAATCGTGCACATGGAAAAAAAAGCAATTACTTTTTTAGTTTACGGCAACAATGTCAGAATTTCAGAAACTTTGTCAATACTTGACTATCTCGCCTGTTCGAATAATCAAATAACCGGTGTAAGGTCCTATAGTCTACTATTATTTTTCATAGTCAATTATTTCTTTAGTCGTATACATCATGCCACTGAATGATATTTGTCTGCAAGGGACACATAACATTTCTCGGTACCTATTATCCTTCGTATTCATTGTTTATATCATGAAAACAGGCAGTAATTTTTACTTTACCCTCGCATATTATTTCATGAAATGGACGTTGTCATACTTAAACTCCGCTCTGGATCAAGCTATTGTGAGCAAATTGTTGATAATGCAAGTTAATTTTTGCCATTTTAATTTTTAAATCCGATAAATTTAATGGCAATGTGGAATTTATTGACACTAAATTTCTGAAAGAATGTACACATTTTGAAGTGTTAGCATCACGTGACAGTGACTGTCACAAAGTTGATTACGTCAATGAGGAATTCCCAGTAAATCCACATTTTTAGATGACCCGATTGGCTGGAATAAACACTGTCACAGTGTGCTATATTCCTGGCAATTTTCATCAGGCAACAGTTTCTAGATCCCCAAAATGATCCAAATGAAAACTTCAGAGTTCAGACTGTGCTTTGATTTTCACTTGTGTTGTCAGGATTTTGAACTGCATTTACATGTACCTCGCTAAATATTCCACTGTGTATTATTATGCTTAAAAGTTAGAAATTTAGTTGTAAGAAATTGTAATTTTTGTATCATTAACCCTTAAGCCCCCATATAGCCCCAAACCGCCACTTTTATATTGCATTGAAGCAGGTGCTCCCTTGTGTAATCTTTTTTATTACTCTTGTGTGTAGACTGAATTTTCCCTGGCAGTGGTTCTACATCACTGCTGGCTGCCTGTATAGGCAGCCAGCAGTAGAACCACTGCCAAGTCATCAATAACTATGTAAACAGAAAAAGGCCATAAATACTTTAAAATTAATCTGAGGACTTAAGGGTTAAATGTAAACCAATTTGCACTTTATTTCAGTGTATTATTTTGTAAATTACGTAATTGCATTTCCTTTTTCATTTTTGTGCCCCATGTGGCATTTTCCCAAATTGGCGCGCCACCAGAGAAACGGCGTGCCTTGGCGTCACCTTGGGCGTGCGATGTATAGCGTGCCAGGATTTTTTTTAAAATGAAGGTCTGTTTGTGCTATCAAAATTAAAGGATGGTCTTACTTCCCCCCTCAGTGTTGAAACTTTTGCTCTGTATGTTTGGATGTTGGCATAGTAAAAAAAAAAAAAATAATGAAGTATAATCAGGAATCAAAATGCACTTGTATTCCAGAAATGTGTTTATCGTTGTTTTTGTAGTAACTCTGCTGGAAAATTGTTTATCAGTTCGATTTGCCTCACACCTACTTTTAAATATGATGTTTTTTTAAATCAATATATTTAATGGTTATTTAACTCTTGCCTTACATTAATGGAAGATGATACTCATAAATAAATTTCTGCAATCATTTTTCCAAAAACGTAGCTAATGGACTCTCACTGGAATGAGCTTGTTTCCACTGATAAGTCACAGACCATATCTTTGAGGGAAGAAGTGGAGAAATATTAAATTGGGGTGTATCTCTTCACCTATAGCTAATCTTATGGTTTATATAGCCCAAATTGTGTGATTGAATCTTGTTGAACGTAAATTTCCTCACAGTCCATCTCATTTTGGGAATCTTTTGTACGCTTTCATTTTCACTCAGGCCAAAACAAACATATAGGTATTCATATTGGAGGACACTGTGTGCATGCATGCCTGTCTGCCTGCTTGCCTGCCTGTCACCTGCCTGTGTACATGTCTGCATGCATGTGCAGTGGAGCGGAGAGGCAAACTTTTCTCTAAATGTTTTTTTTATATGTCCTTGAGGGGCAACCTTCCTACAGTTTTCTGCCCATGCCCTGTAATTTAAAAAAACTGCTGTTGTGTACCAGTGCCCTGGAAATGGCCTGTATTCTGGGCCATCCCACTAAAAACTGCTAAATTTGAGGGTGGTGGCAAGAGCATAGGAATGGTGAAGGGGGCCCCGGGGGCCACGTCCTTCCCCCCCCCCCCCCCCCCCCAACTTTTTTTAAAAAATTAGTTGCAAGAAATAGATCAGACAAACATGCACTTTTAAGATGTGGTAGTCTCAAATATACATGTATAGGCCTATATGTAGCTTTGTGTATTGTATTCCTACCATGTCACTAACATCCCCCCCACCCCCATTTCAAACACCTCTTATTAAATACATTTTATAATGACTCATCTTAAATTGTTATATTTGCTTTGTGGCCTTCATTCTCTATATTGTATACATATCACATAATATTGAAATAAATTTAACTAAACATCTGTGAATCAAAATGCACATCATTTACTATGGGTATAAACACAGCATACATTTAGACATAAATAAAAAGAGGATGGAGTTCAGACTGTGAACTTGATTTTTTTTGTTTCGTGGGTCGAGGATTTAGCCACATTAGCCTTATTTATGTGTTGGCCTGCTCATGAATTTCCTTTCAGATCTCCACAAGGGGGATTATACTTTTTGGTTTTGAATACATTTTCATTTAACCCCCTTTTTTGTTGCTCAAATGTGAGTTTTATCAGCTCATCTGAGTGAATCTATGAAAGAGTTTAAGTGATCACTTTCAGTCCGTTGTCCAACCGGTGTGCAATTTACATTCAAGACTTCTCCTCATAAGCCCCTACGCCGAATAGAACCAAATTTGATATACTTGTTTCTCATCATAAGTTGATTCAAATTTGTTCAAATAAAGTTACATCAACCACAATGGGCTCCACAAGGGGCAAAATTCTGTTAACACCCTACAAATTTTTTTTTAAAAATTTACAAATCTTATCCAGAACTACCAGTCAAAATCTTTTGACACTTGGTATACAACATCCTTTGAAGGGTCAGGTTCCAGTTTGTTCGAAACTAGTACATGTACTTGGGTTCATATTTGGACTCCCTATAGGGACCCAAATTTTAACTTGGTGCAATATGAGGAAATTTATTTAAAAATCTTCTCCTTGAGCTCTGCCAGTCAAATTTCTTGATATTTGGTACACTGCATCCTTGGGAAGAGGAGGGGGGAGGGGTCACCTTGAATTTGTTCAAATTATATCAATTCTCTGGATTCATATTTGGGCTCCCAATGGGAACCCAAATTTTAACTCAGTCAGATTCAAGTTTGTTCAAAGCAAGTCCATGGGGTCATATTTGTGCTCCCTATGGGAACTTGAACTTGAATATTCCTCATAGTGCAATATGAGGAATATTATTTTAAAATCTCCTCCTTCAGCTCTACTAGTCAGAATCTTTTAATATATGATATGCTGCATCCTTGGGTGGTTCAGATTCAAGTTTGTTCAAATCAAGTCCTTGGGTTAATATTTGTGTTCCCTATGGGAACCCAAATTATAACTTGGTGCAATATGAGAAAATTTCTTTAACCCTTTACCCAACGTAACGGCCAAAACCGGCCAGCGCTATTCTCAAAAATCGTCAATTAATTTTCAAAATATTTTCATTTTTTGTCTCAAAAACATAGGTTATGACCCCTCGTTGGAACGAGCTCGTTGAGCTCGTTCCAACGAGGGGTCATAACCTATGTTTTTGAGACAAAAAATGAAAAAAATTAGTTATTCAAGAATTTTTTTTGCAAGTGTCGTCTGCTTTTCATGTTAGGTAAAGGGTTAAGAATCGTCTTCAGATTTGCCAGTAAACATCTCTTAATATTTGGTATACTGCATCTTTGGGGAAATCGGCTTGAAGTTTGTTTGGATCGGGCTCCCTGTGGGAGCCTGAATTTTAACTTTGTGTAATATGAGAAATATTCATTAAAGATCTTTTTCAGATTCATCAGTCAGAATCGTTTGATGCTGGGTATGTAGCACCCTAGGTGGTGTGAGATTCAAGTTTATCCAAACGAAGACCCTGGGGTCATATTAGGCCTCCCTATTGGAACTCAGAGCTTTAACTTGCATTAAATGCAATATGAGGAATATTTTTTTAAAATCTTCTTCAGGTCTACCATTCAGAATCTTTTGATATTTAGTGGCGTCAGATTCCAGTTTGTTCAAATCAAGTCCTTGGCTTCATATTTGGGCTCCATGTGGAGAAACCTAAATTTTAAATTAATGCAATATGTGGAAGTTACTGTGGCTGATACAAATTTGTTTCAGTCAAGACATTTTAGCTGTACCAGGGAAATATCATTTGATTGTAAGATTAAAAGGTGTGTAATCTCTAAATTTGTTTCGGTTGGTGTAAATAACAGGTGTTTTTCACAAGAATTTCCATGCTTTACTTCAGTCAGTTTAGTCTACAGCATCAATGATTAGGATTAATTACCAGGTTTCCAAGTTCTCTGGCCACCCATCTAATACTGTTTGGAATTCAACAGTGTTATGGACTGTTTGTTTACTAACTTTTCATGGATTTGTGTGCAGATGATCATATGATGTCCTTTACTCACAAAGATATTCTCTCATCTTCTTCATATTTTAGATTTTTCAATTGATAAGTATTTAATTGTCCTTGATAATATAAAGATATAGAGCATATCTATGCTATTATAGTGAATATCGAGAATTATCTCATGAGTGTGGACCTGAAAGTTTTATTTTTTACGAGCTCTTGCACAAGTGAAAAATAATACTTTCATGCCCACACGAATGAGATAATTCCCGATATTCACTAAAATAACGTAGATTTTCTTTTTATTATATGCTACATGAAATTTGACTTTCAATTTCTTTTCAACCTACTCACAATTGTTTACAATTGGCTGTAATGTAAGTGCAAGCCCTACTTCGGAACTAACTCAAGCTTTTAAAGAAATTTTCCAAACAAGCTGGAAAAGTAATAGAGTGCAAAAGCACGAAAAAGATCAAAAAAAGGGTCGAGCAAGACCAGCGCTCGAAATTACACGTACTCTCTCTGCACACCTCTTGCGTTTACCAACCGTATGCGCAACAACCATGACATCAATTCCTTTTATTTCCGCCATTTGTACATGGTTGGAAATTTTTGTGACTCATGCTATACTTAGCTGTTTTCTTTGTGAACAACTTACTGTATGTGCTATCTGCATTTGATTGTGTGCAAGTGGATTGTATCCTTTTTCAAGCATTCAAAATTGTTATTAATTAATGTTATTTTTGATCATTATTGCATGTTTCTTCACACTTAGTCTTGTTTTTCCCCCACGTGTGAACATGACCTTTGTTCTGTTTTCCGTCGGCGGGAAGCTCGATTCCATTGTTATCATTCATATTATGCCAAAGACTATTCCTTGTACCTCTTGCTTGCAAGTGAAGCATGTGGACGACTCTCATTCCACATGTGTCACTTGCAACAATTGCACTCAGGCCCAATCATGTGGTATTTGTGGGGTTTGGTCCTCAAAATTCTGGGCTTCTGTTAACAAGGTGGTTCTGTCCAGAGCTAGAACCCCTTGTTTTCGGGGTAAGGGTAGCCGTGCCGTAGCAGACATTTCTGTTAGTGCACGTGGTGACTCTGTCACACAGGATTCTGATCTGTCTTTTTCTGTGGCGAGTTCCTCTGCAACTGTTGACGGTGCTAGTTCAGTGATACCTGACGTGGAGACCGTGGTCTCTTTGTCTTCTGATGTCACTCTTGAGGCATATGTTTTCGTAGAGAGCTTCTCCGAGGTCAGCTCGGTGACCCTCTACGATTTGCCTCCTACGCCGTCGACATTTGCTGAAGAAGTTGTTACTACAGATCCTATTCTGTATAATGGTGGCTCTTCCATCTCCTCTGGGGATGGTATACAGTCTCGGGGGACCGAGGCTGTGTCTGCCTGTGTGTCTGTGAGCTCTCAGCCTCCCCTAGCTTCGCGGCGAAGCTGTGCGGGTTTGCTGTCTGCTCCACCTCATCTGGCTAGGTTTACTCCTAGTCGGTTGAGCCGTTCGGTCGCTTCAGCAGCGATTCCTCGCCCCTCGAGCGAATCGTTTATTGTTCCTCCTTCCCCTGCTAGTGTGCCGACTAGCAGGATGGGGTTGGGACATTGGCATCCAGGGCCTGCTGTTCGGCAGAGGTCAGTGACAGCCCCGGTTAGCTGTCACTCTCGGAACCTTCCTCCGGTGATTCCTCACTGTGTTCCGAGTCTGGATGTCGATCGATGCTTGCCGTCGGTCTCAGAGGATGGGCAGTTGGGGCCATCTGCCGCGCAGAGGCCAATGACAGATTCCTGTCATTCATGGGACAATCCTCCGGTGTCTTCTCACCGTGTCCCAGGTCCAGCTACCGATCGGCGTACGCCGTCGGTCTCTTTAGAGGATTTGCAGGCAGGACCTTCTGTTCCGCAGAGGTCAATGATGGCCCCTGGGCGTCACAATCGGGACTATCCTCCGGTGTCTTCTCACCGTCTCCCTATTCTGTCTGCCGATCGATGTTCGACGTCGGTCTCTTTTGAGGATTTGGGTTCTTCTACCAGAAGGGTCCATTGGGAGGACACTCCGTCGGGCGATGCTGCTGCAACAGATTCGCAGGGTGACCTGCGTCAGGCCATTTTGGCGCTCACCCGGTTGCTTTCTGACAACTCTCAAGTTGGCCTCCCTCTGCCTCCTGAGGCACAACCTCCTTTGGTTGGTCGCCGAGATGTCTCGCCTGGCCCCTTGGATACTGAACAGTATTCACGGGAGGTTTCTGCTGTTCAGCCAGAGTTGGGCTACGTCTCCTCTGCACCGGAGGGTGACGAGTTTCTTGAAGGTGATGGGCCCCCCTTGTCAGTCTTGGGGCAGGCTTTGGATTTCGTCTTTGGCTTATTGCCGGACATTCAACCTTCCGACCAGCCATCTGTGACTGTCCGGCCGTGGTCCACTGTGGAGTGCCGTAACCCTGTTGAGCCTTCTAGCTACGGGGCTTTGCAATCGGCTCAGGTTTGGAGTCCTTCCAGGGCTTAGACGCCAAAATGTGTTCTAAGGCCCACAAGGGTTCTTTCTTTTCTAGAGCTGATGCTTTTCTGCCTCCGTGTTTACGATTCCGTCTGTCCACCAGTCTTCCAAGGGATGACTACTGTGGATGAGGATTCTTCTTTCCTCAGGTTAACTAAGCGTAAGTCGGCAGTTCTCCCAATGTCAGTAGTTGAATCTATGGTGAGCCTGTCCCCAGAGATGCTGGGTATGTTATCTCTCGCAGACCATGTCGTTGCTGCCCTGGCTGAATATTTTCCACCAGGGGAGTTTGATGATGTTCAGGCGCCTTTTCGCGTTTTGTCACAGGCTCTCATGAACTTGACACATGCTCATGCCTGTAACATGGCTAATTTGGAGCTGGCACGCCGGGATACGGTGTTAGATTCTTCTCCATCTCTTCCGTCTGAGCAGCGTGCTGTTCTGAGGTCTGCCTCTTTGGTTGGACCTCAGTTGTTCCATGGTTCCGTGGAAGCTTCCGTAGCGAGGTTCTTAGTCATTCAAAGGACCAGCTTTTGCTGCAATGGCTGGACCAACCTGCTGCTGCAGGTGGTGGTCGTTCCAGGCCTGCCAAGCATCCTGTGGCGTCTGCCTTGTCAGCGACGTCAGCTATGCCTTCAGATCCGTCTGCTCCTTCTGCTCAGAAGAAGCACTGACACAGCCAGGCTCGCTGGCAGCCTCAGACAGGAAAGTCTCAGGACTCTGTCACTTCCCGAGGTGGTGGTTTCTCCTCTCGGGGGGCCTCGTCGAGGCCACACGTGAAGGTTCTCACCTTGATTCACCTCCAGTCGGGGGACGGTTGTCGCAGTTTTACGACCGTTGGACTTGGGTCCTCAACGTTATACATTCCGGTCTGCGACTGTCCTCCATCGGCACCCCAGTTTATCTCGGGTGCCCCTCCCGACTCGGGTCCCTTCCGATTCTCTACGTCGGGACCTTCTGGTGCAGGAGATCGACAATCTCCTCTCCAAAGGGGTGATCGAGGTGGTCAGGAACACCCTTTCACTGGGGTTTTGTGCCAAAGAAAAACGACCCATTTCGTCCTGTCATCGATCTGAGTATCCTGAACGAGTACATAATAGCTCCTCGTTTCAGTATGGAGACTTTCCGGTCGATTCGACGTTCAGTTCATCAGGGCAACTTTGCTGCCAGTATTGACCTGAAGGATGCCTACTTCCATGTACCCATTTATCTGGCATCACGGAAATACCTTTGGTTCTCGTTTCGGGATCGAGTCTATCAATTCAGAGCTCTCCCGTTCGGGTTGAACCTGGCTCCTTGGGCCTTCACCCGACTGATGTCACATGTGCTTGCTTTCCACTGTACTCAGTCAGCTGTGACTTCGTCAGCCTACCTGGTCGACATCCTCCAATGGCACCACGATGCTGCTGTTCTGGAGTTAGATGTCCGGCAGTTTCTTTGCCTGCTAGCATCGCTGGGTTTCAGAGTCAATCTCGAGAAGTCGGATCTCCTTCCTTCTCAGTGATTCCCTCATTTGGGGATGGATTTTGACACTCTTCACAATGCAGTGTCGGTCCCCCATGCTCAGGCGACGATTCTTTCCTCCTTGACTCGGAACCTGCTTCAATCTTCCTCTGTCTCAGCCAGGACTTTCCTTCGGATGCTGGGCTTTTGCGGTTCGGTGACAGATCTCATTCCGCTTGGTCGCTTGTTTGTCCGACCTCTCCAACACTTCCTGTTGGATCATTGGCGTCTGAATGTAGATCTGCTGGACCTTGAACTTCCTATTCTCCGGTCTCTGCTTTGTCACCTCCACCCTTGGGCCAATGTTCCCTGGCTGACACAGGGTGTTCCGTTGGATCTTCCTTTGGCCGGTCGCATCCTTAGTGCGGATGCCAGCGATTGGGGATGGGGTGCGACGTTGGATCCTCTCGGTCTGTCCACTCACAGCGAGTGGGACAGCAAGCAGGTGGGCCTTCATATCAACCAGAAGGAGCTCCTTGCTCTTCTGTTGAGTTTTTGGCTTTGGATCCCTCACCTGTCTGACCATATTGTCCTACTTCTTTCGGACAATTCGACAGTAGTGGCCTACATACGGAATCAAGGAGGCACACACTCGATTCCCATGTATCGGCTGTCTCGGGATCTTCTGTTGGCGCGGGATGTAAATGCCCGGGTGTCCATTCGACACATTCCCAGGCATCTCAACGTCCTAGCAGACTCCCTGTCCCGATGCGACAGTGTCCTTCCAACCGAATGGATGCTACATCGGTCGGTGTTTCAGCCGATTTGCGAGCAGTGGGGCCGTCCTCAGGTCGACCTTTTCGCTACTCGCTGGAATCATCAGGTAGAGACCTTTGTCTCCCCTTGTCCAGATCCTCTGGCATTTGCGGTGGACGCTCTGTCCCTGGACTGGATGGGTTGGATCGGCTATGCCTTCCCTCCTGCACCGATTCTTCCTCAAGTATTAGCGAAAATTCGTGCTTGCAGTTGCAGGATCATTCTGATCTCACACCTGTCTCCACAGAGGGTGTGGATCAATCTGCTGCGGCCTCTGTTGGCCGATCGGCAGATTCTTTTACCTCTATGTTACGATCTTCTTTCCCAGGTCATCCCAGGAAGTATCACAACAACCTGGCGAGCCTGTCCCTTCACGCCTGTCTTTTATCAGGTCCTATCTCCGACGTAGAGGTTTTTCGATACGATCAGTGGAGTGTATTTCTGCATCGCGGCGACATTCCACTGACATGACTTATGCTACGAAGTGGAAGGTTTTCTGCTGCTGGTGTGCAAATCACAATGTGGATTACCGTGATCCGTCAATCGCTCAAATTGCGGATTTTCTGGTATATCTTTTTGACTCCAAGGGCCTCCAGCCTATCACGATTAAGGACTATCGGTCTATGCTGTCTGACACTTTCTCTTGTGTGGGAAAGCGGTGCATCGGTCGTAATCTTTTTCTCTCCAAACTCATTCGGCACTTTTCTTTGAAGAGGCCTCGAGTTTTGCGTCTTACACCCAAGTGGAGGGGGCACCATTCGAGCCTTTATCTGAGACCGATATGCATTTCTCACCTATAAGACGGCTTTCCTTCTAGCGTTTGCTTCTGCTCGACGAGTCAGTGAGCTTCATGCGCTATCTGTTGATTCTGCTTTCTTCAGAAATGAGGCTAACAGTGTCACCTTCACTACTGATTGCTCTTTTCTGGCTAAGAATCAACTTCCTGATTCGGTACCTTCTCCCATCTGCATTCGGGCTCTCTCCGCTGTCCGCTGTCGATGGTCGGAGACCTCTTCTTTGTCCTGTTCATGCGATCAAGACTTACATCACTCGTCGCACTTGGTTTATTAGAAGGGGTCGGAAGAGATTCTTTCTGTCTCTCATTCCTAAGAGGCAGTCTATCTCTTCCAATTCTATTTCCAGGTGGATCTGTCTTGCAATCAAGCTAGCTTATTCATGCTTGTCTGCTTAGGATCTTGTTTCATGCCATTTCTACATCCTGGGCATTCTCCAATTCTGTTTCGCTCTGGGATGTTATGAATGCAGCTTACTGGAGGAATGCTTCTACCTTCTCCTTTTATCACCACCACCTACAGCACCAATCTGAGGACCTTTGTTCTTTAGACCCTCTCGTTGCTGCTCAGGCTGTTGTGCACCCTCGTTAAAAATGTTGTTATCGAGTTGGGCTTCGCTCACCCTTGTTCTTTTCAGGTGCCTTCTCTCTATCTTCATTACAGGTTTTGCTATTGTTCTCTGCCCTCCTTGCTTTTTCTTTCTGCTGCTCTTGTTGGTATTGGTTATGTGATTCACCTCCTCCTATTGTTTATTCAGCCAATTGTAAATAATTGTGAGTAGGTTGAAAAGAAATTAAATTTTTTTAGTAAATTTTGTTTCTTAACATACCTACCACAATTGTTTACCGGAGGCCCACCCTCCTTGGGGATGTCCTTGATATCGATGCCTCCCCGCTAAATCACAAACTTCTCGTTGGTGGAAATACGGAATTGATGTCATGGTTGTTGCGCATACGCTCGGTAAACGCAAGAGGTGTGCAGAGAGAGTACCTGTAATTTCGAGCGCTGGTCTCGCTCAACCCTTTTTTTGATCTTTTTCGTGCTTTTGCACTCTATTACTTTTCCAGCTTGTTTGGAAAAGTTCTCTAAAAGCTTTAGTTAGTTCCGAAGTAGGGCTTGCACTTACGTTACAGCCAATTGTAAACAATTGTCTTAGGTATGTTCAGAAACAAAATTTACTAAAAAATTTTAATATTCAACCCAATTTGACTGCAGACAGTTTCAAGACAATAACAAAGATCTGCTGATTGTTCCTTCAAGGCGACATCATGCGCCGAAACGTAACATCATTTAGCAAGCTAATGAAAAAATTCATCATGTGGACCTGAAAATATTATTTTTCACTCGCATAATTGCTCGTGAAAAATAAAACTTTCAGTTCCACACTCATGAGATAATTCCAGATACTGATTAAAATAGAGTAGATTTTCTTTTTTATTATATGCTACGAGATATTTTATTGCACAATATTCAGCCTAATTCAACCCCAAATGCATATGTTTCAAAACAATAACATAGATCAGCTGATCGTTCCTTCAAGGTGACATGATGCAGCATAGCGTGACATCATTTCGGAAGCTACTGAGGGATATTCCTCGATATCCATCAAGATAATTTGAGATAATTTACAGGCTTGCTTAAAGATATTTACACTATCAGTGGAACTCCACAGAGTAATCATAAAACTACATCTGTTGTGAGTTTTCCTTCATAATTGTAAATGTATTTGAAGATTTGGTTAAACCAAGTCTCGATTGAGCAACAGTTCTTCCGCTGATATAAAGCAAATAAATGTTTATCATATTTTTTAGATTCATTTGTCTGGAATATTTAAGCTAATTGGAAAACCAAACCATAGGTTCTCTTTTTCCGACCAACTGAAATGTTCCAGATGAGTGAATAGAAGCATAGGCGATGGTCTATGTGGTCTATGTAGGAGCTAGACTTGTTCCAGGCCATAACAGCATCAACTTCATTACAGAATTAGACTGATGGTCTGGCAGTTTGCCATTTTCCATCAACATTGTAATGCACAGGATACCTGAAAGATTTGAAATTTTGCCCCCTGGTGATTGCCCACAATTCTCCATAGTGACAGGATCAACCTCATGATCAGCTGGCTATAAAAAAAGAGGAAATCTCAAATGCATACAATAAAAAGAGGCTCTCTAATAAGTGACAATAATAAAATTTCAGGACCAGTATCACTAAAATCAATCTCAGGCGAGGTTTACCTAGTGAAGGAGGTTAAGACGTTTCTTGTCAAATCATGACAAATTTTAGATTTTTTTATTGCATATGTGATGTATCCCTTTACCTAACATAGCACCCGCAACTGTCCAGAGCTATTCACAAAATTCTCCAAACAGATTTTATTACTTTGTTGAATTTTTCACATGAAAATATAGCTTATGACTCTTCAGTGGAACAAGCACAAGTTTATTCTAGTGAGGGTGATAAGCTATGTTTCAAGGCAATAAAACTTAACTATTCAGAAAAATATTCTTGCAAATGTCACCTACTAGTTGTGTTAAGTAAACAGTTAATGAAATAAATAACTTCTGAAACAGAGAAGATTAATTCAATTCTACTTCTGAAACCAATTTGCTCACAACGTTATGACTTCAGATGTCACATGTTTATTGGACATGTTTTGGACAATATATACTACTCAAAGTTTGCTAAGCACCAAATATTTGACACATCATTGTGAAATTTTCTTGTGACATATTTGTGATATTTTTGGTGGATATGATTGAGGAATGTATTGATATGGTCCCCAGTGCTTACATTAGCTCTCTTGACAGGCAGCCTTTTCATGACAGTCATGGAAAGCATGTACCCCTTGATTTTCATGATGTTTTCATGTACTGTCTACTTGTACATGACATGTGTAGGGTATTCAATCTTCATTTCAACACAAACCCTTGTGATTTAATGATTGAATATGGCAAATGCAAATGTAAGAAGACATTTGTCTGAAGTAGAAATGTGGCGGGCTGCAGGGATGGTGGAGCAAGGGGCTACCCATCGTCAGGTTGACGAAGCCCTTGGTGTGCACCATACTAGAGCCTGGGCAAAATTTCAGCAGTATGGCACACCAGCAAGATGGCATGGTGGTGGCAGAGATAGGGCAACATATGCAGCTGAAGACCTGTTTTTGATCATATAGGAACCGCTTTGCCACAGCAACCCAGCATCGAAGTGACGTTCAGTTTGCATCCAGGGTAAATGATTCGACGCAGACTATCCAGGCAAGTTTGCTCGAAGGTGGTCTCCGATCGAGAAGACCATGTATTCGCATTCTGCTGTCCCAGAACCACCGTCAGGCACGATATGAATGGGCCATGGACCACGTTGGATGGATCAGAGAAGATTGGTGACCTGTCCTTTTTACAGATGAGTCAAGGTCCTGCCTAGACCACACAGATGGGTGTTCTGAGGGTATGGTGAAGACCGGGAGAGTAATTCCATGCAGCCAACGTTGCTGAGCATGACCTCTATGGTGGAGGTTCAATCATGGTCTGGGGCAGCATCAGCTGGGATGGACGTACAGAGCTCTGTGTCCTTGAACGGTGTACATTGACTGCACAACGGTATATTGATGAGATCCTGGATGTCGGATTGTATGCAGGTGCATTGGGTAATAGATTTATTCTGATGGACGATCATGCCCGTCCTCATGTTGCCCATGCTGTCGGGGAGTACCAACAGAGGGAGGAGATTGAGTGTATGGACTGGCCAGCAAGATCCCCCGACCTCAATCCAATCGAACATGTCTGCAATGAGTTAGAGCTTGCAATTTCAGTCCGTCCATCTAGCCAAGAAGTGTCCAAGACCTTGGTACCATGCTGGTCCAAGAATGGAACAACATCCCACAAAGGACCACCAGGAACATGATTGGGAGCATGAGAAGGCATTGTCAATCTGTAATTAACAGTAATGGGTCTCATACTTGATATTGAAGCCATACCAGTTTGCTCTGTCAACTTTTTGGCATATTGAAAAATTTCCTCTTTTACCAAAAATATCCATTTTCCATGGTTATCGTATTCAAAGGCTAAAAAATAATGTCAAACACAAATAAAATTTTTGAACTTAAATCATTAAAGATATAATTAAATAAAAAATATAGACACTTTTCATTACAATATTTCAACTAAAACATAAAATAGGTAGTTGGATGTACTTGGTGCTTAGCAAACTTTGAGTTGTATATTTTCTTGATGGGCTATTTGATGGAGATGGCTCGTCATGGGCATCAGGGGGTTTAACTTCACAATAAGATGCATTTGTGTATAACGTGAGCAGTTATCAAACTTGAACACATACTTAAGTTATATATTACACAATTTGGCTTTTGCCTTTGCTCATAAGATGGGTTTTTTTTCTAGTTTCTTTTTCCATGCGTGGCAGAAAGACATATAAAAATATTCTACTCTTCATCTTTAGTTATGAAATAAATCTTAGTATCCACTCATAAAATGTTGATCTCCTCCTTTTATTTCACAGTAGATAACATTTTATTACAGGTGGTAAATTAATTTTTGATGAAAAAGACATTGAACTGAAAGCTGAAAATATTCTCATCACCAATGGTGGAATTTTAGAAGTTGGAACTGAGGCGAATCCTTTCCAACACAAAGCTACAATCACTATGCATGGCAACTTTCGCTCACCAGAGTTACCCATATTTGGTGCCAAGACACTGGCAGTTCGAGAAGGTGTATTAGATTTGCATGGTATGTTTTTCTTTTTAGCTCACCTGACTGCAAGTGACTGTGAGCTATTGCCCTCACTTGGCATCCAGCATCTGTCGACTGTTAACTTTTGAAAACTTGTCTTCTTCTTTACAACTCTTTACCCAATGCAGACGATTTCAAACTTTTTTATTTTAAATTTTATTGTTTAAATTTTTTAAATATTTTTTAACAAAACCATATCATTTTACCCCTCTTTGGAATGAGCACGTTCCAAAGAGGTGTCACATGATATGGTTTTGTTGAAATGTTTTGAAAAATAATATTTTTCAGCTGCTGAATTTGCATATTACGTGGGCGGATGCAGGCGATTCATTAGATAAATGGTTAATGCCCCAAAAGCTTAAAAATCTTATGAACCACCAGAGAGAATGCCTTGATATATGGTATGGAACATCTCTTGGTGTTGAAGATTAGAGTTTGTTCAAGGGGAGCTTGTAGGTCAATATTTGGGCTCTCTGTGGGAGCATATCCATTTTGGGCACTGCCCAAAATTTGTATTTCAGGAACCGGTGGGCCAATTTGAACCAACCAAATTGGGCATGTAGTATAAGTGGGTGCTAGTAATTGATTGATGCCAGAAAAAAAAACATTTTTATAGCCCTTTGGGAACCCCAGGGGCTAAAAATAGAAAAAATTAAAATGCCCATATTTCCTAAACCACATAGAACAGAGAACTGGTATTTGATATGAGGCATCCTTAGGTTCAGCAGAATGGAATCGTAATAAAAAATTACTATTGGTTATGCCAAGCTGTTCTATAAGGGGGAGGGAGGGAGGGGGGGGGGGGGGGCATTGAAAAATTGCTAAGTCAGCATATTAGCAAAAATTGGAAAAATTGTCTTCAAAACTACTGGTCAGAATCTTTTGATAATTGATATATACAGCATCCTTGGGGAGGGGAGGGGGGGGGGAGGGGTCAGATACAAGTGTGTTCAAATTAAACCCCTCAGTTAATATTTAGGCTCAATACAGGAGCCTGAATAATTAACTTTGGGCAATATGTGGAATAAGCTTTAAAAATCTTCTTCTTCAGATGCAACAGTCTGATTCTTTTTATTTTTGGTATACAACATCGCTAGGGGGATCAGATTCTAGTTTGTTCAAATTGAGATTCAAGTTTGTTCAATTAGAATCTCTCAGTTGATATTTGAGCTCTTTGTTAGAGCCCAAAGTTTGTAACATAATACCATATGACGGAAGTTCTTCTTCTTCAGATCCACCAGTCAGAATTCTTTCATATTTGGTACACAGCATCTGTGAAAAATGTAAACAACACCTGTCATGACCTCAACCACTTAACCCAGTTTAAAAATAGGTTAAAGTCGCTTAGGATGCTGAAAAATTATGACTGCATATTAATACGCAATGGGCTTATTTTCTAACACTACATTTCTTCCATTGTGCTGATTACAGAACTGTTAACTGTTGGCCATCTGTACACGGATAATTTCGAATGGAATTAGAAATAAAAAAAAAAAATACGCTTCAATGTTGAAAAGAAAAGCTTTGTGTGGGGCACAAGCGTCCACACATGCAAGAAGGATTTTGATTGAGATACTTTCCAAGTACTAATCTTGCAGTAACTGAACATTAGGACATCTTTTCCTGTTAACATTTCTAGACCTGGGAAATTATTAGCTTTTAGACTTTGATAAAAGCAAACCACAGGTGGTGGTGCTCTGTGGGTGTTGGGGGGGGGGGGGGGGGTGGGGGGTGGGGGCTGGGGGGGGGTGAAGAAGAAGATGCATGGGGGGTGGGGGTCAAATCAACAATTATTTTATGATTTTTTACCATGGTATAAATGCATCAGCACAATTGACAACTAGATCTGGATATAACCTGGTGTTAATTGTGGTCCATGAGCTGAAAACTTGCAAGTTTTTATACGCCCGTTTTGAGAAAAAAACGGGTTGTATTATGGTATATCGCTGTCCGTCTGTCCGTCTGTCTGTCCGTCTGGTCATATGTCGTACGATAACTCAAGAACACTTTGAGAGATTTTCGTGATTTTTGGGTAGGTGGTGTATATCAATGAAGGGAAGCTCCCTTTCGTTTAGTGTCGCCGTTCAATTAGTCATTACAGAGTTATGGGACTTTATTACTTAGAAAATTGTTGATTTTTTACACGTCATTCGATAACTCGAGACCCCTTCGAGAGATTTTCATGAGTTTTTGGTAGGTGGTTTATGTTGATGGAAGGAAGCTCCCTTTCGGTTGGTGTCGCCGCTCGATTAGTCATGCCAGAGTTATGGGACTTTATTTTTCACATGTCGAACAATAACTTGAAAATGCTTGGAGCAATTTTCATGATTTTTTGGTTGCAAGTATATGTTGATAGAAGGAATCTCTCTTTCGATTTGTGTCGCTGTCCGATTTGTCATTCCAGAGTTATGGGACTTTATTCATCAAAATATAGGCAATTTTCCACATGTTGGACTTTGAGCAATTTTCATGATTTTTTGGTGGCAAGTATATGTAACCTGACAAGTACACATGTATACTCATATTGTGTGGTTCCCTCTTGTAATTAATAACGGGTGTATCATGTGCTCATGGCGCAGCTGTTTATTTCTTTTGTTTTGTCCCCGCGCGTACTTTTCCTGAAATCCATCCCATTTCCCTGAAAATCACCCTCAGGTTCCCTGAAAAATTATTCTGGAGGTTAACATGTCTGGGAGGGGTATACTGGATTACATGCGTCAATCTGTGCATCTGTCTATCCATCCGTACATCCATCCTTGTGTGAGTCCGAGAATATTCATAACTTTCATTATTTTCTATAATATTTGTTGGTCATAGGTATGCCCACACTAGGCGGTACACCACGTGGGGGTATGCACCGGACGAAAGTCCAGCTCTTGTTGTGTCAGTGGACAAAAGTTGCCAACATTGACCCCATTAGCTGTGTTGACAGTAATGCTCCATTGATAAATGTGTGTAATTGAGTTGAGATTGGGTCCAATTTCAGTTGCTGATATGAATGTTTAGCTGTTCGGACTTATTTGTTGACTGTGTGTCTTGTGTTTCTATACTCCTGTGTGTGGTTTTGTTGTATTTACTGCTGTGTGTGGTAAGATTGTTCTTGTGTTGTCTTCTTATATCATGCCTATCTCTGTTTGTATGTTTGTCTGTTCGACCCATGGTATTATTTACTAGAAATTCTTACACATTCTTAGATAGGGCTTTAACTTTTAGCATGCAAGATTAATTTTGTTTGTCAAATTTGCCCATTTATAATAGTTTTTGTTACAATTTACTATATAATCACTGCAATAAGTTGTAATAAACTAGTAGTGTACAAGTAAAACGTTGTTCACTGCTAAATGGCTATGAAGAACATCCCACAAAATATGAAACTTTTGTTGTGATGCAGTAGAATGCTGTTAATTGAATAGTCATTTTATCAAGGAAATATATTTCAATTAATAGGAGTTATCACTTAAAGAATTGGTCATTTTATGTATTCTAGTGATAAAGTATTTATTCTATTGTGTCATGTTTGACAGAGCACTCTGTCATACAAGATATAGTAGCTTAAATGCTTATATTAGATGCACTAAGCAGTCCTGGAAATGAGACGGGTGCAAGTGCAATTGCTCCTTTCAGCACCCGTGACTTCTATTTTACGGAAGATAAAAAATGCACTCGTTGAAAAATATTGTGAAGCACTAATACACTGTGAGGGCATATAAATGTGTGTTGTTTTGAGAAAGCAGTACACTGTGGCCAGTGGCAAGTTGCTGTCATAATTCAGCAATTCTTTATACATTTAACTCTTCGAACACTAGTGGTATCTGCCATCCTAGTTCAGTGGCAGCAATTAGAAGAGTCCATATTCATTATTTGGTGTAGACCAATCAATATTTTCATTTTGCAGCCTTGAGGGTGCACGATGAAAATACTGATACTGATTGTCTACCCCGAATTAATATTTTCAACGTGCAGCCATGGGGCTGCATGTTGAAAATATTACTTGGCCTACCCACATATTTACTGAACAGTCATCCTATTTAATGACATTATGACGTATCATGTTCCTGTCTGGAAAAGTGGCCACTCAGGTTCAAAGGGTTAGGTTAAGGTTCCCGGTGTTTCGTGACAGTATTTCCTTGAAAATTCATATACTAACATTTTACGGGTGCAATTTACTCTCGTCTCTGATTTCGCGGGAGCATAAAACTGCACCTGTCAATTTTGTTCATTTCCAGCACTGACTAAGGCTAAATTGTACCATAATCATTGAAAATGTAGTGGTTGTCCGAGAAATGTTTTAATGGATCACAGGACTTGAGCAATTAATTCCCTTAATTCCCTCTAGACCACAACCTGTACCTAGCTTAGTAGTGATTTCTAGTCTAGTCTTAGCTGCCTGCTTAGGCAGCCCAGACTTGATTAGAAACCACTGACTAGGTAATGTCTCCTCTAAGCTGGACCTCTTTGTGGTGACATGTGAAGGGCACCTTTTCTTAGGTCAGAAAAATTGGAAATAGGCCTTTAAGGGTAAATGAAATGAGGTATTAAGGCTCAGAGCCAACTAAGAAGTCTATATTTAAGAATCAGGATCCAGACAAGAAGTTTACAATCCAAAGTCACACTGGCTACTTAGTAGATCATTTCCAGAATTAAGTGGCCTATACATAGTATCAGCAGATTTTGATACTCTTCTAGCACTGAGAAAACTATGTATTTCTACTATTCCCTATAGTTGAGTGAAGCCCACTTAATCTGATATTTCCTAACTGAATAACCCTATTAATTTAATATAACTTCTAAACACAAAACTATTTACCATACCTTCAATACAAATTTGACCTGTTAACTGCATGTGGGTCATAATGAAAACTTCAGTTAATTAAAAAGATCTTGTAATATGTCGAGAAAAAATCCCTGATAATCATTGAATTTCCCTTGCTGAACAGCCTATTCGACCTCAATACATCCAGTGCATGCATTTAATCACTATCTTGTTTGACAGTGCTCAATGATCAAACTCTATAAAACAAGATATAATAGAATAAATGCTATGTTTTAAACAAAATTAACTTTATTATACTGTGGGAGATAGCATAGTCACAAGGACTGTCTTCCTGCCGTCCCCACATAAAGGCGAAATGTAATCTTCACAGCAGATTTTGCCTACATTTTGATTCACTGAAGGAGACCAGTATTTACCAGCATTTAATAAGAAAAAACAAAATAAGTCAAGTTTGTACCTATTGAGAGCCCTCCTGAAAAGGACCGACAGTCCATCATGCTACCGCCCCACTGTACCTGGTAAAGACAGAGTACCCTGGGGCAGCATCATGGTCCACCATGTTACTCAATATCTCAATTTAACACTGGGCGAGATAGCAGAACATTATTACAAGCACGATAATTACTGAAGTCATTACTACAATCTGGGCATGCAGGGTTACTGCAAGCAACATTAAGAGAGTATGAACTGAGCATCCTTTTCCTAAGAATTCTTTTAACTTCCGATCTATTGAGATATTGAACCGATGTTTCAATTTCATTCCACATTCTTGGAAAAAGGTAGCCAAGACTTAACTAGAAAGCACTGTTAATCCACTGGATGTGTACAAGCTGTGCTCAGGTGTGAATTCAGGACAATTGTCCAGGTCCTTATGGGTTAATTGAACACTCATATTAACTGAATGATTATCAATGGCAAGGTGACTATTCAGTTAACAGGGTTCTCTGTAAAACTAATTTTTTTCTCATATGGCTGATTTTTAGTATCACTTGCTGTTTGTCTCTTTGCCTCACAAAAATTTATTTCCTGATGAGAAAAACTAACAGATGTATTTCAAGACTAAAAGTGTTGTCACTTTTTTAAGAATAAGATATTTTTCTTTGTATGGAAATTATACTTTCCCTCAGCTAATATTTTGCTTTTTTGCACATTTATTGCCCATAGGTTGCCATATACTTTTTTTCAGGCCTGATGCTTAATACTGTCCCGACTACTAAAAATAAAATTTCAATCGGAATTTCTTCAATATAAGAACTACTGACCTGAACAAATTGGGAGAATGATCAATTTGTTAGCCTGCCATTTGCCTAAAAATAAAGACCAATTTTTTGTTTGCCAACATTACAAGATCTCCAACAAATAGTTTTTCTTGAATTGCTCTTGTATTCATTTGTATCAGAACCATGATGTACTTCATATTGATGAGGAAGCATAGGGTTGTGTCCGAAATGTTGTGACCTGATACACTTTGAGCCCTTTTCAACATTGCGTTACATCACAGCACACCTGTAGATTTCAAACAAAAACATGAACAAACTTCCATATTTTTTAAGCACACAAGCCTTTGCAATCACTTGTTCTTTTTCTTGTAAAATATTTAAAAAGTGATACCCGACAAAAATGTGTTACCTTTTCTTCGGTTATGCTTAATTTCTAATTTGTGCAGGCCTGGAACTGGAGGTTTCCTGTTCCTGTGACTTTTTATTTTTATAATTATATCAACAAAGCCATGCGTGTACTGTATTTTTTCTACTTTTGCCATTTAAATTCATGTTCTCTAGTGACTGCAAGCACCAAGATTTAAGTAAGGAGTTTCATTACTGATTGAAAAGAATAATTCTTGGACTAATTTCTCAGAAAAATTCAAAGTGACTTCAGATAAGTGTCAAAAGGGAAAAACATTTTTTCAGACGGAAGTCTGGTTTCACAGTCAGATTATTTCATAGCAGTCCCTGATGACTGAAGATCTTTGAAAGTAGTTGAAATTTGTGTATTAACCTTGAAAGTCCCTCATTTTTAGCTTAACTTGACAAAGTCAAGATAAGCTATTGCCATCATGCGTGTGGAAGTCTGTTAGTCTGTTCACATTTCCCTTTAGCACGGGTTACATCCCGCAGTTCTTGTCTGATTGTCACGAAATTTCATATGCAGGTTTGGTGTCATGTCTTGATGAAAACATCCCCTGTTGATCGCGATCGGTCATCCAGTATGGCTGCCCAAGCCCAAAAACACAATTGGGCAGCTGTGACGGCTACAGGGGCCCAAAGCCCGAAAACCTTCAGAACACTCTACAGGTCATAATTATGAAGGAATTTCATTGTAGCTTGGTAGGATTACTCCAAATAATGTCTAGATGAGAACATCCCCTTTTGGTTACGATCATTCAGCCTTGATGGCTGTCCGACCCCAAAGACCTTTAGCATAGTCTATAGGTCGTATTTATGGAAGGATTTCATTGTAACTTGTTAGGTTGACTCTATAAAATGCCTAGATGACGACATCCCCTTTTGGTTGTGATTGGTCAACTGTGATGACAACAGGTGTCTGAAGCCCAAAATCTTGAGCACAGTCTGTAGGTCATATTTATGAAGGGATTTCATTGTAACTTCGTAGGATCACTCCAGATGATGCCCAGATGAGAATGTCCCCTTTTGGTTGCGATCATTCAACCATGATGGCTGCCGAAGCCCAAATACCTTTAGCACAGTCTACAGGTCATATTTATGAAGGTATTTCATTGTAACTTGGTAGGTTTGACTTCATATAATGTCTAGATAAGAGCGTCCCCTTTTGAACATGATTGGGCAACTGTGACAGCTACAGGGGCTCAAAGCCCGAAAACCTTTAGAACAGTCTACAGGTCATAATTATGAAGGGATTTCATAGTAGCTTGGTAGGATGACTCCTAATGATGTCCAGATGAGAACGTCCCCTTTTGGTCGCGATCATTCAGTCTTGATGGCTGCCCGAGCCCAAAAACCTTTAGCATAGTCTATAGGTTGTATTTATAGAAGGATTTCATTGTAACCTGTTAGTCTGACTCCATATAATGCCTAGATGATGACATCCCCTTTTGGTCATGATTGGTGAACTGTGACGACTTCAGGGGCCCGAAGCTCGAAAACCTTGACACAGTCTACAGGTCATATTTATGAAGGGATTTTATTGTAACTTCGTAGGATCACTCCAGATGAGAGTGTCCCCTTTTGGTTGCGATCATTCATCCATGTTGGCTGCCTGAGCCCAAAGCCCCAAAACCTTTAGCACAGTCTTCAGGTCATATTTCTAAAGGGATTTCATTGTAACTTGGTAGGTTGACTTCATATAATGTCTAGATGAAAACAGCCCCTTTTGGACACCATTAGGCAACTGACAGCTACAGGGGCCTGAAGCCCAAAAACCCTCAGCACAGTCTACAAGTGATATTTATGAAGGGATTTCATTGTAACTTGGTAGTTTGACTTCATATAATGTCTAGATGCGAACGTCCCCCTTGGACACAATTAGGAAACTGACGGCTACATGGGCCCGAAGCCCGAAAACCTTTAGCACAGTCTACAGGCCATATTTATGAAGGGATTTCAATGTAACTTGATAGGATGACTCGTTTGGGAATAATTTCACTGTAACTTGGTAACTTTCATTGATATACGTTAACTGTGAGGGCCACATGCATTAACTGTGAGGTCATAATAACCCACCCCTCAGCTCTTTAGTGCAGTGTATACCTCATATTATTTTTATCAAAAACATGGCATACAGGGAACAGAAATGAACATATTCCCAATTATCATAATTTTTGTCTTATTTCATAATCCTTTCATAAACATTGAACATTATCCTTTTCATCAAACACAACTCACAAGTTAAGCTACAGTGTCATTGACACTTTCATTAAGAATGCTTCAAAGTTTTATATTCTGTAGGACAGCATTAATACTATGCAACAGAAATTAAAACTTCAGAGCCTTGTTGAAATTCAAGGATTTTGCCAAATAAAATACTACTTCGGTGTTCTATGGGATATTTTACAGGTCTGAAAAATAAGCTTGTTTGGGGCAAACTTCTGTATCTATGTTTGATGTATGATTGAAAATGATACTTTTTAACTGAATTCTAAATTCTCAATCATATTTACACGAAGCTATATGAAACTAGCATAGAAACATCTAAAAACTGTCGAAAATGGCTTGAAAGGGTTCTTGAAATCCTTAAATTAATCTCATCCTGCAAAAATTAGCCCTGTTAGGCCTATAAAGTAGGTGTAGGGAGCTGGGGGAGGAAATATAAGTTTGTTAAAATGAAGCCCCTTGCTTCATATTTGGGCTCAATACAGGAGCCCAAATTTTCCACTTTGGGCAATATGGGGGTAATCTTTAAAAATTTTCTTCTTCAGAACCACCAGTTTAGAATCTTTTAATGTTTGGCATACATCATTGTTATGAGGGTAGATCCAAGATTGTTGAAATCAAGTTCGTCGGTTTATATTTGGGCTTCCTATGGAAGCCCGAATTTGAACTTAGTGCAATATGGGGGATAATCTTTAAAAATTGTCTTTTTCAGGCCCACCAATCAGAATGATTTTATATTTGGTTTACAACATCTCTAGGGGGTCAGATTAAAGTTTTTTCAAATTGGGTCTCTAGTTCATATTTGGGCTCTCTATGAAGGGATTTCTTGAAAAATCTTCTTGAGATTTACCAGTCAGAATCCTTTCATATTTGGTATACAACATCTCTATGGGTGTCAGATTCAAGTTTGTTCAGACTGAGTGCCTGGGTTAATATTTGGGACCCCTATGGTAGCCTGATTTTTAACTTAGTGCAATATGAGGGGATTTCTTTAAAAATCTTTTTTCAGATTCACCAGTCAGAATCCTCTCATATTTGGTATGCAACTTCTTTTGGCGGGTCAGATTAAAGTTTGTTCAAATTGAGTCCCTGGGTTCATATTTGGGCTCTCTTTGATAGCCCGAATTTTAACTTAGTGCATTATGAGGGAATTGCTTTAAAAATATTCTTCAGATTCACCAGTCAGAATCCTTTAATGTTTAGTATACAACATCAATTTTTGGTGGGTCAGATTCAAGTTTGTTCAAATTAGGTCCCTGGGTTAATATTTGGGCTCTTTATGGTAGCCCAAATTTTAACTAAGTGCAATATGAGGAAATGTTTTAGAAAATCATGTTTGGTGTATAACATCTCTAGGGGGTCCAGATTCAAGTTTGTTCATATCGAGTGTCTGGGTTAATATTTGGGCTCCCCATGGAAGCCTGAATTTTGACTTAGTGCAATATGGGGGATAATCTTAAAAATCTTCTTCAGATCCACCAGTCAGAATGCTTCCATATTTAGTATACAACATCTCTAGGGCTGTGGGGGGGGGGGGGGGGGGGGGGGGAGTGTCAGATTCAAGTTTGTTCAAATTGGGTCTCTGGGTTCATATTTGGGCTCCCAATGGGAGTCCAAATTTTGACACTTAGTGCAGTATGAGGAAATTTCTTTAAAAATCTTCTTCAAATCCATCAGTATGAATGCTTTCATATTTGGTATGTGACCTCTTTGGGGGGAGGGGGGGTCAGATTCAAATTTGTTCAAATCAACTGTCTGGGTTAATAATGGGCTCCCAATGGAAGTCCAAATTTTGACTTAGTGCAGTATAAGGAAATTTCATTAAAAATCTTTTTCAGCTCCACCAATCAGAATGCTTTCATATTTGGTATACACATCTCTAGTTCACTATTCAGAACTATTGTCCGATTTTAACAAAATTTGATATGCAGCATTAAGTGGGAAACAGAAAAGCAGAAATGTGATATATATGAAAAAAATTATCCCTTGTAATCATTGGACTCACTGCTCAAAATAGAAGCATAATTTCATGTTAATTTTATAAGGATCCATGTAGCTGAAGAATTTAATAATTTTTTAAGTACTCTCTTGATGCGCATAACTAAGATTAATCTACATAGGTTGTATCAAGAGGCTCCATAGGGGTGCTTCACATTTTACATTATGATTAACTGAAGAAATGGCGTGATGCATGGACTATAGTCACTCCTGAGGGGCTCAAGGATTGACAATAGATCCTACGGAGATTGATTGCTTAATGTAGATTCATTCTTGGTCACTGTTTATATCAGCTTCTGTTCAAGGTGAGTGTTGCAGGCCTCGTGTGGCCAATTGTTTTTTATAGGCCTTACTGAAAGTTCTAAGTTACAAATATATTTCTGGATAATCTCTGTAGTGTCCCTTTGGCACTCCTGTTGTAAATTTCATACTCGTACTCCACATGAATGACCAGGGTTCGATTTCAACAAGAATTTTTCAAAAATAGCATTGAGAAATCCATTTGTCATGAAATTGGGGTTCATTCACTTTTTATGATATTTGTAACCAAGATTTTTAATTTGTTTGCACCAGGTCTATTGTTGTAACTTGAAATTATAAACTAAATGAAGAACTTTGTCCAGCATTTTTGGAGGTTTTTTTTCCAATTCCAGGAAAACCCATGATAACATGGACCAGACTTGAATCTACTGCTACTGCAGGAAGTCAAACAATAACCACAGAAATTGAAACAAGCTGGAACATTGGTGATGAAATTGTCATTGCTACCACCAATGACCGTCACAGTCAAAAAGAGAATGAAGTCCATACAATATCATCTATTTCAGGAAAAATTATAACTTTACAGCAGGCATTAGCCTATGAACATCTTGGCATAACTTTGACATTTGATGGCCAGGATGTTGATTTTAAGGCAGAAGTTGGCTTACTAACTCATAATATAGTGTTTCGAGGTTACAGCAATCCACAATGGCATGACAAAATTGATGCCTGCCCAAAAGGTTTTGATACAGGTTTGTAGTACTGTAGAACATGTTAACTGAATGGGCACACTGTTATTGAAAAATATTCAAATAACAATCCAGAGTTTTCATTAAAACCTTAATAATTGGGGCCCTGACACCTTGAATAGGATTGTCTTGTAAATTGAGTGAGCAAGTCCATCTTGTAATTTGTGTGGATGTTTAATCTTACAGCTCTTTAAGATGAAATTATTACTGATTCCTTTGGTATTTAATGTATTGTTTAATATGGGATGTCAACTTGAGAAATTTAAAGGCCTAATTCCAACTTTGATCAGAAAAATATGTAATCTTCACTCCATTAAGGGTAACATATTTCTACATTTTTAGCTTAACTTGACAAAGTCAAGATAAGCTATTGACATCACACGTGCAGAAGTCTGTTAGTCTGTTCACATTTTCTTTAGCACAGACTGCACCCCATAGTTCTTGTCCATTCATCTCTAGATCAGGTTCAAAACCTGAAAACCATTAGCACAGGGGCACGTGACCTAGATTCATTTAGCACAGTCTACAGGTTGCATTTATGAAGGGATTTCATTGGAAATTGGTAGAATGACTTGGTTTTATGTCTAGATGAGAACGTTATATTTTCGTCTTGATTGGTCAACTGTGATGGTCATATGGGCATGCGATCTAGATTTGTTTAGCACAGTCTACAGGCCATATTTATGAAGAGATTCCATTGTAACTTGGTAGGATGACTCGGTATGATATCTGGATGAGACTATCATATTTTGATATGATCAGTCAAATGTGACTGCTGGATGGGCACGTGATCTGGATAACTATAAAGGCCACATCAACCCAGGCCTCATTTCTTTAGTACAGTCTACACCTCAAATTATTCTCGTTGAAAACATAGCATGTAGGATACAGAACTTAACATTTCCTTAATTATCACAATTCTTGTCTTTTTATACCACCCACTTGAAAAGTGAGAGGTATATAGTGATCACTTGGTCTGTCCGTACGTCCATCCTTCTGTCTGTCCGTCCATCCATTACGCTTTAGGGGGGTACACATCTGCTATCCGCAACTCCTCCCTCCCCATATTGAAAAATGAACTTTGTAAAATTCAGTTGACATTCTGTACAGATCTGCTATTCGCAACTCCTCCTAAACCAGTGAACGGATTTCATTGAAACTCTCAGACATTCTTTTACATACATTGAAGATGTGCACCTCCTATTTTCTTTTCAGATATTTTCATTTTTACAGTTTCCCATATTGAAAAATGAACTTTGTCAAATTCAATTGACATTCTGTACAGATCTGCTATCTGCAACTCCTCTTAAACCATTGAACAGATTTCATTGAAACTTTCAGACATTCTTTTACATATATTGAAGATGTGCACCTCCTGTTTTGTTTTCAGATATTTTCATTTTTAGGGTTTCCCATATTTAAAAATGGGCTTTGTCAATTCAAGCTTGCGCAGGGAGGAGAGGGAGGGGGGGGGGGGGGGGTGTTGTTTGCTATCCACGACTCTTTTAAACTAGTGGATGGATTTCAATGAAACCTTCAAACATTAGTGTCAGTGATTGTGCTCTCTACATTAAATGCACTTTTACTATTGTAAAATGTTTCTTGGTGGGAGTGGGTGGTATCATATAGTGAGCAGTGCTCACAGTTTTTGTGTCGCCGCCCCACGAAGTGGGGAGTGACATATAGGGATTACTTTTGTCGTCCGCGTCGTCCGCGTCACACTTTCTCTTATCCGCCACTCCTCTTTAACCTATGAATAGATTTTGATGAAACTTTCAGTGATTCTTTATCACATAATGGCATTGTGCACCGTTTTTGTGTCGCCGCTTCGTGGGGAGCGACATATAGGGATTACTTTTGTCGTCTTGCGTCGTCCACGTCACACTTTTTCTTATCCGCCACTCCTCTTTAACCTATGAATGGATTTTGATGAAACTTTCAGTGATTCTTTATCACATAATGGCATTGTGCACCTCCTATTTTATTTTTTGATCCGTTGTATTTTTTCCAGAGTTATGCCCCTTTTCCACTTAGAATTCTGTCTGAAATATTAAAATATAGTGCAGGCGACACACGTCTTCCATGGAAGACTCACATCTAAGTTCTAGTTTCATAATCCTTTCATTAACATTAATCAGTATCCTTATCATCAAACACTGCTGACAGTCAGGTTAAGCTGCAGTGTCCTTGACAGTTTCATTATAATACTATAAAATTTATCCTGTTATATTTTTAGCTCATCTTGACACAGTCAAGCTGAGCTAATCTCATCGCTCTCAGTCCTTCATCCGTCCGTCTGTCTGTCGTCCATCAACACCATGTTTTGGTCTTCTCCTCCAAAACCACTGGGCCAATTCAGGTGAAAGTTTGTTTGAGTGATGATCCTGAAGGGGCATTGTATTTTTGTTCAACTCAACATGCCCAGCTCCATAGGGTGGGAGTGGGGCAAAATGCCCCTAAAATATTTTTTAAATCTTCTTCTCAAGAACCAGTGCATACAATGACTTGATATTTGCTATGGAGCTTCCTGTTTAGATGTAGAATCAAGTTTGTTCAAACGAAGTTCGTGAAGCAATATTTGGCTTTGTAATGGGAGGGGTAAGATTTTTGGCCCTGCCCAAAATTTCTATTTTCTGAACTGATGGTCTGGTTTGAACCAAATTTGGTATATGCTATTATTAGATCTTAAGTACTTGATGCCAAAAAAAAAAAATTCCTGCATCCCCATGGGAACCCTGGGAGCGAAAAATATAAATATTTTCAAATGCCCATATTTCCTAAACCCCATGGAACAGAGAGCTGTTATTTGGTATGAAGTATCCTTAGGACCAGTAGAATTGAATGGTAAAAAAAAAATTGCCATCAGTTATGTTAGAGTGTTCTGTAATGGGCATCGAAAAGATGCTGAGTCAGCATATTGGCAAAAATTTTAAAAAATCTTTTCTCCAGAACCAATCATCACAACCTTTTGATATTCGGTATACAGCATTCATAGGGGGGTCAGATACAAGTTTGTTGAAATAAACCCATTGGTTCATATTTGGGCTCAATACAGGAGCCCGAATTTTTAACATAGGATAATAAGGGGAATATTTTTTAAAAATCTTCTTCAGAACCACCAGTCAGAATCTTTTAATGTTTCGTATACATCATTGTTATGAGGGTCAGATTCAATATTGTTCAAACCAAGTTCCTAGGTTAATATTTGGGCTTCCTACGGAAGCCCAAATTTTAACTTTGTTCAATGAGAGGATAACTTTTAAAAATCTTCTTCTTCAGATCCACAAGTCAGAATGCTTTCATATTTGGTATGCAACATCTCTAGGGAGATAAGATTAAAGTTTGTTCAAATCAGATCCCTAGATATATATTTGGGCTCGCTATGGTAGCCCAAATTTTTCCTTAGTGCGATATAAGGAAATTTTGTTAACAATCTTTTTCTTCAGATCCACAAGTCAGAATGCTTTCATATTCGGTATACAACATCTCTTGGGGGGTCAGATTCCAATTTGTTCAATTCAAGTTCCTGGGTTAATATTTAGGCTCCTTATGAGAACCTGACATTTAGTACAGTATGAGGGAATTTCTTCAAATATCTTCTTCTTCAGATCCACTAGTCAGAATGCTTTCATATTTGGTATACAACATCTCTAGGGGGGGGGGGGGTCAGATTCAAGTTTGTTCAAATCGGATCCATGGGTTAATATTTGGGCTCGCTATGGTAGCCCAAATTTTAACTTAAATATAGTGCAATATGAAGAAATTTCTTTAAAATTTCTCTTCTTCAGATCCAACAGTCAGAATGCTTTCATATTTGGTACACAACATCTCTTGGGAAGTCAGATTCAACTGTGTTCAAATTGAGAGCCTGGGTTTCGGCCAACTAAAAACATGAAACCGCAAGTTCTTATTCTATTTAGTTCAATATATGAAGGCCAAAACGTCTTGAACCGAAACGTCCCGAGGCCGAAACGTCCCAAGACCGAATCGTCCATATCCACGGGAAAAAGCTGCGTTCCGTAATATCACTGTCAATGTGCCACGTTTGCATTCCCACACAACTAACTTTAAGGGGGCCAACCAAAGGAACAAATCAGCGGTGGCAAGAGGCAAACGCAAAAAAGTTACAATATATAACAGTACACCAGTGAATTTGTGAAATCAATTCCGTTGAGCTAAAACCATTGCATTGGGGGGGGGGGGTAGATAGACAATAGGTATTTGGTAAAGTGTTTCGTTTTGAAGCCCACCCAGCTACAAACAATATGACTTTCCCATTCTAGACTGACATGAAATTATTGCTGATTATTTTACTAGTGCGGGTGGTGGCACTAGTCACCACTGTGAGTGTGTGTGTGTGTTGGGGGGGGGGGGGGGGGGGGGGTACTGAAAAGAGTCCATACATCAGTTCATTACCAGGTATGTTAGGATGGGTGTCTAGGTGACCCACTTGGCGACGCTTGTTATTATTTGCAGTGGCTGGTAGGGTCACTTTGTTTGGCTGCTCAGGAGTGAGCACTGAACAGAGACCTGGGAAATTGTGAATTAGCTCTTTTCGCACCCATGTGTTAATATCAATTCATCATAGACTCTCTTATGCCTGAACTTAAAGACCAGAGGTGAGGGGGGGGGGGGGGGGCATGTGCCTAGAATTGGTGAGTGGTGATATTCTACGAACACTGTTACATTTTATTTTCTTTTATATTATTTTGTATTGATAATGCCTGCCATTTATACACTTAGCACAAATGCTAGTCACTGCCAATTAAATCATCATTGAACATATGACAGTATGGGCATTATATCGATACTACATAGTTTTTGTTGGAAACTGCAGATGTCTTACTATATATATATAAAAAACCGAAAACCGACCTATAAACCAAGTTTTTTTTAAAAAACCGAACCGAAACAAGAAAAATAAAACCGCACAACACTAGCATTGAGTTAAACTTTACAACAGCACATATGAATGGCAGTCAAATGATAAACATAGATATGCAAAACATTTTTCAATTTTTACTTTTAAACTGGTAGAAAATTGAATGCAAAGTGAGAGAAGTTTGATGAGAATAAGACGGTACATCAGTTCAAGCCACGAAAATAGAGTGGGGGAGGAGGGTGAAGTCAGAGATTAAAACGAACAACAGCAACTTTGTTCAACTTTGAAAGTTCCATCTGCTCATAGTCAACATTATGAGAATACATGATCCTGTTGCAGAGAAATCACATGTGAAAATTGCCCATTTTTTCCCAAAATGCATTTTGTTAAGAATTCTGTGGTCAAAGGAGTTAATGTGGTAATACCATCTATATAGAATTTTTGTTACATTTTGTCCAGCTTGGTCAAAAATTAGAAAAAAAAAACTACAGATATCTCTTTAGCATACATTTTTGAGATCTTATCAAGCTCTACAAATATGCTGAATTTTTGCAAAAATCATTCAAGCCATTTTTAGCTCACCTACATCTGTAAGATGTGGTGAGCTATTGTCATAACCTCGGGCATCAGCGTCGGCGTCCAGCGTGTCCAATATTGTAAGATTTAATGTTAAGGTTAATTTCTCAAACATCAGTGGGCTCAGGCCTTTGATATTGCATATGTAGGTTGTAGGGGACTATCAGAACAGTATTTAACCCTGATACTACGACTTTTTTCCAATTTCACCTAAGATTTTCTGCCAAAAGTTGTTGTAAGAATTTGCGTTTAGGTGCTGTAAGAATTTGTGTTAAAGTCAGCTTTTGTGCAGATTGTGCTGCTTTAACTTCTCATTACTGCTGATTTTCATATTTCAATAACAACTGTAGGTATTAACCCTACTGTATGCAGAAATTTAACGAAAATTTTCTTTTTTTTCACTCAAAATTTTCATGTTTTTCTCGGACTTAGTAAATTTTAAGTTCTAAAAGTTTGTGTTAAGGTGAGGTGCTAAGGTGAGTTCTCAAAGATCAGTGGGCTCAGGCCTTTGATATTGCATATGTAGGTTGTAGGGGACTATCAAAACAGTATTTAACCCTGATACTATGACTTTTTTCCAAATTTCACCTAAAATTTTCTGCCAAAAGTTGTAAGAATTTGCATTTAGGTGTTGTAAGAATTTGCGTTAAAGTCAGCTTTTGTGCAGATTGTACTGCTTTAACTTCTCATTACTGTTGATTTTCATATTTCATTAACAACTGTAGGTATTAACCCTACTGTATGCAGAAATTTAACGGAAATTTTCTTTTTTTTCAGTCAAAATTTTCATGTTTTTCTCGGACTTGGTAAATTTTAAGTTGTAAAACTTTGTAAACTTTGTGTTTAGGTGAGTTGTGTTTCTATGTGTCTTTCCATATTTGAGGAATTTGAGGCTGATTTTCTGCCAAAACTTGTAAGAATTAGCATTTAGGTGCTGTAAGAATTTGTGTTAAAGTCAGCTTTTGTGCAGATTGTGCTGCTTTAACTTCTCATTACTGTTTATTTTCTCATTTCAATAACAACTGTAGGTATTAACCCTACTGTATGCAGAAATGTAACTGATTTTTTTTCTTTTTTTTAGTCACAATGTTCACGTTTTTGTCTGACTTACTCAATTTTAAGTTCTAAAAGTTTGTGTTAAGGTGAGGTGTTAAGGTGAGTTCTGTTTCTATGTGTCTTTCCAGGCAATTGATATTGTACGCATGGGTTACTGAACTACATTGCGGTAAAGTTGCGTCCATATTACATGCATATTTGAGGAATTTGAGGGGGATTTTTGGCACTTATATTTACTTTCTTTAAAAAAAAATTTTTTTAACTTTTTTTTTTTATTTAATACTTTCTCATACTTGTTACTAGTAACATTAAGGCTTATTTTAGTTGTTGATGTAATGTATTTTTGTTGGGACGTATAGTCACTTTCTTGAACGAATGTTTTTCCGCAACTCCTCTTTAACCAATGAATGTACTTCAATTACAATTTCAGTGATTTATGAAAGCCTTTCCTAATTCTTATTTATGATTTAATATCTGGCCTCACGATTCATATTCTTAATCATAAACATTTCTAAAAGAAAAAATGCTTTTATATCCAATGATTCTATGTTGAATTGATATATAATAAATGCAGAAATATAGACTTTCCAAAGCCATCACATAAACCACATTAATCATTTGATGCCTAGTTAATGATTTATATTAACTAAATATTAGGCATGTTACATTGGAACGACATTATCAAGCGCAAATGTAGGTGAGCGTTGGGATGTAACATCCCTCTTGTTCTGTTTATATCTGGACAAACATCATTAAAAAAAAAAAAGAAGAAAGAAGAATAAGAATAACAGGCGATTCATCTATTTTGAAAAGCGGTGAATCTAATAATAGTAAGGAATCATGTCATCAAAATGAGGGGAGGGCCTTTTCCAACATTCATGGTAGTGTTGGTAACTGCTTTTCAGCATCCAGTCCAAACTTGGAAAATAAGGCCATAAAATAAAGTTTGGTGTCATACATCCACTGTTAAGTTGACTGAAGACTAAAAATTGATTTAACAGCCTTACCAGCCAAGATTGGATTAACAGGCATCAAGTGAAATATATAGTTTGTGATTATATGGTATTATACCATGATTGCTGTGTGTATTCAACATTGCTCGATAGACATTGAAAAGTGTGCTAGGTATACCTTGCATGAAAACTGGCCTATGTGTCAAAAGCAACTGATTGGTCATTACTCATTAAAGTGACATTATGACGTGAATGAAATGCTTCAACACAAAACAGTGTCAAACAAGAATGCAAACAGACTGCCGAAGGTGATATTTTTCTTTAAAAATATTAACCTTATTCTCTTAATTAAGTTGAATTCTGGTATAAATACAGAACACAACTTGGGTAGAGTATGGTAGAAAGAATCAATGATCCTTGTTGGAATTTTTCCTGTATTTAACATGCACATTTCACACTCGTGAAATACAAGAAAAACCCTAACTTGGGTCATTAATTTCAGTCCTTTGTCCACCCTCATTGTGTTTTGTCTTAACTGGTTGAAGCCACTATCAGGGCTTTCAAAAAATGAGGGCACCAGCGCAAAAGCCAACCTTTCCTTGCTCATGGTTCATATTTGATCAAATGCAAATAATATTTGTTCATAAAACTTTGTTTTATAAAACATTTTGATGAATAAATCAGACCACCAAAAAAATAATCTCGCTTTCAACCGGTTAACCCTTTACCTAACACAGACGATTTCAAAATTTATTATTTTAAATATTATTTTTTAAATTTTTTCAAAAAATTTCAACAAAACCATATCATGTGACCCCTCTTTGGAACAAGCTTGATGAGCTCGTTCCAAAGAGGGGATCACATGATATGGTTTTGTTGACATTTTTTGAAAAATAATATTTTTTCAACTGCTGAATTTGCATATTACGTGGACGGATGCAGGCGATTCATTGGGTAAAGGGTTAATATATCATTGTATCCATATGGAAGTGAAAAATACTAGCATTTTCTTCGTTCAATTCTGGTAAAGTTCTGGGATTTCACTGAAAACAAGCTCATGCCAGTGAGGGATAACAAGCTTATGTTTTTTTACATTAAAAATTAACATTTTTTGGTGTCAAAGAAAAAATATGCCAGCAATGTCAGCTATTTGTGTTAAAGTAAATGTTTGATGCATATCCATTACTTTTTATTGTTTTTATGGAAAGAATATCTTTGTGATGAAGTTATAGCAGTAAAAGTCCCATCCTTATAAGATTTGGAAAAGATTTTACCTGGTAAGGTAATTTAAGAAAGAGTTTCATTGCAGCTGGCATAATATTCACCCCTATGTTACAAACAGACCATGAGAACTGTATATAACATTGAGAATTTATAGTTTTTGTAGTCACAAATTCTTATATTGTAGAAACCATTCAATATGCACTGGCATGATTTTACCCTTCATTCAGTTTCCTTGCAGATGGTGTGGCTAGTGTGGGAAAAGAGCCTTGTAGTCTGTGTCATTCTACCCCAGGGTTCCTGTGGGGCCTTGATTCAAGGAACAGCCTTGAACTTGACTATGGATCATTCAAGGCCTCGAAATCCTGGAAAATGTGCCAGGATGCCTTGAAAATCCTTGAATTTTCTTGAAATAAAAAAGTCAAAGAAGCACGTAATCATAAATGTATAGTTTTATATGCCAGAGTTTGTGAAGATGTAGTCCTAACTATGACCCTCTGGTCATTATCCCACTCCCCCTTTTCCCACTTTCCTCCAAAGTAAGTGGGAGGAGAAGGTAATGACTGCAGGGCCTTAGCTAAGACTAGTGTAGTAAACTGCAACAAGACAAATTCATATAGACTGAATAATTTCTCTTCTAAGAAAATATGAAACACTTTCAAAGAATATGAAACCTTTTAATTGTGGTATCCATACTGTAGAGTGGAGCCTAAATATCATGTGTGACACTCAAATAGTTACATAGATTACAGTGAACTCTTGAAAACCACAAGTAAACTTAATGTTTTGTAGGAGAGTTTGCAACACAGACATGTTTTCAAGGAAGATTTGGTGAGGAGATGGGTAGTGATCAGTTTGGAGGTGCAATAATGTTACATGGAGAAAGGAAGAATGAGGACTTGGTGATAGGACGCATTGAATATGTGGAAGTAACTCATGCTGGACAGGCATTTCGATTAGGCCGTTATCCCATTCACTTTCACTTGAATGGAGACATGTCATCTTCCTATGTGAGAGGGTGTGGAATTCATAAAACATTCAATAGGGCTGTCAACATACATGGCACTCACAACACTTTGGTAGAATGGAATGTAATTTATGATATTATGGGAGGAGCTTTTTTCTTAGAAGATGGAATTGAGACAGGTAATACTTTTCAGTATAACCTTGGAATATTTGTTCGATCAAGTTCTAGCTTGCTGAATGACGACATCACTCCTGCTACTTTTTGGGTGACAAATCCAAACAACATAGTTCGAAACAATGCTGCTGCTGGAGGGACACACTTTGGTTATTGGTACAGAATGCATGAACATCCTCAGGGTCCTTCTTTTAATACAAGTATTTGCCCACAAAATGCTCGTTTGGGTGAATTCTCGAATAACACTGCTCATTCCTTTGGATGGTTTGGACTTTGGATATTTGAATCTTATTTTCCTCGTCAGGGAGATGGTTGTGGTAATTCCAATCTTTTGACGGTTGTTTTTGAAAAACTGACTGCTTGGAACTGTGATAAAGGTGCAGAGTCTGTCAACTCTGGTGCAATTCAGTTTAATGACTTTATATTGGTAAACAATAGGCTAGCAGGTTTTGAAGGCAAGAAAATTATTGAAAGCCCCCAGTACACCAGTCATTCCTTTGGTGTCACCAACAGTCTTATCGTTGGACATGCATCACCACTCTTTTCACAGTGCACACAAGGAGGCATTGTTTTTCCTTATGGATTTGGTATGGTGGTTGATGGTGTAAAATTTGTCAATTTTGATAGAGAGGGCTGTGCAGCATTTCGATGGACAAGAATTACGGGCACATGCTCGAAATATTGTGGTGGATTCCCTTACAAAACACAGAATATTAATTTTGTTAATGCTGACCAAAAAGGAGTATTTGACTGGCTGTTTGAAGGAGTCATCGAGGATGCTGATGGGTCTCTGACTGGAATATCTGGTGGAAAGGTAACAACATCAACAGACACTCTTCCTCCTGCAAAGTGTCAACCAGCTGCTGAATTTAGTGTTAACTGGAATGCAAGTGTTTGTGATTCAGATGTTCGTCTTCACCGATTTTCTTTCAATCGTATGCATCCTAAGTCACTTCTTGGAAAAACACTAAAGATGACAAATCAGTATGGTAGTTCTTCAACTCCTTTTGCTAGGAAACGTATCACTCACAAAGAGGGATGGATGACTGCTCTTGTGGATGGTGAAGATTATAAAATGGAATTCATCAATGGTGAACATTTAACAAACCTCAGTTATTCTGGAATTTACTATAATTTTGAGGTAAGCAATTGAATAATGCATTATTTAACATACAATACTACAAGAGAAAAAGTGTATTTTTCTGGGTAGATTTTGATCAGGTCAACACACACTTAAACACCATGGGTTGAGATTTCATGAAGAAATAGACAATAATTCATTCCCTGGGTTCCAGTATGCTTTTTAAATTTGAGTGGGGTGCAGAGGATTATTTCATGAGGCATCAAGATTGAAAATACACTCTGAGCCACAAACCTCAGATCATGTTACCATCAACTCATCACAATAACATTTATGTTCCAATAAGACACTACCCATAGCCCAAAACCTACACAGTGAAACACGAGAGGCTTATTTACTGAACTTGTGATCGTTAATAAGTTGCCTTGTTCAAGGCAACTTTTAATGATCACAGGTTTAGTAAATAAACCTCTCGTGTACCCAGAGAATTCAGTTAACAGGGATTTAGCTAGATAAACTGAGCATTTATTCTATTATATCCAGTTTGTCAGAGCTCATGAAGCTCTGTCACACAAAAGATATAATAGATTAAAAGCTTGCATTTGGATTTAAAATGTGGGGGTAATTTCTCAACTTACTATAAGATTATTATTTATTAAATTAAGAGGTGTTAGTCTGTAACCTATATGCAATTAACAGATCAAATTTTTACTGAAGGTATTGTAAATGGTTTTGTGTTTGGAATTTATACTCACTTAACAAGGTCATACAGTTAAAGTTTAGTGAATTCAGAATATACCATTCAGTGAGTGGACTCCACTCTACGGTATATTCTGAATTCACTCATGGCTGTACCGTTTTTTGAAACCGAAGGTGAACATTTTCGGTTACACAGTGAGCCAGTGAATAATGTTCAATTAACCCTGTACCCAACGAATCAGCCACATCTGCCTGCGTTATATGCAAATTCAAGAGTTGAAAAAATATTATTTTTCAAAACATTTCAACAAAACCATATCATATAACCCCTTGCCAAGCTCATTCCAATGAGGGGTCACATGGTATGGTTTTGTTGAAATTTTTTTTTAAATTTTAAAAAAAATGATATTTAAAATAATAAATTTTGATATTGTCTGCATTGGGAAAAGGATTTAATAGGAGTATACAGTTAACATGAATTTGGTCATTTTTCAGTATTCTAGACGTAAACTGAGCACTTAGTCTATTACATCTTGTTTAATGGAGCTTTGTCACACAAGATATCATCAATTAAATTTTTTATAATGGATGTACTGGGGCTAAATAGTTCTATGAAGAATTAAGCTGTTGTCAAGAGTAATTCTTCAATAAATTACATAATTTTTTATTCATTTAACAGGAGTTTGTTCTATAATCTATATGAAAATAGCAGATCAAATTTGTTCTGAATGTATGACAAATAGTTTTGTGTTGGGAAGTTGTATGCAATGAAAAGGGTTATTTGATTAGAAAATATTCAATTAAGTGGACTCCAGGAACAGAATGTTGTGTGGACCAGTGATAATGGGTAAAGGGCTAAACTGTTTACCCCACTCCAAATGTTAAAATCACTCTAAGGCTCCACAAAGTAGATTTTCTGTTTCTCAGGCTATTTATTATAAAACAGATTAATTTTTGTAATTATTTCTTTGCCTTCAAAAGTTCATGTTCTTGTTTGTTTTATGTTTTAGACCTCATAATCTACAGAATAGCATGGCTGGTGGTGGTGGTGTATTCTGTCCCTCGAGCGCAAGAAAGCTTTACAAGCTAAAGCATTGCAAAGCCTAGTTGCACTTAAGGGACAAAATTCTGTTGAGATTTTTTGAAAGAGTTTAAAAATTTTACCTTTTCTACTATATATGAAAAGCCTATGACATAAATTTCAGCTTTACACACCAACTGTGATGAACACGCCAGCAATGGAATTTCAATAGTAAAAATTTACATCTACAGTAGAACTACATCCCTGTTGACCTTTGTTGACATCGACCTGAATGCAAACTTATCCAAATTTATCGTACGTTGCCTCGCGAAGAGTGAAATGGAAGTGGCAATTATTTATTACGTTTTTAAATGGGTTTACCTCATAAGATGCTCACTCGTGGTGAACTTTGGTACACCAAGCTATTATGGGTATATTCTATATATATTTAATATAATAAAATTTTAAATCATCTACACTGGGTAAAGTGTCATCAGTAATGATTGGGAAAAATCAGCCATTTAGAAAACACAAAATAAATTAATTGATTCTCAGGCAATTTTTGTTTCAAATCAGTGAGTTATTTGTAATATTTTTTTCTTGCATATAATTAGAATGTTTGAGAAGCTTTCTGCTAACTTTTCACAAAAGAGATATAGAAAGTGTACAATTGTACAAATTAACTCATTTAATTTTAACCCTCGACAGGTTAATTCCAACAACTTGGAGCACTTTTTACAGCAACAGGTGTTGTCTCTGGAGAAACTTGCAAGTTTCATTTTTACATTCTAAATACCTTAACCATTGTTTCTAAGCAAGTCTAAGCAATACATGCCTAGAAACAACTGCAAAGCCACAGAATGTGGACTCTCTTTAATATAAATAGTTATACATCTTCATATACAAATACATACTACACATCCTTATTGTTGTTAAAATCTTTTTCCCCCCTCCCTCTTCAGTGGCCCTAGGTATGTGAATAAAATTATGTTGTACTGAGATAAAGCTATCCTAACCTACCATTCTTAAACAGCTTTCTGGCAGAATATTACTATCAACTTTGAGGTCAAACTACCTAGTAGTTAAAAAAAAATGCTGATGCTGTGCGATGTCAAAACAGCCTGATATGGACATTTGTGTATCATTGGCAATTTGGTTTTTAATTTTAAGGACTCGTTCATTTAGTAAAGAGTTATGTTTGATTTGTGGTGTGTGTATTTTCAGTCTGGGGATTCGTTATTTATGAGGACCAAAGTTGACCAAAGACCAGATAAATTCACGATTGATGGTGGGAAAACCTTCATTAATGAAAGTGACACAGAGTTACAGTCTGGGATTAGTGAAAATGGAGACTGGTTTTACAATACAACAGAAAGAACTCTTTCAGTTGCAGGTAATGTATTCAGGGTTATGAATTTAAAATCTCAGTTATCTTACATTCACAGGGAGATGTACGTTAGACAACAGAGCTGTGTCAACGAACTGATACATTTGGCCAAGAAGACCTACTTTTCTCAAATTGTTAAAAACAATTTAAACAAACCAAATGTTCTTTCAACAGTACTCGATAGCTACTGCACCAAAAAATGGAAACCGTTCTCCCAGATCACTCCTCTGCTGACAAAATCAAATGTATTAGAGCTGGACTGAATGTCAGCCCCAACCCACAACCCATTGTGTACAGGGCTGCGACAGACCATGTGTGTCTGGATTCCTTCCAGCCTATAACCCTTGTAAGTCTCAAGAATTTAATAACGAATGCCCCACCAAACACTGCAAATTAGATGTAATCCCAACCTGGCTGTTGAAATTTTGCCTATCAGATATTGTACCATGGATATTAGAAATTGTAAACTCATCTCTTACATCAGGTGTCTTCCCCACCGATATGAAGCAGGCACTTGTTACCCCATTACTTAAAAAAACCCGGGCTCGACCTGGAAATATTGACGATTTACCACCCTGTCTCCAACCTTTCGTTTTTATCTAAGATTGTGAAACGCACGGTTGCTCTTCAATTGAATTCTCATCTTTCTCAGTATGAACTTTCAGAGGTTTTCCAGTCCGCCTATAAACCAAAGTGTAACACAGAGACTGCCTTATTCAGAATGCAGAACGACATTCCAATGTCGATGGATAAACATCTTGTCTCCTGCTTAGTATTACTCGACCTGAGTGCTGCCTTCGACACCATCGACCACAATATGCTCATAGATAGGTTAGAACACAGGAATTTCGGGTAGAGCTCTACAGTGGTTCTCTTCCTACCTAACAGGTCATACCCAAAGTATATACTCATTAACGAGTCAACCTCCACCGAGTTCAATCATCAGTATGGTGTTCCCCAAGGGGCCGTTCTGGGCCCTTTATTGCATGTGATTTATGTTCTTCCCCTGGGTGATATCATCTGCAGCCATGGCCCACAATTTCACTTTTATGCTAATGACACCCAGCTGTACATCCATTTTAAACTGGATAATGAAGCATTTGCATGTCATCGACTTGAGGAATGTGTGGCGGACATCAAAGACTGGATGACTAATTACTTTTTAAAGTTAAATGCCATAAAAACGGAGGTTATTTACATTGGTTTAGCTCACCAATTAGGCAAAATTTCAAAACTTCTGTTATCAATAGAAGGAAATAGCATTATACCATCGGCTACTGTTCGTAACCTGGGATATTTTCTCGATGAGTCGTTGGCAGCTGACAAACACCTCCAGCAGGTCTGTCATGCTGCATTCTACCATCTTAGAAATACCAGCAGGGTGTGAATGTTGATAGACAAACACACATCTGAACAATTAGTCCATACTTTTGTCACTAGTCGTCTTGATTATTGCAACTTACTGGTATACCGATACAAAAGGCATCACTGGATAAGCTTCAACATATCCAAAATTGTGCTGCTAGGTGTGTAACTCAAAATAGGAAGTCGTGTCACATAACACCTATCCTAGCTGACCTCCACTGGTTTCCTGTCCAACAAAGAATTCAATATAAAACTAGAGGAAGTGATTGTACCTTCGGAACAATACTCAGGATTTTCCTTAGTGGGTTTTACTCACTGTTCTACTCAGCAAGTCCTGAGGGAGATCCATACCATATAAAGATTTGAATTTTTTTCGGTTTCGTAAAATGTTTTGGCAGAAAAGTGTTAACCAACTACCATTTTGTGCCCTTGATTAATAGAGAAGTGTATTACAGTCATTCCTGTGAAAAGTTCAAGTCAATCGCCCCTTCCAGTCCAAAGATATCGGCTCCTGCATATTTGGGCGGTTTTGGCTGGAAAAACATTTTCCGCAATATACGGATAGTTTTATTTATCAGAACTAATGAATCTAGACATAATAAAGTGAAAAAAAAACACAAACAATTTTTTTTAAATTTTTGGTCAGTGTCCCGAAGCCATGTTTGACTGACTGCTAGCAGAAGCCGAACGAGGAACAACTCCAATTCCAAAAGACGATTACTTTTCATGTTCACTGTGAATTCAACATTTCTAACCTTAGAAGCTTTCAAATCATCCCCGTTGTTGAGTACTCTGACGGCTAAGTAGCCCGGTCGTAACAAAAATTTCGGACATTTGGTAAAAAATTTCAAAGTCCGAAGCGGACCGAAAATTTTCAGTGTAGAAAAAAAAAAAAATTTGTCTCAAAATTGAATGAAACGCATAAAAATGGAAAAATTTTTTTCAATTTTTTGGCCGCCATTTTGGATTAACGAAAAATCGAAACGAAATTCTTTCGATTTTTCTTATAAAGTGGTACTACTGACTTCAATTTGGATCCCTTTTAGAGGGCTCATTATATTTAAATCTCGATATTTCAATCCAAAATGGCAGATTTTCGAGATAACTTTCCGTTTTGTGAAAAATTTTGGCAGAAAACACAAAAAATGGAAAAAAATACCAAGTATGTTTGTTTTAGACAAGAGTAATTCTGAGAAGTCTGTCAAGAAATTAAGTTGATAGCTTTTTTCCTTCATGAGATATTGGCCTATGAAACTTTGAGCGTTTTTGGGCGTTTTTGCCCAACAAGAAACATTTTGTCCCAAGTACTGATGGTTTTATTTATTAGAACTCATGGCCATCATTGATAGTTTTTATTTATGAGAAATAATGAATCTAGACATAATAAAGTAAAAAAAAACACAAGAAAATTTTTTTCAATTTTCGGTCACAGTGTCCCGAAGCCATGTTTGACTGCTAGCAGAAGCCAAATTAAGAACACCTCCATTTCCAAAAGATGATAACTGTTCATGTATACTGTGACTTCAACATTTCTAACCTTAAAAGCTTTCAAATCGTCCCCCTTGTTGAGTACTGTGACAGCAAAGTAGCCCGGTCGAAACAAAAATTTCCGACTTTTGGTCGAAAATTTCTAAGTCCAAATTTTTTCGTCTCCAAATGGCCTGAAACACATAAATAACCGAAAATAAAAATTCGATTTTTCGGCCGCCATTTTGGATTGTCGGAAATTCGAGTCGAATTTTTTCCGATGGTCTTTACAATTCGGTGATACAGTCTTCATTTCTGAGCTATTTTAGATGGTTCAGCATATCCCTGTCCCGAGATTGAGTTAAAAAATAGTAAAATTTTGAAATTTTTTTTCGTGTCGAAAAATGTTTTGGCAGAAAGGTGTTAACTACATACATTTTTGTACCATATGCTGATAGAGGGGTGTATTGCTGACATGTCTGCGAAAATGTCAAGTCAATCTCCCTTTCTAGTTGAAAGATATGAGCTGCCGAATATTTTTGTGTTTTTTGGCATAGAGGGTTAACTAAACCATTTTTAGAAAAATGGGAATATGACGAGGGCTTACAACTTTTGACCCTTTATGAGTACAGAAACTTTAAAAAAATATCGTTCAGAGCGTTTTTGAGAAATAGTGAAAATAAAAGTGTGGAAGAATAATAATAAAAAAAAAAAATAATAATCATTGCAATAACAAATAGATTTTCCCTTTAGGAAAATCCAAATAATCTTTCTGACATACAAATGTATAAATGACCTGGCACCATCATATCTCTCAGATCTGGTCTCATACTACACACCTGCCAGAGACCTCCATTCTTCGGACTCGCATACCTTGGTCCAACCTTTTTCAAAATTAGCATCCGCAGGTGACCGGGCCTTTTTGATTGCCGCCCCTAACCTCAGGAACCTTTCACCGAGTTACCTGAGACTATCACAGGAAACTGAGTCATTCAAAACTGGTTTTCAAAGGCATCTCTACAAACAAGCTTTCTGCATCAATATGTAGATAAGAAATCATTTCCCTTTTTTGTGTGTAAAGCCAAAAAGCACATTTTGTGAATTTTAGGCTGAAAATTATTATTATTATTATTATTACAACATTTTTCCCCCAATTCAACTAAAAACGTCTGAAATTTCTAGACAAAATGTAAATCTGTACTGAGGGTAGCAACCGCATGAGCTAACATTTGATTCAGAAAGAGAATGTTTCTTTACCTGCACTTCTTCGGCATCATATTATTATACATGTCAAGGCTACCGTTGTTAACAGTAATTAAAAAATAAATAATCAGCAGCCCAACAAAATAAATTGGACTTTATCATTTTTTTTGCCATGCTGATATTTTATGTAGGCCTATCATGTATTAAACCTGAAAATAAAACAAACAAACACACCACTGAAACACTACTAGAAACTTCAGCAATTATAGTAAAAGCATAGTGCAAGAATGTAATACCATGACATCATAATCTTCAATTCATAGACGATGAATGATTGTCAAAATATATGCAAACAAGGCAGGAAAGGTAGGAATATTGTACAGTAAAATTGTTATTACAGCAAAGCCCTTTTAATTGAATAGCCACTTCACCAGTGGAAATTATTCAGTTAACAAGTGTATTCAATTAACAGGGATTGTGTCACTTTCCTGTATTATAGAGATAAACTTAGCATTTATTCTAACATATCTTGTTTGAGAGAGCTCTATCTAACAAGATATAATAGATTAAATGCCAGTATTGGATGTACTGAGGCTATATAGGTAAAAAAACAAAGGAAAACTGGGCCTAGTCAGGGTTATTTCCCGACAGGTTACAAGATTTTTTATTAGCTCACCGAAGGGAGCTTAACTTATCACTTGCCGTCCGTCGTCGCTGCCGTTATTGTCCGTTGTGAACTTTACATTATCGACTTCTCCTCACAAACTACTTGACCAAATTGAACCAAATTTTGCGTGCTTGTTCCTTATATGTCAATTCAAGTTTGTACAAATAGCCATGCCTCGCCCACAGGGGGCACCAGAAGGGGCATAACTCTGATAGCACCCATAAATTTATTCAAAAAGTCAAAAAAATCTTCTTCAGATCCACCAGTCAGAATCTTTTCATATTTGTTATACAACATCTCTAGGGGGTCAGATTCAAGTTTGTACAAGTTTAACTTGGTGCATTTTGAGGAAATTTCTTTAAAAATCTTCTTCTTCAGATCGGTCACTCAGAATCTTTTCATGTTTGGAAAAACATCTTTGGGGGGGGGGGGGAGGGGGTCAGATTCAAGTTTGTTCAAATTGAGTTGCTGGGTTAATATTTGAGTTCCCTATGGGAGCCCAAATTTTAACTTTGTACAATGCGTGGCATATTCTTTAAAAATCTTCTTCAGATTCACCAGTCAGAATCTTTTCATATTTGTTATACAACATCTCAAGTGGGTCAGATTCAAGTTTGTACAAGTTTAACTTGGTGCATTTTGAGGAAATTTCTTTAAAAATCTTCTTCTTCAGATCGGTCACTCAGAATCTTTTCATGTTTGGTATACAACATCTTTGGGGGGGTCAGATTCAAGTTTGTTCAAATTGAGTTGCTGGGTTAATATTTGAGTTCCCTATGGGAGCCCAAATTTTAACTTTGTGCAATGCGTGGCATATTCTTTAAAAATCTTCTTCAGATTCACCAGTCAGAATCTTTTCATATTTGTTATACAATATCTCAAGTGGGTCAGATTCAAGTTTGTACAAGTTTAACTTGGTGCATTTTGAGGAAATTTCTTTAAAAATCTTCTTCTTCAGATCGGTCACTCAGAATCTTTTCATGTTTGGTATACAACATCTTTGGGGGGGTCAGATTCAAGTTTGTTCAAATTGAGTTGCTGGGTTAATATTTGAGTTCCCTATGGGAGCCCAAATTTTAACTTTGTGCAATGCGTGGCATATTCTTTAAAAATCTTCTTCAGATTCACCAGTCAGAATCTTTTCATATTTGTTATACAACATCTCAAGTGGGTCAGATTCAAGTTTGTACAAGTTTAACTTGGTGCACTTTGAGGAAATTTCTTTAAAAATCTTCTTCTTCAGATCGGTCACTCAGAATCTTTTCATGTTTGGTATACAACATCTATAGGGGGTCAGATTCAAGTTTGTTCCAATTGAGTTGCTGGGTTAATATTTGAGTTCCCTATGGGAGCCCAAATTTTAACTTTGTGCAATGCGTGGCATATTCTTTAAAAATCTTCTTCAGATTCACCAGTCAGAATCCTCTCATATTTGATATACATCATCTCTAGGAGGGCTAGATTCAAGTTTGTTCAAATCAAGTTTCTTGGTTAATATTTGGGTTCCCTATGGGAACCTGATTTTTAACTTAGTGCAATATGAGAAAATTTCTTTAAAAATCTTCTTCTTCAGATGCACCAGTCAGAATGCTTTTGTATTTGGTATACAACATCTCTAGGGGGGTTAGATTCAAGTTTGTTCAAATCGGGTCCCTGAGTTAGTATTTGGCCTCTCTATTGGAGCCTTAAGTTTAACTTGGTGCAATTTGAGGAAATTTCTTTTAAATTTTCTTCTTCAGATCGACCACTCAGAATCTTTTCATGTTTGGTATACAACATGTATAGGGGGACAGATTAAAGTTTGTTCAAATCGAGTCACTGGGTTTATATTTGGGCTCTCTATGGGATCCCAAATTTTATCTTTGTGCAATGCGTGGCATATTCTTTAAAAATCTTCTTCAGATTCACCCGTCAGAATCCTCTCATATTTGGTATACATCATCTCTAGGGGGTCCAGATTCAAGTTTGTTCAAATCAAGTTTTTTGGTTTATATTTGGGTTCCCTATGGGAGCCTGAATTTTAACTTAGTGCAATATGAGAAACTTTCTTTAAAAATCTTTTTCTTCAGATCCACCAGGCAGAATCCTTTAACATTTAGTATGCATCATCTCTAGGAGGAGTCAGATTCAAGTTTGTTCAAATTGGGTTCCTGGGTTGAAAATTTTGAGTCTGGTACGGAGAAAAAAAATTTGTTTCTGACTCTGACCCCAAATACTTCTTTGAACCACTTTGGCCATTGAGCGATTTAGGCCCCTTGGGGCCTCTTGTTCTATTAACAGAGTTTACTCTGTAACCTATATTCAATTAAAAGGACAAATTTGTACTGGAGGTATGGTAAATGGTTTTGTGTTGAGAACTTATATTCACTTAAAAGGGTTATTCAGTTAAGAGATATCCAATTAAGTGGGCTCCATTGTACTACTAAGTGGTTTTCCGGGATGATGTATTGGAAGTTGAGACCTCACCTCTGGGCATTTATTGACGAGTCCGTTAGGTTGATGATATATGACCTAGAGGTGACGTCGAGACTTCAGTGCAATTTTTGGTGAACCTAGTGCAGTTGTGCGTGAATATTTCTGTTTGGCACACCCTGCAGGGCACATTTATGATCGGATCACTTTGAAACCTAGTATGCTTGTTTGAAGTGATGTCTAGATGGGAGCTATCATTTTTTATCTATTCCCCTCAAAAAATGTTGCCAGTGGCAACGACCTTTGAACTTAGTTTAGTCAAGCATCAATATATTCCTTTGGCATGCCCTACAGGGCACATTTATGATCAGATTGCTTTGAAACTTGGTATACTTGTTTGGGGTGACCTCTAGATGGAAGCTATTGATTTTCTTCCATTTCCGTAAAAAAAAGTTGCTGTTGGCAACTACCTTTGATGATCTTAGTGCAGTTATGCATCAATATTTCCCTTTGGCACACCCGGCAAGGCACATTTATGATCGGATCGCTTTGAAACTGGTAACCTTGTTTGGGATGACTTCTAGATGGGAGCTATCGATTTTCTTCAATTTCTGGTAAAAAACATTGCCATTGGCATCAACCTTTGAACTTAGTTTAGTTAGACATGAATATTTCTCTTTGGCACATGGCACAGGTCGCATTTATGATCAGGTTGCTTTGAAACTTGGTATGGTTGTTTGGGGTGACCTCTAAATGGGAGCTATCAATTTTCTTCCATTTTGACGAGAGCTATTGATTAGCTGTTCTCTTTCTGAGGGGCAGCATGCTGCTCTTCGATCTGCTTCTTTGGCGAGTCCGCAACTATTCCATGGTTCTGTCGCGATGTTCCAGGATGATGTCCTACATCATTCCAAAGGTCATTCCAAAGGTCAGCTGCTGCTTTGTCAGCTCGATCAGCCTTCTATTGGAGGCAGGGGCCATCAAAACAACAAGAACCCTTCTGCTTCCTCTGCGAAGCCAAAGGCTGATCCTCCTGCCACCACTTCTACTTCTTACTCACGGCATAAGGGTAAGCATCAGCAGGCTAGAGGGATTCTTCATATAGTAGAATGGTGTTTCTCCTCTCACAGGCCTTGTCGGGGCTCGAAATGAAGGTCCTCACCTCGATTTGTCCCAGGTTGGAAGACTGATATCAGAATTTGCAGACCATTGGGCCACAATCACATCCGATCCTTGGGTGTCAGATGTTGTTCGGTCCGGGCTGCGGATATCCTTCTGGAGGCACCCCACTCTGTCGAGAGTGCCTCTTCCAACACAAGTTTCTTTAGACGTTACATGTCAGGAACTTTTGATCACAGAGATAGACAATCTCCTGTCAAAGGGGGCGATCAAGGTTGTCAGGAACATTCATTCAGTGGGATTTTATTCCCATCTGTTCTTGCTGAAGAAGGACGGCCGACTCCGACCGGTTATCGATCTGAGTATGCTGAACCAGTCTATCATTGCTCCATAGTTCAGCATGGAGACTTTCAGGTCGGTTCGCCGCTCCATTCACCAGGGAAATTTTGCTTCCAGCATCGACCTGCGAGACGCTTACTTTCATGTTCTGATTCATCGGACATTGTGAAAGTATCTCCGGTCCGCTTTTCTGGGGTGAGTTTACCAGTTCATGGCCATGTCCTTCGGCCTCAACCTGGCTCCTTGGGCCTTCACCCGACTGATGTTGTATTTGGTAGCCTTCCATCACACACAGTCCAGGGTGAATACTTCAGCATATCTAGACGATATCCTCCAGAGGCATCCTAATGCTGCCTTTCTGGAGTCAGATGTCAACACACTGTTGATCCTGCTCACGTCGCTAGGGTTCAGAGTCAACAAGGAGAAGTCGGATCTGGTCCCTTCTCTGTCGTTTTGTCATCTGAGGATGGACTTCCATACTCAGCTGAATACAGTGGCGGTTCCCCAGGCAAGGACTGTGATTCTCTCAGCTTTTGCCCTGACTCTGTCCCAGCCTACGTCTGTGACAGGTCGGAGTATTCTCCGGCTGCTCGGTCTCTGTGGTTCGGTGGCGGATCTCATTCCTCTAGGTCGGCTGTATGTCAGACCTCTCCAACACTTTCTGTTCAGTTGTTGGAGGCCGAATGTCGATCCTCTGGATCTGGTGCTTCAGTTACCGGAGTCTTTTCATCGTCACCTTCTCCCCTGGATGGATGTTAGGTGGATTATGCAGGGAGTTCTGTTGGACTTAAAACATCTCCGATAGTGTTCTGACGGCAGACGCCAGCGATCTAGGATGGGATGTGACGTTGGATTCTCTTGGTCGTTTCCTTCACGGGGCATGGGACCAGGATCAGGCATCTCTTCACATCACCCAGAAGGAGCTTCTTGCTCTTCTTCTGAGTTTCCGGCAGTGGATCCCAACCTTTCGAATTGCCAGGTCCTTCTGTTGTCCGATAATTCGGCAGTGGTTGCTTACATTCAGAACCAGGGGGATGCGCACTCAGTTCCCATGTATGAATTGGCTTGGGATCTTCTACTGCTCGTTCAGGATGTCAATGCCGGAGTGGTGTTTCGTCACATTCCTGGTCGTCTGAACGTCCTAGCCAACTTCATGTCCTGATGGGGCAGGGTCATTTCCACTGAGCGGATGCTCCAGAGGGCGGTGTTCCAGTTGCTTTGCAATCTCTGGGGTCGTTCTCACATCGATCTCTTTGTGACTCGTTGGAACCATCAGGTGGACACTTTTGTGTCCCCATGTCCAGATCCTCTGGCTTTTGCCATGGACGATTTTTCACTCGATTTGAGCGGTCTTGTCGGCTACTCTTTCCCACCGGTTCCGATTCTGCCTCAGGTTTTAGCCAGGATATGAATCTGCAATACTTGAATCATTCTGATCACTCCCGTGTCACCTCAACGGGTGTGGATCAATCGGCGCTGCTCTCTGTTGGTGGCAGTTCCGGCACGTCTCCCTCTACGTTGCGACTTCTTTCCAAATGGTCACCCAAGTAGGTTTCCTGTTCACCCGACTTCATTGTGCCTTCACGCATATCTTTTGTCAGGTCCTGTCTCCTCTATAGAGGTTTTTTGAGATGAGCAGTGGAGTGCATTTCTTCAAGGAGGCACTCCACTGGTTTAGCCTATGCGGCTAAATGGAAGGTCTTCTGTCAATGTTGTGCCGATCACTCTGTTGATTATGCCAATCCTTTGATATCACAGATTGTGGAGTTTCTGGTATATCTGTTTGATTCTCTGGGTCTCCAGTCTGTTACCATCAAAGGGTATAGGTCCATGCTTTCGGAGACCTTTTCATATGTGGGACAGCATCACATCGGCTCTAATCCATACCTCTCCACGCTTGTTCAGCACTTTTCTTTGAAAAGGCGTAGGACTTTGCATCTTACTCCTAAATGGAATCTTTCCTGGGTGTTACTTTACTTGGGGGTCGTGGGGAGGGGGTGCCGTTTGAACCTTTATCCCAGGTGGATATGCATTTTCTCACATACAAGACAGCTTTTCTGATGGCTTTTGCCTCAGTCAGACGGGTTAGTGAGCTTCATGCCCTCTCGGTTGATACAGCCTTTTTCAGGAGCTCTCCCAACAGTGTTAAGTTTACCACTGATTGCTCCTTTCTGGCCAAGAATCAGATACCAGAAACGTCTCCATCTCCTATCTGTATCAGAGCTTTTCCTTCTGCTGAGGGTAATCACCCTTTGCTTTGTCTGGTTTGTGCAATTCGCATTTATCTCAATCGACGCAGTTCATCAGGAAAGGCAGGAAACAATTTTTTCTGTCTTATTCCTGGTCGACAGAAAATCTCATTCCATTTCTTGATGGATTTGTCTTCCTATTCGCACAGCGACTGACGATTTTATTACCAATTGTATTTCTGCCCACGAAGTGTATGCATTTCTACCCCTTGGGCTTTTACTAACTCTGTCAAGTTGTTGGATGTTATGCAGGCAGCCTACTGGAGAAATGTTTCTACTTTCTCCACCTTCTATCTGCGTCAGTTGCAGGAGCAGTCAGAGGACCTTTTTGCTTTGGGCCCTTTTTCTTCTGCTCAGGCTGTTGTCTACCCAAGCCATTAGGCTTCTTTCAAGGTCAGTTCGAGCTTTGAGCTGTTACTGTCCTTTCTGTCTGTGTATTGCACAGAACCGTACACCTCTTCTCTCCTTGTCTTTTACTAATGTTTGTGATGCTATGGTTTGATAGGCTGGGGGGGGGGGGGGGCGCAGTGGCTCAGTAGGTAGAGGTGCAGGCTGCAAGCTGAGAGGTCCTCGGTTCGAATCCCACCTGCGGCAACCGCGTTGTGTCCTTGGGCAAGACACTTCATCTCCATTGCCCGTGTGGGGGGGCACGTTGACGCCGTGTACTAAGGCGTACTGCACGTCGATGGTACGCATGTCTTCAACCAATCTAACCCTGCCTGTGCTGCAGTGCGGAGTTACGATGTTGGGGAGCTGGCAGCTGCTCATCGTTGCTCGGTGGTTCTCTCCGGGTACTCTGGCTTCCTCCACCCGTAAAACTGTCACGGTCATGATTAGCCATTGTGCATAAATATGTGACCTTAAACATCAATAAATAAATAGATAGGCTGGGGACCTCTGTCCACAGCTTCAGTGCAGTTGGGTGCAATTGAGGTATGTGGGGATTGGTTATGAGATTCCCTTCATCCTGTTGTCTATTCAGCCTGTAGTAGACAATTGTATGGTAGGTTGATAAGAAATTTAAATTTTATAGTAAATTTCCTTTCTTATTATTCCTACCACAATTGTTTACATGGAAGCTGTCCTGTCTTATTCGGGTAATAATCCTTCCTCCCTGCTGATCACTTAACTCCAGTGTTGGCGGATTCAAAAGAATGAGTCATTAGCTACGTGTCTGTGCGCTGGTACTGGATCTGTACTAGAAGAACGTCCCCTACTGGGTGTGTGCCAATAGCACTCGACCCAGTTTTGACTTATTTTTTCTTGGTGCTTTTGCACCACTTTTCTTTCCCAAATCGCTTGGGAAAGATCAAAATAGAGAGTATATTTTCCACGTTAGGGACTTCCACTGCAGTGCAAGCCTGTAGTAAACAATTGTGGTAGGTACAGTGGAGCTATCTCTTAATTGTATATCCCTGTTAATTGCATATAATTTCCCAACACAAAACCATTTACCATACCTCCAGTACAAATTTGACCTGTTAATTGAATATAGGTTATAGAGTAAACTCCTGTTAATTGAATAAAAAATCTTGTTAACAGGGCAAGAAATTACCTTAACACTCCCAGTTTTCCTTTGTTTATAGGCCTATTTGGCCTCAGTACATCCAATACAGACATTTAATTTATTTTATCTTGTTTGACAGAGCTCATGTAGTTCTGTCAAACAAGATATAATAGAATAAATGCTAAGTTTATCTCTAGAATACAGGAAAGTGACAGTCCCTGTTAATTGAATACTCCTCTTAATTGAATAATTTTCATTGGCAAAGTGGTTTCAATTAACAGGGTTCCACTGCATAATGAGAAAGGAAATTTACTATAAAATTTAAATTTCTGTGAATAAGTTGCTGTTTACAATGACATTTAAACTTACTGTATTTGTGTCTTAACATTCATCCTTTAGCCAGCCCAACAGTTTACATTTATAAATGCATGGGTTGCTCTGATGTTGTGCACGCACAATGCTGTTAAGTTGACTTTTCACCAAATAAGATTGGAACCAATGATCTTCAATTGAAATTGACACTTTCATTTTTTGTATGTACCTTCAGGTTTTAATTTCATTCCAATCTTTTCACTTATCGAAGATTGATTGCTCTTGAACCTGAAAATTTCACATATTAGCTGCAGTTTTAGCTCTCCATCCATCACTGAGACTGCTGTTGTTGGAAATTTGAATGGAAAACAAGACTTTTCAATGTAAATATCTTTCTATATAATAATTTAATAATAATATAAATACCCTGGACCCTTGAAGCCAAAACAGCCATTTGGCGCATCATTTCACTGGCTTCTGAAGATAGATGGTCTCAAAGGAAGGTTTTACTGTACTGTGTACTGTTTGAATTGCAAACCATTTGAAGTGTGGGGTCTACAGTGATGACTCGCATCACTTTTTATCAAGTGCTTGTTAAAAATATTGGCAGCTTCTGAAAGAAGTGCCAATGCTAATACCCACCTTTCCCCACTGGCACCTCACCCCAACCCGCAGTGCCTGTTTGGATATTGAGAAAATGGTTTATCACAATACAAGATCTTTTCAGATGAGCCCAAATATTGGTTTCCAGCACTGATCCAGTTAATTTAACCCTTCAGGACCCATTTTGGTTTTGATCATTTTTACTGCAACAAAACAGGTGCTCCAACATACAGTCTCTGGGTATTTAAATGTGCAAGATACCTTTTAAGGGTCTGGGTATTTTTTCTCAGCAAGTCTCAGCTGCCTATATAGGAAGCGAAGACTTGCTTAGAAACAACCTTAAAGCCACAGCCACTGTTGAAGTGTATCAAAAATGTCTAAAAAAAATCTCCAGACCATTAAGGGTTAATGCATGTTTCATGGTAATGCTACAACTTTCATTAGTCTATGAAGGAAGATGCACACTTCAATTTGATAGTTGTGTAACACTGCAAAATCTCCTCATACGAGCATGAGAGAAATTCTTTCTTTTGAAGCAGTTTTATGCACTGTAGATGGGGGCACGGTGGTGTTGCAGTAACAGGTTCTCATTAGATCACCGAAGTTAAGCAAGATTGAGCAGTGGTTTTTTCTGGGTACTCCGGCTTCCTCCACCCATAAAACTGTCACCGACATGATGTGACCTTGGCTGTTAAAGTATCATTAAACCTTAATAAATAAATAAATAAATAATATGCACTGTAGATTTCTTTCTGCTTGGAATATTCTGAACAGATTGTTCTAGTGCCTCATGTGCTTCTCAACAGCAAAAGATGTGATTGATCCATTGCCTCAGCCATTTATTCTGCATAGCCACTCATCCATTAAATCTCAGGTATTTTATTTGTCCCCTGAAAAATTTTTTGGGGAACTATAGAAATCAGCAGTGTCTGTCCATGCGTATGTGCGTGCGTGCATGCATGCGTCCATCTGTGCATCCGTCCCACTTGGTGTCCCCATGATAACTCCAGTTTGGATCATTTGATTGGAACCAATTTTGGTATGTGACCTTCTTAGCCCAAACCACAGGTCAAGTTCGAATATGGGTTCGGCCAGATTATTTTTTTTATTAGAGTTATACCCCTTTTTCGACATAGAAATTTCAAGATTTGCGGTGTCCGGATGCTAACTCCAGTTAGGATTATTTAATCGGAAAGAATTTTGGTATGTGACTTTCTGCGGTAATAAAACAGGTCAAGTTTGAATATGGGTTCGGACCGATCATTTTTACTAGAGTTATGCCCCCTTTTTTGACTTGTTTTTTCGGGGGACATGTGACCGAGCAGCCTTTTATTTTTACCTGACTTCACAAAGAGACTTTAGGAGCAATATGTGATGACATAATGCTATTGTAATTCAGTAAATTTGGACTTTTATCTGGGAAAAAAATTATTCATTTGTTTGATAAAAGTATAAAATGTGTTTATTTTTTTTTGCAGTATCGTCAACGCATAGATCCAAAAGAGCCTCTATGCAAGTTCAGAGTTACGATAGACCATATGCTTTTCAGGCTTACAGATGTTATTTCACAGCATGCATTGCACCTCTTAATCCAAATGAGGTTTCTCCTGTTAACGAGAGGCCAGCAGGAGCTATTTTTTGGTCTGATCCAGAGTCTTGGCATGATGCCCCAGAAGGATGGGGAGGCAATTATGGAAATGAATCGTATGGGCTTCCCAGGGATGGAGATGACGTACAAATAGCCACATGTGAGTATGCAGTGAATCCAGACCTATACAAATTAGAAATTAAGATGGACCTGAAAAGGGCTTACCTTTATTATTTTTTAGGTAACTATAAAAACAAAAAAAAGTATTTGCAGGCTTGTACTAACTGAAATTTTGACAACTACACTTATTTGACTGAGTTTCTCTCCATTGTATTACAAACTATCATGGTCATGCCATATCTTTTGGGCTCATATTTGGAGAGCATCCATTAACTCTGCTGATATTGTCTTGTACCTGGAGCATAGGTAATGTTATCACATGAAACGCCATTTAAATCATATCCTTTTGTACTGAATAATCAAGTGCTTGTTACAGTAAAAGTTGGAAAGGCTCTATTTTTAATATTTTGTTGTTGCACATATAGCTGAAAAAAAAAGACTATTGGTGATTATGGGTGGACATTTCATGGGCTGATATTTTAAAATTTTGTTATTGCACATTCAGCTGAAAAAAAGACTATTGGTGATTATGGGTGGACATTTCATGGGCTGATATTTTAAAATTTTGTTGTTGCACATTAAGCTGAAAAAAAAAGACTATTGGTGATTATGGGTGGACATTTCATGGGTTGATATTTTAACAGTTTATTCTATGCATTATGGCCACATAATTTAAACATGTCTTGCACTACTTTTAAAATGGCCAACGATTGACTAGAAATAAAAACAGCTGATTACCAAGATAGTTGACAGTCAAGTGGTCAAATAATCATGACAACATGTTTATTCTATGCACTATGGCCACATAATTTAAACATGTCTTGTACTACTTTTAAAATGGCCAACGATTGACTAGAAATAAAAACAGCTGACTACCAAGATAGTTGACAGTCAAGTGGTCAAATAATCATGACAACTCGTTGTAATTTTGGATGGTCAGTCAAATGAAGAGCCCCGTCAAAATTCTTCCACACTGTCCAGTGTTCATAAGTGGGTATGGCATCCAAGAAAAAGTATGGAATTGGGAAAATAATTTTTCATACTCTTGAAAAGTATAGGAAATAGGTATTTTTTAATAGTGGGTCAAAGAAAAGTTCTGGAAAAATCTAATTTAATTTCTGTGGGTATGGAATTGTCATGGAATTAGTCAAAAAAGATAGCTTAAATCTTGCAACAAAAAATTCTGGATCTTCTTCCCACAACCTGATTAGGAAGCATTTGCATACTCAGAACATATTGTGCACCAGTCTTTGTGGACTCTTTATACTGTTTCTTAACACAATTATTTCAATTCGAACTGATGTGAGCACACTCTTCAAGCAGATGTTTCCAGAGAGCTGGATTGCACAGCAGTTTGCGTGTGGTGAATGGAAGAGTTTGGAATATGTATTAAGTATGGAAATGTTTTGGAATTTTTCTTTTGGGTGTTTTGGAAAATTGTTCTGAACTCCTAGAAAAGTTTTGGAAAAGTTATGGAATTTCTTAGTAGGAAAGGTGTATGAACCCAACTGTCAATCACCTGAAATTTTGAATCCTTTATATTTGTTAGAGTTTTCCTTTTTTGTAGATACATGGATGGTAGTTGAGAAGACTGTCACTTTGCCTCGTATGGGCAAATTAGTTGTTTATGGTGTATTGGAATTCGATAATTCAGCAGACAGTAATTTCTTGTTAGAAGCAACATATGTCTATATTCGAGGAGGACGCCTCATAATCGGATGGCCAAACAATCCCTTTCAGGGTTCTTTTGTCATTAGACTAGAAGGAAATCATGACACACCAGTGTATCCATCGGACAGTGGTCCAACTGTTGGCTCAAAAGTTATAGGTACGTAATGACTTGAATTGTTTACTTGAGCTATACATGTATTAATTTCTTACATGAACCCAGAAGGATATCGACTATTTGTTAAACTGATGTCAGTTTTCCTTTGAATCCTAACTGGTAGAGTGCTAAACTATTTTTGGTCATCAATATTGTTTCACAAGTTTTTGCTTTGTTACAATTCATGGGAGAGTGCCAATGGGCATTCTCCCATAATTTGTAACAATGTTAATAACAACAGACTAAATAAGTTCATTTCAACGATCACATGAAGCCGCTGATTCACAGAGTACAAAGCCTTTAAGCTGCACTACCTGCAGTTCAAATAAATTTCCGATGTGAGCTTCCAGCACTCTACCAGTTAAGGGCCAAATTCTGACTTTCATCACTTTAAACAGGTGCCCCAACATCAGATGAAGTTAAGCAACATCGGGCCTGGTTAGTCCTTGGATGGGTGACTGAGTGATCAATTCGGACTCCTGCATTGTGTCCTTGGGCAAGGCATTTAACCTCAATTATCCACATGGGGGTACGATGATCTGTGTACTAAGGCGTACTGCACCTCGATGGTGCACTTGTCTTCAACCAATCTAACCCTGCCTGTGCTGCAGTGCAGAGTTATGATGTTGGGGAGCCAGCAGCTGCTCGTTGTTGCTCGGTGTTTCTATCCGGGTACTCCGGCTTCCTCCACTCGATAAACTGTCACAGTCATGATTAGACATTGTGCTTAAGTATGTGACCTTAAACACCAGTAAATGCATAAATGAAATGAAGTACATTTGCAAGTTACAGTCTGAGCAACTTGGCACTTGTTGACTATGCAAGCAGCCAAGACTTGTCTAGAAACAACTACACAGCCACAGAGTGTAGACTGTCCGTGCTGAACAAAAATGTATAGAAATCTCCAGACCTTTGGATTAAACTTTGACTAACATAATTACAGAACACTGCACCAATATCTTTCCCGAAATAAAACATTTCATCCTGGTGGAGAAACAGAAAAACTTTGTACAGGGTTTATACACAAATGAAAAATTTCAGTTACTTCACAATTTTGTTACAAGAACCTCTCCCTTTTTAAAGGAATTCCTAGGAGAGTTGACCAATTAGAATCATCCTTAATTGCAATTTGACATATGTTATTTAACCCTTTACCTAACATGAAAAGCAGACGACACTTGCAAAAATAATTCTTGAATAACTAAATTTTTATACTGTACCAATGACCCAGACTTACCTGGTGCTAACTCTTAAAAATCTAGGGCCAAACACAAATTTTGCCCCCCGATCCCCAAAATTTGCATCTAAAACCAAAAGAAATCATGTCCTAAAGGACCTCCATACTTTGCCCCCACTGCGCATGCGCAGTGTCAAGGACGTTCCGAAATTGGCGCCAATCATCATTCTTTGTTTGGCCCTTCATCAGTTAACATCTCACTGATCTTTGTGCTTGTAAATCTCAGTTTAAATGATGCCTGACACATAAATATTGGAGAAATGGTGATTCTAAGGAGGATGGAGAAGGAGGAGAGGAAAAAGGAGTGACAGAAAATAATCAGGGCTGTAACTTAAAATTTTGTTATAAAATTATGTTAAGTTGCCTATTTTCGAGGCATGGGCCTGTTGTTGTCATTCTTGCTTTGAAGTTGCACTGCTTATTCAGTGTTTCTTCTCTCCTTATCCTGTAAGTCCCCTCTTGCTATTCTCCCATGCTTTTGGCATATTTTTGAGTAAGATTACTACTAAAATTTCTTGGGAGAATTAGCTTGGTTACAGAATGAATTCTGTTATTTTCCCCATGTTTACGTTTTCACCCATGGGTGTTTAGACGTTGTGTTCTGCATCTACCATCTGATGTTCTGCAGATTCTTCCCTGGAAGTCTCTGTTTTGCATCAGATAGTGTGTAATTTTGATAACTGATTTCGGGCCAGTATTGTCAGTGCCTGGAGTCATGTTTTCTGGTGTTTATACACTTCTTGTTTACATTGGCAACAGTCTCTTTTGAGGGGGGCTTTTTGCCTTTGGAGTAGTTTATCGCATTACAAGATACATTATTATTATCCGTAAGTGTTGCAATAATTATTTAAAATAATTTTAAAATTTTTGACTACACTTACCCTTGGGATCCATTGGGGCTCAACGTTACTTTTCAGAAACTTGGGCTTTGCTGAAAAAATATTTTTCAAAAATTATTTTGAATTTCATTTGCTTTTTTCAATGTTAATGGATCATGTTATTATGTATCTTTGTGTTTAGGGGTTTGTGCGAGTACTAGGACTTGTTGTTGTCTTTTCACAATGAAAGGACATTGTTCAAATTGTAATAGGAAGAAATCTTCCTCTGACTTTCATGATCATTGTATTAACTGTAGTCAGTGTACTCGCACTAACTCCTGTTCTATATGTCAATATTGGGATGACAAACATTGGAAACGTGTGTCACGGTATGTTGTTAGTGGAGAAAGGGCTATGCCGGTCCTTTCTCCGCAGGGTCACTCTAGTCTATCAGTTTCTATTTCAGAGGAACAAGAACATGGTGATGTTTCCATGTTATCTTGCAAGAGTGCGCTTCCATCGTCACAATTGAATGAAGAGTTAGCGGCAATAGTGCTCATGGAGATACGACAGTTGCCTAAGAGGTCCCTAGTAGGATCGACGGCACTGTCGTCCGCTAGCTCGCCCGGTGTAGCGTCCATTCACCGAATGGTTCGGCAGCCGGGTTCGTCCGTTGCGGTCCAGGAGGAAATGTTGGGTGATGCGAGCACTATAAATATACTATGTGCACACCCAGTGACGGCGGATGTTAGGAGAGATCGGAGGAAGCCTTCTAGTCTGGTTCCTAGCTCGTCCAGGTCCAGCCGGGCCGCGAGCGAGAGAGGTCCCTCTCTCGTACAACAACATCAGGGACCTGATGTTGTGGTACAAAATGTGTCGCAAGCGGAGCACACGTCTGTCGCTCGGGACGCTCCATTGTTTAGGCAGTCCGCGGAGACTGCTCAGGCTTCCTCATCCTCTCACCAGCGCACACGACCGCACCTTGGCTACGTGACCGCGGATATTCTACCAGCTTCGCCGATAAGGGATTCTTCGGCGACCAGGTTACGCCATCCGGTAGCCAGGGACACGAGGCCGGTAGACTCCGACGTTCGCATAGGAAGAGTATGCGGGAGTCAGTTGATGCGGAGCTTCCCGCGGCGAAGCAGCGAAAGACTGCCACTCCAGGGACCAGCCGTGAGGGCGACTAGGGCGATTAAGTCGCCCTTCTAAGCCCAAAGTCGCCTAGAAAAATAGTCGGGGCGATTACAAGTCGCCCTCTAAAAATTGGCCAAAATGAGAAAAGGCTGAACTGAGTGATGCGAGGTTTACATGAAAACGAGTATTTTCAAAAATCGAATGTGCTCGAGTGTGATAAATGGGCATTTTAATTCGTCAAATAAACGTCCATTTATTTGAAATCACACGACAAGCAATTGTCCATTGTCGCTTTCGGCGGATTTTTTTATTTCTATTTTGTTGCGTTCCAGTCGGAGCTTCAAGTGTCGAAACGAAAATAAGTGACTTACGCGACTCAACAAAACAACCCAGTTTGAAAGTAGGTTACGTCGCTTAGGATGCCGAAAATGTATACACAACGGACGAATTTTATAACACATTATTTTCATTTCGATTTGCTGACGACTGTTAACTGTTGGGCTGTCTATTCCCAGAAAAACACGAATGGAATTGAAACACATGAAAAAAAGCTTTAGTGATGTCAAGAAAAGCTTTGTACAGGACACAAGTGTGCATGTGGACGATCTTGAAAAAGGGTCCTCCTAAACATCGGAATGACATGAAATGACGCGGAATGACACCGGAATGCCATAAAAATGATGCGGAATGACATTTCTTTTACAAAATACTCGACCCCAGAATGTATTTTGTTTATTAACTAACAAAGTACCTCCCAAGCAACCTTCTTACATCTGGTCCTGTTCACACTTTCAGACTTAGGAAATTATTAGCTAAGTAGACTTTGTTGAAAGGCAACCACAGGAGGGTGATGGGTGATTGGCACGAAGAAGAGGTGAAGGGTCATGAAGGAGAAGGTAGCAGTGGGGGATTTTCAGTCAATAATTACATTGTGATTTTTTAACCTGGCACAGATGCAGCATAGACAACTGGACCAGGATTATTTGTATGTTAATGGAGGACCATAAATTGAAAATATGAAGGGGTGGCGGGGGTGGTACATGAATATTCTTAATTTTCCCCACTTGCCTATGAAGTCTCCATACATGACTCTGCAGTCTCCCTATTTTTTCTGGAGGGAGACTTGAAGTCTCCCTAAAATTCCCCCCTAAGCTGGTCCCTGCGCCACTCCGCAGGCCTCGATGACGGACGTGCTTGCTCAGATAGCACAAATTATCACAGCATCCCAGCAGCCAACAGAATCGGTGTCGGATCGGGAATTATCCGACGGCGCTGGGTCGGTACGCTCCGCCGAAGCATCGGGTGCGGACGACCGGGAGCATCGTGAGGTCCGACCGGATGGTGAAAGGGATACGGATGACTTGGAGCTATCCCTTTCGGAACAACATAAAGCTGCCGTGGATTTTATCCGGCACTTCCTTCCTCACGTTGTTCCGTCGGGCCAGACTGCAGCGGTTCCGGACAAGAGAATAATAGCGTCATTGGACACTGAATTCTTTGAGCGGTTCAGAGACATTGTCCCTGAGTTTCCGTCTCAGTCCAATAATGTCACAAGAACATTTGAATTATTGAACGACGCTATATTCAAGCTTGCTTCCAAAACAGGCAAAGCTGGTTTCTTGTCCTCCAATGCTCTTAACCTGCTTTTCATTAATGCAAGGAATAAATTCGATTCGGCAGGACAGGGTATTCCGAGAGTTCCTCTGTGTCTTGACGACGAGGCGGAAGACTTAGAATTGTCGTTACCGTCGTCTATGTCCGTTCCAACCGCGGTGTTGGATACGACAATCACGTCTAACAGGGCCAGTTTAGACGCTTTATCTTACACAGACCACCTTACAAAGGCGTTATCACTGCGTCTTCAAGGGAAAGAATTCCAGGATATACAATCCTCTTTAAGACTTCTTTCAAGGGCAGTGGCTTATTCCACGTATAACTCCGCCCTTTCAGTGGCAAACCTGGAGTTGGTTAGACTTGACGCAGCCTTAGCTACATCCACACGCGTGGATAGTAAGGTGAAGAACTCTCTCAGAGTCGCTTCGGTCTCCGGAGAACTTCTATTCGACGGCAAGCTTTCTGCAATCTACGATAAAATTACGAAGAAAGTTTCGGATTCTCTGTTGTTTAAATCCGCTTCCAAAAAGTCGGATACGGCAGAGAAGAATAAGACAGGCACTTCTGGGTCTAATGCGCCCAAGAAAGGTTCCTATAGAGGTTCCGGTGCGTCCTCTTGGTCTTATTCAAGAGACCGTCAAGGCAGCGACTCTCGTGCGGGACGTCCTTCGGGCCGGGACAATCGGTCAGACGCCCCGAGGTCGACGGGATGAGGTGCAGGACATGGAGGACGTGGTTTCTCCTCCCGCAGGCCTCGCAGGTCCAGGAGGTGATGGCTTCAACCTCTATCGTGTTCCGGTTGGCGGAAGGTTGTTGAGTTTTTCAGAAGAGTGGGCATCGATTACGGACGACCCTTGGGTGAGAGGGGTGATTTCGGAAGGTCTAAGAATATCCTTCAAACGAAAGCCTCCGTTAACTCGAAGTCCAAAATGGACTCAACTTCCGTCAAATCCGCAGAAAAGAGACGCTCTGTTATCGGAGGTGCAGTCTCTTTTAATGAAGAACGCGGTAGAGGTCATAGAAGACCAGGAAACACCGGGATTCTACAGCCATCTGTTTCTGGTTCCGAAACCAGACGGCTCGTTCCATCCAGTCATAGATTTGAGCTGGATAAACAAGCTGAGCGTCACTCCGAAATTTTATATGGAGTCGATTCGGTCGGTCAGAGCGAGTATTCGGGTGAACGATTATGCTACAAGCATAGATCTCAAGGATGCGTACTTTCATGTCATGGTACATCCGACATTCAAAAAGTATCTACGCTTCGCAGTCCTAGGAGTTGTGTATCAATTCCGGGCGATGTGCTTCTGATTGAACCTAGCACCTTGGGCTTTCACTCGGGTAATGAACTCGGTAATGATGTATTTCCGAGCTCATTCGTCTGCGGTAACGTCGGCCTACCTGGACGACATTCTTCAGAGGTACGGCAACGAGTTAACGCTTCAGAACGATGTGCAGAATCTGCTTCTATTGCTCCGACGTCTCGGTTTTATAATAAACGAGGAGAAGTCGGATCTGGTGCCGTCCAAGTCATTCACTCATCTGGGAATGAGCTTTGAGACGCACAACTATCTCGTTCGTCTGCCGTTAACCAGAGTGAAATTAGTCAGTTGTTATGCTCGCTATTGTCTTCATGCAGACAAAGTCACAGCGAGGGAGTTTATGAGACTGATAGGTTTGTGCGGAGCCGCCGCGGATCTCATTCCGATGGGGCGGTTGCGCACTCGTCCTCTCCAAATTTTCTTAACTCAGAATTGGAGTGTGAAGATTCATTCGCTCGACATAGACGTTCTCTTGTCAGATCAAGTGAAACAAGAGATTCAGACTTGGGCAAACATTCAGTGGTTAACTCAGGGAGTTCCGCTGCAGTTGCCGGATCCGAGTTTTACCATTATGACGGATGCCAGTCAAACAGGTTGGGGTGCAACATTGATCCCAACGGATTCGAGATGCCAGGGTCTTTGGGATCCACAGTTCCTAAGCAAGCACATAAACATCAAGGAAATGATGTCAATTTGGCTTGCGTTACGTCATTGGATGGACATTATTCACAAAGCTCATGTCCAAATTCTGTCCGACAATACGACAGTAGTGGCGTATATATGGAACCAGGGAGGCACTCATTCCGTTCCGTTATTCAATCTAACGGAGAGAATCCTTCTGTTTGCTCTAGAACATCAAGTTCTGCTTTCGGTCCGTCATATACCGGGTTGTCTGAATGTACTAGCAGACTCCCTTTCATGGAAGGGTCGCTTGTTACCGTCGGAGTGGACTCTCAACAAACAAGTATTCAGTTAGATTTGCTACCAGTGGGAATGGCCAATGATAGACTTATTTGCGACACATCTCAACAATCAGTTGCAGACGTATGTGTCTCCGTGTCCGGATCCAAGAGCATTTGCAGTAGACGCTCTATCGATCTCATGGGACGGAATGATAGGATATGCATATCCTCCAGCGCCGTTGATTCAGCAAATATTGCTAAAGATAAAACAATCTCAATGCAAGATTCTGTTGGTAGCATCTCTGTCTCCACAGAGACCGTGGATAAATCTACTCAGGTGTCTGTTGTGGGACCTACCGCGAAAGCTTCCTCCACGGGAGGATCTTCTTTCGCAGGGGAAACCGCGTCGACTTCATCACAACCCGCAAGGTCTCAACCTTCACGTTTTTCCATTGTGCGGACCTTCTTGCATGGCAAGCACTTTACAGGACGAGCAGTGGACGCGATTTCTAACTGTAGGAGGACCTCCACTTCGCTAAATTATGCGGCTAAGTGGAAGGTTTTTCGTCGTTAGTGTAGGGATCATTCTGTTGATATTTTTGATCCCTCCATACCAGACATTGCAAACTTTCTTGTATACTTGTTTGACGAAATCAAACTGCAGCCTGTTACTATTAAGGGTTATAGGTCTATGTTATCTGATACCTATGCACATCACGATAGTTTACAAATTGGATCTAATGTCTCTTTATCTAAGTTAGTTAGAAACTTCTCGATAAATAGACCCAGAACTCTTAGGTTAATTCCTAAGTGGAATTTAGCTTGGGTTCTTCTTAAACTTAAGGAAAAGCCATTTGAGCCTCCTGGGACAGTAGATTTCAAATTCTTGTCTTATAAGACAGCTTTTCTCTTAGCTTTCTCTTCTGCTAGAAGAGTCAGTGAGCTTCATGCACTATCGGTGGACGATTCTCACTATAGTAGTGTCGGGAACACTATCACCTTCACTACTAATGTTGGATTTTTAGCTAAGAATCAGGCTCCTAATAAATATCTGGAACCTATTGTTATTAAGGCTCTTCCGTCTTCAGACGGGCGTAGGCCTTTACTCTGTCCTGTTAGAGCTTTGCGCATTTATAAACAGAGATCTCAGTTTATCAGAAAGGGACGAAAACGTTTCTTTCTGTCTCTGATGCCTAATAGAAAGGACATTTCGGTCCATTCTATTGCTAGATGGATTCAATTAACTATCCGTACTGCTTATGATAGTTTATCTTCTTCTCAGCAGTCTGTGCTTAAGATTTCGGCTCATGAAGTAAGAGCTCTTTCTACATCTTGGGCTTACGCTAATAGTGTGGCTATTACAGATTTAATGAAGGCTGCTTATTGGTCTCAGCCATCCACATTCACGAATTTTTATCTCAGAAATATTGAGTCCATTTCTGGAGACCTGCATTGTTTAGGTCCGTTATCTGTTGCTCAAAATATCGTCCACTAAACAGTTGCAACTATAGTTATGCAGGCTTTCTGTTCCAGCAGTGACTCCGTCCTGCTGCCCTCTTCGCTCTGGGCTATTTGACCCAGGGCAAGGGGAAGTGGGGGGGGGGGGGGGGGAGGGTGTTCCCTTAGGTCACCTGCTTTATAGTGAAAAGCAAGGGAATTCCTCCTCCGGAGTCAGTAATTCTGAGTCGTTTCCGGGATGGTTTTAAAGTGTAATATTAATGTTAAAAATTCATTCATGTCATATTTTTAAAGTGTAGCTCAGTGTAAAGCATTTGTATATGTCAAGTGTCGAACGGGCGTTAATATACAATCCTCGGACACTTTTAATGAATATAAAGAGTCTCAATTCTCTGGACTAACTTTATTTATTGGCTTACTTTAAAAATAATTAGTATAATGGGTTATACTGGATGTTAATAGAGAACTTGAATGTTATTGTGCTCAATTATGAAGGGTATTGTATCTTTCTAATTTATCATAAAATAAGAAAGATACATGTAGTGCCTAATACTCCTTTTCTCCATGAGGGGTTCACTCTATATTATATAGTTGAGCTTATTGGATTTTCCTCTATGTCCTAGGCCCTCCAGCCTTTTTACTATTCAGCTAAGTCTGGGTCATTGGTACAGTATAAAAATGTTAAAAAATTTATAGTAATTTATATATTTTTTATACTTACCAATGACCCAGACAGGGATGGCCCTCCCAGGAGTTGGGAACTCCTACCTCCCCGCTGAGTACATAGCGCTGGCCAGGCACTGCCAGTAAGAATGATGATTGGCACCAATTTCGGAACGTCCTTGACACTGCGCATGCGCAGTGGGGGCAAAGTATGGAGGTCCTGTAGGACATGATTTCTTTTGGTTTTAGATGCAAATTTTGGGGATTGGGGGGCAAAATTTGTGTTTGGCCCTAGATTTTGAAGAGTTAGCACCAGCTAAGTCTGGGTCATTGGTAAGTATAAAAAATATATAAATTACTATAAATTTTTTAACTTTTTTTCCTTTTTTTTCTCAAAAACATTGGTTATGACCCCTCATTGGAACAAGCTCGATGAGCTTGTTCCAACAAGGGGTAGTAACCTATGTTTTTGAGACAAAAAATGAAAAAATAATGAAAATTAATTGACAATTTTTGAGAATAGAGCTGACCGGTTTTGGCCATTACATTGGGTAAAGGGTTAAATCTGCTGTTTGTCTGCTTTTACACACCTTTTTCTTTGGGGTTCATTGCATAATTGCATACTTGAAGTCGATAAATTCAAGCGATATACACTTCCAAAAAAATAAAAAATACAATTGTATATATTAAATATACAGCTTTTATTGATAGTAAAATAAGGTCGTACTTACAAACCACAGATTAATTATGTGTGTTCGAAGTGGGATTTGTAAAAAAAATGGAAACCTCTCAATTTGACTCCAGAATGAGTTGAGAGGTCTTTTTTAAACATCATTGAAATATCATTTACAGAGGTAGCACTGATTCAAATGAGTTATGCAATGCAGAAAAAATTTGGATTTACCTTTTTATAAAGCTGGTTGTAAAAAGAAATTTGCATTTAGTGAAATAATATTTTGAAAAGTTCACTTTTGGCATTTTTGGCTCACCAACATTAGTTGTGTGAGCCTATGGCATAGCCCTCATGTCGGCGTTGGCGTCAGCGTCCGCTCTCAAATATTTTGAACTTTTGTGTACAGGTTTTGATTTTTTGGCTTTTTAAAATTTTGTTTAGTTTCTGCATATTGCTATGGTGGTTCACTATAACATTTAACTCTTTTCCAGGGTATTTTGTCTTAATTTTAATCTTTTGAATCAAATTTTAGGCTTATTTTGATGTTTGCGTGCAGGTTTTGATGTTTTTTTTTCCTTTCTACCAAGTGGAGATTTACCTTGCAGCATATGGCCATGCTTTCTATTGTATGTAAACATGCATCTTAGGGCTAAGTTTGTATTATTTAACCCTTTTCCTGCTGAATTACTTCAATTTTGGACTTTTATGTAGAGGTTTTGGACTTAGGCTTACAGCTTTTTCTTTCTTTTCTTCCAAGTGGATGTTTTTCATGTAGGGTTTCACCTTACTGGCATATTGCCATGGTGGTTACTGTGACAGGGTATTTTTTCTCAATTTTAACCCCTTAAACAAATGTGATACTTTTTTTTACTTTTAGGTGCAGGTTTTGAGGTTTGTCTTTCTTTTCTTCCAAGTGGAGACTTACCTTGTAGCATATTGCCATGGCTCCTATTTTATGTTAGCATGCTTCTTAGGGGTTATTATTATATTATTTAACCCTTTAGCTGCTTATTTTCTTTAATTTTGGACTTTTATGTGCAGGTTTTGAACTTTTTTTTTACTCCAGCCGTCCCATTACATTGGCCACCTGTTGGTGAGCCACGGGATACTGATACCCACTCTAGTTTTATTTTGTGTCATTAAATATGATACAAAATCGACTTGTTGTGATAGGTCATCATAGCAGTATGCATGCAAGAATAGTCCTTCAGAATTGTGACTGCAGTACTTGAAAAGTGCTTAAATATTGCTTGAATTTGATTCTTTAAAATCCGTAACTTTTGTAACGTGGTAACCATTCAGTTATAAACATTCCATTACCAATTAACTGCCTGGTACTTGGGAACAGAAATTATGCAATAGCCAAAACACAAGACGAACGAAGTCGTTTTTGCATGCCGAAGGCACGCATGGACGGTTTAGTGGGCAAGCCCCTTTCAACCCTGATTGGCCTTTTGTTTTTGTAGGATGTTGAGCCCTCTTGGGCTTTTTGCAGCTCTTTTTCTTAGGTGGTGGTTGGCTTGGTGATATGGCTGGCAGTGGTGCTGAGTTACGTGCTTGGATGTCTTCATTTGCCATTCTGGTTACTTCGTTGGATTCTTCTATGAATTTTTCGGTTTTGTTCCGGGATTCTTCTAACATCTCCACCATTCTTTTTATTTTTAGGGTGGCTTCTGCGATTTCTGCGGACTGGGTTGGCTGTTCAGTTGTGATTTCTGCTCCGGTAATGAAGGAAGAGGGGCGTGAGGGGTGGGAGGTGGTGAAAATGCAACTTCCAGTTCCTTCTCAGTCTCCACTGGGTGTTCCACATACAACTGTACCGGCTCAGGAGCCGGCAGTTGGTTGGGTGTAGCAGTGGGACTAGGAGGGGAACTGGCGGCTGCCTCCAGAACCTCTACCCCCTCACTCAACTCTTTCTCTTCCTATTTCGGAAGGCCTCCAGACGCAGGGCACTCCTGTGCTTGATCGAAGGGCTCTTCTTCTTTTTCTTCCTCTCACTCTTTTCAGGGCCTCAGTGCCTCTTCGGGTGAGGACCTGTGGGAGAGGGGATCCTCTCGCCAAGGGTACTACCTCTCCCCGAAGAGGGTGGTGTGTTGTTCTCTTCAATGATGAAATCCAAGGTCAGTTGGACGCTCTTGCCTTTTTCCTGGATAGTCCGGTAGATAGGGTAAGAGACGCCCAGAGCTGATATGGCTTTCTCTAATCTAGCAGGTATTTCCATGCTCACGCTCTGAAGTCAGAAGTGTGAATGATGAAACGAAAAAACATAAAACGAAAATGATGATGGTAAACGAACGGCATTAGCCAAGATATTGATCTGTGATAATATACAATACAGTCGCCTTGGACTGGTCATAATCCCCACATGGGCATTATGTGATGTCCATAAATGTGTTTGCCAGGTAATAAAAATAAACGTCAGCAAAATTTTAATTAATGAAGTACCAGGTTGTACCCAACGCTTCATTTGGCTTAAAAAAATTTAAAATCTGTTCTCAGGATCTCCTGCATGGTCCTTTTGGCTGCCACATGCTCTCTTTTTATAAACAGTGTAAATGTAAAAAAAATAAAAATTAAATGATTTATGTCTGATATTTTTCCCAAGTTGAAAAAATTAATAAATTTGTCCCTTGAGTGCAAGAAGGCTTCTTACACTCAAGGGACAAAATACTCCTCCTACCATGCTATTCCATAGATTATGAGGCCAAAAATCATAACTGGAAAAAGCTTATAACTGTAGGGGTTAATCAATTAATTGTTGCAACACCACTTCATTATTTTTTTCTTCAAAACCACGACTTTTAACCCCTCACTTGAATCATTTGGGTAAGGGGTCTGTCTTTAGCTAGGATTTAAATTTTGAACTTTGAGCTTTTTGAACTTTTATTTTTAGCTCGTAATAAACAAATAATTACATTTTTGCTGTGATAATAACAGTTGATTGTGATGATGATGTGAATGGCATGGTGATGATAATTGTGAGAGTTAATGTAATAATGCCCAATGAGAGACTTTCAATGTTAGATGCTATTTATTCTCCAAAGAAAGATAATGAGGCTGTTGTTTTTTGGATAAAGATAATGAAATTAGATGTCCTTTTATATTTTGTTAAAAGGATAACTGCGTTGTATGAGGTTTTTAGAACATTCCAGTTCAATTAACTTTTTACCTGCTGCTGGCAGATATTCCTGCCATGAACATATAATATCTTACCTAAAATGTGTCAACTGTAGAATCTATAACGTTCAGGAGTCAGGCCTATTATATACGTCACACTACCGTCGGGTTGAATTTGACGTGACAGTAGTGCCTCTAGACATATATAACCATTATATGCAAGTAGACGAATCTTCAGGTCAGCCAGACGAATCTAATTCCCAAACTTAAATTAGATTGGTGTCAGTTATAAATGCCTGTTATATGATTTGAAAGTGACAAAAGTAATGAAATTCAAAAAGCTATTTTCGTGTACAGTTCCAGTTGGATTTGCAAAGCTTGAATAGTATACTGCTGAAATGAGTAGGAAATTCTTTAAGTGTTTAACCCTTAACCCTTTCAACACTGGTGCCCTGGAAGGTATCATTCAAGTCAATACCATCAACAGCGAAACGGGCAAAACCATCCTGGTTTGTTGGGAGGTTCAGTAATAATTTAATCAACAGCTCTACTGAGCTGTTGGATTAAATTATTACCAAGGCTTGCTTCGGATTTTTTGATCTTTATATCGTCTGCTCATCCACTACCATTTTTTTTTCACGCAAAAATTTATGCACGCTGGGTTGAAAGCATTAAGTTGTAACTGTTTTGAACCTTTCAATAATTCAGTGACTGGATGAATCTTTCAAAATCCACATTAACCCTATGTACTGATGTCTAAATATCAAAATTTCTACCCTCGAGTTTTTTCCCATAAGGTTCTTAAAAAGAAAGATTTTATTTCTCAAGACACCTTCTTCATCATTAAAAATCTGTCTCATCACTCCATTTTTTTTACCTCATGGGAAATTTCTTTAATGATACTATTTTTCACCGGTAGTGCTAAAAATTAACCAAATGTATATTTTTTTTACAGAGCTCACTGAGCTCTTTCAAACTAGACATAGTTGGTTATAATGTGAAATTGTCAATGATGAAAAAAAAGAAGTTTTTACCACATATCAGTGTAAGTAGTTGAATTTCTAATTCCAAATGTTCTCACAACTGTTTTTGTGGATAAAAAAATGAAAATAAAAAAACCTTTCTCCCTCATCAGAAAAATTGTCTAAAGAAACGAGAAATTTTTCTTTATAGGTCTAATGCAACTTTGAAGTTAATTATTTTGATTTAGTTTGACAGAGCTCATTGAGGGCTGTTAAATAAAACTAAATTGGTTAAATTTCCAATTGTATTATGGGGAAAATTTAGGTATTTTGACATCATTGTGCATGATGTTAACTAGTTGATGGCTAGTAGCCATTATCAGGGCTTTTCATACTAAAATGAGGGAACAAGAGCAAAAAGCCAACATTTTTCCTTGCTCATATTTCATAATCAGTCTTACACAAATAACATTTTGTTTATGTAAATTTGTTTTATCACAAATTATTGAACAAATTAATAAGTCCCCGTCTCTTGAAAGAATGCAGAACATCCCTATGTGAGCCACTTTTAATTCTCTTCAGTGTATTACTGAACAATTCCTATTTTCCATCTTTATGAAACAAGCCAATGTGACCCCAATTCTCAAAAAATCACCTTCTAACATTGTTACTAATTATCGCCCCATCTCTTTAATCAGCTGTACAGGCAAGGTTTTCAAAAAATGTGTGTTCAAATGTTTGAGTGAGTTCCTAACTAATAACCATATCCTTCGTCAGTTTCAATCTGGTTTTACTGCTGGTGACTCCACAGTCTTCCAACTAAGTGACTTATACGATGAATTCTGTAGAGCCCTTGATGAAGGCAAAGAAGTCCGAGTTGTCTTCAGTGATGTGAGTAAGGCTTTCAATAAGGTATGGCACACAGGCCAACTTCACAAGTTGGAAAGTATTGGAGTAGCAGGTGATCTACTTTTGTTTCTCAAGTCATATCGCTCGGAGAGGTCCCAACGGGTTGTCGTAGCCTCTGAGGCATCGCCATGGAAGCCAGTACAGTCAGGAGTTCCTCGGGTCCCTTGCATTTTCTTATTTATATAAATGATATTGCACATAACTTGAGTAGTAGCATACGACTGTTCGCCGACGACACATCTTTATATCTAATTATTGAAGATCCACAACTTGCATCATCCATAAGAAACGACGATTTAGCTGCAATTGAACATTGGGCTAAAATAGGGTTAATTGAATTTAACCCACAAAAGACTGAAACCATGCTCATCTCTCATAAAAGTAAATCCGATTCACATCAACCTCTTTTCTTTTTTAACACACAGGTATCCAATGCAAAAGATCACAAACATTTGGGGGTTATCTTAAATAATAAATGTACTTGGAACAATCATATTGCCCACATCTGCTCCAAAGTATGGTTACGTATTGATATTCTGAGAAAGCTTAAGTTCTCACTCTATCGTAAAGTATTGGAAAAAAATTATTTTGCGTTTATTAGACCTCTACTAGAATACGCTGATACTGTATGGGACAACTGCATGGAAACTAATGCTGCTGACCTAGAAAAAATCCAAATAGCTGCGGCTCGGATTGTCACTGGGGAAACCATCAGTGCCAGTAAGGCCTAACTATACCCTGAAACTTGTTGGGAGCTTCTCTGTGAACGTTGGGGGAAACATAAACTGATACAATTCTTCAAGATGTATCACGGCATAGCACCAACATATCTTGCTACAAAGGTTCCTCCCACAACCGCATACTTAGGCCACAGAGAAACCACCGAGTACCTTATGCCCGTACAAACCTCTACCGGAATTCTTTCATACCGAAGGTATCGAATCTTTGGTATTCAATTCCACTAGCTGTTAGCTGTGCATGACAATACATCACTCAGTAGTTTCAAAAGATATTTAAGTGAAGGTATCAGGCTGCCACCTTCCTTCTATAGTAGTGCTAAAAGCCAACTAGCTCAGATATATCACTGCAGACTGCGTTTGCGATGCAGTAATTTTAGATTACACCTGTATGACAATCACCTATCAACCTCACCACTCTGTCAGTGTGGCGAATGTGAGACAACCCAACACTTCTTGTTGTACTGCCCAATCTTCAGTGACATTCGAAACCATACTCTTGTTGAATATGCAAATATGCGATTACCACAGACATTTCCACACTATTATATGGTTCTGAACCCCTAGTCAAGAGAATTTTTCTGTTTTTTTCTGCAGTCCATGAATATATTATACTAAGTAAGTGATTTTAAGACTCTGTGTGTGTGTGTGTCTGTGTGTCTGTGTGGGTTTGTCTTACCAACTTGACGAGGTAACTAGACAAAAGAGTTTGCGTGTTTCGCCTTACCGAGGTACAAAAGACAAAAGAAACCCTTTACCTCGGTTGTTTTCCCAGAACTGTACCGGCAAAACGAGGTAGAAACCGTTAGTCCATACAAAGGACAAACAATGGGGTACCTCGGTATGTAGGGTAGACAAGACTCTGTGTGTGTGTGTGTGTGTGGTTGTGTGTGTGCGTGTGTGTTTAAGGTTAAAAAATCGCACTGGCACAGACATTTCCTACTGAAACGTTTTTTTTCTTTTGATATGCCGCCGAAAAATTGTTTTCATTTACTGAACCCTGATGGGTTTCAGACATGACAAAAAAGTACATAAAATTGATTTAAACTAAGTGGTGAGCTTAGGAACTGGTTAAACTGACTGGCAATAATTGATGTTACTCATTGATGGGCTCTAGTGTGTGTGTGGGTTTGTCTTACCAACTTGACGAGGTAACTAGACAAAAGAGTTTGCGTGTTTTGCCTTACCAAGGTACAAAAGACAAAAGAAACCCTTTACCTTGGTTGTTTTCCCAGAACTGTACCGGCAAAACGAGGTAGAAACCGTTAGTCCACACAAAGGACAAACAATGGGATACCTCGGTATGTAGGGTAAACAAGACTGTGTGTGTGTGTGTGTGTGTGTGTGTGTGTGGGTTTGTCTTACCAACTTGACGAGGTAACTAGACAAAAGAGTTTGCGTGTTTCGCCTTACCGAGGTACAAAAGACAAAAGAAACCCTTTACCTCGGTTGTTTTCCCAGAACTGTACCGGCAAAACGAGGTTGAAACCGTTAGTCCACACAAAGGACAGACAATGGGGTACCTCGGTATGTAGGGAAAACAAGACTGTGTGTGTGTGTGTGTGTGTGTGTGTGTGTGTGTGTGTGTGTGTGTGTGTGGGTTTGTCTTACCAACTTGATGAGGTAACTAGACAAAAGAGCTTGCGTGTTTTGCCTTACCAAGGTACAAAAGACAAAAGAAACCCTTTACCTCGTCTGTTTTTCCAGAACTGTACCGGCAAAACGAGGTAGAACCCGTTAGTCCACACAAAGGACAAACAATGGGGTACCTCGGTATGTGGGGTAGACAAAGATTGTGTGTGTGTGTGCTTTCACACACATGTGCATGCACATTTGCATGTGTATGTGTATACCGCTATATATATGTGTGGGGTGGGTCAGTCTCATTGGTGCGCTAAAAAGTTGTGTTCTCAAATTATGCAATTTATCATAATTTTCTCCAATACACTTGTGTTCCAAATAAAAGTACAGGTGGGAATTAAAGTTCGGGGTGGAATATTTATCAAAATTAAGTAAAAGTACAGACCCAAATAGTAGTAGTGGGTGGAAATCCATTGAGGGGGTGGGGGAGTAATGCTAGTTAATTTTATCTAAAAGCCTACTTATTTTCCAGTATTGCAGTCAGTTTTATTAATGAAAACTAATAGGCCTTTATGCATCATGATTACACATATGAATACACAGTGCTAAACAAAAGACTATCACACAGTCTGGTGAAGATTTACTAATTTGAAGATCTCTCTGTTAGAGGAGCAATTTTAATAAAAATACAGGCCCAAATAAGGTGCATAGAGGGTGGACACATTCCCTAAAATTTATAAACATACATGTATGTTTATTAGGAATGCAAGAGTATATCAGAATATATCATTATTTATGTTCCAAACCACTGAGAAAATGCTGTAAATCAACCCTAACAGGTTAACTACAGGGCAAGGAGCCTTTATAAGTTTTAATATGAGGTGAAATCTGTGCAGAAGTCACAAATAATACATGTTGGTGGACGGGTGGGTGTCTGATTCTCAGTGTGAAAAATATGCCGAACAATTTTTAGCTTACCTTGACAAAGTCAATCTGAGCTAATCTAATCGCTCTCCATCTGTCATCCATCCGCACCATGTTTTGGTCTTCTCCTCCAAAACCACTGGGCTAATTCAACTGAAAGTTTGTGTAAGTGATGGTCCCGAAGGGGCATTGCATTTTTGTTCAACTCAGCATACGCAGCCCTATAGGGAGGGGTGGGGGTAAATGCTCCAAAATATTTTAAAATCTTCTTCTCATGAACCCGTGGGTACAATGACTTGATATTTGTTATGGAGCTTCGTTTTGAGGCATAGAATCAATTTTGTTCAAACAGAGTTCGTGAAGCAATATTTAGCTTTGTAATGGGAGGGGTAAGATTTTTTTGGCCCCACCCAAAATTTCCATTTTCTGAACCGATGAATCTTTTAATGTTTGGTATACATCATTGTTATGAGGGTCAGATCCAAGATTGTTCATACCAAGTCCCAAGGTTAATGTTTGGGCTTTCATCTGAGACAATATGGGGGATAATTTTTTAAAATCTTCTTCTTGGACAGATCCACCAGTCAGAATGCTTTTGTACATTTCCAGGGGGTGGTGGGGGGAGGGGAGCAGATTCAAATTTTGTTCAAATTGAGTCCCTAGGTATATATTTAGGCTTTCTATGGTAGCCCAAATTTTAACTTAGTGCAATATGTGGACATTTCTTTAAAAATCGTCTTCAGATCCAACTGTTGGAATGCTTTCATATTTGGCATACAACATCTCTGAGGGGGTGGGGGAGGGGGGTCAGATTCAAGTTTGTTCAATTCGAGTGCCTTGGTTAATATTTCGGTTCCATATGGAAACCTGAAATTTAACTTAGGACAATATGAGGAAATTTCTTTGAAAATCTTCTTCAGATTTGCCTGTCAGAATCCTTTCATATTTGGTTTACAACATCTCCAGTGGTGTCAGATTCAAATTTTGTTCAAATTGGTTCCCAGGGTTAATATTTGGGTTCCCTATGGTAGCCTGAATTTTAACTTAGTGCAGTATGAGGAAATTTCTTTAAAAATCTTCTTCTTCAGATCCACCATTCAAATGTGTTCAAATCGGATCTGTAGGTGCATATTTGGGCACGCTATGGTAGCCCAAATTTGAACTTAGTGCAATATGAGGAAATTTCTTTTAAAATTTGCTTCTTCAGATCCACCAGTCAGAATTCTTTCATATTTGGTATACAACATCTCTAGGGAGGTCAGATTCAACTTTGTTCAAATCGAGTGCCTGAGTTAATATTTGGGCTCCCTATGGGAACCAGAATTGGTCATGTAGCTGAAAAATTATAAATTTTGTTTTCAGTACCTTCTAGAGGTGTGTAACTAAGATTAATCGACATAAGTTGTATCAAGGGGCTTCATAGGAGAGCTCCACATTTTACATTATGATTAACTGGAGACAAGGCATGATGCTTGGGCAATTTTTGTCACTCCTGAGGGGCTCATGGATTGACAATGCATTCCATGCAGATGGATTGCTTAATATAGATTCATTATTGGACTCTGTTTATATCATGTTCTGTTCAAGGTGAGCGCTTCAGGCCCTGTGAGGCCTCTTGTTCCTTAGAGGGAAGAGCAAGGAAAATATTCAAAAGATGGAACTCATTATGGGTTTTAGGATTCAAGATTACTAGAGATGTGTTGAGGCATGAATTATTGACATTCAGGAAATTTGCAGTGATGTTGAACTCTCAGAAAACACCTCTAATTTTAAATATTTTCTTGCTATGTCAATCAGAATATACATAAAATGTTGGATAAAACAGAATATCATAACTTGACATAGAACCAGGCCATTTAAAAAATTTTGGAGAGCGCAACGGTGTTATTTTCCTTCTGGATCTGTCTTGTGAATAAAATTCAGAAACTCGTTCTGTGTTATCTAATGTCGACTGGTCGTTCAAAACATTTTTCAAGCAACTTAATAATTTCACATGTATTCATACCTCAAAGTCAATATGGTTTTATATTGTAGGCGTATTCGGAGGATTGGACCTTCATGGAACAGATGTGGGAATAGCCTGGACTCGTTTGAGCACCACAGCAACTGCTGGAACCGATACCATAGTCCTGGAGGAACCTGTATTATGGGCTGTGGGGAATGAGATTTTGATCACATCAACTTCATACAGTGCCTGGCACACAGAGACCTTCAAAATAACTGGAATCTCAGCAGACAATACAAGTCTGACATTGAATAGCACTTTAGTTTATCGACATTTAGGTACTGATGCTTAAACTAACAGATGTTTGCTTTTATTAACCCTTCACTCAACACACAGGGTATCAAAATTTATTATTTTAACCCTTTACCCAACGTAACGGCCAAAACCGGCCAGCGCTATTCTCAAAAATCGCCAATTAATTTTCAAAATATTTTCATTTTTTGTCTCAAAAACATAGGTTATGACCCCTCGTTGGAACGAGCTTGTCGAGCTCGTTCCAACGAGGGGTCATAACCTATGTTTTTGAGACAAAAAATGAAAAAAATTAGTTATTCAAACAAATTTTTTGCAAGTGTCGTCTGCTTTTCATGTTAGGTAAAGGGTTAATTATTTTTTTCAAAAAATTTCAGTACTACCATATCATGTGACAATATTATTGGAACAAGCATGGTGAGCTGGTTCCAATAAGGGTGACTTTATATGGTTTTGTTGGAATTTTGTAAATAATATTTATACACCAACAGGCAACTTTTCTAGGAAAGCTAGTGGGTAGAGGCAAAATAACAAGGGACTGACAAATACAACAAAACCGATTTGAATTGAAAAATTGACTAAAAATCGCTTTTATTTTAAAATTATTTTGATTAATTATGTATACAGCAGTCTAGCCAAAGCATATTTTATGGTAATTGAACATAGGTGGGCGAATAATACGCCAAAGATGGAGATCAAGCTCGAGCACTAATTCCCTTTGAAAAGGTTGGAAAGCACCCAAGCTTGAGCATCATCACGCCCACAGGAAAGAGAACGTCTTGGGTCTAGACATGTTTTAATATGAAGGTGCTGCTATGAATGAAAATGGGGAAAGAAATCATTTCGGCCACTGCCCCAAGACAACAGGTAAGACTAATAGTCCCTTGTACTGACATAAAAAGCATGATCATAATTAAAATATCAATAAAATGTCAAGCGAAGTATATGAAATAAGCACACATATTTACATTAGAAAAATTTATCAACCCCACGTTCATTACAAGACAGAATTGTAATTGGCATGTTGTGGCCTAACCAGGAGTATAGGAAAATATGTCATAGTGCATGTAGCCAAAATGCGCATTTAAATTTTATGATGTAAAGCGCTCCTCATCATGTTGGCATGTCCCAGGAAGTCTGCCCCAAGGCGGCGAAGCTTCCATGCTATTGAGTAAAAGAATGATATTGCTTTAAGTCAAGTATGCGTCTGCCCCAAGGCAGCTACTAAATTGGCTCTGCAATCGTGCATGTTATCCAGTTGTATGAAGGGATGTGGAAGGAGATGAAATGACATTAATTATCTGACCCACACAAAGGTAAACGCATCGCCAATTATTTTTAGTGGAATTGACGTCTCTGCCTCAAGGCAACATGGAAAAGATTGGTGATGCGCTTATTCTGTGTGTCAGATGCTACTTAAGTATATGTGGTAGATAGGCTTGACTGTGGATATAATTCTGAAATGCGTTTGATCGCCACGTACCAAGCATACAAATTTGAGCATTCGAAAAACCTAGTTGTGCAGCCAAGGTGACTGCCCTTATACGGAAGCTATGGCCCTTAAACACACGAGTATCCAGGCCACAATAGGTAAGGCAACTTTTGAGAACAAGGTCAAACTGGCGACGAGTTACTGGTGAGATGCTGTGTATTGAAAACGGGCCTGATAGCTGTTCCCCGCACAGAGAGATAGTCAAGCAAGATGGAAACTGGATAATGATGAGATGCCAATGAAGCGAAGGAAATTGTGTGGGGATGAGTTTGTTTATTGTGTTTGAAATGTCTAAATTTGAGAGTGACTCGATTGGGGGACACTTGCACATCTGTGTATTGGAGCATGGAATGACTGTTGGCAACAGATGTAGGACAGAATTCCCCAATGCAAATGAATGAATAAAAGCGGTTGAAAACAGTGCCGCAAACAGTTTGTGTTCATATTCTGACTTCCAGCAGTGGTGAAGTGCATTGATCAGTTGACTGAGAAGCTCCTTTGTTATAGGAAGATGGGCATCAACTGATGGGTTGATCCGTTGGGCTCCACTGAGGATTTTGCGTTTTAGGAAACAACTTGTAGTGTCAAATAAATTATTGATTTTGTGGAAATACGAAATAGAGGAAATAATGGAAGATGGAGCGTAATGAGTCTTAAAAAGGTGTGCAATGAACAAACAAAGGATATAAACAGGCACAGGCCATGACAGGTTATAGCCAATAGAATTGCAAAAAGTTTCTAGCAGATTGCGAGCTGATAGGTATTGCCGACGAGTGTTAGGTGTTATTGTGCTGTTAATAAGCTGGCTTACTGTGTCAATAACATCTCTAGGGACAGATGCTGAGGAATCGGCATTGGTTCTGTTTCAGCATCTGGTGCCATGCGCCTGAAGTTGTCTACCTGTAGATGAGACAAAAGGTCGAGTAAGCAATTGTGTTTACCAAGAATATGTTTTGCTTTAAACAAAATATTGCATTGCAGACACACTAGCACCAGCTGCTGAAGAAGGGATAAAAGATCCTTGTCTATGGTGGTTTGTGCATTAATAACAGACACCACTGCCACATTATCGAAATGAAAAACAATGCATTTATTAACCAACAATGGACACCCCATATAAGTAAAGCCATGACAATGGGGTAGAATTCAAGGACTGCTATGTTTTTGTTCTGTTCAGATTTAGTCCAGGTCCCATAGAACCATTTACTTTGAAAAATTGCTCAAAACCTTTACTGGAGGTCGTGTCAGTGTAAAGGTTGAGCACTGTATTGTCTAACCAAAAACGAACCAGAAAAAATGTTTTCCCATTATACTCATTCAAAAAGGTTTTCCAAAGACAGAGGTCTTCTTTAACTGAAGATGTCAAGCGGATTTTGTAATGTGCAAGCTTAATCCCTATGGTTAAATTGATAAGGTGACGTAGGAATGCACGACCAGGGACTACCACGGAACAGGTAAAGTTCAAAAGCCCAATAACCGATTGTAGATTCCGAAGGCTTGCTTTTTCACATTTCAGGAGGAGGTCAGGTTGATGTAGACACTTTTGTAGCTTATCTGAAGGAAGCCTAGTACACATGGCATCAGTGTCTAACTCGATACCAAGAAATGTCATGCACTTTGAGGGAGGGCAGGTTTTGTCCTGGGCAATTGGTACACCTAACTTGGAGCATAAGGAGATAAAGCCTTGAAAATAGTTGGAACACAGAATTTTTGAGGGGGGCTACAAAAAAGAAATCATCCAACACATGCACCATTTTTGAATTCGGAATTTTTCTTTTGCTATCCAGTGAAGGGCAGTACTGGATGCCTCAAAGATATTGCAGGACAAGGAACTACCCATAGGCAGGCATTTGTCATAATAAAAAGCATTGCTCCAGCTAAAACCAAGAAGTGGGTAATCCTTGGGGCACACCGGAATAAACCTGAAAGCATATTCTATGTCTGTCTTAGCCATGTAACATCCTCCTCCTAATTCTAAAATAAAGTCAATGGCATCTTGAATTCATGAGTAGTGAACAGATTTGAAGTCACCAGATATAAAATCATTTACCAAAGAACCGGATGGGAAAGACAGATGGTGGATTATGCGGAAATGGCCAGTTTGTTTTTTGGGCACCACTCCTATGGGGAATTAATGTAGTTGGCAAAAGGTGAGCACTTAAAAGGACTCGAAATCCAGCCCGCCGAAATTTCTTTTTCTATTTGGAATTCATTTACGGAACATAAATTTGGTGCAGTTCTTGTCATAACAGGGCCTCCATAACCTAAGACCTTCAACAAAACCTGAGAGAAGGTATTCTCATTTATTTTGATCATAACCACATAACAACTTATCTAGCAATTGGTTATTTATTGTGCTTGGAAGTTGTGGTAGATTAGACTTGAGCGCCTGAGTGCCCATTGCCTTGGCGGGAGGCACTGTTACCTCAGAAGGGCCGTCAGGCATTGCAACTGTATGAGGCATGAGATTGGGAACATTTGTGGCAGGAGTGGGAATACCCGTATGACCCTTGACAGGATTGTCCCTTGTGGTACCTGTGACAGAAGCCCATTGGAATGTAGTTGTATTTCCTAGTTCCTTGGACAGGAAACGATATCTGGACCCTTGTTTGTGACGAACCCCTAGCTGCAGGGGAGGCATAGAGATAGAGTTCCCAAATGGTTTGTTCCCAAGAGATGGTGGGGTCACATTGATGCATGGCTCTAAAGTGCTGGTCATAATAAGCCCAATCGTAGTTTTCTGCCGCCATTTTATGATCCTAGCTTGATATTGAATGAGTGATTGGAAGTCGGAGGGGTATTTCTTTGTATATATGGACATGAAGACTTCAAAGGCACTGACCCATTGGTTAATGGAAGTCAGTGACTTTTGAGCCTTTGGTAACCATACAAGCGATGGAGTTGGGCCCTCAGTGTCACAGAGTGCCATTGAATAACTGGTGGAACCTGATGCATTAGGGAGAAGTATAGCCAGGTTAATAAATTCGTTGAACCAGATCTGATTTTTTACTTTCTGACTTACTAAGGATGTCAGTGACTGATTTGCCAAGATGAAGGACAGATTTGAACAATGACCCCTTGAAGACCTAGTGAGATTCATAGGTATGGGAGATTGAAAGGGGTTTAAGGTCACCGGTGCCTGAGGGGGTGTTGGGTAAACATGCCGATTACCTGAATTCTGTAACACATCTGCACATGCAACCGACAATTTTTCTTGAATATCTTTTTGAGGCAGAGTTCCGCCAGGCACTGGAACTCGAATCGTGACATATTGTTGCGACTGAATGAGAGGTACAGTTTGAGTCACCAGTGGCATGAAAGTTACAGTTTGTGATGTGATGGGCTGTTTGTAGATTGGTGTTGTGATACATGGAGTGGAGGAAGCACTGAATGTCATGGTGTTCCCTGGTGTGAACTGCCAAGAGTCCTGTTGACGAACATACCAGAAAATAAGTGGTCAGACAAGGACAATGTCAGGTACAAAAAGGACAATGTCTGACTGAGGTTTAAAATCATCAGACAAAATGTCTGATGCCAAAATTATCAATGAAGTTCAGTGATCAGAACATCATGCAATGCTCGAAATCATGTACATAACTAGCAAGCCTAAAATTAATGATTATTGTGATTTATGGTCCTGACAAGGTGGGAAGTTTGAAGAAAGTGACTGTACAACTCATCAGTATTAACAGCATGTGGAGGAATACGATTTGATATAGCCATACATGTACCTAAATTATATCTGAAGGATAATTCAGTTCCAATTCAGAATGAAACCAATCATACCTTGTTTGGCAGGGCTCATTGAGCCCTGCCCAACAAGGTATGGTTGGATAAATTCTGAGCAGTTTTAAGATGAAGGTACATGTACACCTAAAACACATTATTTTGAATACTCAAACTCCATTTTGTAATATGTCAGATATCATTCTTAAATGACAGACATGATTGATTTGGTGTCTGACATTTTGGTTGGAAGCGCAATGAAAATTATTTTCAGGCCTGTTGACGAATAAATAGGCACAGAAGTGATTGGTGGAATATGCACAGTTTGTGACTGGATATGATGACCTTGGCTACCATTAGCACTGTATTGTGGTGATACAGGTCTGGTGGATATTGAAATGGTAGGATGGTAGGAATTGTTGGTGGCACAGTCAGAGATTGAAGAACAGATGTATGTGTTTGTAATTGAATATGATCTCTGTGTGCAGGGTGTGACAAGTCCATAACTTGCTGCTCATGCTGGTTATTTGATGGAAGAGAAACTATTTGTTCAGAAGAATTGATCTGATTTGAAGACAAACCAAGTTGACTGAATGCTGAGGCTGCTCGAGTACGACACTGCCATCTTTGCTGTTGGGTGGGCTTATAGGCCTGAGTAAGTCCATCCTGCAACTGTGCTGCTGTACATTTCTGTGGCATATCTGAATCAGAGAACAAACGGCAGAAAAATCGGCCTTTGAAGAAAGAGCTCACATGGTTGTAAGAATTGAAAATGTAATGCAATGCTGTGAACTGAAGGTTATGTATTTTAAGCAATAACTAGAATATATATATATATATATAGCCAATGGAGGGTAAGGATACCCTTATCAGTCTGACAGTCATTCATGTAGGCAGCATATTTCTGGCATGAATTATCATAGTAGGAAAGCAACCTTTAAAATGTCTAACTTTTTCTGAGTCACCATTGCCCTTGCAAAATTGTTGTGCTACGGCAATGGCCAAGGCATATTCATTGAGAACACCTTCATTGAGAAGACCATTCATACATTGTAAAAGAGGCTAACTACTATGGCAACTTGTCATTGCGATTTCAATTTAGCATGGCAAATTGCGATGACATTGCCAATTGCCACTTCCCCTACGTTGTGAAATATGGTGGGGGGGGGGGGGGGTGCCTCTGGGGAATGGGTCTGAAGTAGACTCTACCAGTGCTGCTTTATGAATTCTGCCTAGCCCATCAGATTGGGACTTGCCAATGATGCCTATGAATATAGACTAACCCATCAAATTGGGTGGTTGTAGATACAGTGAGGCATCTCATCCAATAAATTGGGTGAAATGAGGCCGAAAGTGTGTGGGGGGGGGGGGGGGGGGGGTCAGGCATGTTTCCCTACCCAAAAGTAGTGATAACCCAATGGAATAAAAGATGAAGCTGCCCAATAGTGCAGAGACTGGTAAACCTAGATAGTAATAGTAATAAATTGTTCTTATATAGCGCATCCCACGAGGCTCGAAGCGCTTTACAACATAAAAATACGCACATGTGCATAAATACACATGTATACATATACACACATATGTACATACATTAGTTACCATAATACAAGACTCATTTTTGAAAGTCTGCAGTGATGTCTTCAATTTAATTAAGATTGTGTGGGAGGTGAAGCCTGAAGAGATGGGATTTCAGTGCACTCTTGGATGTATTAAGAGTAGGCATCTTCCAGGGTTCAGGTGGTAGTGAGTTCCAGACTTTAGGGTCGGCGAAATGAAATGCGCAACGACCAATGCTTACATAGTTTGTATTCGATAAATATAACTTCTGTGATCCAGATCGAAGTTCACACCTTTGAGCGTGCTCAGACAGCAGGTCGGAGAGGTACGGTGGCAAGGACTTCTCAAAGTGCTGGCAACAAAGAACAGCTAATTTGTAGTTGATACGGGCACGAAGTGGCAACCAATGTAGTTCTTTAAGGATTGGGCTTACGCATGACTATGTGTGTGGCTGAATTCATGATACGTTGAAGACGATTAAGCTGGTCATTCGACAGCCCCACAAGAAGTGAATTTCAATAATCAATCCTAGAGAGGATTGTCGAAGAAGCTACCTTTTTAGCTGCTTCGGGTGACAGATAGGGCCTCAGCTGTCTAAGCCTCCTGAGTTCGAAAGACAGGGAAAGCCACATGTTGTTCAAGTGAGCCTCCATGGATAATTTGGTGTCCAGGTACACACCAAGATTTCATGCTTTATCGGTAACCTGAATGCTGCAACTACCGATGCTGATACTCGAGATACTACTACTAGCAGTCCAAGGGTAAAGAGGGTAACAGATGATGACTTCGGTCTTATCATCATTCAGTTTTAGATTGTTATCAAGCATCGATGCTTTAACAGCCATGACACAGGCTTCAGCATTGGATACAAGAATGTTGATATGATTGATTTGAACAGACTTGTATAGCTGTGTGTCATTAGCAAATATGTGGACTAACATGCAATGTTTCCTGATGATGTCACCTATTGGCATGGTGTACAAAGTGTACAAAACAGGCCAAGTACAGAGCCTTGTGGTACCCCATATTCAAGCTGCCGATCGTCGGACAAGATGTCACCGACTATGACAGACTGGAAGCGACCATTCAAGTGAGAGCGAAACCAGGACAAAACTGAATTTGTGATACCAAAGGTAGTGGACAATCTTTGCAACATGATGGAATGGTCAAGGGTATTGAACACAACAGAGAGGTCAAGTAGTGTAATGATTGTTGTCAATCTACTGTCTTTTGCAGTGAGAAGATCAGAGCAAATTTGCACCAGGGCGGTTTCAGTGCTATGGTTGGGACGATATGCGGACTGAAATTTTTGCATGAGGTTGTTTTTGTCAAGATGGTTTTCAATTATGGTTCTAGGAAAGCCAATGGAGAGACTGCCAATGGAAAGTAAAGGCAGTATGAATCCACGATTGAAACTATTCGTCATCGGAATACATCAATATAACTGTTGACCAATGAGAAACGAATACTAAGCCTGCAAGGCCTGGCCTGACCGTCCTTCGTAGCCAGATATATCCTCAACTGTAAAAAGTTTGGCATCCACTTATCTGTAGTCAATATACTGTCAAAAAATCACTATCCTTAGTTGCTCGGAAGAAAGCTGTGGCCGCTAAACAGTGGTTTAATGGAACATCACTCACATAACTGAAAAAGAAAAAGAGCAGCAGATTCGGCTCGAACCAATACAAAATACAATAACACCATTAGAAACACACAATAATGTTGGGCACATGCAGGCAGAAATGTAGGCAAGACACACCGCCACTGGGAATTGCACACAGGCAGGTATGAGGACGAAAGGGCATTACAATTCCGTGTTAGGGAGGGAAGGGAGGGGTTAGAAAATCAATACAAAGAGTATACTTGGAGAGCTTCCATCAAGCTTGGCGATAATTTAGCACATGGTGCGCAGTCTTCGAAACACGCATTCACTCGCTTGCATAATTATGCAATGGGCCCCGCCCAGGCGGATCATGCATTGATAATATTCGGCAACTTCGAAAACACGGTGTGGATTACAGTGCAATGACACACAGTGTTTCTCTCCCATCCATAATGCATTTTTTCCTCCAGTGGGAAAAAACATGTTATGGAAGATGAGATGTAGGTTTTTAAACAGAGAACGATAATCGTGTTTGGATCGAAATTTGGCAACAGCTTTATTACATTTAAGAAAATAATTAACAAATTAAGTGAATGCACGAAAAACATATTGGCCAGGCCCTGTATATCACTATTTAAGCCGGACGAACCAACAGGCGTCCATGTCCGACACACGTAGACCACTAACCAAAGAGTGGTAACACACACTGCAGGAGATAAGCCGTGCATCAAGCTTCTCTGCGGAAGGCACAGAGAAGAATCTCCGCTAGGAAAGCCAATGGAGAGACTGCCAATGGAAAGCAAAGGCAATATGAATCCACGATTGAAACTATTCGTCATTGGAATGCACCAACATAACTGTTGTCCAATGAGAAACGAATACTAAGCCTGCAAGGCCTGGCCAAATGGATGTGACTATACAAATCTACAGCCAAGAACCCCCATCGGAAGCTCCACACATCCCAGGAGTGAACATTAAGAAAACTGAAAAATGCAAATTACTTACCCAAATGTTAGAGTGTCAGAGGTAAGAAAGCTCTCTAAGGCCCCCTGTAGAGTATTGAGATAAATATCATTACCGATATCGTATAGATGAGTGCCATCCATGCGGTAAAGGCCTATAACTTTGGATGTAATGTCGGCATGTTTAATGACCCCACCGCTTTTGCTGGAGACGAATTTGGCTAATTCTCTGTTTGTTCGTTTCCGGGCTCGTTCATTGGCCCGGGCATTGTGGGCCCCATGTCAATATCTATGCAGTAGAATAAAAGACCAAACAGGGGTGCAAATGGGCATAGTATTTATAAGAGTATCAATGTCCGCTTTCATCTGCCATCTTAATTTGCCATAGCCTCCTGATGTGAGGTCGTTGGAGCCAAGCTGAATTACCAGAAACTGTGGTGGAGGTACCATTTTTAAGTCCTGCTGAATGCGAGGTAGAAGATCCTGTCAACACATTCCTCTGAAACCATGCCATCTGAGTCATGCCCCTATCTCTTGGAGTTGAAACTGGCGGCCAACCGGATGAATATCGGCCTGGCGCTTAGCCCAATACACAATAGAGGATGCAATTAACCACACATCTGAAAATTAATGTCAAAATTATGAGTTACCCATGGATGACAAAACAACATGAATAAATACTCAGGCGGCTTTATAATTTAGGAGCGGTAACCCTAATATATCGTTTAAAGGCGTTGGAGCGCCATCTGCCCCATGTCTGGATTGTGGCACTATCCACGCCTTGTAAGTTAGCATGTGTTGCTGCACCGATGCAAAAACTGTGATTTAAATCCCATTGGATCAATACCCAAGCTGCAGAGGGTATGCGAAAGGACCGCCGAGAATTGATAAGTAGTCATTGGGCTGGCATTGGCATGGCAAAACAAGTACGGGCAGCCAGTGGGGCGAATTGTCAGATATGCCTGCATAGTGTGAACAGGACAAATGCTGTTTGGTTTCTGTGCAGATTTGAATCAGTACAGTTGTTGCGTTGATCAGTTTTTGAATGCCTGAGCCTGATTGAACAGAAAGCTGGAGTAATTGAAATGTCCTGGAACAGCAGGGCGTGGCTAACTGTATGGCTAGTGGAATTTACCACGAGTTCACCAACTCTGAAAAAACCCAAAATGCAGGGAGGTAAGCCGGCAAAATAATTTTGTCTCATATGCAGACAAACACACCTCCCCCAAGGTGGCTATCAAGTGTGGAAGTAACTGTAAAGTAATAGTGACCGCCGGACACCTTCAACCATTCACCGTATTTGATAATTTTGAGTGGGATCACTTTCAATGGACAATTTATGATAAAACGCAATTCCCGCTAAATAAGAAGATATCGTGGATGCGGCCATGTAGTTCAGTGACATATATGCTACATAGCGAGCGACGTGATCTACTGGTACCTGGAAGGTGGTCTGCAGCTTGTGTGCCACACGAAATGCCTGGAAAGACTTTGTGGGTGTTAGCTGACAGTGATGCCTCAATTATATACCTTAATTCCCATTATATATCTGCCATATGTCGTCTGGGAGCAGGTCTGGTTCGTGGTTTTCTGCTGGTGCCATCTGGTGGAACTTGTCGAACTGAAAATGAGAGATGCTATCAGCTAGTGAATTGCTTTTGGATTCGATGTAAGTTGCCTTAAGGGATATATTGAACGTTAACAGTTTCAGGACCAAAAAACGCATTAAACACATCACAGGCTTACATTTTGAAGTTTGCTTGTTTATTGAATGAACAACGGCCTGATTGTCACAAAATAAAAGTATTTTGTAATTAGTTAAATCAAAGCCCCAGATCGCAGTTGTCACTACCACCCGAAATAGTTCTAAAAATGTCAAATTCCAAGCCAGATTCATGGCAGCAAGGGGGCCACTTCCCATAGGTCCATTTTCTGTTCAGGTAAGCCCCAAAGCCTTTCCCAAAACCACCAGCCATGTCTGTGAACAGATTCCAGTCGCTGTCTTTTAGCCACAACCTGTGTTGAAACACTGACACACCATTAAACTGTTGAAAGAATAATTGCCACATACGTAAATCTTCACGCATGCCTGCAGTGATTTTGACCAAATGGTGTGCTTTTTTAACGTGGCAGATGCCATCAATTAGCCGCCTACAGAAAGCGCGACCAGGCCGAACAGCCTTGCTTGCAAAATTCAAAGAGCCAATTAAAGACTGCATCTCCCGCAACTTGAGTTTTTTGCAAGATAATGCAAAATCAATTTTGGCAGAAATTTCAGACAATTTTTGAGTGGGCACTTGTACAATCATTTTTACGGTATCAATTTTGAGGCCGAAGTAAGTCAGTGTTGTTGCCAGACCAGCTGTTTTGTCATCTGCAATCGGAATACCTAGATGGTTGCATGTATTCTCAAACTCTGCGAGTGTATCCTTGCTGTGGGATGAACTAGCGTCGCCGCCAAGTAAAAAATCATCTAAATAATGTTTAACATTTGGATTACCAGTTTTGCTTATAATTAACCACTTGAGAAAGGTTAAATATTTTATCAAATAGGGCACACAAAATACTGCAGCCACACAGTAAGCATTTGTCAATGTAATATTGGTCACCAAATTTGAAACCCAACTGATCCATATCAGGTGGGTATACTGGTAAAAGACGAAATGTTGATTTGAGGTTTTGCGTAAGCGGTTTCGGAGCCGCACTTGTCTGATTCAAACCATAGTCAATGAGCGACCTCATCTGCGAAGTCATCACCAATAACCATGAGTTAGGATCAATCTGCGTCCAGGGCTGAAAGGGGTTTCGGGCGCATTTAAAATGAAACTGCTAGTCATATGTCGCCATGCCAAACCGCCACATTTTGACGCGGCCCACCGAACTGTGTGCAAGTATTTCAACATCGCGACAGCCACCTCGACATCTGCATGATGTGAAATATAGATGGACATATAGATCATAAAAGCATCTCTCCAGGTTTCGATTTTGTCAATTTTTTTCAATTGATTACGGGGACCTACCCCTAACATTCCAGACGGGAACACAATCAAATTACCATGGGGGCGTCCATATCTGATAACAAATCCCGGTCGAGCAACGAGGAAAAATCAACATATTCATTACAAATAATTTGGTCCTGAACGACTTTGGAAACATGCGCCCCATGGCCGTCGTCCACGCTCACTACTGGAGCAGGGTCAATGTCTTCATTGCAGTCGGTGACACCAAACAAGGAGGGCATCAAATCGGGTGTTATGCTATCCTTACCTACATGCCCGTTCTTGGATTGTGAATGTGCAGCCACATCTGCGCCACACAGACTAGTGACACCATCTGAGTCCGATTCTGAATCAACATCCTATGAAACAAGATGTCTTTTTGAAGTGCTGCACCCTGATGGTTGTTCCGGTAGACGTTTGTTGCACTTATCAGTATTTTTATGTGTTGACGAAACAAGATTTCTTTTTGTGGGATGCACTGTAGGCTGCTTAGCAGCCCATGTCTTCTGCACGACTGGACGCTTGACCTTGGGTTGCGCGACGTTAGACTTAGCTCTTTTAACTGTAGTAGTGTGAGATCTGGAGTCATGGAATGACTCGGTGGAAGCTCGCTTGTTGCCATTACTGGAAATGTCTGGTGCGTGTTTGCACTGTGGGTTGGGACAAAGCCCTCTAGAATCTCTACGGCATCCTGACATTGCACTGGAATGAGCAGAATTTGCGTGTCACAAACCAATTAAATCCAAGTAAATCCAACAATGAATTTGCACATCCGTCGAAAATGCGAACAAATTGTCAAACAAAAACCCTTTCCTGGAATTGCACTATGCTTTTATAACGTATGATGTGAAGTATTGAGCCATGGTTAGAAAATTAATACAAAGAGTAATTGGAGAGCTTCCATCAACCATAGCGATAATTTAGTACATGGTGCACAGTCTTCGAAACATGCATTCACTCGCTTGCATAATTATCCAATGGGCCCCTCCCGGGCAGAACATGCATTGGTAATATTGGGCTGTTTCGAATACACGGTGTGGATTACAGAGCAACGACACAGAATGTTTCTCTCCCTTCCATAATGTGTTTTTTTCCTCCAGTGGGAAAAAACATGGTATTTTGGATAAAAACGGTAGGCCTGACATGGGACGATAGTTCTTCAAATCGTTTGAATTAAGACCTTGTTTTTTGAGAAGTGGTGTTACAACCGCATGTTTCAAACATGTCATTACATAACCGTGTTCAAGCGAGTGGTTCATGATTAATGGTTGTATTAAGTCGTCAATGAACGAGTAGATTTGTTGGTATAGGATCAAGTGAACACTTTTTAGGTGGCGATGAGAGAATTACATTTTTGACTGTTTCACTGGAGACTGGTTGAAATGCGGCAAACTTGTCGCCCACAAATGGTGAGAACATTGCCTCATTGTGGTCGCAGTATTCGAGACCCTCACAAATCCGCACAATCTTGTCACTGAAAAATGTACTAAAAAGGTTAGGAAGGTTATCTACAGGAACATTTTTGGGGTTGTCACTGAAACATTGAGATCGCACATCTCGAAGTAGCGAACAAACAATCTTGTGCTGTTGTATGTAAAGCTGACAATCACATGGGCGCTTATGTTTACGCCACTTTCTTTCAAGTTTACGGCGATTCTTTCTAGCATCTTTTATTTCTTTGGTGATCCAGGGTGCGGAGGTAGGATGATTAACAAGACGAGTCATGAATGGGGCATGTTCGTCCAGTATCGTGCATAAAACAGTAAACAACTGCCCAGCTGTATACTCTGTAATGTTCACAGTGGGATCAATAGGAACACGGTCTATGATGTCTTTCTTGAATCAGTCAATGTTTATGGTTTTAAGGTTCCTAGACTTCACACTTCATAGTTTTATAGTGGGTTTTGCAGCATCAAGTTTGAGAAGAATGACATAGTGGTCCGAGATCACGTTGTCCTTGCTAACAACCAGTTCTCGTAGGGATGAGTCTGATTCCCTGGTGATAACCCAGTCGAGGGTATGACACCCAACATGTGTTGGCACATCTACGAGCTGGCATAGGCTGGGGCCGGCCAGAATTGATTTAATTGAACGTACATAAGTATCTGACATCGAATCGTGGTGGAGATTAAAGTTGCTCAGTATGACGAGATGGTCACTTGAGCTGCTATAGTCACTGATAAGCTCAGGGAATTGGTGTGTGAACATGCTGTTGGTGAGTTTATTTGTCTTGCTTGGTGGTGGCCGATATAGGCAGATGAATGTTGCGAGAGACCCATCACAATTCACTCTGAATTCACATGCTTCAAACGAGGTGCAGCAGTCGAGTGTTAACGAAACAGTAATGATTGACCGGTTGACAAGGGCAATGCCCCTCCCTTACCTTGCCTCGGGCACGAGTGTATTTCATAGCCCAGTGGTCTTATTTCGTGTGTTATGACATCATCACCGGTGGGATATAGCCATGTCTCTGTTATAAATAACATGTCTAGATTGTTATCATCAATCAAGTCATAAATCTTCGATGTTTTGTTGCGAACTGATCTCGCATTCACTAGGCACATAAGCATATTTTTGAATGAAAATAATTCCTCAACCGTTTGGATCATAATAAAATTATTCTTGTTATAACTCTGTGGTGTTGATGTGCGTGGGCGATTAGAAGGGGCAACGTAGCCCGTTCGCGTCTGCTCGGGGTCGCCTCTTCTTTTGCCCCAATAGCGCCTCCGTGTAGCCTTTGAGTATTGGTGGTTAAGCTCAGTCCCAAGAAATGCGCCCAGGCAAGCATGGTTAGACTTGGTGTCGAATTATAGTTTGCATTTATATTCATCAGTTGATCTCTGGAGTAACACATATTTTCACTTACTGCGAGCACTGACAATGTATTGTATTCAACACTGGTGAGTACTGTTCGTCTGACTTTGTGTTCACTGACTGGAACATGAATCCAATCACAATACGACTGAAAGTCAATGTTTTCAAGATTAAAAATAAAAAAAATCATGAAAAATAAGAATCCTTGGAACATAATTTTACACTAAAACGTTGTGAAATAACAGCGGAATTCTCGAAGCTGAATTCCAAGCTCCTTTTCTCAATGGTCTTGCATATAATAACTTTTACATTCAGAGCAAATTATAGCTGCTGCCTGCTAAGCACTGCCACTTGTGTTTTTTGAAGCCATCATCACTACCATGGCGCAGAGGAACACTTAGTTGGAAGTTGAATTTCCCATCAAATTGGGTTCGTGCCTCATGCGATATGTAATTACGGATGCCTTCAGCCCAACATTAACCCGGTTAATGGATGTAGCCGGAAGTCCCCATCAAATTGTGTCAGAATTATGTGATCAGTGGGTAATGATATATAAGTGGGGCTTACCATCAAATTGGAGATGCCAAAGGCTGCATAAAATTAAAAATTGCACAAAATTGAAGTGAGAAATGTTCTAGAGTGTCAAGACTTCTCTGCTGTTGGCATTTGTTTTTGGGGTTTTTTTTATTTTGGAGCCTGTGCAAAGAGGCATTATTTCCGGCACATCTCATTCAAACAGAAGAGTATGGCACCTCTGATACTGCATGAATAACGCTGCATGCTTGGCTGGATAAAATGCACCCCATCCACTAAAAGATTAAAACCTTGTCAGTGCAAGCGTTTGTGTTTCCAGTAATGAATAACGGGATCAGTCCGGCAGCACAACTGAAATGTAGCAATTAAGCATATCAAATTGTTGGTTAAAAATTGATGTCGGCTTGCCCCCTCTAACATTGGTACGAAAAAAGGCTTGACACACAACTAAAATGGCCCTTGGATGATTACACAGAAGCAACCCCGCAAGTTCGTCGAGTTCACTGCCCACTGATTCTGGGCGAGAATTATACAAATCATTAGAGCCAATTTGTGATGTGAAAATATGTGGTTGAAATGTTGTGAGAGCAGGTATGAAACTTTTTACATCCGCGACTTTCGAACCGCTTTTGCCAAAGAGACAGACAGTGATGTCACAGCCATTATGTGATGGGAGATCAAGTTTGGTGGCATAATTGTAGTAAGCATCCAAACATTTGTCATAGCGGTTAAAATTTTGTGGATATATAAAATCAGCCAATCGGGATATGAAAGAATGGCCGATGACTGCGGCACAAACTTCTGGCAGCTCCATTGCAAAGTTGGACAAATTAGTCACGCTGATAAAGCGATGTCAAACAAACTGTTCATTATACCCCCTGCAAACAAAGTTTGGGGGTGGTATATAGGAATCACCCTGTCCGTCCATCTGTCCGTCTGTCCATCCATCGTAAGTGCAACTCCTCCTAAACCGTTTGAAGAATTTTCATGAAACTTTACACAATGGAAGAACTCCATATGGCAATGTGCATGAAGCAATATAATTCCGTTCTGACATTTCCAAGGGGAGATAATCTGTCCGTCTGACCATCCTTGTAAGCGCAACTCCACCTAAACCATTTGAACAATTTTCATGAAACTTTACACAATGGAAGAACTCCATATGAAGATGTGCATGAAGCAATATAATTCTGTTCTGAAATTTCCAAGGGGAGATAATCTAACTTATACCGTCTGTCCATACTTGTAAGTGCAACTCCTCCTAAACCGTTTGAAGATTTTCATGAAACTTTACGCAATGGAAGAACTCCATATGAAGATGTGCATGAAGGAATATAATTCCGTTCTGACATTTCCAAGGGGAGATAATCTAACTTATACCGTCTGTCCATCCTTGTTTGAGAATAGGATGAATATAGGTAATAAATTCTTACCATAAGTAATGCTGCACTTGAAATCCGTGAAATAGGTAAATGTTTGACCTGCTGTAACTTCAAAAATAATGTTAGAATGACTGCTGCCCGGTACTATAATTTGGCAGAACACCACTTGAAACCTGCCGAGAAAATAATCCACATTTCCATTGGACAGTCTCGCAGGATCAAAGGGACCGGTTGAGTGGTCATTCCCATATTCTTGCGCGATTGTTTTATGACCTAGAGGGGAGTTCCCTAAATGAATGAATTTGTACAGTTATTTAATAAAATGGGATTCAGTATGATTAAAATTAAAACTGGACCTGAAAAGGTGGAACCGATAAGGCATTGGGAATAGGCAAGTAATGATATCTGATTCCCAGACGAAGTTTGTCGATTGCTTTAATGCATTAAACCTGCTGTTGCATAAATACAGATAGTTCCATTATTGAAACTATCTAGCTATATTGTTTTTTAACTGCTTAATCTGTAAATTAGGCTGGTGGATGTGGTCATTTTGTTTGGATGGAATAATTTTTAAAGAAAATTTTTCTCAAGTTGATAATCCAGTTACATCAGTGCACCAGTGTCATTGATAGAACTTCAGCTGTTCACAATTGTACCTTGACCACTGTTATATAAGCAAGTGCAGGAAATGCAAATGCCAAATATTAATTATAGTTTCCTTCCAAATATCCTGTGAAAAATAGAGGATGTCTAATCTGTTTTAGTGAATTACAGGAATTATCTCATAAGTGTGGATCAGAAAGTTTTATTTTTTCACAAGTGTTTGCTGTGCAATATTCAGCCCAATTCGACTGCAAAGAGTTTCAAGACAATAACAAAAAGCTGTTGATCGTCCCTTTAAAGTGACCTTCAAGGCGACGTCATGCACCAGAGCTTAACATCATTTAGGAAGCTACTGAAAAAATTCATTGTGTGGAACTGAAAATATTATTATTATTATTACAAACTCATGAGATAATTCCAGATACTGACTAAAATAGAGTAGATTTTCATTTTTATTATATTCTACGAGACATTTTATTTCATAATATTCAGCCCAGTTCGACCCCAAGTGCATATGTTTCAAAACAATAACAAAGATCAGCTGATCATTCCTTCAAGGTGACATCATGCGCCAAAGCGTCGATGGATTTCAAGAAATATCTTAGATAATTTGCGATAATTCACAGACTAGTATATAGTAGAAATCTTATTTTCTTATTTCTGATTTCATCTCACAGTGGAATACAGTTGAACAGGAAACAAATTTGCCAGTGAAAAATATTCAGTTAACAGGAGCATTCAGTTCACCAGAATATGATAAATTTGTTACATTCTGGTGATAAATTGTTTTTTTTTATTTTCTATTCTATGTTGTTCGACACTGCTCATGGAGTTCTTTGAAAACAAGCTATGCAGATGAAATGCCATGACTAAATAAAACTGCAAAGCTGAAAGACTTGTGAGATGTGAAAATTTTGTTTAGTTTTACAAATCACAGTTTTGTTTATTAAATTAACAGGGTTTTATGTTATAAACTTTGTACAATTAACATGCCAAATTTAATTTGTGCTAAAGGTGTTATGCAAATCATTTGGTCCTTGAAAATTATATTCAGTAAGAAGATCTATTATAGATGGTAATTTCCAATTAAGTGGGTTCTGCTGAATTGTTTGATAAATATGGACAACTTATACTTACTACCTGACACCACTCTCTCTACCGGGACAAGAGAGGGAACTGGTGTCTCTGTCTTACATAGATAGCAATTGAAATAAAATCCATGACTGCAGATATGTCCATATATCTTACCTCCTGCAAATATCTGGGAATTTCATTAGTTCAAAGACATCACATGCAGACTGCATATAAAACCATATACTGCCTGTCAGCATCAATATACGCTGACAGCTATGGGTAATCTCCCCTTTGTTCATTGATTATTCAAAATGGCGGCAGCCAATAAACGCTTCAAGTTGAAAGATTGAGTGTTGGAAGCCCATATTTGGTCTGAGGTGCAGGTTAGGCACCTTAAAAGGCTTCATATTCTGTGGATGTGTGTCATGTTACCTTCGAAATGAAACTGTTTGGTATGTATGAATTTGCCTTGTTACAATTTATGGGAGCATGCCTGTAGGCACTCTCCCATAAATTGCAACAAGGCAAAGACACGTGAACACATTGTGAGAATTCTGTTGAATTATAGTAACTGTTGTTATTAGTTCTGTGCATCGATGCTGCAGTCGGTAAGATATATTCGTTACACAGTTTGTTGGTGGTCTAATATGGTATATATGGTGTCAGTTAATTCCATATTGGACTTGAGTGAGTCCAATATGGAATTAACTGACACCATATATACCATATTAGGCCACCAACAAACTGTGTAACTAAAAATATCTGGGTTCCTTTGTCCTTGCTCATTTGACTCAACTTACACAGGAAATTTGGTTTGATAACTATAGAAATATTACCAGACAGAGAGGAAATTTAACAGAAAAAATGGAAGCATCTTTTGAATTCTAAATTGTATGAATTTTTATTTTTGTAAAACAAAACATTGTTTGTACACATCGATAAGGAAATATTAGGAAATACTAATTTGGCATTAAAAAATCCAAAAATACCCAACAAATAAGGGTTCTTTCCAGAAACACAAGAGCTTTATTCTTCATGATGAAACATTTGACACTATATTATTTTGAGTTTTGTCTGACCAGTTTAATAAAAACCCAGATTTATCAGGTGGTCGGGTGAATTTATCTAAGTGTGGATCCTGATTATTACTCATTATTGATTTGACCAAGCCTTGCATCTATATCTTTTTTTCAAATTCAATTTCTATCCAATGTCAAGACATGATTCCGGCTCAAGATTTGAGCAAGAGCAAGAATGAAGGTGTTTTAACTACATGTTTAGATGCAGATTTGCAAGAAATTCATTTATTAACTGGTAGATTGCTGAATTATTTTGTGTTGTTAAATTTGTTCAAGGGTGTTTGCCTTGTTACAATTTATGGGAGAGTGCCCAAAGGCACTCTCCCATAAATTATAACGTGGCAAATCCCAACAGACTAAACAATTTTACTTCCAAGATAACATGACGGATATCCACAAAATATGAAGTCTCTAAGTTGGGTACCCACACTTTAGAATAAAGCCCAAATATGGGCTTCTAGCACTCTACCAGTTAACAGAGACAGCAGGCATAACATTACAGTCAGTAGGGATACACCAGAATTGAAAAGTGGTTTCTAATGCATCAGCTCCTTTGCTGTGGATTGATCTCACAACTTTTAAGCCTCTATGAAGTCATTAGGACAATCAAAAAATTTTTGTGTAAAAACAAAAATGTTGTGGCCATGGCTACACCAGTAGCACTGATACCATTGATTTTGTTATGCTATTATATATACACATGTAGTGCATATCCAATAAATAGGTCAAATTTGTACAGAATGTGTGGCAAACATTTATGTGTATGACACTTATATGTAATTAACCATCTGCACACTGATGTTGAAACAGGTAAATTTAAAAAAAAACATTTTTTCCCATAACTATTCAATCTCGTTTGACAGAGCTCAATGAGCAGTGGAATTTATAGCTGCATTTGGGAAAAATTTGTGGATTGAAATTTCACAATTTCAACATCAATGTACAAAGGGTTAGCATGGTTCTTCCTTTATCTAACCTGACTAGATGACACATACAAAACAGTTTCTTGATTCACTAAATAATTTAATATTTTGGGTAAAAAATTTGATAAATATGATTCTTTTACTAAAATTTATATTAAAATTGAATCCTTGTGCACTTTTTTCACATTGTTTATGTGAGCATTTGAAATTTTTCTTAAACCACGTCCACTAAATTTGTTTAGAATCTTGGTAAACTGTGGCACCAATTATATTTACTGATTTCAGATTTGAAAATTTCCTGTAATATAGCAACTCATTTGAGTTCCTCTGAGATTCACAGTACAGTGAATACAATAATTAACTGCTTTGACCCAATGTGTTTCATTGTTATTTTTTTCTATCATAAAATAAGCCTCCCACACTCCCTGCTTTCCCAAGAAAGAACCCTGTGAAGTGAAGCGAAAAGAGCAGGATTAAATGTGGCTTTACTTGACATACATGTGTTGTGGTTATGATATAGACATAGATTCTGAAAGTGACCTTAAACATCAGGATAGGTATGGATGTTAATTAAAAGTGACCTTAAACACCAATGAATAAGAAAAATATTCCACATTCAGCTTGAGAAAAATATTTATATACCCAACTTAGACTGGTTAACTTGTATCAATATACATGTATCTTGCTTGGCAGAACTTGTCGCCCCAACGTCATCACTTCACTGAACCACCTCGTAAGGATGAACCACAAATTGACATGCTATGGCTTCTTTTTAGTTTATGGGAACTGTTGTAAAAGCAACTAAAATGTTTCAAACAATGATTTTTTTATTATAACTTTTTCCAGGGTATAGTGAACTATTGCCGACCAATCAAACCTTTAAGATGGCAGCAAAAGCTGCTCTTCTCACTCGTAACATAAAAATTGAAGGAAAAGAATATCCAGAAATGGAAAAACAATCGTTTGGAGCCAGGATAATTGTTGGAGTGACAACTGATATAACAGCTTCATATATAGGTATATAACTATTTATGTACTCCATCTTATAGAAAAATGGAAACTTCTCTTAGTCTTTAATCTTCTATAACAAGTTACAGAGGATAGATAATAAATTGCTATAGTGAAGACACTATCATGGCTCTATTGAAAAGTACTGAAAAGCACTTCAGTGGCTTTAAGCTGTGGGCATTAGCTTGTTGTCTGAGCAGCAGTAGATAAAGACATTTTGATATAAAATTGTTTTGTTACAATTTATTGGAGAATGCCTATTGGCAATCTAATAAATAGTAACAAAACAATTATTGATGAATAAAATCTTGTTAAACTAAGGCTCCCCTTAATGGTAGCATTGCATCTTTGAAAAAATTACTCATGTTACAAGTCACCTTTGAAAAACAATTTAGCGCTCTACCAGTTAATAAGCAAGAAAAAACATATATTTGTCTTATTTTTCATATTTACCCGTTTTGCCTTGTATTTTGGATATCTATACCATATGAAAAGCCCCCCCCCTTTTTTTTTAAATGAAAAGAAGCACTTTAAAGTCTGAATAGAGTGTAAGAAAATAATATGATTAATGATTCATTTTGTCTTGAACATTCCAGACGATATTGTCTGATAAAAAAATTGTTGGTGAATGATCAGTTGCTTGGGGTTTTTTTTACTCACCGAAGGGAGCTTAACTTATCACTTGCCATCCGTCGTCGCTGTCCATCGTGAACTTTACTTTATCAACTCCTCCTCACATACTACTTGACCAAATTGAATCAAATTTTGTGTGCATGCTCCTTATCATATGTCAATTCAAGTTTGTTCAAATCAAGTTGACCCAACCCTTGGTAGGGTCATGCCCAAAAAGTTAGCCTAAATCTTAAAAAATCTTCTTCTCATGAACCAGCAATAGCAGGGACTTGATTTTAGGTGTACAGTTTCCTTTTGGGGTGTAGACTAAGATTTGTTCAAGAGAAGTTTTAGGGGCTATATTTGCCATCGTTATGGGAGGGGCAAGAATTTTTGCCCCTCCCAAAATTTCTATTTTCCAAACCGAGAGGCAGATTTGGACCAAATTTGATATGAGGGCTTATTGGGTCATAAGTACTTAATTTATGCCCCAATTTTTTTCCCCGTTGGCCCATGGGAACCGCAGGAGCTAAAAATAGAAAATTAAAACACCTATATCTCCAAAACTGCACAGCACTGAGAATTCTTATTTGGTGTGAAGCTTCCTTAGGACCAACAGAGTGGAATGGTAAAAAAAAAAAATTGCTATCGGTTTTATCATGGGGTACTTTTCTGGGACTTTGAAAAAGTGCTGTGTCAGCGTTTTTTAACACTGTGGGTAATGGGAAAAACATTTAAGACTACCATTCTCCCAAACCACTGCTCCAAAAGCTTTCAGATTTCACCTTTAACATCTTTGGAAGATTGTTTCACATGCTTATTGAAATCAATTCCCTGGGTCCATATTTGGGCTCTCTTTGGATCTTCTTCTTCAGATCTACCAATAAGAATCTTTGGATATTTGGTATGCAGCATCCTTGGGGGGTGGGGGGGAGAGGGCAGAGGGGGGGGGGGGATTCAAGTTTGTTCAAGTTAAGTCCCTGGGTTCATATTTAGGCTGAAAATTTGGGGTCCCATTCTGGACTTAGAAATTTTGGACCAAAGTCCGTAAATTTTTATTTTTTTTTTACGCGTTTCGGTCAATTTTAAGACAATAAAAAATTTTTTTCTTACATTGAAAATTTGGGGGCCGGGTGGGACCAAAATCCGGAAATTAGTTTTTTGGTTTTTTATACGTTTTGGTCAATTTTACGAAGAAAAAACAATTTTAGGCTCAAAATATTTTGTTTGGGACTTCGAAAATTTCCGAACAGAAATAAAAAAGAATTTGTTTTTTATGCATTTATCTCAATTTTGGGATGTAAAAGTGCAGGAACTGAAAATAGAAGGAAAATCCTGTGTATTGTGTGGGCACAATTGCTTCATCTAGTTGGTATATGCTTTTCTTAGAAGGGGTGTAAGCAGCTTATTCAAGTCAAGTCCCTGGTTTGATATTTAGACTACCATGTCAGGTGAGCACCCTCAGGCCCCCTGGGGCCTCTTGTTTAAATAAATAAAACATGAATCTTGGCCTGTTATTTACCTTTTTCCTCATGACTCGGTGATTTGAAAACTATGTACAAAACGATTTTGTTTTGTTAGGGTTTAAAAAATATGTTTCTCAGGTCCTTTCAGGTGGTTATTTTTCCGACACGAGGTGACCCTGGCTGTCAAAAGTGTCATTAAACTCCAATAGATAAATAAATTTGGTCATTTGGCTGCTGTATGCTCAATTTTTTGCCTTCGCAAATAAGACAAAAAAATTTACTGGTTTGTGTCAGATAAATTTCACAAGTTAATAAAATGGATAAGTTACACCACTCAAGAACAGCTACAAGTAAACACATGCGGAGATGCTAGAGGGAATACTGATTGGCAATAGTGACAGGCTGCATAACCTTTATTTACTGCCCTCCTGCCCCCACCCCCACCTCCCCCCATTCCCCAACAAACAGATGCCGAATGGCTTCTTGGGTCTTGACCATGCCTCAACCAACACATTGAAAAATCACTCTACACTCATGCACACTCTCACAACAGGTATCACAGAACTGAATATTTTCCCATAAGCGACCATTATAACGTTCAGGCAGAAAAAAATATGATCGCTTCACTTTAATTTTGGCATTCAAATATCTCTGTCAAGTATAGCCCTTTAGACAACTTTTTCTGATCTGAAAACAGGGGGTCATGCAACAAATAAGAGAGAAAAACTGACACAAAGGGAAGTACTGGTCACGTGAATATTTTTTTCAGGGAATTCCCTACAAAAACACACAAAAAGTAAATAGTATTTTTTAGGTCCAAAAGTCATCAAATCACCCTCTTTTTTATCAGGAATATTCAACAATAATGCAAGATGTCAATAAAATGTTTCAAACGTTTATTGAAACAATGGATTTTCCCAAGGCTGTTTATTTTTAGAGATTGCATCATTTCCAAGTACAACATTTTAAGGCGGTTCACTCTTTCAATATTTAGTTCCGCGATACCAACAGAGACTACAGAATATCTACAAACACACATGCAGTCATATCAGAGTGGATATAGATCTACAATAGTGACAAGCAACATAAACTCTGTTCACCACACCCTCCCTAAGAACAGTGGTGGGTGTTGCTCATGGCTAAACCCCACCCCAGCCAGCTCAAAAGAGATTTATAATCACAGCAACAAATTTTAATATTTTTTTTTTTGATAAGGTATTTTGCAGTTTTGTACAGTCATAGAGCACCATGAGTGGATTTAATAATAATTACAAGAGGCCTGTCATGCCTAGAGAGCTCCGCTGAGGGCCACTGATTGCATGGGCATGTTTTCTAATACTAATATTGTTACAAACTTTAGCCAAAAAATTTTCAGTTGTCACGAAAATTATGGCTTGGATCGATTACATAATTTCTGAACCGCTGAATATTTTTACACCAAACTTCATAACAATATGTATTATCAATAGACGGAGTGTCATCAATTATTCTAAGGTCTGTAAACCCACAGGGTCAAGGTCACAGGATCAAGAAAATCTTAGATATTTTATGATCCTGTGACCTGTGACCTTGACCCTGTGGATTTACAGACCGCAGAATCATAAAATATCTAAGATTTTCTTGATCCTGTGACCTTGACCATGTGGGTTTACAGACCGTAGAAATTTTTGATGACACACCGTCTATTGATAATACATATTGTTATGAAGTTTGGTGTAAAAATATTCAGCGGTTCAGAAATTATGGCTTGGACAAACAAATATCAAAAATATCTTAAGATTGTCTTGATCCTGTGACCTGTGACCTTGACCCTGTGGATTTACAGACCGCAGAATAATTGATGACACACCGTCTATTGATAATACATATTGTTATGAAGTTTGGTGGAAAAATATTCAGCGGTTTAGAAATTATGGCTCGGACAAATAAAATGTTGACGACGGACGAATGGACTGACAGACGGACGACGGACGACAGACAACGGACGACAGACGACAGACGACGGACGAATCAGTATAAGAAAAGCTCTGCTGACTTTGTCAGCGGAGCTAACAAAAATAAAATAAAAAACTGCCCACATGTATGCATTTTAAAAAAATTTGTTGCAAGATAATTTGTGCGGCCCTTATAATTCCTTTTTCTACATTATGGCAGAAGACGCCTCAGCATTTTTCTTTCAATAATAGTTTGTACGCTAGTCAAGTTCTAAATTATTTGTCAAAGTTGATTTGTAACACATACATTTTTTTAAAGGCACCATGCAACCAGGAAGGGGAGCATTAGTATTCATAAATAATTGTTTTGTTACAATTTACTGGAGTGTCTATTTTCACTCTCCAGTAAATTGTAACAAAACATTTTTCTTTTGCTGCTATATAATATATACAATGTAAGCCACAATAGTGACTTTCAGCCCTTTTGAAATGAGCCTAGTTAGTGACTCACAAGGAGGTAATAGTTACAGGTCTAGAGGCTGCCATGTGGATTCTGTTGGAATTTTCTCGTACTGCTATGAAGACATTCTCAGGTTCTTTCATTTGGATTTAATTTGCTACTGTTCATTTATAGTGCCTGTAAGCTGAAGTAAAGAGTGTTGTAGTATAAAATTTTATTTAGGTGGTACATTTCAACATGTTTGATAGGATAGAATGCTAACTTTACAGCATTAAAAATATATGAAATCTAGCCTTAAAGTCATGCAATGAAGCACAGAAAATTCAGTTATGCTTTAGTTACATTTGCAAGAAACTTTATTTATGGAAAGCTATGGTAACATCTGAAAATTATCTACATATTCTGAGAAAAAAAATGCGAACAAATCAACCAACCTTTCAACTCATGGCTCACAGCTGTGGCCCCTGAGGGATTGAGGGAGCTTCTTGTGCTATTTTAGTTGGGTTGAATATCCACTCACCCTGGACTGTAAAAACTGAACACAAGTGTAGCTTCAGTTTAAGCTGCATTGGGTGAAAGCATCCTGTACCGACATACTCCCACTGAAGCTAGAGGTTGGAAATTCATTGAATCACTGTTAATTAAATAACATCTTGGTGTGAGAATTATTCAGTTAACAAATGTATCCAGTTAACCCTTTGCCCAACATAACGGCCCAAACCGGCCAGCGCTATTCACAAAAATCACCACTCAATTTTCATTATTTTTTTCATTTTTTTGTCTGTCATAAGCTATGTTTTTGACATAAAAAATGAAAAAAATTAGTTATTCAAGGATTTTGTTTGCAAGTGTTGTCTGCTTTTCATGTTAGGTAAAGGGTTAAGCAGAAGTTGGTCATTTTTCTGCATTTGGATGTTCAATTGAACAGCTATTCTATTATATCTTGTTTATTCTATTACATCTGTCAAACAAGGTATAATAAATTAGTGCTTATAGTTAGGTCCATCTTTTTAAAAATCTGACTTCTAGAAGTATTTTTACAGAAATATGCCAAGTACGATTATAGTGCCAGTCATCCTTTTAATCTACTTTTTAACCCCTCAAAGTGTGTTTCTTTTTTCAATAGAAATAATTGACACCACAGGCTTCCATACCAGTTGCTGCAGTCAACCTCCTAACCAAACAGTGTCATTCGACATAATTAACAATGATTGCACATATATTGGAGGACTTTTAGAGACTTAGATTTGAATTTCAAACTAAAAACTCCTCTGTTCCACACTGTATCTAAACCTAATTACCAATATAGATTTTTTTTGCAAATGATGTAGGTAATGACATAACGTTAAAAAAAAAAGAAACTCCAGAAAGTGCATAAATCACTATTTTTATGTCAAATGCATTAGTTATTGTTAACCAGTTTAAACCTTCTCATTTCACTCCAGTAAGTCCAGTTTCCCTATCAGCTTGTGTGTGTGTGGATGTGCATGTGTGCTTGCATGCATGTGTGCACATCTTTAAAGATTAGTTTACATTTGTTGATATTTTACTATATGTAAGAGGCATAGCAACAGCAGGGTTTGCCTTCATGCTTTTCGTGCTTCTGGTGATGTGCTTCAAGTGAAGCCATGGTGGCTCTGCATGATAGTGGTGGCACAATTGATGCATCATTGGGATGATACCAGCTCATGTATAGGAACTCCATGTACTGTAAGAAGACATATGAGATCAAAATTGTGTGTAACTGAAAAGTGGCATCATCACAATGCCACTCCCACTGTGTACAGGACACGACCCCTCACACAGACACAGCAGTCCTGTTCTTTGGTAGATACATTTTCTCTTCTACTGGCTAGAGGCAATCCTCTCATTGAATGTAGTCAATCAAGGCCCAGTCATGCTTGTTTTGTGTGTGCGAATGGCCCCAGCTATTGAGATTTCTGTCTGATGCAGTTGAGAATGAATGCACAATGGTACTTGCAGTTGTGGGTGTTTACCCCTCAGGTTAAAAGGTAGTCCACAATGGACGTCTGTATGGACAAGTGGAGGACGGCACTACCAGACATGAAGGGAGATGTGAGTGTGAGATTAGTGGAATGTGTATGGGGTCCAGATTTGGCAGATAGGATATTTTTATACTGTACCAATGACCCAGACATAGCTGGTGCTAACTCTTAAAATATAGGGCCAAACACAAATTTTGCCCCCCAATCCCCAAAATTTGCATCTAAAACCAAAGAAAACATGTCCTGAAAGGCCCTCCACACTTCACCTCTACTGCGCATGCGCAGTGTCAAGGACGTTCCGAAATTGGCGCCATTAATCATTTTAAGTTTGGCCCTTCATCAGTTAACATCTGACTGATCTTTGTGCTTGTAAATCTCAGTTTAAATGATGCCAGACACATAAATATTAGTGAAATGGTGATTCTAAGGAGGATAGAGAAGGAGGAGACGAAAAATGTGTGACAGAATATTATCAGGGCTGTAACTTAAAATTTTTTAATGAAATTATGTTAAGTTACCTATTTTCGAGGCAGCAGCCATTTTGTTGTCATTCTGATTATTTAGTTACACTGTTTTTTCAGTGTTTTCCTCTCTCCCTGTCCTTTAAGTCCCCCCTTGCTATTCTCCCATGCTTTTGGCATAGTTTTTGTAATTATTATTACTAAATTTTCTTGGGAGTTTTAGCTGAATAACTGAATGAATTCTGTTCTTTTCCCCATGTTTACGTCTTCACCTACGGGTGGTTAGGCGTTGTGTTCTGCATCTACCATCTGATGTTCTGCAGTTTCTTCCCTGGAAGTCTCTGTTTGGCATCAGATAGTGTATTTTTGGTAACTGATTTCGGGCCTGGGTGCCTGGAGTCTTATTTTAGTGTTTTTACACTCATTGTTTAAATTTACAACAGCCCTCTGTGTGAGGAGGGGATTTCTGGAAAATAATATCTTGATGTTATTTTAATCATAACTAGATACATTATTATTGTTCGTAAGTGTTGAATAAATTGTTTAAAATATTTTTAAAATTTTTGTCCACACTTAGGCTTGGGATCCATTGGGGCTCAACGTTACTTTTCAGAAACTTGGGCTGTTCTGAAAAAATATTTTTTCAAAATATTTTGATTTCAATTATTTTTTCTATATTAATGGATCATATTATTATTATGTATTTTGATTGCCAGGGGTTAGTGCGAGTACCAGGACTTGTTTTCTTTTCACATTGAAAGGATATTGATCAATTGTAATAAGAGGAAGTCTTCCTCTGACTTTTATAATCATTCTATATGTGGTCAGTGTACTCGCATTAACTCCTGTTCTGTATCGTATGATTTTGATGACAATATGGGAAGCGTATGTCACGGTATGTTATTGGGGAATTGGACACTCCGGTCCTTTCCCCGCAGGGTCACTCTACTTTGTCAATTTCTATTTCAGACGATCAAGATTAGGGTGATGTATCTGTGATGTCTTCCAACAGTGTTCCTCCGTCGTCACAATTAATGAAGGGCTAGCGGAAAAGTGCTCATGTAAATACGCCAATTGCCTAAGAGGACCCTAGTAGGTTCGACGGCCTTTGACGTCCGCTAGCTCGCCCGGTGTAGCGTCCATTCACCGAATGGTTCGGCAGCCGGGTTCGTCCGTTGCGGTCTAGAAGGAATTTTGGGGTGATGCGAGCACTATAAATCAACCTAATGCACACCCAGTGACGGCGGATCGGAGGGAGAACGGAGGAAGCCTTTTAGTCCGGTTCATAGCTCGTTCTGGTCCATCCGGACGGCGCGCGAGAGAGGCCCCTCTCTCGTACAACAACATCTGGCCCCAGATGTTGTGGTACAAAATGTTTCGCATTCGGAGCATACGTCCGTCGCTCGGGACGCTCCGACATATAGTCAGTCCGGAGTAGACTGTCAATAAGGCTTCCTCATTCTCATGGTAGCGCACACGACCGCTCTTGGCTACGTGACCACGGATATCCAGTCAGCTTCGCCAGTCAGAGAATCATCGGCGACCAGGTCACACCATCCGGTAGCCAGGAACACGAGGCCTGCAGACTCCGGACGTTCGCATAGGAAGTGTGCGGGAGTCAATGTACACAGAGCTTCCGGCGGCAATGCATCGTAAGACCGCTACTGCACAGGCCTCGGGAACGGACGTGCTTTCCTAAATAGCACAGTTTATCGCAGCATCCCAGCATCAACTGAATCTGTCGCATATTTTTTATCCGACGATGCTGGGTCGGGACGCTCCGCGGAAGCGGGTACGGACGTCCGAAAATTTCATCCGGTCCGACGGGATACCGAAAGGGATTTGGAGGATTTCGAGCTTTCCCTTTCGGAACAACATATGCTGTTGTGTATGTCATCTGACTTGGTCTTCTACAGCTTCTTTCGTCGGACCAGATTGCTGCGATGCCGGATAAGAAATTGATAGCGTCGGTGGACTTAGAAATTTTTGGTTCGGTTCAGGGACATCGTCCCTCAGTTCCGACATAGTCCAATAATGTCACACAAACTTTCGAATTATTGAACGACGCTATATATATTATTATTATATGCTTGCTATAACCAAGCATTTCTGGTTTCTTGTTCGCAAAGTTACGGAGATGTCTTTCAAAAGTGTGCCTCTGTCGTCATAGTTAATGAAGAGCTAGTGGCAATAAGTGCTCATGGAACATGTCTATCGCCTACGGAGTGACATTCGCTAGCTCACCCGGTGTAGCGTGCATTCATCGAATGGTTCGGCTGCCGGGTTCGTCCGTTGCGGTCTAGGAAGGAGATTTGGGTGATGCGAGCACTTTAATTACTTTAGTACTCACCCAGTGACGGCAGATTGAGGACAGATCGGAGGAAGCCTGTTAGTCCGGTTCCTGGCTTGTCCAGGTCCGTCCGGGCTGTGAGCGAGAGAGGTTCCTCTCTCGTCCAACAACATAGGGGACCGCATGTTGTGGTTCTGATATTTTACATTCGGAGCATATGTCTGTCGGTCGGGACGCTCCGTTATATTGACTGTCCGAGAGACTGTCCATAATGCTTCCTCATCCTCACAGCAGGGCACACGACCGCACATTGGCTACGTGACCTCGAGTATCCGATCAGTTTCGTCATTCAGTGATTCCGCGGCGAATAGGTCGCGCCATCCGGTAGCCAAGGGACACGAGGCCTATACACTCCGTTCGCTCGCATATTGGTAGTATGCACGGGGTAACGATCACGGAGCTTCCAGCGGCAATGCATTGTAGGACCGCTTCTCCTCAGGCCTCAGTGACGGACGTGCTATCCAAGTTAGCACAGTTGTTTCGCAGCATCCCAGCAATTAACAGTTTCTTGGTCGAATCAGGAATTATCCGACGGCGCTGGGTCGGTGCGGTCCGCGGTTGCATCAGGTACGGACGACCGAACGCTTTATAGGGTCCGACAGGATGGCGAAAGAGATTCGAAAGATTTCGAGTTTTCCCTTTTGTAGTATCGGAAGCTGCCATTCATATCTTCTGGCATTATATTCCAGTGATTGTTATTTCGGACTACATTGCTGCGATGTTGGATAAGAGACTTATAGCGTCATTGGACTCGGAATTTTCGATCGGTTCGGGGACATTGACCCTGACTTACCGACGCAGTCCAATAATTTCATTACAACATGTGTTTTATTTTCCGACGCTATATATGCATACAAGCCTGCTACCAAGCATGATAGTTTAGTTTCTTGTCCGCGTTGCTCATTTCTGCCGTTTTATCATTTATACGAATAGTTTATTTTGGCAGTGCAGGGCATACTGAGAGTTCATATGCGTCTAGACGGTGTGGTTAAAGACTGGAAATATTCTTTTTCGCCGTCTATGTCTTTTCCAACTTCAATGTTGGAAACGACAATGATGTCTAGTAGACTTAACTTAGACGCTTTATCATACATGAGGCATTATCATTACGTCTTCAAGAAAAGATTTACGGGATATTATTCTCAATGTAATTTCTTTTGAGGGCAGTAGTTTGTTTACGTATAACTCTGCCCTTCAGTGGCTGATTGGAGTTGGTTAGACGTGACGCAGCCCTAGCTACATCCATGAGCGTGGATAGTAAGGTTAAGAACTCTCTCAGAGTCGCTTCGTTCTCGGAGAAGCTTCTCTTCGACGGCAACTTTTCGGCAATCCATGAATTGCTCGATTTACACGTTCTCTTGTCTATCTAGTGTTACAAGAGATTCAGACTGGGGCAAACATTCGGTGGTTGACTCAGAGAGTGCCACTGCAGTTGCCGGACCCGAGTGTTGCTGTTATGACGGTTGCCAGTCAAACAGATTGGGATATAATACTGATCCCAACGGATTCGAAGTGCCAGGGTCTTTGGGTTCCGCAGTCTCTTAGCAACCAATTATCTTCCACGGAATAATGTTTTTTAGGCTTGCTTTATGTCATTGCATGAACATTATTCAGAAACGCATGCCCAAATCCTGTCCGTTAATTCGACAGTAGTGGCGTATCTCCGGAACCAGGGAGGCACTCTTTCGTTTCCGTTATTCAATTTAATGGAAAGAATCCGTCTGTTGGTTATAGTACACCAAGTTCTGTTTTGGTCCGTCATATTCCGGGTCGTCTGATTGTTTTACCGGACTCCCGTTCACTTAGGGGTCGCTTGTTGCTGTCAGAATGGACTCTCAACAAACAAGTATTCAATCAGATTTGCTATCTATGGGAGCGCCCAATGATGATTTATTTACGACACAGCTTTCTAATCAATTGCAGACGTATGTGTTGGCTTGTCCGGATCTCTGAGCTAATGTTGTTAACGCTCTATTGAACTATAGGACGGAATGATAGGATACGCGTATCCTCCGGCACTGTTGTTTCAGCAGGTATTGCTAAGATAAACAACCACTATACATTTCTGTTGATAGCATCTCTATCTTCACAGAGACCATGGGTAATTTACTCTGTTGTCTATTGTGGGACTTAACGTGAAATCTTCCTCAATGTGAGGATCTTTTTTCACTGGGTAAATCGTGTCATCTTTATCACAACCCGCAAGGTCACAACCTTCATGTATTCCGTTGTGTGGTCCATATTGCATTGTAAGCACTGTACTGGACGAGCTTTGGACGCGATTTCTTACTATAGGAGATCCTCTTCTTCGCTATTCTATGCAGCTAAAGTGGAGGCTCTTCCGTCGTTGGTGTAGGGATCATTATGTTCATATTGTTGATCCCTCCATACTACTCATTGCAATTTTTTAGTATACTTGTTTCACAAGATCTACTGCAGCCTGTTATTATTAAGGTTATAGGTTTATGTTACCTCATACCTATGCACTCTTGGATAGTTTACAATTGAGTCTTATGTCTCTTTATCTAAGTCAGTTAGTAACTTTTTGATAAATAGACTTAGAATCTTTAGATTAAATTCCTATATTGAATTTAACTTCGGTTCTTATTTGGCTAAGTAATCATTTGAGCCTCTGGAAACAGTAGTTTTCAAATTCTGACCTTTTAGACAGTTATTCTGTTGGTTTCTCTTTTACTGAAGAGTCAGTGAGTTTCATGCACTATCGATGGATGATTTTCACTTTCGTAGTTTCGGAATCACTACTTCCGTTACTATTTAGGTTGGATTTTTGCATAAGAGTTAGGCTCCTAATATCCGGAACCTATTGTTATTAAGGTCCTTCCGTCTTCGTACGGGCATAGGCCTTTACTCTTTCCGGTTAGAGTTTATGTATTTATAAACAGATATCTGTTTATTACTATGGGCGTAAGCTTCTTCTGTCTTTGATGCCTAGTAGAAGGACGTTACGCTCCATTCTATTGTTAATGGATTCTATTAACTATCGGTACTGCTTATGGTATATCATTGACTCAGCAGTTGTGCTTAAGATTTCGGCTCATGAAGTAAGAGTTCTTCTACATCTTGGGCTTACATTAATAGTGTCGCTATTATAGATTTTTGAAGGCTGCTCATTGCGCTCAGCCATCCACATTCATGAATTTTTATCTCAGAAATATCGAGTCCATTTCTGGAGGCCTCTATTGTTAGGTCTATTTCTACTGCTCAGAATGTCATTCACTTAACAGTTGCTACTATAGCTAGGTAGGCTGTCTGTTTCGGCAGTGTCTCCGTTCTACTGCCCTCTTCGCTCTGGGCTATTTGACCCAGGGCAAGAAAAAGGGGGGAGGGAGGGTGTTCCCTTGGGTCACCTGTTTTACTATGAAAACAAGGGGATACCTCCTCCGGAGTTAGTAATTCTGAGCTGTTATTGGGATGGTTGTTTAGTGAGAAGTTTATGTTTTAAAATTCATTCAAGTCTTAGTTTTTAAAGTATAGCTTTTGAATATTGCATATGTCAACGGACATGATTATGCAATCCTCAGACACTTTTAAGGAATATAAGAGTCTCTATTCTCTAGACTTACTTTATTTATTGGCTTACTTTAAAAATTATTAGTATAAGGATTATATTGGATATTAATAGAGTACATGGATGTATGAAGCTAAATTTTGGAAGGTGTTGTATCTTTCTAATTTATCATAAATAAGAAAGATACATGTAAGGCCTATTACTTCTTTTTCCCTACAGGGGATGACTCTATTTTATATTATTGAGCGTATTCCATTTTGCTCTATGTCCTTGGCCCTCCAGCCTTTTTACTATTCAGCTATGTCTGGGTCATTGGTACAGTATAAAAATGTTAAAAAATTTATAGTAATTTCTATATTTTTTATACTTACCAATGACCCAGACGGGGATGGCCCTCCCAGGAGTTGGGAACTCTTGCCTCCCCGCTGAGTACATAGCGCTTACCAGGCACTGGTTATTAGAATGATTAATGGCGCCAATTTTGGAACGTCCTTGACACTGCGCATGCGCAGTAGAGGTGAAGTGTGGAGGGCCTTTCAGGACATGTTTTCTTTGGTTTTAGATGCAAATTTTGGGGAATGGGGGGCAAAATTTGTGTTTGGCCCTATATTTTAAGAGTTAGCACCAGCTATGTCTGGGTCATTGGTAAGTATAAAAAATATAGAAATTACTATAAATTTTTTAACTTTTTGATCATTGGAGGTTATTTAGGAGAACTGAATGCTTTCCAGTGAAGTGATGATATAATGGCTGTTACCCTCATTGTGGATGCATGTCTAGCAATCAGCAACAGAAAGCCAAAGAAGGAACAGAAAGATGTTTCTTGGTGACTGGAAGGGGAGTGACATGAATCTTCTTTTTCTTCTTCTCTCTCTTTTCAGGGCCTCCGTGCCCCTTTGGGTGAGGACCAGTGGGAGAGGGGATCCTCTCGCCAAAGGTACTCCCTCTCCCTGAAGAGGGTGGTGTTTTGGTCGTCTCAACTTTAAATTCCAGTTTCAGATGGACGCTCAAGCCTATTTCCTGGATAGTCCAGGAGATAGGGCATGAGACGCCCAGAGCTGAGATGGCTTTCACTAGTGTGTCTGGTAGTTCCATAACTGTCCAGGTGTTCACATTCTGAAGTCAGATGTGTGAATGATGGATGACTGATGTAATTAGAGATGAGATGTGCTGTGATTGCAGTAAAGTGAGAAAAAAAATTACCACTGTGATCTGTCGAAATGATGATTTCGTGCGCCGAAGGCACTGTGATCTGGTACCAACTTGTATTTTTATGCCATAATAGCCCTGTCTTGAGAGACCACCCCTTTGAAGACTGAAACCATGACAAAAACTTTTTACCTGTTCTGGAATTGGAAAATCCTTTGTGGTGATACTAATATAATTAAAAGTATTAAAAGCTCTTAACTGGGTTTCAATTGCTAACTCATTAAAGATTGAGATGTTTTTATAAGACCCCTGTGAAAAGATTAGGATTATTGCTGAGTAAACAATTTCATACCTACCTGAAATGTGACAGATAGGAATAAAAATAAATTTGTGTTGAAAATCTTTTTGTAACAAATTGAAATGGACTGTTATAAAAATTATATTTGTGTTGAAAATCTTCAATGATCTATCACAAATTTATGGAATTTTATCATACTGTAAATGAGGGTCAAAAGGGGCTTGCCCCAAACGTCCCAGCATGCCTTCGGCGCGCTTAAACCATTCTTCTAGTCTAAATCTTCAGTAAAGATTTTCAACACTAATTTATTTTCATAATTTTTATAACAGTCCATTTCAATTTGTTACAAAAACTTAAAAAAAAAAGAACAACTACAAAGTAATTACAAAGATCCATTCTTCTCCATTTCTGAATTTTGTGGTTCGTTATTCACTGACTCGAGAAAACCTGAAAACTGTTATGAGAGACCACCTGTCTTGAGAGACCACTTTTGTGTGTCCCAAAGGGCAGTCTCTCAAGACATGTTCTACTGTATTCAATAACGTGGGACTACTAATTGTTTTAATCAAATTTTTCACTTATGTAGATATTCCACCAGGAGGCGCATTTAGATACATGTTTAAAGGGTTAATAGAATAGGTAGAGGGCAACAGGCACCTGGAATAAATTCAGCACACTCGAAATATCAAAAAAATGCTGCCTGTCCACTTTTCCCTAGAAATGCCTTCACTGTTTTTTTCGCTGTTTTTCTGACCTGACTATAATATTGGAAGTATATATAGAAGACAAAGAGGTCAATAAAGCTGGGGTTATTGATGGCTGCCAGTATAACTTTTGAGTAGATGTTCTAGTATCATCAAATTTATATTAAAGAAATAAGGTTTAGTGTTTGAAAACTTTATGCTATTTACTGGATTAATTTACTTATTAGCTGGTAGAATGCTAAATTATTTTTGGCCATCAAAATGTGTTCACATGTCTTTGCCTTGTTACAATTTATAGGAGAGTCCCTCTAGGCACTCTCCCATAAATTGTAACAAGGCAAATCCTAACAGACCAAATAATATTACTTCAAAGATAATATGAAGCACAGCCACTGAATTTGAGGCTTTTAAGTCGCAGTACCTGCACTTCAGAATAAAGCCCAAATAAGGGCTTCCAGCATTCTACCATTTAAGGCAGTGGACAATTAACCCTTTAACCCTTTACCCAACGAATCGCCCGCATCCGCCCGCGTAATATGCAAATTCAGCAGTTGAAAAAATATTATTTTTAAAAAAATTTCAACAAAACCATATCATGTGACCCCTTGTTGGAACGAGCTCGTCGAGCTCGTTCCAACAAGGGGTCACATGATATGGTTTTGTTGAAATTTTTTGAAAAATTTGAAAAAATGATATTTAAAATAATAAATTTTGATATCGTCCGCATTGGGTAAAGGGTTAAACAATGCACACAATATCAAAATTTTTTATTATCCTGTTTTTTTTTTTAAATTTAAAAATATTTCAACAAAACCACATATATATAAATCACCCCACCCCACAAATCCCCCAGCCCCCCTCCCACACCCCCATTGAAACGTGCTCAATGAGTATGTTCCAATTAGGAGTCACAAAAAAAAAATTTAAATAATTTTTTTCCGCTTCTGTTCACCTGCTTAATTTGTAAATTATGCAGGCAGATGCAGCCAATTAGGTATTTACTGTATGTTCCTGAAAGACATAATGCAAGTGACACTTTGCAAGTACATGTAATGCCGAATTCGTTCATACTATACAATGGGATGTCAGAAGTTACTTATCCAAGATTGATGGGGTCCAGGCTTATATACATTGCCCCTTGACCATCAATCCTACACAACTGTTCACAAAGTTAAAAACTGAACAAATTTGTTGTTAAGCTACAAAGATAAAAATAGTATAAAATTCATTATCTAAAGCTGATATCAAGTTTTTACATTTGTTCACAGGATATATCAGAATGTCTAATGTTGAGTTGTTCCACACTGGCCAGGAGGGTTGGAATGAGCCATATGACCCACGATACTCCTTAGCATTTGTCGATACTGGAACTGTGTCTGAGTTCAAACCATCTTACATTAAGAATAATGTTTTCCATAATGGTTTTGCTACAGCAATAGGTGTTTATGGAACTAATGGATTGAGTATTGAAAACAATGTGATACATCACACTGTGGGGCCAAGTAAGTAAATAATTTCTATTTTTTTCAGCAAGCTTGTACATTATTCAGTGTACATAATTCAACCATTTTTAGTCGAGTTGTGACGAAGTCAAACTCGACTTATAGTTTGGTGAATGTCTGGCGGGCGGGCGGGCGGGCGGACGGTCGGGCGGGTGGGCTATCGGGCAGGCAGATGGGTGGGCGGGCGGGCGGGCGGGCGTAAACAATTGGTTTCCGGATGATAACTTGATAATGGTTCAACTCACATTCATGAAACTTCATAGGTAGATTGGCCTTGGTGAGGGGAAGAACCCTATTGATTTTGGACTCGCTACGTCAAAGGGCAAGGTCAACGTGACCTTGAACATAGTAAATCGCAACAATTCCTTTCCGGATGATAACTTGATAGTAGTTCAACCTACATTCATGAAAGTTCATAGGTGGGTTGGCCTTGGTGCGAGGAAGAACTCTATTGATCTTGGACTCACCAGATCAAAGGTCAAGGTCACAGTGACCTTTAACATAGTATATCGCAACAATTGGTTTCCGGATGATAACTTGATAGTGGTTCAACCTAGAGTCATGAAACTTCATAGGTGTGTTGGCCTTGGTGCGAGGAAGAATCCTATTGATGTTGGACTCACCAGGTCAAAGGTCAAGGTCACAGTGACCTTGAACATAGTATATCGCAACAATTGGTTTCCGGATGATAACTTGATAGTGGTTCAACCTAGAGTCATGAAACTTTACAGGCGTGTTGGCCTTGGTGCGAGGAAGAACCCTATTGATGTTGGACTCACCAGGTCAAAGGTCAAGGTCACAGTGACCTTGAACATAGTATATCGCAACAATTGGTTTCCGGATGAGAACTTGATAGTGGTTCAACCTAGAGTCATGAAACTTCATAGGTGTGTTGGCCTTGGTGCGAGGAACTGTTGTCACAACTTGACATTGGATCGGTGATCCTGAGCGGCATTTTTGTTTCTGGCACAGTTTTAGCAATGTAAGGTTAGGGGAAAAAAATGTTTTGATGCTCGGGCAATCCCTCCCTGAACGTGGACCGCCTCTTTGGATGTTTTTTTTTTTTTTTTTATTACCTTGCAGTGTCTTCCAATATTACTGCAAAATCAGAAGACTCGATTTTTGATTGATGCATGTTACCAAAATCTGAAAAGGATAACTAAAGGTAGTCTACATCCTGTGGATTTGCAGTTATTTCTAATCTTCCTGTATAGGCAGCCAAGACTTGCCTAGAAGTGACTGCCAATGCACTTAGAATGTAACTTAAAAGTTTCCCCAAAGATGGCAGGTTGGGGCATTTGTCCGGTTACAGTAAAAATTGAGGACATTCGGAATTAGGCACATGAGGGTTAAAATTAAATGAATTTAATTTATTTAATTGCACTTTCTATATATTCTGTGTGTGAAAAGACAACGGAAAGCCTCCTAAACTATACTCATTATATGCAAGAATAAAAATTAACCCCCCCCCTCCCTCCCCCCCCCCTCACTGATTTAAATAAAACCTTTCCTGAGAATCAATTAATTTATTTTGTGTGGCCCTATGTGGAATGATTGAGAGGAACAGTTAGTAGTTCTCCAAGTATGATTACAGTGTTAATTTCATAATCTTTTTCAAAACTTGATGGAGGTTCTAAATATATAGTTAGCAGAATATCCAAAATGAAAAAAATTTACTGTGTCAATGAATATAATTTTGATGCAATGATTCATTGTACATTCCAAGTATGAGCAATGATTTTATATCCCACTTTACACACTGGTTTCATTTGGGTAACCATTTATGTCTGTTCCACCCCTAAGCTGAAAATGATATGTCACACTGTGTGGATTTTCAGAACTGAGAAAAAATGCTATCACTTTATCTTTATTGCATGCAGTGGTGCCACCACATTACGAGTGGAACTTCTTTTAGATAGTCAACAATTGTAATTTCCAGTTCAGACCAACATTTACAGAAAGAGAAGAAAAATCTTTTTTCACAACATCAGACATTTTTCCAAAAATATTTAAAAATCTCTAGGCCTTTAACTGGTAGAGTGCTGGAACCCCATATTTGGGCTTTATTCTTAAGTGCAGGTACCTCAGCTTAAATGCTTCATAATCTGTGGAAATGCTTCATATTATAATTGTTAAAGTGAAATTAAAACTCTGGATTTGACTAGTTACAATTTATGAAAGACTGCCTCTTCTGTTAATTGTAACAAGGCAAGAATATGTGAACAAATTTTGATGACAAAAACTAATTTAGCGCTCTAACAGTTAAGTGTTAAATCCATACACAGTGCTCTATGGCTGTACAAAATGGTAAAATGCCTAAAAATCTAAACCTGCAGCTGTAAATGTGGCTCAATTCAATTGCCATTTGATTGTGAGACAGACAACTTTTATGAGAACAGTATTGTATTCCTGACACATGTAGTTGGTTGTCAATCAAATTAGCATGTTATTTCAGTAAAGGTGAGCCATCTGAGATAGATAATAATTGCTGCACTTGAGTCTGTTACCACCACAGGAAAGGGTCATGATCTTTCCCTAGAGAAAATTAAACTCTTCATGCTAATTGGAGCATCCTGATTGCTTTTTCAAGATTTAGGCACCCAGAAAGTGAAGGCATAACTAGAACATAATGACCAAAAAAATATCAGGACGAGAATACCTAAAACCAGTGTCAGAGATTGCGGGATTGATTGATACAGAAGTTTGACATTTTTCAGGAAATGTGTATATCTGTGTGTGTGGTAGGGAATGGTTGAGATGAGTCTACAGATTAATTTTCGTGAAAGAACTTCAGAAATTTCAAATCAAATTGTGTCAAATTTGAGATTCATTTTAGGCCTAAAAAATGTTAAAATCTGTTTCTCAGACTCTCCTACTTGATACCTTTGGCTGCCCCATGCTCTTTTTAGCTCAACTTTGGCGAAGCCAAATTTGAGCTTTTGTCATGGCCCGTCGTCCATCGTCCGTCTGTCCGTACATCAACAATTGGATACGGCTCGGGCTAGAGGCCATATTTATGAACTGATCTTTATGAAACTTCTTGGGTACCTTTGTTATGACCGTGGGACAAGAACGAGTGTTTTGGGGTGCGGTCCGAAATTCAAGATGGCTGCCAGCCGCCATTTTGTACCGACGATGCAGAAATCTGTTTTTTGTATAGAACTTCCATATGAAAGCTCTGATTTGAATAATTTTTTGTATGAATGTTTAGTACCATGGGATACATCAAATATAATACAGGTTTTTTTCTCGTGCGTAAATTGTGCAAATTAGACTAATTTTGATGTTTTTAGCTTAACTTGACATAGTCAAGATAAGCTATTGCCATCACGCGTGCGGAAGTCTGTTAGTCTGTGAGTCTGTGACGTCTGTTCACATTTCCTTTAGCACGGGCTACACCCCGCAGTTCTTGTCTGATCGTCACGAAATTTCATATGCAGGTTTGGGGTCATGTCTAGATGAGAACGTCCCCTTTTGGTCGCGATCGGGCAACCGGTATGGCTGCCCATGCCCAAAACCCAAAAGCCATTAGCACAGTTTACAGGTCGTATTTATGAAGGGATTTCATTGTAACTTGGTAGGATGCCTCTGTATAGTGCCTAGATGAGAACGTCCCCTTTTGGGCATGATCTATCGACCGTGATGGCTGCCCAAGCCCGAAACCCAAAAACTTTTAGCACAGTCTGCAGGAAATGTTTAATGTGGAGGGATTTCATTGTAACTTGGTAGGATGACTCCTTATGATGTCTAGATGCGAATTTCCCCATTTGGGCATGATCTGCCAACCGTGACGACTGCCCGAGCCCAAAACCCGAAAACCTTTAGCACAGTCTACAGGTCATATTTATTGAGGAATTTCATTGTAACTTGGTGGGTTGACTTCATACAATGTCTAGATGAGAAAGTCCCCCTTTGGACATGATTGGGCAACTGTGACAGCTACAGGAGCCCAAAGCCCAAAAACCTTTAGCACAGTCTAGAGGTCATATTTATGAAATGATTTCATTGTAACTTGGCAGGATGACTCCAAATAATGTCTAGATGAGAACGTCCCATTTTGATCGCGATCATGCAGCCTTGATGGGTGCCCGAGCCCAAAAACCTTTAGCATAGGCAAAAGGTCATATTTATGGAAGGATTTCATTGTAACCTGTTAGGTTGACTCCATATAATGCCTAGATGATGACATCCCCTTTCGGTCGTGATTGGCCAGTTGTGATGGCTACAAGTGCCCGAAGCCCGAAAACCTTGAGCACAGTCCACAGGTCATATTTATGAAGAGATTGCATTGTAACTTCTTAGGATCACTCCAGATGATGCTCAGATGAGATTGTCCCCTATGGTTGCGATCATTCACCCATGATGGCTGCCCAAGCCCGAAGCCCGAAAACCTTTAGCACAGTCTACAGGTCATATTTATGAAGGGATTTCATTGTAACTTGGTAGGTTAACTTCATATAATGTCTAGATGAGAACGTGCGATCATTCACCCATGATGGCTGCCCGAGCCTGAAGCCCGAAAACCTTTAGCACAGTCTACAGGTCATATTTATGAAGGGATTTCATTGTAACTTGGTAGGTTAACTTCATATAATGTCTAGATGAGAACGTCCCCTTTTGGACATGATTGGGCAACTGTGACGGCTAAAGGTGCCCGAAGCCCGAAAACCTTTAGCACCGTCTACAGGTCATATTTATGAGGGGATTTCATTGTAACTTGGTAGGATGACTCCAAATAATGTCTAGATGAGAACGGCCCCTTTTGATCGCGATCATTCAGCCTTGATGGGTGCCCGAGCCCAAAAACCTTTAGCATAGGTAAAGAGTCATATTTATGGAAGGATTTCATTGTAACGTATTAGGTTGACTCCATATGATGCCCAGATGAGATTGTCCCCTTTGGTTGCAATTATTCAACCATGATGGCTGCCCGAACCCGAAGCCCGAAAACCTTAAGCACAGTCTGCAAGTCATATTAGTGAAGGGATTTCATTGTAACTTGGTAGGTTGACTCCATATAATGCCTAGATGAGAACGTCCCCTTTTGGACATGTTTGGGCAACTTTGACGGCTAAGGGTGCCCGAAGCCGAAAAACCTTTAGCACTGTCTACAGGTCATATTTATGAAGGGATTTCATTGTAACTTGGTAGGTTGACTCCAAATAAGGTCAAGATGAGAACGTCCCATTTTGGCCGTGATCATTCAGCCTTGATGGGTGCCCGAGCCCAAAAACCTTTAGCATAGGCAAAAGTTTATATTTATAGAAGGATTTCATTGTAACATTGTTAGGTTGACTCCATATAATGCCTAGATGATGACATCCCGTTTTGGTCGTAATTGGTCAGCTGTGTTGGCTACAAGTGCCCGAAGCCCAAAAACCTTGAGCACAGTCTACAGGCCATATTTATGAAGGGATTTCATTGTAACTTCATAGGATCATTCCAGATGATGCCCAGATGAGATTGTCCCCTTTGGTTGCAATTATTCAACCATGATGGCTGCCCGAACCCGAAGCCCGAAAACCTTAAGCACAGTCTGCAAGTCATATTAGTGAAGGGATTTCATTGTAACTTGGTAGGTTGACTCCATATAATGCCTAGATGAGAACGTCCCCTTTTGGACATGTTTGGGCAACTTTGACGGCTAAGGGTGCCCGAAGCCGAAAAACCTTTAGCACTGTCTACAGGTCATATTTATGAAGGGATTTCATTGTAACTTGGTAGGTTGACTCCAAATAAGGTCAAGATGAGAACGTCCCATTTTGGCCGTGATCATTCAGCCTTGATGGGTGCCCGAGCCCAAAAACCTTTAGCATAGGCAAAAGTTTATATTTATAGAAGGATTTCATTGTAACATTGTTAGGTTGACTCCATATAATGCCTAGATGATGACATCCCCTTTTGGTCGTGATTGGTCAACTGTGATGGTTACAGGTGCCCGAAGCCCGAAAACCTTGAACACAGTCTACAGGTCATATTTATGAAGGGATTTCATTGTAACTTCGCAGGATCACTCCAGATGATGCCCAGATGAGATTGTCCCCTTTGGTTGCGATCATTCAACCATGATGGCTGCCCGAGCCTGAAGCCCGAAAAACTTTAGCACAGTCTAAGGTCATATTTATGAAGGGATTTCATTGTAACTTGGTAGGTTGACTTCATATAATGTCTAGATGAGAACGTCCCCTTTTGGACACGAGTGGGCAACTGTGACGGCTTCAGGGGCCCAAAGCCCGAAAACCTTTAGAACAGTCTACAGGTCATAATTATGAAGGGATTTTAATGTAGCTTGGTAGGATGACTCCAAATAGTGTCCAGATGAGAACGTCCCCTTTTGGTCACGATCATTCAGCCTTGATGGCTGCCCGAGCCCAAAAACCTTTAGCATGTCTGTAGGTCATATTTATGGAAGGATTTCATTGTAACTTGTTAGGTTGACTCCATATAATGCCTAGATGAGAACGTCCCCTTTGGACGCAATTGGGAAACTGACGGCTACAGGGGCCCGAAGCCCGAAAACCTTTAGCACAGTCTACAGGCCATATTTATGAAGGGATTTTAATGTAATTTGATAGGATGACTCATTTTGGAATAATTTCATTGTAATTTTGTTGATATATGTTAACTGTGAGGGCCACATATATTAACTGTGAGGTCATATTAACCCACCCCTCAGATCTTTAGTACAGTGTACACCTCATATTATTTTTATCATAAACATAGCATACAGGGAACAGAAATGAACATATTCCCAATTATCACAATTCTTGTCTTATTTCATAATCCTTTCATAAACATTGAACATTATCCTTTTCATCAAACACAACACACAAGTTAAGCTACAGTGTCATTGACACTTTCATTTGGTGTTACTTTCAGCGCTGTAAGTGCAAATGCCAATACGGCTCGGGCTAGAGGCCGTATTTATGAACCGATCTTTACAAAACTTCTTGGGTACCTTTGGTATCACCGTGGGACGAGAACGAGTGTTTTTGGGTCCGGTCCGAAATTCAAGATGGCCGATGGCAGCCATTTTGTACAAAATTAGGTGCAATCAGATTTTTGCACAGAACTTCCATATGGAAGCGCTGATTTGAATAATTTTTTGTGTGAATGTTTAGTACCATGGGATACATCACATATTATACGGGGTTTTTTTTCTCGTGCAGAAATTATGCAAATTAGATGAACTTTGATTTTTTCAGTGCGACTTACACACAGTACGTACACATGTCAATTTGGCTCGGGCTAGAGTCTGTATTTATGAACTGATCTTCACGAAATGTCTTGGGTAGCTTTGTTATCACCTTGGGATGAGAACGAGTGTTTCTGGGTGCGGTCTAAAATTCAAGATGTCTGCCAGTGGCCATTTTGTACCGAAATTAGGTCTAATCGGTTTTTTGTACACAACTTCTATACGGCTCAGACTAGAGGCCATATTTATGAACCAATCTCTACGAAACTTGTTGGGTACCTTTGTTATCACCGTGGGATGAGAGCGAGTGTTTTTGGGTGTGGTGCGAAATTCAAGATGGCCACCAGCAGCCATTTTGTACCAAAATTAGTGCAATCAGTCTTTTGTACAGAACTTCTGTATGAAATTTCTGATTTGAATAAATTTTTGTATGAATGTTTAGTAACATGGAATACATCACATATTGTAAGGGGTTTTTTTCGTGCAGAAATTATGCAAATTAGATGAACTTTGATTTATTCAGTGTTACTTACACAATGTAAGCACACATGTCAATACGGCTAAGGGTAGAGGCTGTATTTATGAACCAATCTTCACAAAACTTCTTGGGTACCTTTGTTATCACCTTGGGATGAGAATGAGTGTTTCTGGGTGCGGTCCAAAATTCAAGATGGCTGCCAGTGGCCATTTTGTACCGAAATTAGGTCCAATCAGTTTTTTGTCACAACTTCTCTACAGCTCGTATTTATGAACTGATCTTCACAAAACTTCTTGGGTACCTTTGTTTTCACCTTGGGACAGGAATGAGTGTGTTTTGGGGTGCCTTTGTTATCACTGTGCTATGAGAACAAATATTTTGGGGTTCAGTCAGACCCACTCTGGGACTCAAAGATTTCTTTTCTAGTTTAGCATCTGACTGTCACCCACCTTTACAATACTTTACCTATACATTTGTTACAGGCAACGGTCAGTATTTATGTACAGACCATTACAATACTTTATATGTACCTTTGTTATCAGGTCATTACCTAAATGTTTGTCATTGCTGTGTCACATACTATACATGTATATGTCTTTGTCTTGACAAGTTGAGCTACAGTGTCATTTACACTTTCATTTTTATAATAGTGAAGCAGACGAAATACACACCATGCATGCTATTCTGTACATTATGAGACCTAAAACAAAACAAATCATGAACATGAACTTTTGGTGGCAAAGAAATAATTGCAAAAATAAAAAATAAAATTAAAAACCACCCGCCCACATGCAATTTTACAAAAAATGGCCCACGAAACAGAAGATCCACTTTTTAGGGCCTTATTAGACAATGTCTAATTTCAACCCTTTACCTCACATGATGACCAAAATCATTTGACCCCATTCACAATTTTATTTTTTAAATTTTTACCTCAGAACATAGTATCTGACTTAGTGTTACGTCGTAAAGGATCAGCATCTAAAAATTTTAAATGCATTAGTTTTCCATGAAATTTTAGTATTTTTAGAACTCATGAAAAAATAGAAACCCATTATTTTTAATTTCAACTTATCCCAGTTTTTGATGTTTTTACTTTCCCCTCTTTTTAGGCCACATTTTGCATTTTTCATTAAAACCTCTGATGTTGGACTCACTCTGCCTCAAAATCATACAAAATAAAACTTTGAAACTTGACGCTTTGGCATTTCGATGTAAACATTGAAAGTTTTACATGTTTTTTCTTAAATTTTTTATTTCAAACCTTATTATCCTCACTCTTTTGAAATTTCAGGAATATAATCTTAAAATAAAAAAAACATATCTAAAAATGTATTGCTGTTCAATGAAATTCACAATGGTTATGGTCAACTTTGTAGTGATTTCTGATGTCAGCAACCAAAAATTTTGAAAGTGTGACAGATTTTTATGAAATTTTGGTATTTTTTTTTAGCTATAAAAATTGGAAAGCAGCTATTCTTCATTTTTTTTAATTGTCTCCATTGTTGTTTTTACTTCACTTCAAATTTTTGGCTATTTTTCCTTAAAACTGCTAATTGCTTTTGTAGCAACCAAGACTTGGAACTGCCATGATACTTTGAATGTAAGTTGCAAGTTTACCCCCAAACTGGGGCTCCTGTTTTGTTGTTAGTAAAATGTGATTAAAGTCGGAATTAGGCCCTTGAGGGTTAATGTGTTTTTGTAACCTAATTTATCCGAATCCTGTTTGTTATTATTTTTATTTCAGGCATTGTTATTGAAGCTGATCAAACAACGTTACGTCAAAATCTTCTGACTTTAACTATATGGCCTGGAACATACTTGGATCGTGAAGATTCTGCTACACGAACTTATGATGCAGCACTGGAAGCTATAAAAGCTACTAATTTGATCCTTCAAGGAAATGTTATTGCTGGATCTGAAAGGGTTGCTTTTCATGTTACCGGAGAAGCATGTAATTCAAGTACATCATTTGGAAATGAAGCCCACTCATCTTTGATTGGTGTTGCTATATTGCCAACTGATACTGTTCCTTCTATCGGTTGTCGCAAGTTTTCGGGTTATTTTGTTTGGAAATGCCCTGATTTTGGAATATACTACAATACAGGCGATTCGGTGATGATTTCTGACAACATTTTAGTTGAAAATCAGGTCAATATATTTCCAATGATTGTTGGACCTAGCGCTGTTGCACACTTGGTTGGAGACAAAATAGCAACAGTGAAAAACAATTTAATTGTTGGTGTGACAGACTCGTTTGATTGTACAGTTGATAAACTGGATACTAAGGATGAAAATATTATGTTCAGTTCTCAGGGGCGCAGTTGGTCTAATTTGAATGGAGGGAAGACTGGATTAATTCTTCCCCAGTTTACTCAGGGATCCAATAATGCTCCTACAAAACCATTTGCTGGAGTGATGTCTTATAATTCTATTGCTGGAGTCATGCATGTTGAAAGTAAGTGTACATATTAAAAATTTGGAGTTTTTTTGTATTCTGTATGCATTTCTATCATTTAGTGTCTGAAAATATTAATGTAATCCCTTTAGTGGGCTCTTGAAACTTAGCAACATCAGCAGTTTTTTTGTGGGCAGAGAACTTTCTCTGTTGCTGCTGTCATCACTGTCAAAAAAATCACTTTTCATATCTGCCAGAACTGGATTAGACCACTAAAAGTTAACAGACATTTCAAGAGTTGTATTGGTTAGTTGATGTAGACAGATGTTTAGAAAGCGTGGGTATTTTATACTTTACTGATAGGCTGTCGGCAAACTGTACAACAAAGATGGTTGATGTAATGGACAACAAACTACTATGGAGGTAGGCCATTGCATTTTGTCAGATCTGAGGATGAAAGGCTCTGAGATCAACTCTGAAAATGTTTTTGCGATGCCTCCAGTAGTCCTAAAAAATATTTTACTATTAAATATTAGCAAAATTGGCCATGATGACACTGAAGTTGGCTCCCCCAAATTCCATATCTCTTTGTTTAATAATCCTGTTAATTGGATATAATTTTCAAACACCAAACCATTCACATTACCTTCAGACCTTCAGTGCAGATCTGAGCTGTTAATTGTACATAAGGTATAGAGCAAATTCCTGTTAATTGAATAAAAAATCTTGTAATAAAAATTAAGAAATTACCCTGTCACATAATTCTCCTTGTTTAAAGACCTATGTGGCCTCAGTACATCCAGTACAGGCATTTAAGCCTTTAAACAAGATATAATAGAACAAATGGTCAGTTTATCTCTAGAATACAGGACAAGGACCAAATCCCCATTGATTGAGTGTCAGGTTAGAGTGGCTATTCTATAAATTATTGAAATGTCCTTTAACCCCCAAAACATGATCTCAAAGACTGGGATTTAGGATGACAACTGCACTCTAGGTAATTTGAGGAGGGCATTTTTTTGCTTTCCATCATTTTTTAGCATGTCAGGCCTGATTTGTGAGACAAATAATATTATTATCAGCATTTATATTGGCATACCAAACTTTCATTTAGATGTGGATGTTTGCAACTAAATATACTTTCAAGCATTTGGTAAAGATGACAATGGCAGCACTGACTTAACTCTTAACCCACTGAGTATTTTCAAGATATTTTCCACCAAATGTAGTTATGGCTGCTTTGAAGCAGCCATGACTATATTTGATGAAAAATTTATCCAAATTTAATTCAAGACATCAATGGTGAAAACATTCATGCAATCTACAGGGGTACAATTTAATTAAATGTGCTCAAATCAAACTTATTTCAGTGGCAAGAGAAATCCTGTCCTGGGCAGGAATATCCACTAGCAGCATACAAAGAGTTAAACAATGTAGTGATGATTATACACTTCATAACTGTTGTTTGGTGTTGTATAAGTCTGTGATAATTGTTAAAACTTCAATAGATACCTCAGTAAACAAAGAACTGGGTGGAGGAGAGGACAAAGTGAAATATATTAAAAGGTGTTTTTACCTGTAGCAAACTAGTTAATAAGAAGTTCTGTGAATTAACACATATGCCAGTGTTTTTGTGAACATCTGCAAAACTGTACATTTCTTACTGTACACCACAAAAACTATTTACATCTATTTTATAGTCACTGGGGGAAATGGAAATGGAACAGTGCTTGACTGCCATAGTAAACAAGTTGTGCTTTATTGGTGTGAAAGAACCTGGTAACCGAAGTCATGGGTGTGAGGTCTCTGAAATGAATAGTATGGGTGTAAATAAACTTGACTTGATGCTTATGCTATGGTCATGATGTAGCCATACATGCTGAAAGTAACCTTAAATGCCGGTCAATAAATAAATTTGTTTCATAGATCCTGGCACAGCAGAGCTCACTCAATTGGATATATCTTAATTGAAAACCCTATTAATTGAATATAACTTCCAAACAATACACCTTTTAAAATAACTTCAGAACAAATTTGACCTGTTAAATGCAAATTGATTATTGAGTTACCTCCTTTTGATTAAAAAAGTCTTGTATTTGTTTATTCCAGTTTAATAACACTTTCAACAGCTACGGTTATATTATGTCAGACAGTTTTATGGGTGGAGGAACTGTCAGACTCTCCAACTTTCCAACTTAGCATAAGTAGAATTAACAGCAGTTGAAGGCAAGGCCACTATCGATATACGTATTGAATAAATAGGTACTAGGGCTGGTAATCAGATCTTAACCACAAGTCGGATAAAGGTTTTAACCACTTGGCTTGCTGAGTGGTTAAAACCTTTATTCTACAAGTGGCTTAAATCTGATTACCATCCCTAGTACCTATTTTGTTTTATTTACACCATGCTTTTAATAAGTAATTGACTTTGTTGCTTGAAGTGGAGAAAAACCACACTTTCTATCACAAATACATGGGTTTGTTTTGTTTACATCTGCACCGGTGGGTAATACTACCGGCTGCATGTGAATGCTTGATTGATGGCTAGATACATCATCAGTGTTGATTGGATTTACCTTGCTTTTTCAGTCAAATTATTAACAATTCTTAAATTTTATTTCAAATATTTAATTGTAGGTATTTTAAACTTAAATAAGTCATTGCATGTAGTAGAGAGTACCGCAAAATCTTGTATGTTTGAAAGTTCAATGCTCTTATCACTGAGCTACTGTGTTCCCTGAGAAATTTGTAATGTATTGAGAAATACCGTATTTACTCTATGTATTGGGACACTCTATGATTTGGGACACACATTGTTTCCAGAAAACTATATTTTTTTTATGCTCTAAAGTTTGGGACATTCAGGAGATTTGTTTCCAGTTGACCCGTCGCTAGTAGTAGACGACACTCATAAAAAAATTCTTGAGTAACTAAAAATTTTCATTTTTTGCTTCCAAAACATAGCTTATGATCTCTCATTGGAACGAGCGCAATGCGCCCGTTCCAATGAGGGATCATAAGCTATGTTTTGGAAGCAAAAAATGAAAATATAAAAAAAATTGGACTGCGATTTTTGTATATAGTGATGGAAAATGAATCACAGACAACTTTATTCAGCATCAAATCAAGACCAGGCTGTGTTCTTTTCCCATTTTCTAAGAATTGGGACACCTGTGAAAATAATTATTTTTAGCTGTCCCAATACATAGAGTAAATATGGTACTCTATCATACAGAGATCAGGTGACTTGAAATTAGGTGATTTTGCACAAAACTTTGGGAAAAAAACACCAAACAGGTATTTTGGGGGAATTGGAAGTATTAAACAAATTAAGTTAATTTTCAGAGTAACTAAAAGTAAAATCAAAATAAAAGAGCATTGAACAATCAAATAATTCAAACCCAACATGTTATTTGCTTACAGTGAAAATAGATGACAATGTTGGACCAGTAAAAAAAACAATGTGATTTTGTGGTTGACCAATCATTCAAAACCACTATTTTTTTCATTCAAAGAATCCTAAAAGAAATCATTTTTCTAGGAAACAACATTTTCTACAGAAATCCTGGATCAATATGCCGCATACGACATCCGACATACAACATGCAACATACAACATATGACATACAACATACATACGACATACAACACATGAGATACAACATACGATATATGACATACAAAATACGACATACAAAATACATGATAGTGTACCATATGAAACGCGCCCAGGAAGTCCGGTCCATTCCGTATAGCACCATACTTTATCATTCTTGCCGTCATCGTGAAAAAGCAAAGTATGAAAACATTTACTCCTTAAATGTTGCTGGCAGATATTCCTGCCAGGACAGAATTTCTCTTTCCACTGCAATATGTATAATTTATGCATATTTAATCAAATTTTCTCCCTGTAAAATTGAAAGGATTTTTTTCACCATTGATAAGTTGAGTTAAAATAACATGAATTTTTTGGTGGCTCAGTAGGTAGAGATGCATGCTGCAAGCCCAGAGGTCCTCAGTTTGAATCCCCCCTGCGGGAACCACGTTGTGTCCTTGGGCAAGACACTTAATCCCAATTGCCTGCATGGGGACACATTGGCATTGTGTACTAAGGTACACTGCAAGCCAATGGTGCTCTTGTCTTCAACCAATGCTAACCCTGCATGCTTATGTGGAGTCACAGAAGCCATGACCAGATTTAATGAAAAATACCTGGAAAATACTCAGCAGATTAAGAGTTTATTGCAGAGGATACAGCACAGCAGAAATAACTGCAGTGCTTATGTGCAATGATGGGATATTCTGATCAAAAATGAATTTTGAATTAACTCTCTGTCTTAAGTACTATAGCATGTACCTGAATGTCCTTCATTATCCAGACTTTTGGTGGAGAGCAGCTAGTGTTACATTCCCATAGGAACCTGACATCTGGGGGGAACAAATTTTTTCTGTGCAGAATTTCGGCACCATTCTGAACTGCATCCGGCAAGTGGTGTACGTACTGCATATATAGTATGCGATGGTGTGTAGAGTGATTATCTACACTTTGGGTATATAGTAGAGGTATGTGATTGAAAAGTGATGGGGAAGGTGAGATTTTTGTTGAAAGTTTTTGCTCGAAATGGTTGATGTTGCTATTAACGTTGGCACATCATGATCTGCATGCAACATCCTAGAAATGACTGCTCTTGTTGTCCACTGTAAATCTGATATGATGTTACTTGGGTAAGGGTGTGTCAGGCTTCTTGTACAGGAGTGATATCATAGTATAGTATGGGCACTATATAGCCCCTGTAGGTCCCCTGTTAGTCTTTGGTACTGCTAATCAACTAAATGCTTCATATTATCCTATGACTGGTATAGGTAGTACGCAATGCTAGTCCAGGCAGTATTGTGATGTGGGGTGGGGGTAATGCATGGTTGTTTAGTGCATTAGTTAATATAGGGTGTGCGGTGTGTACCCCTGCTAGTTCAATGTGGTACTATTATCCATCTAGGACAGTGTGTTAGCCCACAGATGGTATAGGTCGTATGTAATGCTTGGTCAAGCAGTAAAGTGGGGTGGGGCAATGTATGATTGTCTGGTTGGTCTACTGTTAGTATTTACTACTACTAACCCACTGAATGTATTTTACCATCAGGGGTTTTTGTTTAGGTAGTGTATAATGCTAGGCAATGGGGTATTACAAGGAATGTTTAGAATGGTAGTATTGGATGTACAATCTGTATCCCATAGGTCTAGAGTTATCCTTTTGTACTACAAAAACACCCAACGGTTTGTACTATTCCCTGTGTAGTTTGGAATGCTTGGTCATGCAGTGTTGTGTGGTATATGATTGGTTTCTAGTTTCGTAATAGAGGATGGATGATATTTTGATATTCTAAGACTTGCCTGAGGGAAGAGGTCAAGATCGGAGATAGTTAGCAAGCCTGTAGTAATGTTACAAGTCAGTAGTAATGGTACAAGGCTGGCAGAACACTATAGTATTTTATTTATTTATTTATTTATTTATTTATTTATTTATTTATTTATTTATTTATTGGTGTTTAAGGTCACATATTTCTGCACAATGGCTAATCATAACCACAACATGAGTATCAACTCAAGACCAGGGGTGGGCGTTAACAAGCCATGTTTCCCATTTTAGAGAGGATTTGCACCTCCCAAGCATTGGTGACTGGGTCCTATTTTACGAGTAAAACAGAGCCTGTTTACCGCAGTGAACAGGCACTGCTTCACTTCCTGGGGTTCCCGCGGGGAGTAAGTAATGGTGAATACAACAGAAGATAGTCATGGGACAGATAGCTGAAGACATGGTGGAAGCAGGTGGTGAGACTGTTTAGAGCTTGGAATTCCGTTATGGAATCCTACTAAGAGAATCCCTTTTTGAGAAGCATCTGTGGTTACAGAATCTCTTTTTCGTCGTATTTGTATTTGTGATGCATGTGTTGTGCACACATTGTGCATTAGCACATTTCAGTGTCACCAACAGACTGTTTCTTATATGTACGGTGCCCTAGCATGCACTAGATCAAGGGACTGTTAAACCCAATACAGGCTCAGATGAATGGCAGTCCTGGAAATGAGACGGGAGCGAGTACAATTGCTCCCGTCAGCACCTGTGATTTCTATTTTACAGGAGCTAAAAAATGCACTCATTGAAAAATATTGTGGAGCACTCATACTGTGGGGGCACATAGATGTGTGTTGTTTTGAGAAACCAGCACTCTATGGCCAGTGGTAAGTCACTGTCATAATTCAGCAATTCCTTATACATTTAACCCTTTGAACACTAGTGACATTTGCTATGCCAGTTCAATGGCAGTGGTTAGAAGAGTCCATATTTATTATTTGGAGTAGACCAATCAATATTTTCAACGTGCAATCCCAGGGCCGCACATTGAAAATACTGATTGGTCTACCTCACACATTTACTGAACAGCCATCCTATTTATTGACATTATGACGTATCATGTTCCTGGCTGGAAAAGCGGCTGCTCAGGTTCAAAGGGATAAGGTTTCTGGTGTTTGGTGACAGTATTTCCTCGAAAATTCATATACTAACATTTTACGGGTGCAATTTACTCTCGTGTCTGATTCGCAAAAGCTTAAAACCGCACCCGTCAATTTCGTTCATTTCCAGCACTGGAATGGAGCAATTTGGTTGTGCTTGTTTAAGATCTGACAGAGGGCAGAGTTGGTAGAAGACTATATTGATATTCTAAGACTTAGGTGACTACCGAAGAAGTTAACCATAGGACAGATGATGGTGACTAGGAGTAAGTCAGCAGTAAAGGTCTAAGACCTATGAAAACCATGGGGTGATCTAGAAGCCGATCGGGTGTTAGGAGCAATAGGTGGTTGATGGGATGTGCTTGTGTGCTAGTGCACCATCTGTCACAATGTGTGCTGTACATAGACTTATGCTGGATGTGCCAATATGTGCTTATGTTCTAATGCGCAACACATGCATAACAGAGGCACTTGCATCGAAAAAAGGGATTCTGTAACCACAGATGTTTCTCAAAAAGAATATTCTCTTAGTGGGATTACATAACCGGAATTCCATGCTCCAAAACAGCTCCTGGTGGTCTTAACACTGGCTTCCATCATGTCTTCAGCTATCTGTCCTATGATTAGCCTCTATTGTATTCACCATTACTTTAGTGTTCTACCAGCCTTGTGCCATTACTATTGACTTGTAACGTTACTTCAGGCTTGCTAACTATCTCAGATCACGTTCTCTTGCCTTGATCAAGTCCTAGAATGTCAAAAGACCATCCATACTCTACTATGAGACCAGAAACTAAGCATACACCACGCAACACTGCATGATCTAGCATTCCAAACCATCCATGGTTCAGTACAAACCATTCGGTGGTTTTATAGTAATAAGTGGTAACCGTAGACCTATGGTATACAGCCTGTACATCCCATACTATCGTTCTAAACTTACTTTGTAATACCGCGTAAACCAAGCATTACACACTACCTATACCAACCCGGAGGGTAAAATACATTCAGTGGGTTAGTAGTACAAAATACTAACAGTAGACTAACTGGGGTACAGACCATACACTCTATACTACTGTACCAGACAACCCTGCATTACTCCATCCGACTCCATCCTACTGCTTCACCTAGCATCATGTACTACCCATACCATCTGTGGGCTACTAGCACACCACCCTAGATGGATAGTGGTACTAAGGGCTAACACTGAACCAGCAGGACTACAAACTGCACACCCTATACTACTGCACCAGACAGCTATGTATTACTCTCACCCCACGTCTCAATACTAGCTGCTCAAGCATTACGTACTACCGAAACCAGTCTTGGGAAAATATGAAGCATTAGGTTGATTAGGAGTAACAAGAGCTAACAGGGGACCTTCAGGGGTAAATAATGCCTATACCATACTATGATATCACTCCTGTACGAGAAGCCTGACACACCCTTACCTGAATAAAATCATATTAAATCGTATGGTGGACAACAACATTGGTCAGCGTTTTTATGACATCGATTGCGCATCGTGACGTCACAACTTTAATTGCAGTGTCAAACGTTTTGTGGGGAAAGCTTTCAACAAAAAGCTCACTTTTCCCATCTCTTCTCCATAACATACCCCCACTATATATCCAATTCGGAATGGTTTTGAGATTTTGCACAGAAAAAATGTGCTTGCCCCAAAGTTCGGTTTGTATGGGAATTAAACACTACCTGCTCCTCCAAAAGTCCAGGTAATGAGGGACGTTCGTACTGTCTTATTTCACGCCATCGCAAAGCCAAAACCTTATTTCTTTATTAGTCTGTGTGAAATACACAGACTATTGTTTTTGTACGGTTTCTTTCTTTTTTTTTTTCATCATCTTCTCGCTTCTTCTTATTCTCCTGTCTTCTGTCTTATATGCACTTCCTTGTCCTCACGATAACTCGAAAACGAATAGTCCTATCTCGCTGATATTTGGCATACTGGTAGACAGTCACATGTTCTCGGCCACCTATGTTTCTCAGATTCCTGGGGCTTTAGGGGCATCTGCAGTGGTGTTTCGAAAGTGGGTCATGCCCATATCTCGGGAGTGGTATGACGTCTGGACCTGGGACCAACACCAAATGAATCGAAACTTGGTGGAGATGCAAAATAAGGGACAAGGTCACCCAGGGGTCACTGAGTGCATTTTTCAGAATCGCTGGAAATCACATTTTTTTACCCACTGAAGCATTCCTAGCATCCATACATGCATTTTGACGTAAAAAAAAGTGGGCGTGGCCAATATTTTTGAAAGTGGGTCACGCTCATGACTCAAGCATGGTACGATGCATGGATCTGGGACTAACACCAAATGAATCGACACTCGATGGAGGTTCAAAATATGGGTCAAGGTCATGGAGGTCACCTAGGGTCAATGAGTCCATACATGAATTTTTTTATGTAAAAAAGTGGGTGTGGCCAAAATTTTTAAAAGTGGGTCATGCTCATATCTCAAGCATGGTATGACGAATGCCCCTGGAACTAACACCAAAGGAGTCGAAACTCGATAGAGGTTCAAAATATGGGTCAAGGTCATGGAGGTCACCTAGGGGTAATTGACTGCATTTTTCGGAATTGCTGGAAATCACATTTTTTGACTCCCTAAAACATTTCCGAAGTCCATACATGAATTTTTTACGTAAAAAAAAGTGGGCATGGCCAAAATATTTGAAAGTGGGTGGTGCTCATATCTCAAGCATGGTATGACAAATGGACCTGGAACTAACTCCAAATGAGACGAAACTCAATAGAGGTTCAAAATATGGATCAAGGTCATTGAGGTCACCTAGGGGTCATTGAGTGCATTTTTCGGAATGGCTGGAAATCACATTTTTTGAGTCCATACATGAATTTTTATGTGAAAAAGTGGGCATGGCCAAATTTTTGAAAGTGGGTTACGCTCATATCTCAAACATGGTATGAGGAATGGACCTGAAACTAACACCAAATGAGTCAACAATCAATAGAGGTTCAAAATATGGATCAAGATCATGGAAGTCACCTAGGGATCATTGAGGTCACTTTTCAGAATTAATGGAAATCACATTTTCTGACCCTCCTAATGCATTCCCGAAGTTCATACATGCATTCTCACATGAAAAAAGTAGTGGGTGTGAGCAAAATTCTTAAGAGTGGGTCACACTCATATCTCAAGCATGGTATGACACATAGACATGGGACCAACACCAAACGAGTCAAAACTTCATAGAGGTTCACAATATGGTCAAGGTCTCTGAGGTTGCCCAGGGATAACTGAGTGCATTTTTTAGTATTGCTGGAAATCACATTTTTGGACCCCTAATGCATTCTCTTGACCAAACCTTTTGATTCCTAGGCACATATATGCCTTTTTTGGTTTCTTAGAAACATTGTTCTGATTTCTTTATGAATATCTAATATCTGTAAATACTGTTTACGAAAATCCCTTCCTGCTTTGTTTAAAAATATGTTACAAAAATAACCCTCCATAAATGCTCTTTCTATATAGTTTTTTCCCCCGATAGATTTTTTAACCCTTTTCTTACAAGCTTGAATTTACTGATTGCAGTCAATTCTATTTCTCTAGTATTAACATTATTTTTTATTTTAATGATTTTTGTCTGATGGATTCCATACTATTCTACTAAAATTTGGCACATATATAGAGCTTTATTGGAAGTTTCTCACCTGGATCACGGCATTTCTGAAGTTTTTCATTTTCTGCCAAAACTGTGCAAAATGTTGTCACAACGTTACGTTTTGCCACAATTTGGACGATTTGGCTGGAGCATTCATAATATTTGTAGCATGACATACTACATCTAACTACATAAGCTGTATTACCTACATTGCTCCCTTTTGACCTCAAAATTCCGAGCAAAGTGCAATTTTTGCAAAACTGGCCAATTTTCACATGCGATTTCTCAGCACTGCGTCACATTTTTTCAAAACGTTTTCCATGAGAAGTTTGGGCATTCATCCAAGAATAATTTAGCTGTTATATATTTTATTCAAAGTTATAACCTTCACCCCGTTTTCGGGCCTTGAATTGAGTGTCCTAAAGTTCTTCATAAAATTGGCTCATTTTTATTTCATTTTTCTTCCATTTACGAATGGTATATAGAAGAATGATTTACATGTTCATATTCACAATTACCTATTGAGGATATTTTCTGTTGTACGTTACATTTAACCATATGCCCATTCTGTTTGCATAAATATAGATGCTGTCCAAAAAAAACTCTTGGTTTTTCAGAATTTGGTACGATTAAGTGACAATTTACTCCATTCCTAATTGATTGAATGCTGAATGTTTTCAGTGGCTGCATTCAGCAGTCATAGTATGAAACCTTTGGTTTTATATGTGAGTATTAAAAGCTTAACCCTTGGCAGATTTCAGGCTCCCATATGGGAACTGTCTGGTTAATTGTGATTTTTGTAAAATCACTGAATATTGGTCAATGTGCAGTGGTAGTTTGGAAAAGAATATCTGAAAATTCTGTTGACATTCAGATTCATAGTTCAAGTCCAAGAAGATTTTCTGTCATAAAGTGGCTGGAAAGTTTAACCCAATCCCTGTTTCGGTTGCATAAAGACAGTTGCCGTTGAAATAACTCCATTTTTCAGAATTTGGTAAGTTTAAGTGATAATTTATTCCATTTGTCATTGATTGGGCGTCGAATGTTTATATGTTATTATACCCCCCCCCCCCCCCCCCCCCCGCAAACAAAAGGAATCACCCTGTCCGTCCGTCTGTCCATCCATCATAAGCGCAACTCCTCCTAAACCGTTTGAAGAATTTTCATGAAACTTTACACAATGGAAGAACTCCATATGGGGATGTGCATGAAGCAATATAATTCCGTTCTGACATTTCCAAGGGGAGATAATCTGTCTGTCTGACCATCCTTGTAAGTGCAACTCCTCCTAAACCGTTTGAAGAATTTTCATGAAACTTTACACAATGGAAGAACTCCATATGAAGATGTGCATGAATCAATATAATTCCGTTCTGTCATTTCCAAGGGGAGATAATCTAACTTATACTGTCTGTCCATCCTTGTAAGTGCAACTCCTCCTAAACCATTTGAAGAATTTTCATGAAACTTTACACAATGGAAGAACTCCATATGAAGATGTGCATGAAGCAATATAATTCCATTCTGACATTTCCAAGGGGAGATAATCTAACTTATACATTTCAGGCGCGGGGGGTATCACTTTGTGAGTTTGCTCACAGTACCTCTAGTTATTAAAAGTTTCACCCTAGGCAGATTTGAGACTTCCCTTATGGGTACTGTCGTAATGATTGTTATTTTCGTAAAATCACTGCATATTGATAGTTTTTTTGCCACTAGATCGAGTTGTCAGTTTCTGTCGGGACGATCGAAAATAAACAGTTCAAAATGCATATCAGTTCGAGAGCCAATATCTTTAAAGTGGGATATGCTTATACTTCAGGTTTGCAATGACCTATAGACATGGACCTACACCGAAAGAGTTGAAACCTTCTGGAGGTTCAAAATGTGGTCCACCTCAATGCGGGCAATGGAGGTCATTAAGCGCATATTTTTCAGAGCTATTAGGAATTGCATTTTATAACAGCTAATGCAATGCTAAAGATTATCCATGTATCACATCATTCAAATAATTGGCAGAGCCAAAAATGTCCATTTCTGATTTGTGTATCGAACCCTTTGAATGCTGGTCACATATATGCCTTTTCTGGTTTGTTATAAAAATTGTTCTGATTCCTGTATGAATATCTGTAAATACTGTTAACAGAAATCCATTTCTGATTTGTTTAAAAATATTTTACTTTTGAAAATAAGCCTCCATAAATTCTTTCTTTTTAGTTTTTTCATGATTTTTTAACTTTTTTCACACAGACTTGAATTTACTGGTGGCAGTAAATTCTGTTTCTCTAGTTTATAGTATTATTTTTTTATCCTGAATAATTGCTTGTTGCGAGCCTCTGTGCTCCCACGATCCCACCCATGAACTATTCAGAATAAAAGGACCATTTGGATTGCCAACAAAACATGAATTATTTGATTGGTCGCAATGGTCATGGGTATTTTATGTCATATGTTGTATTTAACAGTGACTTGTATATCGTATCTTGCATGTTGAATGTTGGTCCAGGATTTCCATAATTTTCAGGTGAAAACTCAACTTTATTTCTCATATGAGATGTGAAAAAATGCCTGTATTATTGACATTGTATGGGTGCTCTGCATTGTATTCTAACTGTTTCTTAACTCTTTATTAACTCTTGTTTGATACAGGTAAATAAACTTTGACCCCTGTGGGGAAACTCTGGAAGTGAAGCAGTACTCATTACTGTGGTAAACAAGATTCATTTTACTGGTAAAATAGTACACGTACCTGGTAACCAATGTCAGTGGTGGAAGTCATCCCAGACTGGTCACTGTTTTGACAACCACCAAATTCCCCATATTGATAGACCTATTTGGCTCAGTACATCCAATATAGGTATTTAATCTACTATACCTTGTTTGACAGAGCTATGACAAACAAGATAAAATAAATTAAATGCCAAGTTTATAACTTATAATACAGGGAAATAACCAAATTCCTGTTTACAGTACAGTGGAGCCCACTTAATTGGATATCTCTTAACTGAATAACCCTGTTAAAGGAATACATTTTCCCAACAAAAAAACATTCACCATACCTTCAGTACAAATTTGACCTGTTAATTGAATATAGGTTGCTGGGTAAACTCCTGTTAATTGAATAAAAAATCTTGTAACCTGTCAAGAAATTGCTCTGATTCTCGCCAATTTCCTTTGTTTATAGATCTATTTGGCCCCAGTACATCCAATATAGGCATTTAATCTATTATATCTTGTTTGACTGAGCTCATGGAGCTCTGTCAAACAAGATATAATAGAATAAATGCTAAGTTTATCTCAAGAATGCAGGAAAGTGACACAATCCCTGTTAATTCAATACTCCTGTTAATTGAATAATTTTCATTGGCAAAGTGGCTATTCAGTAAACAGGGTTCTACTGCACTCCTGTTCATTAAATATTTTCCACTGACAAAGTAACTATTCAGTTAATAGGGTTCCACTCTACTTAGCCTCTTTTATTTGCTTCAAAATGCATATCTCACAGTTCATGAAATCTGTACAGGTTTTCTTTGAATTGTAAAACATTTCTGCATAGAGAGTGTGAATGAGTCCAAACAAGATTGTTTTCTCAGATGAAGATTGTTATTTCTTATCTCATTTTAGATGTTACCTTCGTTCACTTCAAGACTTCTTGTACTAATCGTGAGGACTTTGCTTTGACTACCAATCCAAATAATGATGATGGCCAGCATCCAATGAAATTATCAAAAATAGTCTTGTCGGATGTTGCAGATAAAAATAAAATATTTATCCAGCGTCCAAATCTTGGGTTAGTCTGTTTGTTATGTGTTTTGACATTTTATTGAAAATGCCATTGTATGACTTTTCCTCTTGTCTCATTGTCTGTTTAGTCTGGTCATCAGAGTTTGACCCGGAGGAAATTGTTATAGAAACTATTTTAGACTCAGAATATGCAGAATGTCTATGAAACAATACATACAAAATCTATTTTGTGAGATGGTGCCCTAACTTAGGTTTCCAGCATCAATAACTGGAATCAACATGCCATGGGATAGGTACTTCCCAGCTCTTGTGGCCGAAGTTCAAGATGTCCACCAAAACCTGTCAACTTTGCAGTGAAAGAACTCCTTAGTTGTGCTTGAATGATGAGAAATGAAATGGAGCATAAAGTCACAAGTGGAGAATCTAGTGTCCCTTTAAGCATTGTTTCCCCCAAATGGAATGGAGTGTGGCCACCAAAACTGGCCTCAAACTCAAAACAACAGATTTTATGCCGTCATTCCACATAACTGTATCTTGTGTATCTCCAATCTAAATCTGCAAAGAAAAAAGATCTCGAGGATTTATTTTGACAGCCCAGTAGGTGAATCAATCATGCAAAAAGAAAAACAAATTCTCAGCACACTGCAGTTGCTGTTCTTGGTGAACATTTATTTCCTGTCTTCACCTTCTCCAAAGATTTTGTCCTCTAAATTCTACATTTCTACAGTCAGTCCCTGCAAGCTACCACATGCTGGAGGCCATTCTTTCTTCTGATGCAAGAACTGTCTATGCTTGAAATCTTAATCGTCAGCTTGCACTTGCAACTCACAAATTTCCAAAATGTTTGAAATGCGGACTCAAGGTCTGTTATGTTCAGAACTAGTTGTGCTTCCTGGATTTTCCATCCCAGATTATTTGGGATCGAGGGTGATGTTCTACAACTATTTACAGATAATCACATGAAGATGAACTCTTAAGCTGGTGAAATATGATGCTTATTGCATCAGTGATAACTTCAGCAGATCCCCTGAGCCTCTGCTCAGGGGAAACTATCTCCATATATTTCACATACCTCAAACCATTGTGTGTGTTCTTGCTTGTTAGCATAGATAATCTTGTAAACTTTTGATACCGACCTCACAAACTTGTTTTTTCTCAGAATCAAGTTTGCTCATAATAGACAATATTTGCTGAAGGTTGTCAGACTCTGTTTATTAGAAGTATGGTTTCTCCTTGCATGTAGGTAGTGGATATTTTCTTGCACCCAGTCCAAGCTGAATAAACAGAATACAGTGGTGCCCACTAAATTTAATATCTCTTAACTGAATATCCTTGTTAATTGAATATAATTTCCCAACCAAAACTATTTACTATACCTCCAATACATATTTGATCTGTTAATGAAATATAGGTTATAGAGTAAACTCCTGTTAATTGAATAAAAAATCTTGTAACCTGTCGAGAAATTACCCTGACTCTCCTCAGTTTAAAATTTCCTTTATTTTTAGACCTATTTGGCCTCAGGTACATCCAATACAGGCCTTTAATCTATTATATCTTGTTTGACAGCGCTCATAGAGCGCTGTCAAACAAGATATAATAGAATAAATGCTAAGTTTATCTGCAGAATACAGGAAAGTGACACAATCCCTGTTAATTGAATACTCCTGTGAATTGAATTTTCATGGCATAGTGGCTAATCAATTAACAGGGTTTCACTGTATACGCTGTTTGAATTGTTCCAACCTTCTGCACAGACTATCCAGATTGAAGAGCCACCTTCACATGACCTCCATACTTTTGAAAGGAAAGAAATATCTGCCATGCCTTTACTCCAATGGTACAACAGCAGGATTAACATATCAGTATCATCTGCAGCCACAATGACAGCTGTCCCACAAGCTTCAACAGCCTTCAAAATTTGGAATATTTTACCACGGCAATCACTTGCTGTGGTAAATTCCATTTTCTACGGCATTGTTAATGGCAACCACAGAGGTGAACATCAATTCTGTACATTATGTTGAGACGATGGGTTTTAAGCCTCAGGCTTCATGTCAAATCTACGACCATATTTGTATAGCTTAAAGTTTGTTCACTTGGTTTCTTGGAAATAAATATAGTTTGAATTATAGAACATCACAAAGTACTGTACTAGTAGTGCAAGTAGCCTTTCATAACCCAAGCATTGAATATCAGGACTGGCAGGTAACTGCCAGTCCTGATATTCAATACTTGAGTTATATAATTAAGAGTGTGGCACATTGCTTGTGACTAATAGTAACACACATCGTTGAAATATTTTCTACCAGTATACAAAATTATAAATTGAGAATCTAGGAAAAATATAACCACAGCATTTATATGCTGTGGTAAAACCGATTTACCACAGCATTCACCATGGCAGTGCAGATTGCTGTGGCTAATTTTGAGGGTTGCTTCAAACTTGATTGCACACTATACTATCACCATACCTTGGGGTGTGGTGGCATTGTGGTAACCGATTCTCGTCAGATCATCAAAGTTAAGCAAAGTTGAGCCCAGTTAGTCCTTGGTTGGGTGACTGTCTGAGCGATCGATTCGGACTCACACGTTGTGTCCTTGGGCAAAGCACTTAACCCTGATTGTTCACAGTTGGGCATGATGCCGCCGTGTACTAAAGCCTACTGCAAGTCGATGGTGCTCATGTCTTCAACCAGTGTAACCTTGCCTGTGCTGTAGTGCAGAGTTACGATGTTGGGGAACTGGCAGCTGCTTATCGTTGCCTTGTGGTTCTCAATGGGTAGTCTGACTTCCTCCACCTGTAAAACTGTCGCTAACATGATATGACCTTGGCTGTTAAAGTGTCATTAAATCCTAATAAATAAATTAATAATCACCATACCTGCATATCCAGTATTTGCTGTGTACTGTTTGTCAATCAGATACAAAAATCAATATATAATTGTGAAACTTTATTTAAATTTTACATTTTTGATTGATGGTTATTTGGTTGAACATGTTTTCAACAATGCATGATTAAAATACATGGTTTATTTATTATATTTCTTATGTAAACATTCACAGCTTAAAGGTATCTGTAGATATCCTTCATATTATCTGTGAAGTGAAATTATTTACTCTGTATGAATTTGTCTTGTTATAATTTAGGGAGAGAGCTTGCCTAATTTATTTATTGGTGTTTAAGGTCACATATTTCTGCACAATGGCTAATAATGACTACAACAGTTTTTTGGGTGGAGGAAGCTGGAGAACCACCGAGTAACGGTGAACAACTATCAGCTCCGCAACATGCTAACTCCACACAAGCAGGGTTAGCATTGGTTGAAGACATGTGCACCATCGACTTGCCTTAGTAAACAACATCACCCCAGTGTCACTGACACTTTTATTTTAAAAAAAGAGTTGACTCCGGTTTCGTTTTTTTTTTTGAATGAAACATATTCCAGTATTAAACCCTATAAACAATTGGGAAAACGTGGTAGCAATGCTAACCACATGCAAAAAAAATGCTGAGGATGTGATGTTATAAAATGTCAGGCCTAAAAAAATAAATGCCCTTGTTTGGGGTAATCTGACCAACCCTAAAAAATTATGCTGATTGTCAAAATTTTATCAAGTAAAAGTTGCTCATTCAGTTCATTTCAACCCTAATTTTCATCTAACTTCAGCTGTGAATTTGAAACATGTTTTGAAGTTTAACCTTTCAAAATTACATGTAGAAATAAATATATCGGAAGTATAAATGTGGAGCAAGTGGCAAGTTCCAGTTCAGCAAAAGAAACTGCATTTGATAAACTGATCATTTTACAAATGTGGTGTTTCAGGTCATGAATGTAAATGAATATCATGTTGAGTTTCGTGTATTGATACTGAAAGCCCAAAATCTTGGCCTACTGTCTTGAAAATGTTATTGGTGCAAGTTTCATGTACAACTGTTTTTTTAATTCCGTTCAAACGTATGCATAGAAATTAGTGGCAGTGGCCAGCATATGCATGGATGTTTCAGTTAAGTGAAGTGTGTGATCATTTTGGTAATTTGATATTTGTTTTATAATTCTCCAAAACTGTGGCGCTTTCAATCTCATGATGAATGGGGCAATTTTTATCATTGGTTATTTCAAGCAAAGTTTCTTAGTCCCCCACGTTTTCACCATGACGGGGACTATTGGATTGCACTCCCTTCTGTCTGTCCGTCCTGTTACCACCTGTATCTCAGACAGGCTTGGATGCTTTTATTTAAAATATTCAGATTTGATAGGGCATTAGGAAAAATTGATGCACATCAATATTTCCAAAAAAAATTGAAGATGTCCCACTGGCGGCCATTTTTGTTGGAAATTTGTGTGTAATTCCCTTTTTTAACAAAATTTCTGATTTCAATAACTTTTTCAAATGGAGGTCTAGCAGAATAAGATAAAGAACATATCAATCAGGTTTTTTTCTTGTACATAAATTATGCAAATTAGCCTTACTTAACCTATATTTTTATACTGTACCAATGACCCAGACTTAGCTGGTGCTAACTCCTTAAAATCAAGGGCCAAACACAAATTTTGCCCCCCAATCCCCAAAATTTGCATCAAAAACCAAAATTTCAATGTCCTATGTGGTCTTTCATACCTTTTATCCACTGCGCATGCGCAGTGTCAAGGAGGTCTCGAAATTGGCGCCAATTGTCATTCTTTGTTTGTCCCTAAATTCAGTAATACCTCACTGATATTTGTGCTGTAAATCTCAGTTTAAATGATGCCAAACACATAATTATGGATGAAATGGTGGATCTAAGGAGGAAATAGAAGGATGAGAGGATAAAACAGTGGCAGAATATGATCAGGGCTGTAACTTATAATTTTTTTACGGAATTATTTCATGTTGCCTATTTACGAGGCATGGCCCTGATGCTATGAATATACCATTGTTTGTTCAGTGTTTTCTCTCTCCCTTTTCTGTATTCCCCCCTTGCTATTCTCCCATGCTTTTGGCATAATTTTTGTAATTTTTTTTTACTAAAATTTCTTGGGATTTTTGGCTTGGTAACAGAATGAATTTTCTGTTTTTCCCCATGTTTATGTCCTCACCCTTGGGTGTTTAGGCATTGTGATCTGCATCTACTATCCGATGTACTGCAGTTTCTTCTCTGGAAGTCTCTGTTTTACATCGGATAGTGTTTAAATTGGTGACTGATTTTGGGCCATGTTTACAGTGTCATGTTTCATGTGCTCATGGAGATACAACAATTGCGTAAGAGGTCCCTAGTAGGATCGACGGCATTGTTGTCCACTAGCTCGCTCGGTGTAGCGACCATTTATCGAATGGCTCGGCAGCCGGGTTCGTCCGATGAGGTCCAGTTTGGGTGATGCGAGCACTATAAACATTGAACGTGCACACCCATCGACGACGGATCCGAGGATAGTAGGGAGGAAGCCTGTCAGTCCGGTAGCTAGCTCATCCAGGTCCACCCAGACCGCGAGCGAGAGAGCCCCCTCTCTCTTACAGCAACATCTGGGACCAGATGTTGTTGTACGTGATGCTAATCAGTCGGAGCATACGTCCACTCCATCTGCTCGGGTCGCTCCGTTACATAGACTGTCCACAGCGACAAGTCTTTCGGCTTCGTCATCCTCATGGCAGCACGCACGACCACACCTTGGCTACGTGACCACTGATATCCAGCTAGCTTCGCCGACCAGGGATTCCATGTCGGCCAGGTCACGCCATCCGGTAGCCAGGGATATGAGGCCTTTACAATCAGGACGGGCACATAAAAGAAGTTTGCGAGATTCAACGTCCCAGGAGCTTCCAGCGACTAAATCATGTAAGACCGTGTCTCCACAGGCCTCCGTAACGGACTTGCTATCGCAGATAGCTCATCTTATCGCAGCATCCCAGCAGCCGTCAGAAACCTTTTCTGATCAGGAATTGTCTGAGGAAGCTGGGTCGGTTCGTTCAGCAAAGGACGACCGAGATTATCAAGTGGTCCAGACGGATGGAGAAAGGGATTCAGAGGAGATGGAATTTTCCCTTTTGGATCAACATAAGGTAGCCATAGATTTCATCCGGCAATACCTTCCTGATGTTGTTCCTCCAGACCAAAATGCTGCGGTGCCGGATAAGAGACTGATAGCATCGCTGGACACAGACTTTTTCAGCCGGGTTAGGGACACCGTCCCTGAGTTTCCGACCCAGTCCAGAAATATCTCACGGACATTTGATCTTTTGAATGACTCTATATTCAAACTTGCCTCCAAGACGGGCAAGTCCGGTTTCTTATCGGCCAATGCTAAACAGCTGCCTTTCATCAATTCAAGGAATAAATTTGAAACGGCAGGACGTAGCATTCCGAGAGTTCCTCTGCGTCTGGGCAACCGGGATGAAGACCTAGAATTGTCTTTGCCTTTGTCTATGTCTATTCCAGCCACGATGTTGGATACGACAATCTCGTCTAACAGGATCAGTTTAGACGCATTATCGTACACAGATCACCTTACCCGAGCGTTATCATTACATCTCGAAGGAAAAGAATTCCAGGATGTTCAAACTTCCTTAAGAGTTCTTTCGAGAGCCATAGCATACTCTACGTATAACTCTGCCCTTTCAGTGGCAAATCTGGAGTTAGTTAAACGTGTTGCTACCCTGGCTACATCCACTCGCGTGGATCGAAAGGTGAAAAACTCTCTTCGAGTTGCACCAGTCTCCGGAGAGCTTCGCTTCAACGGCAAGCTTTCCTTGATCTATGATCAAATTACTGAGAAAGCTTCAGACTCTCTGCTGTTCAAGTCCGCTTCTAAAAAGTTGGATTCAGCGGAGAAGAGTAAGACAGGCACTTCTGGGACGTGTACGTCCAAGGGAAGTTCCTATAGAGGGTCTTATAAGTCCTCTAGGTCTTACTCCAGAGACCGTCAAGGTAGCGAGTCGGGTAGGGGCCGAAATACTGGTTGAGACAACTGGTCAGACGCCCCTAGGTCGACGGGGCGAGGTGCGGGACGTGGAAGACGTGGTTTCTCCTCCCGCAAGCCTCACAGGTCCAGGAAGTGATGGTGCGAACCTCTATTGTGTTCCAGGGGCGGAAGGTCATCGAGTTGCTTAACCAATTGGTTGTCGATTACGGACGACCCTTGGGTTCGAGGGGTGATTTCAGAAGGGCTAAAACTGTCCTTCAAAAGAAAGTCTCCGTTAACTCGAAGTCCAAGATGAACTCAGCTTCCGTCAAATCCTCAGAAGAGAAGTTCGCTTCTATTAGAAGTCCAATCTCTTCTGGAAAAGAACACGATAGAGGTTGTAGAAAACCAAGAATCTCCAGGTTTCTACAGCCATCTGTTTCTGGTTCCGAAACCAGACGGTTCGTTTCGTCCAGTCATACATTTGAGCTGGATAAACAAGCTGATCATGGCTCCAAAATTTTATATGGAGACCATTCGATCGGTCAGATTAAGCATTCGAGTGAACGACTATACTGCGAGCATAGATCTCAAGGATGCGTACTTTCACATCATGGTACATCCGGCATTCAGAAAGTATCTCCGCTTCGCTGTCCTAGGAGTCGTTTATCAGTTTCAAGTGATGTGCTTCGGTCTGAATCTAGTGCCCTGGGCTTTCACTCGAATAATGAACTTGGTAATGACTCATTTCCGAGCTCATTCGTCTGCAGTAACGTCGGCCTACCTGGACGACATTCTTCAGCGGTTCGGCAATGAGTTAAAGCTTCAGAACGATGTTCCGAATCTGCTTCAACTGCTCCGACGTCTCAGTTTTATAATAAATGAGAAGAAGTCGGATCTGGTGCCGTCCAAGTCATTCACCCACCTGGGAATGAGCTCTGAGACGCACAACAATCTCGTTCATCTGCCGTTAACCAGAGCGAAATTAATCAGTTGTTACGCTTGCTTTTGTCTTCACTCCGACAAAGTTACAGCGAGAGAATTCATGCGACTGATAGGTTTGTGCGGAGCCGCCGCGGATCTTATTCCAATGGGGTGGCTACGTACTCGGCCACTCCAAATCTTTCTGACTCAGAACTGGAGTGTCAAGATTCATTCGCTCAGTACGAACGTCGTCTTGTCGAATCAAGTCAAACAAGAGATTCAGACTTGGGCAAATATTCAGTGGTTAACTCAGGGAGTTCCACTGCAATCGCCGGATCTGAGTTTTACAGTTATGATGGATGCCAGTCAAACAGGTTGGGGTTCAACCTTGAGCCCAACGGATTCGAAGTGCCAGGGTCTTTGGGATCCGCAGTTCCTAAACAAGCACATAAACATCAAAGAAATGATGTCAATTTGGCTTGTGATACGTCATTGGATGAACATATTTCAGAAGGCACATGTGCAAATTCTGTCTAACGATTCGACGATAGTAGCGTATATTCGAAACCAGGGAGGCACTCATTCCATTCCATTATTCAACTTAACGGAAAGTATCCTTCTATTTGTCCTAGAGCATCAAGTTCTTCTATCAGTATGTCATATTCCGGATCGTCTGAACGTTTTGGCAGACTCCCTTTCTCGGAGGGGTCGCATGTTGCCATCAGAATGGACTCTCAACAAACGAGTATCCAATCAGATTTGCTACCAATGGGAGCGTCCGATGATAGACTTATTTGCGACGCATCTCAACAGTCAGTTGCAGACGTATGTGTCGCCGTGTCCAGATCCTCGAGCCTTTGCAGTAGACGCTCTCTCGATCTCTTGGGACAGGATGATAGGATATGCGTATCCTGCAGCGCCATTGATTCAACAGATATTGCTCAAGATAAAGCAATCTCACTGCAAGATTCTGTTGGTAGCATCTCTGTCACCCCTGAGACCATGGATAAATCTGCTCAGGTGTCTGCTGTGGGACATGCCGCGGAAGCTTCCTCCACGAGAGGATCTTCTTTCTCAGGGGAAATCACGCACACTGCATCACAACCCGCAAGGTCTCAACCTTCACGTATTTCATATTGCTTATGAAAAATTATCTTCAACTCAGCAGTCTGTGCTTAAGGTTTCGGCACATGAAGTAAGAGCACTGTCTACATCTTGGGCTTATGCTAATAGTGTTGCTATTACCGATTTGATGAAGGCTGCATATTGGTCTCAGCCTTCGACATTCACAAGTTTTTATCTCAGAAATATTGAGTCCATTTCTGGCAACCTGCGTTGTTTAGGTCTGTTATCTGTTACTCAGAATGTCGTCCACTAAACAGTTGCAACTATAGTTATGCAGGCTTTCTGTTCTGGCAGCGACTCTGTCCTGCTGCCCTCTTCGTGCTGGGGTATTTGACCCAGGGCAAGGGGGAGGGGGGGATGGTGTTTCCTTAGGTCACCTGCTTTATAGTGAAAAACAAGGGAATACCTCCTCTGGAGTCAGTAATTCCGAGTCGGTACAGGGATGGTTTTAAAGTGTAAAGCTGATGTTTAACTCATACATGTAATATTTTTAAAGTGTAGCTTGGTGTGAAGCAATTGTATAAGTCACGTGTCATACGGGCGTTAATATACAATCCTCGGACACTTTTAATGAGTATAGAGAGTCTCATTTCTCTGGACTTTATTTATTGGCTTTCCTTTTAAAAATATTAGTATAACGGGTTATACTGGATGATAATAGAGATCATTGATGTTATTGTGCTCAATTACGGAAGGGTATTGTGTTTGTTTGATACAAATAAGAAAGATGCATGTAAGACCTGTTCTCCTCTTCTCCTTGAGGGAATTATTCTGTTTACATGTAATTGAGCCTATTGGATTTTTCTTTATGTCCTAGGCCCTCCAGCCTTTTTTTCTATTCAGCTAAGTCTGGGTCATCGGTACAGTATAAAAATATTAAAAAATTTATAGTAATTTATATATTTTTTTATACTTACCAATGACCCAGACGGGGATGGCCCTCCCATGAGTTGGGAACTTATACCTCCCCGCTGATTACATAAGGCTTACTAGGCACTGGTTGTAAGAATGACAATTGGCGCCAATTTCGAGACCTCCTTGACACTGTGCATGCGCGGTGGATAAAAGGTATGGAGGACCACATAGGGCATTGAAATTTCGGTTTTTGATGCAAATTTTGGGGATTGGGGGGCAAAATTTGTGTTTGGCCCTTGATTTTAAGGAGTTAGCACCAGCTAAGTCTGGGTCATTGGTAAGTATAAAAAATATATAAATTACTATAAATTTTTTAACTTTTCGAGTAAAAATTGGTTAATATATCCAATTCGAATGCCAGAAATAACTACACAACTTTATTAAAACTCTTTACCAGTTAAAGATAATTTTAAACAGAATTTTGACCTCATTTTCATATTTCTGTACCTTTATCACTGTTTCCAGTAAAATCACAGAAATATGGGTAACACTGGGACTAGTTTGGTCTGTTGTACCTTTGATATCCATATTTGTTTGGGTTTATTGAGGAAATATCAATATATTTCGCAGTAACCCACCTACCGTGGGGGACGATTGTCTGATTGCTGGCAATCGGCATTGCACTTGTTTAATGTGCAAATATGATTATACTATGGGACCAAAAAAATTAGAAGAGTATCAGTAATTACCGGGCTTTTTTTCTGTGATTTCTGCCAATTCTATTTAACACCTTACATGAAGTGATAGTATTCAAGATTGTGCAGTTGAATAACCGTGCATGTCCCAACTGTCATTTGTCTCACGTTCTGGCCGTTCAGTGTTTTTAAACAACTGACACCTAGTAGTATTTCCAGTTTACCTCCCAACACTACAACATACTAATATATTTTTCAGCAAAATAAACTCTGCAGACTGTGTTGATATGGATTGTGATGGTTTGAAAAAGGTTCTTTTCAAAGATGAAGATGGTTCCTTACTAGGAAGACCAGGAGCTGTGATTTCACAGTCAGAATATGAGTGGGATGGTAACAAGGAAAGGGGACTTGGAGATTATCGCATTCCAAAAGTTATGTTGACTGATCTAGATGGAAATAGACTGTCTGTGGAGAGTGTTGCTCCAAACAAAGGTACGTTGAAAATTGGAATCCAGAATATAGGTTATGTTATGAGGTTATCGTTAGCTTGGCCTAAAAAATTAATTCCAAGGTTAGCATTCAGTTAACACTTTCTCAATCATGTCAGCTGGTGGGTGGAAGAATTTTCATTATTCAAGTTTGGTCCACAATTTGACCTATAACTTTGACAAATTTGACCTATAACTTTGATGACAGTCTGTATGTGTTGCGATGTAAGCACAACAACTTGAACAGACGTTATCCAATTTTCACAGAATTTGGTCTGTGGATTCTACTCGAATCTTGTTTGAATTTGCGAGTTGTGTAAGCTTGCTAACTTGAACAAATTTGGTCTTCTACACAAGAATGTCTTGGATAAGTTTGAAAACTAATTCTGCCAGAATTTGTTTTAAGGTTTTATTCCCTTAGATTGTATTTTTATTTGAATTTGTGACTTGAGAGCAGTGTCAGTGTCATAAATTGAACCCGCATTAACCGATTATTACTAAATTTGTTCTATGTCTCTTGGATTGTTACCACATTGCTGTAGTTTCAGGTGCTATCCCAGATAACTTTTTAGCCTACACAACTCGACCCCAGCATCTCTTGTGTGACGCTCTTGTTTATCTTTTTTATTCAACATAGTTGCACAAGACCATACAACACACTTCATTTTTCCTTATAATATGTTTAAAGTGATTTTAGCACCTGTTGCTTATTACAGTTTAGCGATAAAATCACATGTTGTATGGTGATGTGCTGGGCACAGCCAGTCACAGAATTTAGCAGAGATTATCAGTTTATATACCGGTGTTCAACATAAAATTGTGTAATATCATTTGTTGGATTGTTGGGACGGTACAGTATTTATTCTCAGTAAATTCACTACAGTAGAATCCTCTTAATTGAATATCCATTTTGCCAGTGAAAATTATTCATTTAACAGGAGTATACAATTAATAGGGATTTGGTCAGTTTCCTGTGTTCTGGAGGTAAACTGAGCATTTATTCTATTATATCTTGTTTGACAGAGCTCATAGAGCTCTGTCAAACAAGATATAATAGAATAAATGCCTGTATTGGATGTAGTGAGGCCAAAAAGGTTGATAAATAAGGGGAATTGGGTGAATTTGGTCACAGTAATTTTTCGACATATTACAAAAATTTATATACAATTAAGAGGAGTTTACTCTACAACCCATATGCAATTAACAGATCAAATTTGTACTGAAGGTATGGTAAATGGTTTTGTGTTTGAAAATTATATTCAGTTAACAAGGATATACAATTAAGAGATATCCAATTAAGTGGGCTCCACTGTACTACTGGGTCAGCAAATAGATGGATAAAATAAACGAATGCATGCTACATGCCAGAAAACCTAAAAGAGAATTGAATGATTAAGACCATGAAACATTTGACCTGTGGGACATTTCAGTCTTGTTATTTCAGCCTGCTACATTGTGGCCAGGACCTCACAGCCACTAAATAATGAAGGAAAGATGGAACAACATAATGCATGCTGTAAATTTCATGAAATGAAAATAGTGATGTGACTCTACAGTTAGAGGATCTCATACAAAGTATGATATGCTAACATTGGCTTATGCTGTTACCAGACACTTAATTCCAATTTCCTACGCGGTGGCATGGTGGTGTTGTGTACTAAGGCAATGGCGCCAACCAACACTAACCGTGCATGTGTTGGGTTAATACATTGGGGATAGTCACCAATGCTCAGTGGTTCTCTCCAGGTACTCCGGCTTCCTCCACCTGTAAACTGTCTTACACAAGGTGACCCTGGCTGTCAAAAGTGTTGCTAAAACCCCAATAAATAAAGTATGTTTCCGGTAGATCTTCAATTGATTGGAATAAAATGGAAACCTGTTAACCATATTTGGGCCTTATTCTGAAGTGCAGGTACCTCAACATAAAGGCTTTATTATACCCGCAACGAGTTGGGGGGGGGGGAGGATACTGGAATCATCTTGTCCATCCATCTGTCTGTCCGTCTGTCCATAGACATAATTTTGTCCGGAGTTTCTCTGACATTTATGGACCACTGTCATCGAAATTCAGTAGGAATGTTCATCACTGTTGGAACATGTGCACCTGCGATTATAGTTCCGGTTGGACTTTTTTGCCGCTTTTTCACATCATTAAATGCTAGAATTTCTACAGAGATTTCCTCAGATGTTTATCAGTCAATTCTTTTGAAACTTGGTAGGGATATTCACTACTATGAAAACCCTTGCACCAGTGATTATAGTTTTGATAAGACTTTTTTGGCCAGAGTTATGCCCCTTTTCGTCTTAGAATAATTAATTTTGTCCAGAAATTTTCTGGGTCGATTCCTTTGAAGCTTGGCATGGATGTTGACTACCATGGGAACCTACACACCAGTGAAATATGGTTTTGATCGGAGTTTTTTGCAAGAGTTTTCGTCTTAGAATGCCTGAACTTTGTCCGGAGATTTCCTCAGATGTTTATGGGCTGATTCCTTTGAAACTTGGCATGGATATTCACTACCATGGAAACCCATGCACCAGTGATTATAGTTTTGATTGGACTTTTTTGGCTAGAGTAATTAAATTTTTATATTAAAACCCATGCCCCAGGCTTAGCTGGTGCAAACTCAATAGTTTCCAGGGCCAAACACAAATTTTGCCCCCCTCTCCCCCCAGTCCCCAAAATTTGCATACAAAACTGAAAAAATAAAGTCCTATCTGGTCCTCCATACTTTTGTCTACTGCGCATGTGCAGTAACCAGGAAGTGACCAAAATTTGTGCCAGCAACATTCTTCTGTTTGGCCCAAAGTCAGTAACAATTGAACTGACATCTGTGCTTTAAAATCTCTTTTTTGAAGATGCCGGACACAAATCATTGATGATTATGGTGGATTCAATGATGTGAAAGGATGCTGGACGTGAACTATGGTGGTTTTAGACTTTCAGGGCTGTAACTTTAAAATAATTATGTAAAATTATTCATGTTTCCCATTTTTGAGACATCGGCCTGAACGTCATCATTCTTGCTAATGATTAAACCTATTGTTTGTTAAATGTTCCTTCCCACTCCTCCCATGAACCCTCCTGTTAAGCTTCCAAGCTTTTTTATCTAAATTTTTTATTAAATTTCTTTGGAGTTTAACGTGATCTACGGAATGTTTATTCCAGTTATCCCCATGGTTTACGTCCTCATCATGTGGATGTTAGGACGTCTGTAGTCTTGTATCTTCTACCAAATGCATTGTTTTTTCTTCCTATGAAGATCTGACTTTGCATCAGGTAGTGATTGATCGGTTTTTTACTTTGGGCTTATTGTATGCCTGTTGTTTAGTTTCCGATTTTTCTTGTTGAAGTTGTTTTCAGTTTGATAACGCCTTAAATTATCTTATTTAAGTATTATACAGTAGCACAGTTATTATGTTAAAAGTAGGATACATGTCTTAAATAATTCTGGTAGTACAGCTTGAATTATTTAGTGTTTGTCCACACTTAGGCTCTATCGGGATGCCCTTGGGCTCATGAGGTTCCCTTTGGAAACTTAGGTGTTTTCAAAATTTGTTTAAAAATTTTTTTTTCAATTTTGATTTCTTTTGAAATGATTTTGATTGCCGTATTTTTGTATCCTGATTATGTATAAATTATTTTTGTAGTTTGGGAGTGCAGTGGACTTTGTCTTTGGCTTAATAATATTATGAAATCTTTTGCTCAAAGTGTAAGGCGAGGAAGTCTGCCTCGGATTTACATGCTTATTGTCTTGCTTGTAGTCACTGCACTCACACATGTGCTACTTGTGTAGTTTGAGATGCCAAACGTTGGAGGCAAGTGTCGGATTATGTGTGCGGTGAAGTTCCGATGCTGGAACTGTCACTGCAGGTTAATTCTAGTTTTTCAGTTTCTTTTTCAGAGGAACAAGAACATGGTATAGCGGCACCCATCCAAAATGTGCGGCTGTCGACGCGCTCTGATGAGCAAACAGTGCTAGCTGCAAAGGTGCTCATGAATATCAAGCAAGGTATGAGGCCCCTTATTCCTTTACAAGCAGCTAGCTTGACCGGTGTAGCTGTTACCCTGTTAGTGTGAGCCATAACTCGGGTAAGTCCGTAACAGTCGAGAAGAGTGTAGAATTGGGTTGAGCGAGCACCACAAAATCTAAAGCTCACCCATCGATGATGGCACAATGGAAGAAGCCAGCTCGGCGAGGTCTGGGGGTCAGATTGCGAGCGGAAAAGCGTTTTCCATCCCATCAACAGTTGGGGCAGACTAATGCAGTCAAGAGAAATTTTACTGAGTCGGACACAGTCACACGGGTCAGCGGCAGTTATGGCTTCTTTCACGTCAATTACCAAGCACATTAGACCACTCACTAGCTATCCGACTTCGGACATCCAAGCCGTTCCACAAAGACGCTCTCAGTTTTTCCCTCCAAAGTCAGGTCAGCGATAGCTAGTGGTTCGAGGCATGATTTTGATGAGCATTCGGGACATTTGGCGAAAAAATCTGGTGACAGATCTCTGACCTGCAAACATCATGCAGCAAAGAAACATAAGACCGCTGCTCCGCAAGCCTTAATAACGGACTTGCTGTCGCAGATTGTGCAGCTTATAGCAGCTTCCCAACATCGTAAGGGCGACTGTCAACAGACTCCAGGAGCAAGCTGTCGGATGGTGCTGGGTCGGTATGGTCATCCGTTCATCTGGATGGAGCTGACCGAAATTCATGGCTAGACCAAGAGGATGATGAAAGGAAATTGGAGGAAGGGTCTCCAACCCTTTTGAAACAACATATGGAAGCGATGAATTTTATTCATCAATTTTTTCCTGATCTTGTTCCTCCTGGTCAGCAAGCTGTGACTGCTAGGCAGAAGTTGCTATCATCCCTGGATAGGTATACCTTGCCAAAGAAAGATGATGTTTCTTCCTTCCCGGGTTAGTTGATTCATGTGTCGAAGGCCTTCGGTCACATTGACGACACATTATTTAGCCTAGCAAATTCAAGAAAGAAAAATCCTTTCTTATCAGCATGTTCTATTCACATACCATTGCCTGGACCTCGTCATTTAAAAACAGTTGGAGAAGATGTTTAAAGAGCTCCTCTGCATCTGGATGATCAGGCTTTAGATCTGGATATCTCATTACCCGCATCATTCAATGTCCGCTCAGATGTGATCGAATCTACAATTGATTCTAGTCATATCACCAGAGCTTTGGACCATCGTCTTGTTGGGAAAGAATTTGACGATATTAATTTGTCTTTCAGAGTTCTTTCAAGGGCAGTTATGTATGCCACACATCATTCTGCCCTTACGGTGGCTAATATGGAATTGATAAGACATGATGGAGCCTTGGCATCATCTTCATTGATAGACGATCAGGGGAAAAGCTCCCTAAGAGTCACTCCAGTTTCTGGCATACCTTGTTTGACGATAAGTTATCCTTAGTGTACGAAGAAGCTACAAAAAAAACCCTACCAGCACGCTCTTACTGAGATCAGTTTCTCAGCAACAGTCGTCTGCTGGACGTGGTAGGCAAAGGGCTCCAGTTTGCAGTCAGCAAAAAAGAGCTCCTCGCGGGGTTCTAAGAAACCCTTGTATGGCTACTCAGGGAACTGTCAGTATAGCGACTCTGGAAAGGGGCGTAAGTCTTAAAAAGACTATAATCCAGACGCCCCTAAGCTGACAGCGCGAGGTGGGTCTCGGGGAGGACGTGGTTTCTCTTACCAAAAGCCTTGCAGGTCATACAGGTGATGGTCTGAACCTCTATTGCTCTCCAGTTGGCGGAAGATTATCAAACTTTGGGTTAAACTGGATGGACATAACAGAAGATCAGTGGTCAGGAATGTAGTCAGAACAGGTCTCCTGCTATCATTCCGTTGGACCTATCTTCCAGCAAATCCTGCAAAAAAAGCCGTCTCTTCTTGCAGAAATTCAGTCTCCCCTGCGATTAGAGGTCATAGAAAATCCCAACTCACTGGGATTTTAGAGTCACCTGTTTCTTGTGCCGATACCAGATGGCTCGCTTCGACCGGTGATAGACTTGACCTGGATAAACAAACTGATTGTCTCTCCAAAGTTCTATATGGAAACCATCCGGTCGGTAAAAGCGGGCATTCAAATGAATGACTGCGGCAAGCATAGACCTAAAGGACACATACTTTCACGTCTTGGTTCATCCGGCTTTCAGAAAGTATCTGCGCTTTGCCATTCAAGGGAAGGTTTATCAGTTCAGAGCGATGTTTTTCGGTCTGAACCTGGCACCTTGGGCATTCACTCGGATAATGAACTTGATAATGTCATACTTCCGCGCTCATTTGGTTGCGATAACGTGGGCTTATCTGGACAAAATTCTTCAGAGATACGGTGACAAAGATGCACTTCAGAATGATGTCCAGAGTCTACTTCATTTATTCCAGCATCTCGGTTTTAGTGGAAACGAAAAGAAGTCGGATTTAACTCCGTACAAGTCCTTCATTCACTTGGGGATGAGCTTCGAGACTCAAAGCAATCTGGTTCACCTTCCAATAACCCAAGCGAAATTAGTTAGTTGTTATGCTTGCTTTTGTCTAAACTCTCTCACAGTATCAGTGAGGAACTTTATGGGACTGTGTAGGGCCCTGGCGGACTTGATTCTGCAGGGTCGCTTATGCACACCTCCTCTCCAGATTTTCTTTACTCAGAACTGGAGTGTCAAGACGAATTCTCTCGAAGGCCAGATTGTTTTAACAGATCTGATAAAACAAAAGATTCAGATTTGGGCAGATCTCAAGTGTTTAACTCAACTAGTTCCACTTTAAGTACCGGATCCTGTCTTTACTGTTATGATGGATGTGAGTCTAACAGGTTGGGGTGCGTCCCTGATTCCAGCAGTCCTGAAGAGCCAGGGTCCTTGGGACTCTTCATTCCTGGAAAAACACATAAACATCAAAGATATGATATCAATTTGGCTTGCACTGAATCACTGGATTGCTCAAGTTGCGGACATCCATGTGCAGAGTCTGTCGAACAGTTTGACGACAATAATACCTTATTATCTCAGGAACCAGAGCAGCACTCATTCAATTCCTCTATACGAATTGACAAAGACAATTGTGCTATTTGCACTGAGTCATCACGTTCAAATCTCAGTCCGTCATATTCTGGGTTGTCTGAACATAGTAGCAGACTCGCTCTCAAGAAATGGTCACCTGTTGCCATCGGAGTGGACTCTCATCAAACGAATATTCCAGCAGATTTGCTACTAGTGGGATTGTCCCATGATAGATCTCTTTGGCACATACCTAAACAATCAGCTTCTGATGTTCGTGTTGTCTTGTCTGGATCACTGAGCGTTCGCAGTAGATGCTCTATCGATATAATGGAACGGGTTAATAAATAGGATATGCATATCCTCTAACTCCACTGGTTCAGTAGATTCTGTTAAAAAAGTCAATCAGTCTCACTGCAAAATCTTGCTAGTTGCACCTCTGTCAGCTCAGAAACCTTGGATCAACCTGGTCTGTTATGGGACGTTCCCTGGAAACTTCCTCCTCTCAAGGACCTTCTGTATTAGGGGGAGTCCCATGCACTGCATCACAACCCGGAAGGTCTCAACCTCCATGTATTTCAATTGTGTGGTCCTTCTTGCACAGGCAGCAGTTTACAGGATGAGCAGTGCATATAATTTCTAACTGTAGTAGGACCTCCTCTTTGCTAAATTACACAGTGAAATGGAAGGTTTTCTTTTGTTGGTGTACAGATCAGTTGGTGGATAAAAATAATCCATCCATTCCTCAAATTGCCAATTTTCTGGTCTACCTGTTTGACGTACTCAAATTGCAGCTCATTACAATTAAGGGCTATAGGTCTATGTTATCAGACACATATTCTCATCATGATAACTTGAATATTGGATCAGATCCTTCTTTATCCAAACTAGTTAGAAATTTCTCTATCAATAGACCTAGGGGCATGGTGGCTCAGTTGTTAGAGGTACAGGCTGCAAGCTGAGAGGTCCTCGGTTCAAATCCCACCTGCAGCAACCGCGTTGTGTCCTTGGGCAAGACACTTCACTCCCATTGCCCACGTGGGGGCACGGTGACGTTGTGTACTAAGGCACGTCAATGGTGCACCTGTCTTCAACCAATGCTAACCCTGCTTGTGTGGAGTTGGTATGTTGGGGAGCTGACAGTTGCTCGCCGTTGCTCGGTGGTTCTCTCCGGGTACTCTGGCTTCCTGCACCCGTAAAACTGTCACGGTCATGGTTAGCCATTGTGCAGAAATATGTGACCTTAAACACCAATAAATCAATAGACCTAGAACCCTCAGACTAATTCCTAAATGGGATTTGGCTTAGGTTCTCTTGAAACTTCAAGAAGCTCCCTTTGAGCTGTTAGATGATGTAGAATTTAAATTCCTGACTTATAAAATGGCATTTCTCTTAGCCTTCACTTCTGCCAGAAGAGTTAGTGAACTCCTTGCATTATCTGTTGGAGAATCCCATTAGCATAGTGTAGGTAATACTATTACTCTTACTACGGAAGTGGGATTCCTGGCTAAGAATCAGATTCCGGATAAATGGCCGGAGCCTATTGTCATTAAAGCCTTACCATCCTCGGACAACCGTAGACCTCTGTTGTGTCCAGTGAGAGCGATGTGTATTTATAAATGTTGATCTTGCTTTATTAGAAAAGGCAGAAAAAGGTTTTTCCTTTCACTTATACCTAACAGAAAGGATATTTCTGTTAATTCAGTCGCGAGATGGATTCAGTTGGCAGTAAGAATCGCTTACGAGAATTTTATTGGCGGATCAATGTTCTGTCAATAAGATTTCAGCACATGAGGTTAGGGCACTGTCTTCTTCTTGGGCTTATTTTAATATTATTGCTATTACTGATTTAATGAAGGCAGTCTACTGGACGTACCGTCTTCATTTACTAAGTTCTAAGAAATTTAGAGTCTATCTCCGGTGACCTTAGATCCTTGGTTCCTCTTTCTGTCACACAGAATGTCGTCCATTAATAATACATCTCATTGATGTCTTGGGCAGTCTGCTCGAGCACTGATGCCATTCCGCTTCCCTCTTCGTTCTGAGGCTTCTTTATAGGGGGGGGGGGGGGGGGGGGGGGGGGGGGGAGGGGGGTTCCTTAATATCATCTGGCTTTATATTGAAAAACAAGGGAATACCTCCTCCTGTAGGCCAGCATTGGTGCTGGGTGGTTTTAATGTGTAGCTCAGTGTGAAGCAGCAATTATGTCTCATTTATGTATTGCTTTTAAAGTGTAGCTCAGTGTGAAGCATTTGTATATGTCACGTGTCAAATGAGCATTAATATACAATCCTCGAAAGACATTTTTGCCAGAGTTATGTCCCCTTTCATCTTAGAATGCCTGAATTTTGTATGGTGATTTTCTCAGATGTTTATAGGTCAATTCCTTTGAAACTTGGTATGGATGTTCACTACCATGGGAACCTGTGCACCTGCGATTATAGTTTTGTTCAGACTTTTTTTTAACAGAGTTGTACTCCTCTTCGACTTGCCTGAATTTTGTCCAGAGATTTTCTTGGATGTTTCTGAGTCAATTCCTTTGAAATGTGGTATGGAGGTTCACTACCATAGGAGCCTGTGTACCAGCAATTATAGATTTCATCAGACATTTTTGCCAGAGTTATGCCCCCTTTCATCATAGAATGCCTGAATTTTGTATGGTGATTTTCTCAGATGTTTATGGGTCGATTCCTTTGAAACTTGGTATGGATGTTCACTATCATGGGAACCTGTGCACCTGCGAGTATAGTTTTGATCAGACTTTTTGTTAACAGAGTTGTACCCCTCTTCGTCTTGCCTGAATTTTGTCCAGAGATTTTCTTGGATGTTTATGGGTTGATTCCTTTGAAACTTGGTATGGATGTTCGCTACCCTGGGAACATGTGCACCTGCAATTATAGTTTATTTTGGACATTTATTACCAGAGTTATACCCCTCTTTCATCTTAGAATAATCATGGCAGTGGGGCCTGAAGGGGGTATGGACAGGCACACTTCTAGTTTTGTGTGAATGTACTTCCTACTGTAAGAAATTCTAGTAGATAAAATCACAGGTCAAACAGACGAACATACAAACAGAGATAGACATCATTACGTGTACACTGCATTAAAGACCCCCAATTCATCACCCCAATTTTCAAGTGATAAAGTCGGGGTGATCGACCCCGATTTCGTTACTATTAATATCCACTGGAGAATCCCATTCAAATACAATTAACTACGATATCGTTACGACCAAGCAGGAAGTCACACCACAAGAGTTAATTCTCAAACAGGTGCAAGTGAATTCAAAACTTAAGGACACTTTTTTGTTCAACAAGTTCAAAATGTTATAAAACTATTAATTTGACAGATGTGAATGAAGAAAATCTGTTTATAATATGATGTTTCAATCCGCGGATTGTTTTTCAGATTATCAAACAAAGATACGATTCTAATCCCACCTACAAAACTTGGTCGTCCAATGAGACGCCGGCACAAATAAGAGTGACACCCCTGCATTTTGAACTGAAACACGTTGTGAAGCTGGTCACACTATTTGAAGACAGTTTGAGACGAAGAATAGTTGTTGGAAAGTGGAAACTTACTATGAATATATTAAAGATATACACATTTATTTAATGTAATAGGAATAAACAGTTTTGATGATAAAACAAACCACCTGTTTTTGCATGATGGAAATGTGAAATAATTTCAAATAAATCCTGCAAGTTCGTTTTATTTATGGTCTTTAAACTTAACTGTTTTAAAAAATTTACCAAAATCTTTAAATGTCAGTTGCCGATGAAACACTGACCGGAAAAAATCTTAGTAATTTTTAATAAATTGGGAAAAATTCTGATTTACGATTTTATAAGGCAAGTTGAGAGTGGAATTGTATTTTTGGTGAAATCTTTTAAAGTTGCAGTTTACATACATAATTAAATTACATGAACGAAGAGGGAATGTTTGTGTGTGGTGGTTCTTGGGACTTTTCACCCCTGGATGTTTCAGACCTGGTTCTCGGCCCGAGACATTTCGGCGTCCATATATTGAAATATCAGGGCGGCTTTCACTAGCAAAGATAAATGGTTGAGCTAGTGTGTGTGTGTGTGTGTGTGGGGGGGGGGGGGGGGGGGTGCGAGGGGGGTATGGAATTACTATATATTTGTGTGTGTTGGCCTACTGGGGGGGCGGTGCTTTGATACCGTGGGGAGGAAGGAGGATATTATTTATTTCACCATATAGCAATGGTCTGGATGACTGGATCCGTTGCTCGACTCTGGAAAGACGTTTTCCTTAAGAACGAAAAACATAGCCCTTCCATCCTGTTGTGTTTCTTTGTATTTTTCTCATCGGAAAAGGGTGTTGGAGATACTGCGCTGGCAGGGGGCAGACTAGCTGTAGGCTCACAGGGCCGACTGCACCGTTTCCGATCATAAAAGGCATCTCCCCCCCCCACACACACACACCTCTTATTTAAAAAAAATCCATTGCAAACGTATTATTTGCCTTTGTACAAACGTTTCCTAAAATGCTTATCGGTGTTTTCTATCTTCTACTGGTTAATTGTCATCTTTGTCATAATTAATTCGATTAAATTAACTATTTACTTTCAAAGAGAAAAGACTACTGCAGTAAATTGTTTTGTGTCAGTATCTTCGACAAGGTGTCATAATCTTTTCTTTGTTTCCTCTGACTGCCCGTTCATGTTTATTGATTGAGGATAATTGTCTATTAATCAAGAATATACCCATGAATGAAAATACGGGAAGTTTTGCATTCAAAACTTGTCCAAATGTCATGTTCAAACTTTTCACAGTTTGTACCAAACAATTGTTGGACTTATGCCATTTTAGTTCAGTTCATCTTCAGCTTGTTCATTTGAAAGGTACCAAAAAAAGAAGAGAACATATAATAATTAAATATTATTCACTGTAAGACAGTGGCCTACCTTTGGAAAATAGCGCCTGTGGTAAGCACTGAAATATAATTAAGTCTCCAATGTTTCGAAAATTTATTTAAAAAATCACCAGTTAAAACATGTAGAATGACATTTTCTAAAAATAATCAAGAAAACCCCGAAATTGAAAACCGATAACATGATTAAGTCTCCAAATTTTAGAAAATTTATTTCTTAAAAATCACCAGTTAACGCTTTACCCAACGCGGGTAGAAGATGACACTTGCAAAATAAATTATTGAACAACTTGAAAATTTTAATTTTTGTCTCAAAAACATAGCTTATGACCCCTCATTGGAACGAGCTCGAGGAGTTCGTTCCAATGCGGGATCATAAGCTAAATGGCATTTCTTGTCGGGCCCTCCCCACCTCCCGGAATATCTAGTTCCCCTCCCCTGGTCGGGAATTGTCTTGCACAAATTATTAGGTGTTTGGCGACTCTGAAGAACCATTATTTAACAAATTGTTGGTCCGACCATGGCCCTGGGTAGTCCAAACTTGGACCTAAAGTGAACAATTTAATTTGTGGTGTGGTACGTTCATGCATGCGGCCAAAGACTATATATATATTGCAGACCTCTGGCCCAGGTTTGAAAACACAGCTGGATTTTTTTATACGCCAAAGCTAGGTTTATCAACCTGACAGACAAATTATTAAAACTACTCGAAAATATTAAGGGGGGGGGGGCATCCTGACTCCTCCCCCCCCCCCAAAAAAAAATAAATAAATAAATAAATTTACGGCCCTGCCCCCATGGTACAAATCTGTCTGGTTATTTGTCGAGCGATTTGTTATTGCATTTCCAATCCCCCTCCCCAACTTGCAAACTAATTAAGTATGCTTCCATCAATATTTACAAACACGGATGGGTTGTTTTTTGTCATGGAGATGAAATAGTTCAGTTTAGTGAGGAATCTATTTATAGTCAAAGGCGGGCGTTAATTAGCTTGCTGAACTGGACTAAAAATTTTAATGCACTGTACACGTAATGTGATATGAGTAGACAACACAAGAACAATCTTACCACACACAGCAGTAAATACAACAAAACCACACACAGTAGTATAGAAACACAAGACACAGTGTCAACAAATAAGTCTGAACACCTGAACAGTCTAATCACCAACTGAATTAGGACCCAATCTCACATCTCAATTCCACACAATAATCAATGGAGCATTACTGTGAACACAGCTCACTGAGTCATTGTTGACATCTTGTGAGTGTGTATTTGTTCCTCATATTATATGTTCCATCCAGAACTAATTACTATCGAGGGTCGAAAGGGGCTTGTTCCCCATACTGTGCCTGCGCGCCTTCGGCGTGCGAAACCATTCCTTTCGTAAATTACTATATAAGCAAAGTTCTTGGGGATAAATATTATGTAATATTTATTCCTCGCCTGTAATAATTTTTCCCTCATATATAAATGTATTAATTGTAGAAGTAATAATATTATAGTTCTGTGTACAGGTAGGTCATGTGATTAGACACACACGAACACTATTTGACCCTTAATTAATGCAGCAAGAAATAATATCATAGTTCTTTGTGCCAGTTAGTCATGTGTTCAGACACACTTGAATGTTTTTTTACCCTTCAAACAATAGCCTGTTATTGCTCATGCAAGGACAGTTTGAACTTGGTTCCTGTTGAATACATGGAGAATTATTGATATGGATTCTGAAGAATTCAATAAAATCTTTACTTATCTGAATGATAGGACATACATTGAAGGTAAGAATTTATCAATTATACATCATTAGATTCTATTTTAAAGTTATTTTTTGAGACACAAGCATACAGTGTTATCAACAGACGAAACTTGGCCAAATGATTTCTGTTCAGTCCAGGGCATATACATCTATTTATCTTAAAAATATATATTCCAATACAAATTATCCACACCTAACCAATATAGAACTTTATGATCGTAAGAATATGCTAATATCTAATTTCATTTGTAAATATGAAAATGATATTCCAGTATGGAACTACCCTTATATAACAAACATTCCAGTGTAGAATTTCCTCGGCCTAACTAACATTTTTTTCAATATAGAACTTCCCTTATATAACATATATTCCAATATGAAATTCCCTTACAAAACAAATATTCCATCAGGGAACTCCACTTACATAACACAAACATTCTTAACCAGAACTTATGTTTGCATAACACATATTCCAAATTTAAATTTTCCTTAAATCATACTATATTTGAGCACTGTTTGTCTGTGTGTCTATTTGTCTGCCTACGCCTCCCATTATATAACAAAATTTCTTTGGCTCAAATGTGTTGGAATATAAATTCCAGCATTAAATTATGTCAAAGAACTATTGTTATATACCAAAAGTTCTACTACGCAATTATATTGCATATTATTTTAACCTAATTCTTGGATATTTTCTTATGGAACTATAATTTAAATTCCAACATAACATTTATTCCTGGGAAATTTATTTATATAACAAAAGTTCTAGGGAGAAATTTTATTACATAATATTTTATCCTTTATGTTGGACATTTCCTTATGACACTAGATAAAATATTATATAATGACAGTTCTCATTGGAACTTCTTTTATGTGACAAACTTTCTTTGGAACAAATATTATGCTGGAAATTATATTCCATCACACACTGACACAATTATACAACATTCCCCCCGACATTATTTGAGAATCAGAATCTTATATGTCAAGATCAAAACCAGTGACACCTATCTGTTTTTTTTACCTTCATAGACAGAAGATTTTTGTGAACAATTCTTGGCCAGATGCCCATAGGCTCGACACTGATAGCATTGTTTGTGAATAATGTTTACGAAAGTAGGTTTTCTAGACCATGGCCGTGAGTTATTTATATGCTTTGCATTAATTGCTGAACATAAATTATGCACAGACAAGATCAAATCATCAATACTTGTTTGAAGCTTCTCTGGGGCTATTGACACTGATGGTTTGTGTGTTTTCTTGATTTGATGTTCATATTTGTCTGCTAAATCCTCTCCAAATGGCATTGGCCGCATTAAATGATGACGTGAATGAAATGTGTTTTAGCATCATTATCATTAATAGCCACCTCATGATATTTTGCAATGTTATTGATATGTTCTGAAGAAATCGGTGCCTCTTTCTTACTGAATTGCTGTGTCAGTTTCATTGTAATCATGGTATCGAAGATCCCTAGCAAACTTGAGAGCTCTACCCCACAAAACATCAAACAATTCTTTTTCAGCTCTTCGGTTATTCTGTTTTTGCCTAACAACCAGTCACTCATGTTTGAATATGAAGGAATCCCAATTGCCTCCCCCACTATATATAGCCATACCTTTATTAGGTGTACTTTTCATGGAACTTGACTGATTGAAACTGCATTTCAGTTCACATGAACTTGAGCTAGAACGAGAAGTACTTGAAGATGGTTAATGTTTCGTGCCTGGACTTTTCATGGAACGTAACCGATAGCAACTACTTTTGTGTTCACATAAAATCAAGTGTGAACGAGAATCACTTGAAGATGATGAATGCTTCGTATGTGACTTATACCATGTTGGAGCAGATGACTTGGAAGAGCTGTCCCGATGTTTATGGATTAATTTCCGTCTAACTGACTGTCGTGATGTTCTATCTGACCTGTGCTTTCTTTGAACAATGGGTTTCACTGGTGATGAGCTAAGTCGGTTGACTGAATTATTACCACAGCGCTCATTAGCAACCGATGCAGCAGTTGACCGCATCATTGGCTGAGGAGTTAACTGTACAGGCCGATTCGAGTTCACAAGTAATGGGGTAGACTGTAAATGTGGAGGAACCATAAAATGTGATATACCTGGAAAAGGTGGTGGATATGGGCCTGGTTTGAACATATGAAAATCTGTTGAATGCTGCGGTGCCATGCCCCATGTAGAAGTAGGTTGTGATTCTATTTCGGCCGTTGGAAGTGAATGTGCATGTACAGATGTTGTAAAGATGTATGGATTTGTGTAAAAGAATCAAGATTGCTACAAGGCAATGTTTCTGTTTTAAAAGCATGTAAATTTGAAGACTGGACATTTTCAGAACATGCTTCTGTATCCGTTTCCAGCTGTTTTATAATCAACAGATTATTAATTTTTATGTCCAAATCTGCCATTTTACTTCGAACTAATGCCATTTCTCGATTTCTTAACTCTTCTCCAGTGTTCATTGCCTCAATTATTGAAATTAATAGAGTTTGATTTTGAGAAATTTTTGTCAGTTCTTTTTGCAAAACACTCAAGTACACATTTTTCTCTTCGGCAGCTGATTGATCAAAACCATCTTTTTCCCCCATTTCAAAAAACTCCAAATTTGATACGAAAAAAAGTGAATTTCTGAAAAGTTGTTATTGCCGAAATAGGGTGAGTTGAGATTTTTGGCGGCAAAGCCAATGTAAGAAATTTTAGTGGATAAAATCATAGGTAAAACAGACGAACATACAAACAGAGATAGACATGATATGAGTAGACAACACAAGAATAATCTTACCACACACAGCAGTAAATACAACAAAGCCACACACAGTAGTGTAGAAACACAAGACACACAGTCAACAAATAAGTCTGAACACCTGAACATTCAAATCAGCAACTGAATTAGGACCCAATCTCACATCTCAGTTCCACACAGTAATCAATGGGGCATTACTGTGAACACAGCTCACTTGGTCACTGTTGATACCTTGTGTCCACTGACAGAATTATATAACAATATTATCTTTGAAGTGAAATTATATCATTGTTAAAGATTTGCTTTTTTACAATTATGGGAGAATGCCTGCCTACCAATGATATTAGAAATATTTAACTCCTCATATAATTGATCTGCCAGGATTTTACCACCGTGTTGAGAGTTTCCTGTGGCACCCACTGCCTTTAAAACACACGAACAGTACTAACCACATTGCCCACACATCCACCTGCAGACCCTGTATTTTTCTTTAAATTATTTTTTTATATCGATAGATTTTAATTTCTATTCAAATTTGAATTTGTCATATTCTCAAGAATTCTTTAAAATCCCCACCTTTTATGACAGTTATGCCTTAGGTATAATTTATTAGTTTTCCTGGAAAGTTGCTTGAGAAATTAAAAGAAGCAAGACTGTTCAAATTAGATATTAAGGCAACCTGAAGAAGAGTTACATAATTTGTTTCTTCAGATGAGCCCTTTTCTGATATTTTAACAAAAGAATGGTAAAGTAATGCTGCAGGATTCCTGCAGGGCCTCTGATTTAAGGAATGACCTTGAGTTTGACTAATGGCCCTTTAAGGCTTTGAGTTCTTTGAAAATGGGCCAGAGTCTTGAATGAGTTTTCTCCAAATCACAAGAGAAATAAAGCTCATAATTACCTTTTTATAACTATGTGATTTTATATGCCACAGTTTTTGAAGACAGATCATTAAAAATCCTTGAATTTGGCTATTGTAGGGCTTTGAAAAATATTAAAAAATGGCAGTCCTTGCCCACAGGGAGCATGTATTGATATATTTACTTGTGTTGGTACAAAGACTGAGGTGTGCAACATAGAATATTGTAGTTCATTTTATGAAATTCATTCATTGTGCCATGGCATGTTGTGATGCCATACACTGTTTGAAATGGCTCTGCAGCAGCACTCAATCTCCAAAGTCAAAGAGCACTAAGGTTCATCACCAATATAAAAAAAGGTTGTGGTGCTGGTATTTATTTATTGGAGTTTAATGACACTTTTGATGGGCAGGGTCACCTCGTGTCAGAAGTTATGGTTCTGGAAAAGATAAATTAATACCAGGAGCAATTTGAGAGCACGTTTTTGTTTTTTGACTAAAGGTCCAGTAATGTTGGCAATTGAAAAATATAGAGGATACCTATGTTGTTTTAGTGAATATCAGGAATTATCTCATGAGTGTGGACCTGAAAGTTTTATTTTTCATGAGCACTTGCACGAATGAAAAATACTTTCAGGTCCACACAAACGAGATAATTCCCAATATTCACTAAAATAGACTTTCTTTTTATTGTATGCTATGTGACATTTTAATGTGCAATATTCAGCCCAAGTTGACTGCAAACAGTTTCAACACAGTAACAAAAAGCTGCTGATAGTTCCTTCAAGGTGACATTGTGTACCGAAATGTCATTTAGGAAGCTACTAAAAAAATTCATCGTGTGGACCTAAAACTATTATTTTTCTCTTGCACAACCGCTCGCGAAAAATAAAACTTTCAGGTTCACACTAATGAGGTAATTCCCAACACTGACTAAAATAGAGTAGATTTTCTTTTTTATTATATGGTACAAGACATTTTATTGCATAATATTCAGCCCAGTTTGACGAGAAATGCATATGTTTCAAAACAATAACAAAGATCAGCTGATCATTCCTTCGAGGCAACTTAATGTGGCGTAGCATGGCATGACATTTAGGAAGCTACTGAGGAATATGTCTCGATATCTATTGAGTCGATAGATATCGAGAAATATCTTTTAGTTAATTTGCAATAATTCACAAGCTAGCATATAATAAATAGAGGATATTTACTCTGTTTTAGTGAATATCAAAAATTATCTCATGAGTGTGGACCTGAAAGTTTTATTTTGTCACGAATGCTTCGTAGATTTTCTTTTTATTACATGCTACGTGACATTTTACTGCGCAATATTCAGCCCAATTCAGCTGCAAACATTTTCAGGACAAAAACAAAAAACTGTTGATCATTCTTTCAATGTGGCGTCATGTGCTAAAGAGAAATGTCATTTGGAAAGCTACTGAAAAGAATCATCATGTGGACCTGAAAATATTAATTTTCATTCGCATAAGCACTCATGAAAAATAAAACTTTCATGTCCACCACACTCTTGAGATAATTACAGGTACTGACTAAAATAGAGTAGATTTTCTTTCACATTACTCTGCTCAGAGAATGCAGTTCCTGTCATTTCTAGAAGTGTTTGGAAAATCTGTAGTTAACACTAATGATCTCAATTAGCACAATCATTGAGTTGATTTGGTTTTTGATAGTGGCCTGAACATTTCCCGCAAGACCAAAGTCCCTGGCCTTCGATAGCACAACATTGCACTGAGTACATTACCTGTGCATTAAAGAATAAATACAATGTGTTCATCCGGTAGTCTGCAGTATGATTTCATAATACAGTCATCACAACACAATAGGAGAATAAATTGCAGAAAAATCTAAAATAAAATCTTTTTTTCAATGGCAGATAATTTCTGCGCAACATGTATGTTGCATGGTTGTCATAAACACCTCTGTCCATTTTGTAAAATTCATTGTTCAATTCAGTTACCTCCCTTGATGTGTCTCGCAAATGATGCTTGAATTTCAGTAAACATTGGAGAAACACATCAAGGGAGGTAAAAAGCTGAAAAATGAAATTACTTTTTGATACTTCCCATGCCTAGCTTTCTGTTGACCATGCATTGGTAAAAGTCTACAACACACATTTTAAATCAATGTTAATTATTAAACTGAGACACAAGGTATATTATGTGTTCAGTATATTTTTGAATAATAAAGCTGAGCCTATTGCATTAAGAACACTAAAATGTATTGGCACTATTTACTATTTACCAGAATAAACCACTTTCACAAGAGAACAATACCATGATTATATTGTTAATCACTATCTTCTTTCCCCAAAACTGTGATTATTGTTTTGGCACTATTCTTTTTTATTATATTCTACAAGACATTTTATTGCACAATATTCAGCCCAATTTGACCACAAATGCATACGTTTTAAAACAATAATAAAGATCAGATGATCACACCGTCAAGGCGACGTGATGTAGTGTAGCGTGATGTCATTCAGGAAGCTACTGAGGGATATTCCTCGATATTCATGGAGTTGATGGATATCGATAAATATCTTTTAGATAATTTGTGCTTATTCACAGGCTAGATCGCCATTTTCCTTATTAGGTGAACAATAGGTGAACAAAATAATTATTCACACACTTGGTACAGGCCAGGACAAAAATGTATTTAAATTTGTTTAGTATCATTTCACAGTTTGAAGTTATTCACAGTAACTGTTTCGAATTTTACAGGCATTATACGTGATGACTCATGTGTTTATCGAGATTCATGGCAAGCACACGAATGTCATAACTTGGACTATGAAATGCTCATCATTGAAAGTTTGGATGCAGACACAGAAACTAGACGATTATCTCCAGTTGCCATAGTTGGGGATAAGTATGTTGATCTGATAAATGGACCTCAGGATCATGGCTGGTGCAGTGGATATACATGCCTGAAACGGTTGTCAACATTTATGGCAATAGTTGCCACAGGTATGGGTTTTATTTTCTTTTATGAGTTTTTTTAATCATTAAATTTTTTAAAAGTTTTTTAAATACCACCGCTCATATTTTCAGTCATGTTTCTACAGAAGCCTGTTTTTAATAATGTTAAATAGTACTCAATAAAGTTCTAGAGTGATGGGCTAAGCCTTCTTTATAATTTCACTACATGTTATAAAAAGTGACTAAATCAGGTTGATCCACAGTTAAAATATTAGACTTAACCAGTTCTTGTCAGATCACCGAAGTTAATCAACGTTGTGTGCAGTTAGTAGTTGGATGGGTGACCATTTCAGCGTGTACTAAGGCGTACTGCACGTCGATGGTGCGCATGTCTTCAACCAATCTAACCTTGTCTGTGCCGTGGTGCAGAGTTCAGAGTTACGAAGTTGGAGAGCTGACAGTTGCTCGGTGGTTCTCTCCACCCGTAAAACTGTCACTGACATGATATGACCATGGCTGTTAAAGTGTCATTAAACCCTAATAAATAAAATAATTAAATAAATATCTCTTATTGGGAAATGATGCCATTTTGAAAACTAATAAGTTATCCAGGTAACATAAATTAAGACTGTTGATTATTTCATTGGTCTCATTTGAACACTTTTAAAATATTCAGGTAAAATGACAGTATGGAGGGGGGGCTGGCTCACTTATGAAATACAGTTGTGTAGATATTTTACTACATATATTTTACATAATTTCTGAAAAGGAACAGGATGTAACAGCCAATAATTCTTCAGCTTTACATACCACCTTTGGCTCATTTCATTGCAATATATGCTTTTAATCTATTATATCAATGTTTGACAGAACAGCATGTCAAGTACTCTTTGTAACAAAATATACAAAGAGCACATGCAAAATATAGTGGTTGGATCATCCCAACTTTTAGAGCTTCATGCAATAATTTTCATCTTTAACCTCTTAAACCCAGATGGTATCTTCCAGGTCAGTTAAATAACAGCAAATGGAAGAGTCCATATCCATTATTTGATGGGAGACCAATTAATATTTCTAACATGCAGAATTGGGCCTAAACACTGGAAATATTGCTTGGTCAAACCCACACATTCACTGAACAGCCATCATACTTTTACATAGAACAACACACAAGTGTGAATAGGTTAATCGATATGGCATGCAGCCTCAAGTTTTATCCTTCCGCGATGACAAAAGTGCCATATCAAGTAACCCATTCACACACCTGAGTCATTCTGTGTTTATTTCATACCTTCACATCTATAGAAACAATTATTAGAAGGACACCCAGCAAATCATTTGACAACTATCAACAAAAAGAACACATTTTATTGCCAACCAAATTTGTGAGGGGAATCCATGTTAGTATTTCGACCTTGACACATAGAACACATTGGAACTCCAGGGACGATTTTCAACTATCACTAGCAATTCAAATTGTAATTGCGTTACATGATTTGTTGAAAATTCCAGTGAAATTTCACTTCTACTTAAAAATAGTCTCAACAATTTCTGTTCTGTACATATGTGCGGAACAGATTTTCATTTTCCACATGGTTTAGTGTTGCTGTAAATGGGGATTACACAGAACAGGCATGCAATAAAACCCTTTACCCAACTCACATATCAAAATTTGCTATTTTAACTATTCTTTTTTCATTAAATTTGAAAAAAAAATTCTACAAAATCATACTGTGTGACCTCTCATTGGAACAAGCTCAGATTTTCATTTTCTGCATGATTTAATGTTAATGTAGATGGAGTTTACATAGAACAAGCGTGTAAAAAAATAAAATTATGACATATCAAGGTCCTAGCCAGAAAGTGGCTTCTCTGGGTACAAAAGGTTAACAAAATGAGGAAGATACATACTAACCTTGACCTTGCCTTTTATAAATGTAGGAGTAAGAATATTGAATCAATAAAATCAATGGTGCTAAGCACAATTTTCTGTTTTCAAAATAGTGCTGCGATTTGTATATTCATCCAGAAAACTTCTGAGCTTTATGTGGAAAATAAATTAATATTTGAATTAATTGAATATGCTTTTAATTTATTATACATTGGAACTGTGTTAATTGAATAGCCACATTGCCAATGAAAATTATTCAGTTAACTGGAGTATTCAATTAACAGGGACTGTGTCACTTTCCTGTATTCTAGAGATAAACATAGCATTTATTCTAGTATATCTTGTTTGACAGAGCTCGATGAGCTCTGGCAAACAAGATATAATAGATTAAATAACTGTATTGGATGTACTGAGGCCAAATAGGTCTATCAACAAAGAGAAACTGGGGTAAGTCAGAGTAATTTCTCGACAGGTTACAAGATTTTTTATTCAATTAACAGGAGTTTACTCTATAACCTATATTCAATTAACAGGTCAAATTTATACTGGAGGTATGGTAAATGGTTTTGTGTTGGGAGATTATATTCAATTAACAGGGTTATCCAGTTAAAAGATATCCAGTTAAGTGGTCTCCTCTGTATATAGTTTGAAAAAGCTCAGTATCTTCTAAAAGATCCTGTTTCAGGATTTTTAGGATTTTAATTTCTTAAAAATAGACTTCAATTGTTTACAAACATAGAGCACCTCTTAATCACTCCATTATTACATGCACAATAGGTTTATTCGAAACTGTCCCTCATGTAGTGTTGTAGTAGAGGTAAATTGAAGATATTAATGTTGGACAGTTAAGAAATGGGTACTTAAGGAAAACAATATGTATTTAACTGGGCTTGGACTATAGTCTGTTCTTCATTTTTTCCGATAATGTAGAATACCCTGCATTGAAGTAAATACAACATTTATTTGAATAATATATTCACAGTAATGATTTTGATGTAAACATGGGATATGGCTGTTAAATACCGAGTTGAGGCTAAGAGGGATCGTAAATTAGACCTCATTGAGGGCTTTTCTCATATCCCTCATACAACTAAAAAGGGGTGCCGAAGGCCAGACATTTTCCAAAAAAGGAGTGCTGAAATTGGTGTGCTACGGGATATGGCTGTTAAATACCAAGATGAGGCTAAGAGGGATAGTAAATTAGACCTCACTGAGGGATTTTTTCATGACCCTTATGGCCTCAAATGACATGAGGCTATGAGGGATAGTGAATTAGACCTCATAGTGAGCTTTTCTGATTGGCCTTATACGACTAAAAAGGGGTGCCGAATGGTCAGACATTTTCCAAAAAGGGGTGCTGAAATTGGGGTGCCATGGGATATGGCTGTTAAATACCAAAATGAGGCTAAGAGGGATAGTAAATTGGACCTCATTGAGGGATTTTTTCATGGCCTCAAACGAAATGAGGCTAAGAGGGATAGTAAATTAGACCTCATTGAGGGATTTTCTCATGGCTCTCATTCAACAAAAAAAATTCTCCAGAAGGTATCCTCAACAGGTATCCTCAAATAATACAACACCAGGTCATAGGTATCCTCAGATACCAAAATGAGGCTAAGAGTCATATGTGTGAGTCACTCATTCAAGTAAATACTCTGTGGCTTATTTGCTCGATGGGATTCGAGTCATTCGAGCAATGGCTTATCAGTAACTGCTTGATAGCTTATTGGCTTTGGGAATGATATAGGCTTTTATTATACAAAAGGGAGATAACTCTACTTACAGATTATTGGAAATCAAGCAATCTGATTGGTTAGTTGCCAGTAAAGCAAACTGATTGGGTGATATAGATAAATGAAACAACAAGAGTACTCAGAATAGGGTCAGAACTAACAAGAACAGACCAGAAAAGCTAAATATATTAACAATAAGCAAAGCTGTTCCACCTGATAGGCTCTTCTACTCTGCTGAAGTATATTCTGATTCAATAGAATGCGCCCTATAGCACTACGTGCTACAATTAAAATCTACGGTATGGGGGCGTCCTAAAAAGGATTCTAGGGGAATCTGTAGTAAATAAAGTAATTTTTTTGATGATTTGGCGAGATTGGCGGGTTGTTTGTGGTAATTAGATTTACTCCTGTGCAAAGGAACATTCCCTCTGAACATACCCTCTATCCTTGTGTAGGCCTTTGAGTAACATAGCAACCACTTGCTACCATAGAAACCAAGATGGCAGCCTACAGTATACAAAATGCCGATGGAAACACGTATTACCCTAACAACACTCGCTGCCAATGCGCACGCACACTAAGACCACATATCACTGTGGGGATGATGTCACAAGATGGCCACTCACACGGGTTACCATTACAACACAACATGGTGCTGCTGGGTCATGTGACATGACGTCACTTCCAGGGTTCTGCTTGGGGGCCTGCCAATAAGGCTTGATCTCCACATCTCCTACTATTCAGGAAGAAAGGCAAACACTAAAGGAAACATGGGACCATCCACAAAGGCATGCATAGTATGCAACTGAATAAATAACCCCAGAGATGTATAAAACATCCCTTTGCCATACACACTATCTGCAACAGCTGCAAGATGTCGGAGGTTGTCAATGGTTGTCAGTGGTTCCAAAGTTCAATATTATCATTTTGCTCATCATCATACAGTAGGAATTGTTCACCTGGTGTTGTTTCTGTCCATTTGTCCTGTAAATCAATTTGTTGTCGGAGCACTGGTAAGGTTGCAAAGAATTTGGATCTCTGGGAATAGTGTCGTTTTGAAGGAAGGAAACGTTGGTAACGTCTCAACAACCTGACAAGAGTCATCATCCCATTCTGAATTTCTTAGTTTGGCCACTGCCATTTTGAATGCAGATCACAAATCAAGAATAGACTTCCCTTTAAATAAAATAATTACATCTTTGAACTGCGGCGCATGTCTGACCTCGCATGAACTGTATCTCATGTGCTACCTAGTTTTACTGAAATTTTGAACTGCAGTGCATATCACACCTGTTTTGAATTGCAGTACATGTGCTATCTAGTTTTAACAGCCACTCAGTTTATTTGAAATAAGCTATATTTCTTAAATATACACATAATGATCCTACTTGTGTACATAGGCATTGTTGGACAGTTAAGAATACAGTAGAACCTGTCTTGAGAGACCGCCCTTTGGTCCACAGAAAAGTGGTCTCTCAAGACAGGTGGTCTCTCATAACAGGTTTCAGATTTTCTCAAGTCAGTGAATAACCAACCACAAAATTCAGAAATGGAGAAGAATGGATTTTTGTAATTACTTTGTTGTAGTTCTTTTTTATGAAGTTTTTGTAACAAATTGAAATGGACTGTTATAAAAATTATAAAAATAAATTAGTGTTGAAAATCTTCATTGAAGATTTTCAACACTAATTTATTTTTATAATTTTTATAACAGTCCATTTCAATTTGTTACAAAAAGATTTTCAACACAAATTTATTTTTTATTCCTATCTGTCACATTTCAGGTATGTATGAAATTGTTTATTCAGCAATAATCCTAATCTGTTCACAGGGGTCTTATAAAAACATCTCAGTCTGTAATGAGTTAGCAATTGAAACCTAATTTAAGAGCTTTTAATACTTTTAATTATGTTAGTATAACCACAATGGATTTTCCAACTCCAGAACAGGTAAAAAGTTTTTGTCATGGTTTCAGTCTTCAAAGGGGCGGTCTCTCAAGACAGGTCCATTATGGCATAAAAATACAAGTTGGTACCAGGTCACAGTGGTCTCTCAAGACAGGTGGTCTCTCAAGACAGGTGGTCTCTCAAGACAGGTGGTCTCCCATAGCAGGTCCATTATAGAGTAAAACCAATCGGTGCCTGGTAGATGTGGTCTCTCAAGACAGGTGGTCTCTCAAGACAGTGGTCTCTCAAGACAGGTTTTACTGTACTGAAATTATAAATGTTGGACAGTTGAGAAGTCAGCCCACAATAAGCTGGCACTCTGAGAAAAGGTAAAGAGTACAATGTAATCAAAATGTGACCTCTTTTTACTGAATTCAAATCAAATAAAAAATTGTAATAGATGTAAAAAGTTATGTTGTTTTATTTTTCAATCAATGTTTCAATCAAAACAAAATAATAAATACTGAAGCATTTAATACATGGTATCATTATTGTTCATCATAAGTTCTCAAAACATTGGTATGATATTCATTTCTGTCACACTTTGGACCTTAACACATAAGACACACCTCCATTTTGGTCAAATATTTGTCAAGTAAATAGATGCAACTTATATATAGACATATTCAGTTTTTTAAATCATACTTGTATTATAGAGAATTGTTTTCATGCACTATATATTTATTTTCAATGAGTTTTGTCAATCAAGATTGAATTGCTTAAATTCCTAGTTGCATTGTGGGAACAAAAATTTCTTCTTGAAATTTTGATATATTGAGAATAAAATAGTGATAGGTATCAAAATATGTAAATGTTTGCTGTTTAACCCTTAACAAACAAATCTGCCCACACTTCTCTGTGCAGTACTCAATAACTAACAAACAAATTGACGTTGTTTTATGTGCTGTTCTTTCAAAAATATATGGAGATGTCTGTTTTCAAAATTGGTTTAATATTAAATTAAAAATAATGTCTTATAACTACTATCCTGTTTTTATACTATGCTTTCATTTATTTTTTTTTTATTGTATGTTCATGTATAGACAGAATGGCATTCACATTCAAAGTGTCATTTTTTACCACACAAAATCGATTTTGGCAGTGGGATAATATTGAACGAGAAGAAAAAGGCTTCATGTTCAATATTATCCCCCCGCCAAAATCGATCGAGATTAGATTACTAAAAAATTATTAAAAACACAAATTATTGCCAAAAATAACCAAAACGTAAAAAAAACAAATAGTCAAATAGTCCTCACACGTGATCCATATTGTTCAAGGACAAGACAAAAATATTTATTGTTCGCTTTGGGTTTTGCAGAAAAAACATGTAATTTATGAAAATAAAAGCAGAGGAATGCAATAAAAACTAATTTTAACTGTTTCAAAAATTATTTAAAGCCATCATGTTTTTCTTTTTTAATGTATTTAAAACCATCATGTTTTTCTTTTTTTAATGTATCCTGTGCTATCATTAATGATTGCATTATTCATGGTCATATTTTGTTGAAAATTATTTTTGTGTACTTGTAATATACTGTATTGTTCAAACAAAAGTGCTTGAAAGTGCATTCATTTCATAGTGGATTACCTTGAAAGTGCTTAAAAATCAAATATTCATATGAAAGATCCTGGAAAGTGTTCAAGAAATAATTTTGTGGTTTTTTTTATCGCATAAAAATTGCATTCTTCAAGCTAAATGGCCAGGCTAATTTTGATGGTGATTTTGATACAAGCCACTTGGCATCATTTCTTTGGAATGTCTCCTTGAGAACTTCTCAAGACATGATGTCAACATTTGGAATCATCAACAAATGCAAATAAATCCAGGTTGTGTTCCTGAAAAGTGCTTGGAAAAATCTGAAGGTGGCTCTGGAGAATCCTGGAATTTTTTCTCTTTTAGGTGTACAAATCCTATATTAGGCAAAAAAAATGTTCTTATTCTAAGGCAATAAGTCACTGAATTTGAACATCTTTGGACATTTTTATTGCCTTGCAGTGTCTTGCAATATCACTACAAAATGAGAGACACAAAACTTTTTACATATTTTGATTGATGTGTGTAACTGAACTCTGAAGAGCATAACCAAAGATGTAAAACTGTTTTATTTTTAAAATGAAATTAATTCATTTGTATAAGTATGCACTCTCTGTATATTCTGTTTGTGAAAAGATGGTGGAAAGCTCACTATATGTGATGATAATTGGAATACAGCATCCATGGGGTGGGGTGGGGGTGGGGGGGGGGGGGGGTCAGATACAAGTGTGCTCAAATTAAGCCCCTCGGTTAATATTTGGGCTCAATACAGGACCCCAAATAATTAACTTACGGCTATATGGGGAATAAGCTTTAAAAATCTTCAGAGCCAACAGTCTGATTCTTTTGATATTTGGTATATAACATCTCCAGGAGGGTCAGATTCAAGTTTGTCCAAATTGAGTCCCTGGATTAATATTTGGCGCCCCATAAGGAGCCCAAATATTAACTTTGTGCAATATGGGGAATAATCTTTAAAAATCTTCTTCAGGTCCACCAGTCAGATTCTTTTCATATTTGGTATACAACATCTCTGCAGGGTTCAGATTCAAGTTTGTTCAAATCGAGTCCCTTAGTCAATTGTTGGAATCCCCATGAGAGACCAAATTTTAACTTAATGCTGTGTGGGGAATAATCTTTAAAAATCTTACTCTTCAGATCCACCTGTCAGATTCTTTTGATATTTGGTCTACAACATATCTAGGGGGGGGGGGGGGGGGGGGTCAGATTCAAGCTTGTCCCTGGGTTGATATGTAGGCTCTTCATTGGAGCCTAAAGTTGAAATTAGTGAAACATGAGAAAATTTCTTTTAAAATCTTCTTATTCAGATCTACCAGTCAGAATCCTTTCATATTTGGTATTCAACATCTTCAGGGGGGGGGGGGGGGGGGTGGGGGGGGGTCAGATTCAAGTTTGTCCAAATTGGCCCTTGGGTTAATATTGGGGCTCTTTATTTGGGGCCAATAGTTTAACTCAGTGCAATGTGAGAAAGTTTCTGGAAAAATCTTCTTCTTCAGATCCACCAGTCAGAATCTTTTCATATTTGGTGTGTGACAATTCTATGGATGTCAGATTAAAATTTGTTCAAATCGAGTCCCTGCGTTAATTTTTGGGCTCTGTATGCCAGTCACTTACTGATACACTCATCTCATTGACAAGTTGAGCCAGGTGAGCATTTTAGGCTCACTTGAGCCTCTGGTTTCAAGTTTGCATTGTTTATAAAAAGAGAGAATGCCATAGCCAAAGTAACCGTGCAGGGCAGCTGAGAAATAGATTTATAACTTTTGTAGGCCTAAAGTATAATTAAAATTTGGGATTTACCCATCCAATTAAACATCAAGTTCTAACTGTCCATATAGCAGTTAAAAACTGTCTGGAGATCACACCTGAAGTTTAACACTAATAACGAGATTTTTTTTTTTTAGGTAAAAACTACGAAGTTTATTTCACAAGTACTTCACCACAAAACCTACGCCTCCATCTGCTCAATTCAGATGGTACTCAGTCAATTAGAGTTGGAATTTTCTTTGGGCAACCAAGTCGAATAGACGTCAAAGTAAACAACTCATTAGTTATGCCCACAAATGGTGAAATTCTTTCAAATGGACGTTACTATCTGCATCCCCCAAAAGAATGGCATATGCCAAATGCCACCATTAATTCACATGGAACAAATTTCTTCGATCGTGATCGGAAAATGCTTGAGGTCATTGTACGAGGGCGGGTTCCAGTTGATTTAAAGATGGCTGAAACCATCAGGGTGTCCTTTTCTATGCCAGCACTTACAGTTGATGAGTTTTTTGGTGAAAATATTGTTCAGAATCTTGCTGCATTTTTAGGTGTGCCACCAAGTAAAGTCAGGATTGTTGAAATTGTTAATGAACAGACAGGTGGGAGGAGAAAACGTTCTGTAAGTCAAATGATTGTACTTGTTGAAATTGGTGATTCACCAGATCAGTCAGAGCTAACAAGGGATCAGCTTTTAGAAATATCAACAAAAATAATCAATGAGGTCCAAGTTGGAAATATAAGTGAAGTGATGAATATTACTATTTATGGAACAGCTGTTGCAGAATTGTTGCCACAGCCCTCAGATCCTGCTTGGGCAGATGTGACTGATGAAGGAGAGCTATTGGTTGCATACCAGAAAGTAGATTCTATGAATTATATTGCAGCAATGTCAGCTAGTTATGAGGGAGCTCCATTTACTATTCCACCAAGGATTAGAGTTTATGATGATCAGGTAATTTTTGTTTTATTCCAATTTCAATTTTAAACTCATTAAGTCATCCGAGGAAATTGGTGACTTATAGAGATCATCAGCCTTTTTTTTTTCTTTTTTAGTCGAACGCTGGAGAGTTCATCACTGAACCAATTTGCTTGAAATTTTGCTCACATTTCAGGTCTTGATATTACCATAAATTTGCCGCAATAAATGCTTTTCCCAAATTATGACAAATGCGCCCAAATTAGAAATTGGTGTTTAATAATTACAGTACAAACATCGTCTTTTTTGCCTTTTCCATGGCGTGGATGTGTTGCATGATTTTTTAAATGAGGTTCTTACACGATTATATCTCGATTGAATCATGCCAACCCCCTCCAACAAAACTCGGCTTTCATTGCACCTTAATTCCCGGCTAATCATCATTACATAATAATATGTTGCATGTCAATAGGCAGCAAACACGACAGTGTGAAGCTAATTACAAAACACTAGAACAAATTATGAATTCTATCAGGAGTGTGTTAAGTATGAATTCGCGACCTCGAAACTTGTCACGGAGAGAGAATCACATCAATGGAGATTTATAATAACAGGAATGCATGCAAGTCAAGTAAGATTAGGAATGAAAACTTCATAACATGAGCTCTGAATTTTGAATTACATGGTTGACCACATAGCCTGCGCGATGGAAGGATTGAGGTAAACTACAAGTCGGAAGTAATTGTAGTAACAACCACGGTATAGTCAGGATTCAAAATGCGTAAGTAAACATTAAAAACGCATATTCTGCTGGAAAATTGTTTATCAAGTCCCGTTTATAAATGAGCTTGTAAATGATGAAGTATTAGAATATCCCTATTTGTAGCTCTTATTGACATTACATAAATGGGGGAAGGTCCATTAATAAATTAGTTTGGTGCATTTCAAGTATTTGTTAGCAGTTAGTGACACTCCCCAACCCCCCAAAAAACCCCAAAATGAACAAAAAAACCCAAAAATAACATCCTAGGATAAAATGAGAAAATCATCTGTCGACCAAAAGTTATCCAAAATGGGTCTCTCCACTAATGCTGTCAATAACTCCACAACCATGTGTCCTTGAATAATGGAACATGTGTACATGTGTCATCTATCCCCCTGCTCACAATCACTGAAAAAAATTCATTTTACCATGTGTTTCGTGTGCAATTTCTTTTCAACCTACTCACAATTGTTTACAATTGGCTGTAACGTAAGTGCAAGCCCTACTTCAGAACTAACTCAAGCTTTTAGAGAACTTTTCCAAACAAGCTGGAAAAGTAATAGAGTGCAAAAGCACGAAAAAGAACGAAAAAAAGTGTCGAGCAAGACCAGTGCTCAAAATTACAAGTACTCTCTCTGCACACCTCTTACGTTTACCGAGCGCATGCACAACAACTGTGACGTCAATTCCTTTTATTTCTGCCATTTGTACATGGTCAGAAATTTTTGTGACTCGTGCTATACTTAGCTGTTTTCTTCGTGAACAACGTATTGTATGTGCTTTTCTGCATTTGATGTGTGCAAGTGGATTGTATCCTTTTTCAAGCTTTCAAAAATTATTATTATTTCATGCTATTTTTGATCATTGTTGCTTGTTTCTTCACACTTAGTCTTGTTTTTCCCCCATGTGTGAACACGACCTTCGTTCTGTTTTCTGTCGGCGGGAAGCTTGATTCCATTATTCTCATTCATATCATGCCAAAGACTATTCCTTGTACCTTTTGCTTGCAAGTGAAACGTGGACGACTCTCATTCCACATGTGTCACTTGCAACAATTGCATTCAGGCCCAATCATGTGGTATTTGTGGGGTTTGATCCTCAAAATTCTGGGCTTCTGTTAAGGTGGTTCTGTCCAGAGCCAGAACCCCTCATTCTCGGGGTAATGGTAGCCGTGCCGTAGCAGACATTTCTGTTAGTGCACGTGGTGACTCTGTCACACAGGATTCTGATCTGTATTTTTCTGTGGCAAGTTCCTCTGCAACTGTTGACGGTGCTAGTTGAGTGATACTTGACGTGGAGACCGTGGTCTCTGTCTTCTGATGTCACTCTTGAGGCGTCTGTTTTCGTAGAGAGCTTCTCTGAGGTCAGCTCGGTGACCCTCTCTGATTTGCCTCCTACGCCGTCGACATTTGCTGAGGAAGTTGTTACTACAGATCCTATTCTGTATGATGGTGGCTCTTCCATCTCCTCTGGGGATGGTATACAGTCTCAGGGGACCAAGGCTGTATCTGCTGGCGTGTCTGTGAGCTCTCAGCCTCCCCTGGCTTCGCGGTGAAGCTGTGCAGGTTTGCTGTCTGCTCTGCCTCATCTGGCTGTGTTTGCTCCCAGTCAGTTGAGCCGTTCGGTCGCTTCGGCAGCTATTCCTCGCCCCTCGAGCGAATCGTTTATTGTTCCTCCTTCCCCTACTAGTGTGCCGACTAGCAGGATGGGGTTGGGACATTGGCATCCAGGGCCTGCTGTTCAGCAGAGGTCAGTGACAGCACCGGTTAGCTGTCACTCTCGGAACCTTCCTCCGGTGATTCCTCACTGTGTTCCGAGTCTGGATGTCGATCAATGCCTGCCGTCAGTCTCAGAGGATGGGCAGTTGGGGCCGTCTGCTGTGCAGAGGCCAGTGACAGGTTCCTGTCATTCTTGGGACAACCTCTGGTGTCTTCTCACCATGTCCCAGGTCCAGCTACCGATCGACGTGTGCCTGTCGGTCTCTTCAGAGGATTTGCAGGCAGGACCTTCTGTTCCGCAGAGGTCAGTGATGGCCCCTGTGCGTCACAACCGGGACTTCTCACTGTCTCCCTATTCTGTCTGCCGATCGACGTTCGACGTCAGTCTCTTCTGAGGATTTGGGTTCTTCTACCAGAAGGGTCCATTCGGAGGACACTCCGTCGGCCGATGCTGCTGCGACGGATTTTCAGGGTGACCTGGGTCAGGCCGTTTTGGCGCTCACCCGGTTGCTTTCTGGCCTCCCTGTGCCGCCTGAGGCACAACCTCCTTTGGTCAGTCGCCGAGATGTCTCGCCTGGCCCCATGGATACTGCGCAGTATTCACAGGAGGTTTCTGTTGGTCAGCCTGAGTTGGGCTATGTCTCCTCTGCAACGGAGAATGACAATTTTCTTGAAGGTGATGGGCCCCCTCGTTAGTCTTGGGGCAGGCATTGGATTTCATCTTTGGCTCATTGCCGGATGTTCAACCTTGCGACCAGCCATCTGTGACTGTCCGGCTGCGGTCCACTGTGGAGTGCCATAACCCTGTCGAGCCTTCTCGCGCCGGGGCTTTGCGTCCTCTGCAATTGGCTCAGGTTGTTGAGTCCTTCCAGGGCTTAGACGCCAAAATGCGTTCTAAGGCCCTCAAGGGCTCTTTCTCTTATAGAGCTGATGCTTTTCTGCCACCATCGCGGTTTCGTGTTTACGATTCCGTCTGTCCACCAGTCTTCCAAGGGCTGACTACTGTGGTTGAGGATTCTTCTTCCCTCAGGTTAACTAAGCCTAAGTCGGCAGTTCTCCCGATGTCGGTAGTGGAATCTATGGTGGGCCTGTCACGAGAGATGCTGGGTATGTTATCTCTCGCGGATCATGTCATCGCTGCCCTGGCTGAATATTTTCCACCAGGGGAGTTTGATGATGCTCAGGTGCCTTTTCGCGTTTTGCCACAGGCTCTCATGAACTTGACACACGCTCACGCCTGTAACATGGCTAATTTGGAGCTGGCACGCCGGGATGCGGTGTTGGATTCTTCTCCATCCCTTCCTTCTGAGCAGTGTGCTGTTCTGAAGTCTGCCTCTTTGGTTGGACCTCAGTTCCATGGTTCCGTGGAGGCTGTCTGTAGCAAGGTTCTACGTCATTCGAAGGACCAGCTTTTGCTGCGACAGCTGGACCAACCTACTGCTGCGGGTGGTGGTCGTTCCAGGCCTGCAAAGAATTCTGCCTCGTCGGCAACGACGGCTACGCCTTCGGCTCCGTCTGCTCCTTCGGCTCAGAAGAAGCGCCGACGCGGCCAGGCCCGCTGGCAGCCTCAGACAGAAAAGTCTCAGGACTCTGTCACTTCCCAAGGTGGTGGTTTCTCCTCTCGAGGGCCTCATCGAGGCCACAAGTGAAGGTTCTCACCTCGATTCGCCTCCAGTCGGGGGAAGGCTGTCGCAGTTTTACGACCGTTGGACAGAGATGACTTTGGACACTTGGGTCCTTGACGTCATACAATCCGGTCTGCGACTGTCCTTCCATCGGCACCCCAGTTTATCTCGGGTGCCCCTCCCGACTCGGGTCCCTTCCGATTCTCTACGTTGGGTCCTTCTGGTGCAGGAGATCGACAATCTCCTCTCCAAAGGGGCGATCAACGAGGTGGTCAGGAACACCTTTTTACCGGGGTTTTACTCGAGACTTTTCTTGGTGCTGAAGGAAAACGGCCAATTTCGTCCTGTCATCGATCTGAGTATCCTGAATGAGTACATCATAGCTCCTCGTTTCAGTATGGAGACTTTCCGGTCGGTTCGACATTCAGTTCATCAGGGCGACTTTGCTGCCAATATTGACTTGAAGGCTCACGGAAATACCTTCAGTTCTCGTTTCGGGATCGAGTCTATCAATTCAGAGCTCTCCTGTTCGGTTTGAACCTGGCTTCTTGGGCCTTCACCCGACCGATGTCACATGTGCTTGCTTTCCACCGTACTCAGTCGGCTGTGACTTCGTCAGCCTACCTGGACGACATCCTCCAATGGCACCACAATGCTGCTGTTCTGGAGTTAGAAGTCTGGCAGTTTCTTTGCCTGCTGGCGTCACTGGGTTTCAGAGTCAATTGCAAGAAGTTGGATCTCCTTCCTTCTCAGCGATTCCGTCATTTGGGGATGGATTTCGACACTCTTCACAATGTAGTGTCGGTCCCCAATGCTCGTGTGACGATTCTTTCCGCCTTGACTCAAAACCTGCTTCATTCTTCCTTGGTCTCGGCCAGGACTTTCCTTCGGATGCTGGGCCTTTGCTGTTCGGTGACAGATCTCATTCCGCTTGGTCGCTTGTTTGTCCGACCTCTCCAACACTTCCTGTTGGATCATTGGTGTCCGAATGTAGATCCGCTGGACCTGGAACTTCCTATACCTCCGGTCTCTGCTTTGTCACCTCCACCCTTGGGCCGATGTCCCCTGGCTGACACAAGGTGTTCCGTTGGATCTTCCTTTGGCCGATCGCATCCTTACTGCGGATTCCAGCAATCGGGGCTGGGGTGCGACGTTGGATCCTCTCGGTTTGTCCACTCACAGCGAGTGGGACAGCAAGCAGGTGGGCCTTCATATCAACCAGAAGGAGCTCCTTGCTCTTCTGTTGAGTTTTCGGCTTTGGATCCCTCACCTGTCGGACCATATTGTCCTACTTCTTTCGGACAATTCGACAGTAGTGGCCTACATACGGAATCAAGGAGGCACACATTCGATTCCCATGTATCAGCTGTCTCGGGATCTTCTGTTGGCGAGGAATGTAAATGCACGGGTGTCCATTCGACACATTCCTGGGTGTCTCAACGTCCTAGCAGACTCCCTGTCCCGACGCGACAGTGTCCTTCCAACCGAATGGATGCTACATCGGTTGGTGTTTCAGGCGATTTGCGAGCAGTGGGGCCGTCCTCAGGTCGACCTTTTCACTACTTGCTGGAATCATCAGGTAGAGACCTTTGTCTCCCCTTGTCCAGATCCTCTGGCATTTGCAGTAGACGCTTTGACTCTGGACTGGACAGGTTGGATCGGCTATGCCTTCCCTCCTGCACCAATTCTTCCTCAAGTATTAGCGAAGATTCGTGCTTGCAGTTGCAGGATCATTCTGATCGCAACCCCTATCTCCACAGAGGGTGTGGATCAATCTGCTGCGGCCTCTGTTGGCCGATCGGCCGATTCTTCTACCTCTACGTCGCGATCTTCTTTCCCAGCATCATCCCAGGAAGTATCACAACAATCTGGCGAGCATGTCCCTTCATGCCTGTCTTTTATCAGGTCCTGTCTCCGACGTAGAGGTTTTTCGAGACGATCAGTGGAGTGCATTTCTGCATCGCGGCGACATTCCACTGGCATGACTTATGCTGCGAAGTGGACGGTTTTCTGCTGCTGGTGTGCAGATCACAGTGTGGATTACCATGGTTCGTCATTCGCTCAAATTGAGGATTTTTTTGGTATATTTTTTTGACTCCAAGGGCCTCTAGCCTATTACGATTAAGGGCTATCGGTCTATGCCATCTGTGCCATCTGACATTTTCTCTTGTGTGGGAAAGCGGTGCATCGGTTGTAATCTTTTTCTCTCCAAACTCATTTGGCACTTTGCTTTGAAGAGGCCTCGAGTTTTGCGTCTTACACCCAAGTGGAACTTGGCATGGGTGTTGCATTGTTTGGAGGGGGCGCCATTTGAGCCTTTATCTGAGGCCGATATGCGTTTTCTCACCTATAAGACGGCATTTCTTCTAGCATTTGCTTCTGCTCGACGAGTCAGTGAGCTTCATGCGCTATCTGTTGATTCTGCTTTCTTCAGAAATGAGGCTAATAGTGTCACCTTCACTACTGATTGCTCTTTTCTGGCTAAGAATCAACTTCCTGATTCGGTACCTCCTCCCATCTGCATTCGGGCTCTCCCCGCTGTCGATGGTCGGAGACCTCTTCTTTGTCCTGTTCATGCGATCAAGACTTAATTTACTCGCACTCAGTTCATTAGGAGGGGTCGGAAGAGATTCTTTCTGTCTCGCATTCCTAAGAGGCAGTCTGTCTCTTCCCATTCTATTTCCAGGTGGATCTGTCTTGCAATCAAGCTAGCTTGTCTGCTTCGGATCTTGTTTCGAACCGGTTTAATGCTCATGAGGTTCGTGCCATTTCTACATCCGGGCATTCTCCAATTCTGTTTCGCTCCGGGATGTTATGAATGCGGCTTACTGGAGGAATGCTTCTACCTTCTCCTTTTATCTCCGCCACCTACAGCAGCAATCTGAGGACCTTTATTCTTTAGGCCCTCTTGTTGCAGCTCAGGCTGTTGTGCACCCTCGTTAAAATTGTTATCGAGGTTGTGCTTCGCTCAGCCTTGTTCTTTTCAGGTGCCTTCTCTCTATCTTCATTACAGGTTTCGCTATTATTCTCTGCCCTCCTTGCTTTTCTTTCTGCTGCTCTTGTTGGTATTGGTTGTGTGATTCACCTCCTCCTATTGTTTATTCAGCCAATTGTAAACAATTGTGAGTAGGTTGAAAAGAAATTAAAATTTTTTAGTAAATTTTGTTTCTTAACATACCTACCACAATTGTTTACCGGAGACCCACCCTCCTTGGGGATATCCTTGATATTGATGCCTCCCCACTAAATCACAAACTTCTCGTTGGCGGAAATACGGAATTGACGTCACGGTCGTTGTGCATGCGCTCGGTAAACGCAAAAGGTGTGCAGAGAGAGTACCTGTAATTTTGTGCACTGGTCTTGCTCGACCTTTTTTTTCGATCTTTTTCGTGCTTTTGCACTCTATTACTTTTCCAGCTTGTTTGGAAAAGTTCTCTAAAAGCTTGAGTTAGTTCCGAAGTAGGGCTTGCACTTACGTTACAGCCACTTGTAAACAATTGTGGTAGGTATGTTAAGAAACTAAATTTACTAAAAAATTTTAATTTTTGAAGTAAAAGGCTTACAATAGGATCGCCTCATTATGTGCAATTCCCCTACCTTTTCACAATATGTTATGTAAGGTGTCATTTACCACTGAATGTATCCTGGAATAATGAACATGTGTACATGTGTCATCTATCCCCCTGCTCACCATCACTGAAAAAAATGTCATTTCACCACATGTTTCGAGAGCAATTTTTGAAGTAAAAGGCTTGCAATATGATCGCCTCATTACGTGCAATTCTCCTGCCTTTTCACAATATGTTATGTAAGGTGTCATTTACCACTGAATAAAGGTGTGAGCCCAGGTCTGTGCCACCCCATTCCACACCCTACTGACTATCACTCAAATAAAGGCTTAAATTTAATAGCTCTGGTTTTTGGACTCCATCATTGTATGGATCTCAGATTGTGGTATTTTGACATCAGTGGAATTGAATAACATGTTCAAACAAATTTTATCTACAGGGGAGTGGATTCTTCCACTGGTTGTGGGGTTAAAATAATTAAATATAGATTAAAAAGAAAACCCATCATTTTCAGAAGTGCTCCTGTGTGTAGAGGGGGTGGGTGGTACGGGTATAGGATCCGATGATGTGCCACCCAACCCCACCATTCTCATGTAACTGTCAGGGATCAGTAAAAATTGTTGGTGCTGATCCAGAAGTAATCAATCGAGAGATATGAGAAACATATATATAAGGAGCATTTAATCATGGGCACGCCAAAAGTAGGCTATTTATCTGTGGATAAATCAAAAGGTAATATTGTGGTTTGTGCATCCACTCACCAGAAAGGCAGCCATTTGGGTGATTTGATATTCTACACTTATTGTGTTAAATGCTTAAAGGAAAGCATACTCAACAGAAAATAATGAAAGTGTGTTTCAACCATTTATTCCGCAATATCTTTTGAAAGAACAAATTAATCATGCACCAACATGATCAAGATTTTACACATCATGGAAAGGCAAAAAAGTTGATGTCTGTACTGTTGGCATGTATTTCTCGAAAACGCACCTGGTAAGTTACCCATAAGTATAAACAGTTGTATTCCATTTGTACTTATATGCAGGCACATGGCCAGTCTGTGACCCCAATAATATCGAATTAAACCTGACAAATTTCAGAGTATCTATATCCTGACTTGTCAACTTATGTTATAAGGGGAGGCCAGTCACCAACTCAATCATTCAATGTCATTGGTTTTTCATACTGTAACCTCTCTAGAAACAATTTGTGCTGTACATATGCACAGTTAACGTTGTTGTTATATTTTCCTGAATGTAATCAGCACATTCAGGAAAATCCAACATAAATATAACTGCACATGTGTATGGTGCAAACTTTGCTCTGAAACAAACGAGTGACACAGATTGAGGGAATAAGTTAATCGCAGTAAGCAAACTTACAGTCTTATTAGTGTGTCAGTGATGCAAAGCCATAAAAACGAATGCATGTTGAACTGCATTATGCAATTAATGATTCATACTTTATTCAACACGAGCTAAAACCTGATACGTGAGAAGTCAATTTTCTCACCTATTTTCACCATATTCGGATAAATACAAAGTTCGAACACCATACCAATTTATGTAGCTGTTCTGAGAAAGGGGAGAAAAGAATATCACGACTCTAAAGTTTCAAAATAAAGGTAACTTCATGTTGTTTCTCTCAATATTCTGATGATTGAAGACCCGATTAGAGATTTTCAACATTGAATTTGGAAACTGGGACAACAGGTTTTCTCTAATTGTTACGGTTTCGGCCAAATTTTTGATTCGAGTTCGATCCCCATCTGGGACGACCCACATTGTGTTGTGGGCAAGGCACTTTATCCCGGTTGCTGACATGGGGGCATAATGATGCCGTGTACTGAGACATACTGCTTTTCGATGGTGCACATGTCTTCAACTGCTGTAACCCTGCTTGAGTGGAGCTTGAACAGCGTTAGAACGTTGAGAAGCTGACAGTTGTTCGTGGTTCTCTCAGGGTACTCCGGCTTCCCCCACCCGTAAAACTGTCACGGTCACGATTAGCCATTTGTATAAGTATGTGACCTTAAGCACCAATAAATAAATAGGTGAAAAACATGTTTCTATCGATTCATGAAGAAGGGGTTGTCTAATTCAGAAAGGGTTGTGCAAAATTATTTTGCATATAAACTGTTCAGAGGTTATGCAAAATTTTCAATTTGCTAACCTCTGCATCTCATAGGCAGATCATTAAAATGCATTCTGTGTTGCTAAATTATGTTAAACTCTTGATCATTACCAAATGCTAAATTAGGCTGCTAGGAGCCATTATTTTGCTTTTTTCAGACTGAATTTCGAAAATATTTTCATGGTAGGGCAAACCATCGGCGGCCCACTATGAGCATTGTTCGTAACTGTTCACTGTGCCCAAATTAGACCAATATAAAGGCCTGACACATTTACTCCTTAACTTCTAGTTCTCTCTGATGCTTCACATTTTGGATTTTGCACCTTTCTCCAACCACAGCATCCAATGTATGTCTTTGCCTTTCAACTTTTAATATCAATGCCTGAGTCAAACCTCCCTCATTCAAACTTTCGATATCATATCTCCAACAAAAACCATATCTAAAACTGTTGTATTGACCTGGGAAATTCTCGATAACTCTGGTTGATTTTTTGGCTCTGCCTTTTCACACCAATGTCACAAAAATTAAATTTTTATCAGATTTTTAAGAAAATTTAGGATGTTGTAGAGCTCAAAAAATAAAAATATGTGTTTTTAGAGTTTTCAGTTAATGTCATTTTCAATGTTTTAACATTATTTCAAGTTATGGCCACACTACAGCCCTTCTGGTTGCAACCCTATACCCCAAACTACATAATGTTGCACTACAAAATTATCACAGACTGGAAAAGGAATACCATAGTTAAATGCATTCATGGTACAGTTCCATCAAAATTGTCGAAAATTTGTTAAACGCAATGATGTTATTGGCACTCAAGGTCAGAAAACATAAAAATTAAATTTCGGTGCATAAAGTTGAAATTAAGGGAACTTTCAGTACTCATGATCCCGAATAACAAGTTGAAAAAGTTTTTAAAATCTGATGTCAGATACCAGAGATATGATGTCAAATCCGACAGATGTAACCCCCCTGCCATCTGATGACAGTCCTACCACTAAAGCTACAAAACATAGACCAAAAGTAATAACCCAGACATCAAAAGGAAAACATTAGGCCACACAAAGTAAATGTTCTGTTTCTCAGGCCAAGTTTTGTAAAATTGCATGCGGGCAGGCGGTTTTTTATTTTATATTTTATTTTTGTAATTATTTCTTTGCCATCAGATGTTCATATTCTTGGTTTATTTTATGTTTTAGGCCTCATAATCTACAGAATAGCAAGGGTGATGGTGTATTTCGTCCCTTGAGTGCAACAAGGCTTTGCAATGCTAAAGCATTGCAAAGCCTTGTTGCACTTAAGGGACAAATTTATCAATTTTTTTAACTTGTGTAAAATATCAGACATAAACATTTAATTTTTATTTTTTCAAGTTTGCATTGATCATAAAAAAAGAGCGTGCGGCAGCCAAAAGGATCATGCAGGAGGGCCTGAGAAACAGATTTTTAATTTTATTAAGCCTTAGCCCAAAGATCATTCAGTTTCATCCAAATCATTGAAAGTTAAAATAAAGGGAACTTTTAGTATTGAATAACAAGTTCAATTTTTTTTTTTATCCCTTTGAACCCAAAGGCCGCTTTTCCAGCCCAGAATTGAAAGGTGACCTGAATTCATAAAGTAGACGGTTGCTAAGTGAATTTGTGTGGTAGACAAACAAGATTTTCAATGTGCAGCCCTATGGTCTTGATTGGTCTTCCCCAAATGACGATTATAGACTCTACCAGTCGATAGTTGTGAACTGGCATGGAATATACCATCAGGGTTTAAGGGTTAAATACCGGATGCATGACGTCAATACCAACAGGCCTTTCCCACTCCCATCTGGTGACAGCCCTACCCCCAGAGCTACAAAACATAGACCTATAATAACCCAGACATCAAGAGGAATACAGTAGCTCAAACATTGTGCAGTTTCATCCAAAGGATGTTATTGCTGACTGAAGGTTGGAAAACATCAAAATTAATTGGCCCCCACCCCACCCCTCATCTCTGGTGACAGCCCTATGCCCCAAACTACATAACATTGCTCTCCAAAAATATCAGACTGGAAAAGGAATAGTTAAACTCAGTTCCATCAAAACTGTCAGAAAATTGTTAACGTTATGGTGTTATTGGTGCTCCAGGTCAGAAAACATCAAAATTAGATTTCACTATTTATTTATTGGTGTTTAAGGTCACATCTTTATGCACAATGGCTAATCATGACCGTGACAGTTTTACAGGTGGAAGAAGACGGGAGTACCCGGAGAGAACCACCGAGAAATGGTGCGCAACTGTCAACTCCCCAACATACCAACTCCACACAAGCAAGGTTTGCATTGGTTGAAGACAAGTGCACCATCGGCGTGCAGTACGCCTTAGTACACAACGCCACCATGCCCCCATGCGGGCAATGGAGATGAAGTGTCTTGCCCAAGGTGTGATTCGAACTGAGGACCTCTCGGCTTGCAGCCTGCACCTCTGCCAACTGAGCCACAACGCTCCCATTAGATTTCACTGTATAAAGTTGAAATCAAGATCTTCATTAACAAGTTGTAAAAACTTTGAAAACCTGACATCAAATACCAGAGATATGATGTCTACACTTGCAGGCATAACTCCTTCTCATCTAGTGACACCCCTACCCCCAAAGCTACAAACATAGCACTATAATAATAACCCAGATGTCAAGAGGAATATATTAGCTCAAATATCGTGCAGTTTCATCCACATTGTCGTAAAATTGTTAATGCTATGATGTTATTGGCGATCAATGGTCAATGAATGCCAGTATTACATTTCGTTGCCTGAAGATGAAATCAAGGGAACACTTAGCACTCATGGTCCCCAATAACAAGTTGAATAAATTTTCAAAATCCGATGTCAAAATCTGGAGATATGATGTCAGTACCTACAGGCATTACCCAATCCCATCTGTGACAGCCCTATACCCAAAGCTACATAACATTCCACTCTAACAATGCCCTGGACATAAAGAGGAATCAGTTAGCTCAAGCATTGTGTAGTGTTGTCCATACACCTTCTCCTCATTGTGTTTGGTTAGATAACTTCAGGAAATTAGCTTGCGATTTCCAAATAATCTAGTGTATTTGATCCTTGGAAATTTCGTTGAGAGAGCCTCCCAAGAATCGTTGTCAGGAGCAGGTGTTATCAGTTGGAACACATGTATAAGAAAAGTTAATTGTATCTTTACAAACATTGGAGATGTTAAAATTATTTTCGGGGAAAGTCTAGAAAAATATGTGAAAATATTCTGTAGAGAAGTCCTTGAAAGTCCGGATTTTTTTTATCCTGGTGTGTCCAAACCATGTCTTTACGTACAAGCTGGTCAGTGCTTTTAAAATTACTGACGTTTTAAAAAAAGTTTATTCCTGAAACACTGCTTATGACCCTTTATTGGAATGAGCTAATTTCACTATAAAGTAGAGGTGTAGATGAATTCTAGACCTCTACTTTATAGTGAAGCCAGGGAGAACATCTCTTTTTTTCAGATTTTCCAAATGGTTGCAATGTCAAGAGAGAATACCAAAAATTTACATATACAATAAAATACATTTTGTATTGTCAGTACTCCAGAACAAAATTTTCTTCAAACTGTAAATTAGGAAACAACTAACTGACCTCATTCAGTTAAAAGGTACTACAGCTGCACTGGGAAACAGTTTGTCAAAAATTAACATTTATTACCAGTTTAAATCAATTTTTACATCACAAAGTGTTGTAAGCTGCCTTAACCAGGTCTGCGTTGTTGGGTGCAGTTTTGAAAGGCAGTTGGTGCTGTAGAAAATGCAGTTAGCAAAGGTGAAATCCTGGTCATTCTATTTGATGTTTAAATTTTTAGTCATTTTGAGAGAAAAATGGGATATATAAAAAAACACCCTTCTTGGATAATAATGGTCTTCATGTTTTTTACAAAGTGAGAAGCTTATTACCAGGTTGGACCCTGCACTTTGATAATTTCTCCTTGGTAATTCAACTCCATGTACTCTGTAATAGGGCCTGGCAAATATTTCCATTGCTTGTGTCAGGTTTTGATCATCTCCCCTATATACCAGACGGTATTTGGTATGCTGTTTACATCTTAACAGAATTTTCATCAAAATAAATAGCAACAGCTTTGGCGAGATCATGCGTTAGTTGTTGCTATTTATTTTGGCAGAAATATTGTCAAGAAGTAAACAGGGAGCGTGGTGACTCAGTGGTAGACTGATGGACTTCTATGCTAGAGGTCCTGAGTTCGATTCCCATCCGGGACGACCCGCATTGTGTCCTTGTGCAAAGCACTTTATCCCGGTTGCCTACATGGAGGCACAATGACGCCGTGTACTAAGGTGTACTGCACATCGATGGTGCACATATCTTCAAATACTGTAACCCTGCTTGAATGGAGCTTGAACAGAGTTAGAATGTAGACGAGCTGACAGTTGCTTGGAAATGCTTGGTGGTTCTCTCCAGGTACTCCAGCTTCCTTCACCCGTAAAACTGTCACGGCCATGATTAGCCATTGTGCATAAGTATGTGACCTTAAACACCAATAAATAATAATAATAAGTAAACTACATGACATGCATAGTAACAGCATAGAAAGCGGAAAGCATAACAACACATTTTTTCTACAAATTGGTCCCTACCTGATTGCTATTCTAGTGTTGCCTTCATGGTCATGATTAGCCATGGTGCAGAAATGTGTAATCTTAAGGCCCCACAAGTAGATCTTCTGTTTCTCAGTCCATTTTTTGTAAAATTGCATGCAGGCGGGCACTTTTTTATATGTTATTTTTTGTAATTATTTCTTTGCCATCAAAAGTTCATGTTCTTGGTTTGTTAGTCCCCCACGGTTTTACCGTTTTGGGGGACTATTGGATTGCACTATGCCTGCCTGCCTGCCTGCCTTTCTCTCTGTCTGTCCATCTGTCTGTCTGTCTGTCCTCATTTATGTTACCACCTGTATATCATATATGCTTTGATGCTGTACTTTCATTTTTATACCATTGGTGACACATAATAGGAGGAAGATGCACGTCAAAACTTTTTGAAAAAATTCAAGATGGCCCACTGGCGCCCATTTTTGTCATCATTTTTTGCTTCATTTGATGTTACCACCTGTATCTTAGACATTCTTCAATGCTGTACTTTCATTTTTATACCATTGGTGACACATAATAGAAGGATGATGCACGTCAAAAAGTTTTGAAAAAAAAATTTAAGATGGCCGATTGGCGGCCATTTTTGTCATTTTTTGCTTCATTTGATGTTACCACCTGTAACTTAGGCATGTTTTGATATATTTGGTTCAGGTCTCTAACATTGTTTCTAGATGCTATGAGGATGATGCATATCAAATTGTTTGAAAAAAAAATTCAAGATGTCCAAATGACATCCATTTTTGTTAATTTTTTGCATTCTCAAGTTACGTTATCACCCGTACCTTAGAGATGTTTTGAGATATTAGTTTTAAATTATCAACATTTGTCAGACATCATAGGAGGATGATGCATGCCAAAATCTTTTGAAGAAAAAAATTCAAGATGGCCGAATGGCAGCCATTTTTGTTGTCATTTGTTTGCTATATTTGACATTACCACCTGTATCTTAGTTTATGTTACTGTACTTTCATTTTTTCACCATTGGTAACACATAATAGGAGGTTGATGCACGTCAAAAATTTTTGAAAAAAAATTTAAGATAGCTGACTGGCGGCCATTTTTGTCATCATTTTTTGCTTCATTTGATGTTACCACCTGTATCTTAGACATGTTGTGATATATTTGCTTCAGGTTTCTAACATTGTTCATAGTGCTATGAGGATGATGCACGTCAAATTGTTTGAAAAACAAATTCAAGATGACCGAATGACGTCCATTTTGTTCATTTTTTGCATTCTCAAGTTATGCTATCACCCGTACCTTAGAGATGTTTTGAGATATTAGTTTTAAGGTAACAACATTTGTCAGACATCATAGGAGGATGATGAATGCCAAAATCTTTTGAAAAAAAATTCACGATGGCCGAATGGCAGCCATTTTTGTTGTCATTTTTTTGCTATATTTGACGTTACCACCTTATTCTAAGTTTATGTTACCATCTGTATCTCATAGATGCTTCGTTGCTGTACTTTCATTTTTATGTCATTGGTGACACATAATAGGAGGACGTCAAAACTTTTTGAAAAAAAATTCAAGATGGCCGACCGGCGGCCATTTTTGTCATCATTTTTTGCTTCATTTTATGTTACCACCTGTATCTTAGACATGTTTCAATATATTCAATTCAGGTTTCTAACATTGTTCATGGATGCTATGAGGATGATGCACGTCAAAATTTTTTGAAAAAAAAAAAAATTCAAGATGGCCGGGCCATGTTTGTTCATTTTTTGCATTCTCAAGTTACGTTATCACCCATATCTTGGAGATGTTTTGAGATATTTGTTTTAAATTTTCAATATTTGTCAGATACCATAGGAGAATGATGCATGCCAAAATCGTTTGAAAAAAAAATTCAAGATGGCCGAATGGCAGTCATCTTTGTTGTTATTTTTTTGCCATATTTGATGTTACCACCTGTATCTTAGACATATTTTGAGCTATTACTTTCAGATTTCTAACAGAGATGCTAGGAGGGTGATGCACATCAAAACTTTTTGAAAAAAATTCAAGATGGCTGAAAATTTTGAAAAAAAAATTCAGATGGCTGAATGACAGACTTTTTTGTTGTCATTTTTTTGCTATATTTGACATTATCACCTGTATCTTAGACATGTTTCGAGCTATTACTTTCAGATTTCTAACATTGGTCAGAGATGCTAGGAGGATTTCTAACTTTGGTCAGGGATGCGAGGAGGAGGATGCAAGTCATTAGGAGGATTTCTAACATTGGTCAGAGATGCTAGGAGGATGATGCATGTCAAAATTTTTTGAAAAAAAAATTGAGAATGGCTGAAAGACGACCATTTTCATTGATTTTTTTTGTGTTCCTATTTTACGGTTACCACCTGTATCTAATAGATAGATGCTTTGAGACTGTACTTTCATATTTATACCATTGGTGACACATAATAGGAGGATGGTGCAGGTCAATAATTTTTGAATAAAAATGCAATATGGAATGATTACATTGTTGTTCCTGTTGTTAAATGGGAGGTGCCTAAAAACAGATACATGATGGGAGAGAGAGGACATCAGTTCCCACATGCTGTTGAAATCTTTTATCCATTTCATAACGTGCAACTTATTTTTTGAATGCCCAACAGGCCTAAAAAATATTTTGCATGTTTTATAGAACAGACCATCCACCGTGGGGGTGTAGAGTCTGATCGCCTGTGATCGGCGTTGCACTTGTATTATGTTTTAGTCCCCATAATCTGCAGAATAGCATGGGTGGTGGTGTATTTTGTCTCTTGAGTGCAACAACGCTTTGCAATGCTAAAGCATTGCAAAGCTTGTTGCACTCAAGAGACAAATTTCTCAATTATATTAACTTTGGTAAAATATCAGACATAATCCATTTCATTTTTATTTTTTTAAGTTTGCATTGGTTATAAAAAGAGTGCATGCGGCATTCAAAAGGGAGGCCTAAATGCCAATAAATAAATAATAATAAACATCATTTAGAGTATATTAATTTTAATACAGTGATATCACTTTACATAATTTTCAGGGTAGGCCAGTAACAAGACTTGGATCACCATCTCAACCATGGCTCATGGAAGTATCAGTTGTTCCTGGAACAGGAAATCCAAGTGGTACACTCCTTGGAACTACAAATGTCATTTTTGTAGATGGCTGGGCCAATTTCACTGATTTAGCAATATCACTTCCAGGCAGTGGATATCAGCTTACATTCCAAGTAATACAACCGGCTAATGCTACCAACTTTACTCTAACAACTGATCAATTTACCATACCAAAGCGACCAGTAACAGTTGGACTTGTCTCATCTCCTGTTTTGATTACAATGAATTCAGCTGTGTCATTTGAAATTGAGTTAAAAGACAGTTCAACTGGTGAAAAGATACAGAACATTGCCTGGCGAGTAAGTAGATACAATTTTGATCGACTCATTAACATTTTAACACTTTTTTGAAAACTTTCTGTACAGATAATTGCAAAGACATTATTTTTTGCAGAGAAGGCCCCACAAAGTAGATCCTCTGTTTCGCAGGCCATTTTTGCATGTGGGTGGGCAGTATTTTATTTTATTTTTTATATTTGTGATTATTTCCTTGTCATCGAATTTCATGTTCTTGTCTTGTTTTATGTTTTAGGCCTCATAATCTGCAGAATAGCTTGGGTGGTGGTGAATTTCGTACATTGAGTGCAAGAAGGCTTTGCAATGCCAAAGCTTTGCAATGCATTGTTGCAATCAAGGGACAAATTTATCAATTTTATTAACTTAGATAAAATATCAGACAAAAACAATATAATTTCTTTTAAGTTTGCATTGGTTATAAAAAGAGAGCATGCGGCAGCCAAAAGGATCATACAGGAGGGCCTGAGAAACAGATTTTTAACTATTTTAGGTCTAAGTGATGGAGAAAACATTTTTTATCCCAATCAATACTGTAATCAGGCCTTTAAATTCTACAGAACTCTCCACAAAAACTGATGCCTCCAAATTACTTGAATGTTTTCAAATTGGAGGGGCGTAACAGATAGCTTGGCTTGGTTTTTTTATGCTTTTTGACTTAATTTCATAAGTGATTTGGTGTTTTTTGTACATTTTTCCTACTGAAGGGTTGATATCCTGTAGTTTTGCATTAGTTTCTTAGCAAGTCATGGCTGCCTACAATGGTGGACAACACTTGCCTACAACAAACAACTGCTAAGGTACTTATAAAATAATATCAAGTTTACCCAGAGACTCCATGTTGGGTACTTGTTCTGTTGCAGCAAAAATATATCAAACTTGGACTCTGACCCATGAGGATTAAGGCCACGCAAAATAAATTACTTGATTCTCAGACTTTTTTTTCAAATCAGTGAGGGAGGGAGGTTTTTTTTAATTTTTATTGCATATTGTGAGCATGGATTTAGAGGCTTCCTGCTGTCTGTTTACACACAGAAGATATGGAGTGCATAATTGTACAAATAAACTCATTTAATCTTAAAATTAAAACTGTATTTAAATTGTGCTTTGTTGTAAATACTCGCAACATTGATAACAAACAGACGTTTTGAGTCTCCTGATTGTGCTAATATTGGAAGACTCTGCAAGGCATTAAAATGTCCTATTATGGGGTGCATACAAGGGATTGTCTGAGAAGAGAAGCAATCCATTTTTGTTTGCCTAATAGATATTCTGAAGCACCAATAAAAACCTTGAGAAACCAAAAATGGTATTTCAGACTGTTAATATGAAAAAAAATTTCTTCATTGGGACCATACAGCAACTGACATGGAAAGACTGTGATGCCCAAAAATTAGACCAATCTAAAAGCCTGCTGCAACTCAAATTCTTTGAATTAGTTTGAGAGACTGGAGTGACATTTCAGGCATTGGACCTCTTTATGTGCTTTTCTACAGAAGTTTATAGTGTTTGTCTGGATGGGCTCTCCTCTTTGTGAGTGTTTCTTTATGTGGTGTACAGTTGCAGTACTGTCAATACAAAAACAAAGAGAGAGTTCTGACTGGGTCACAACTGGTTCATGAAATGGTTAAAATTCTTCTGTCTCTTTTCTGCCTAGAACACTGGAATCTAAAAAAAAAATTGACAAATACTGCATCCCAATTGTTGTTTGTATATGGCTGCTTATAGAAATGGACCTTATTATGGTAGTGTGTAGCTGTGTCTGACTACCTGATCATCTATTTGTCCACCATCCTGCTTTACATTAACTTTTCCTTGTCTTAGCAATGACTGGGAAAACTAATCATCCAATAGTTGCTATTTTATTATGGTGGATTGCACTTGACCGGAGGAAGGATTACTCTTGGCTAGAGGAAGGTTCTTTTCCCCAGCATTCTGGCATATCCATATATGGTTTTCCTGGCAGCATTGTTGGATTGTTTTGTGCTTTTTGCACCCCATGGGAAAAGAAGGGAAGTGCTTGTTCACTATGATATACAAGTTCTGTTTTACTAGTAAAATGGGATCTGGTAACTAGTTCCTAGGGTGGAAGTCCTCTAAAGTGGACAGTATAGGTTTAACTGGTATTTAAGGTGCACAACTTGAAGGCTCATATTAAGTGGATGTACTTTGTATTGTCTTTGAAGTGATATATAGTCTGTAAGTATTTGCCTTGTTACAGTTTATTGAATAAATTGTAATAAGGCAAAGACATGTGTACAAGATATGATGGCCAAGAATAATTTACCACTCTACCAGTTAAATGATTGATTTTATACTTGTGTTGCTGTCATGATATAGCCATAGATGCTTAAGCACAATGAATTAATAAATAATTTCTGGTCTGTCATAATATAATACATTACTGGAAGGATCTCTGTATATTAGCTTTTGCTAACACTGGTATATTAACTCTTTGCATGCTGCTGGTGGATATTCCTGCCCAGCACAGGGTTTCTCTTGTCACTGATATAAGTAAAAGTTGGGCATATTTAAACATATTTTCCCCTGTAAATTTAATGGATTTTTTCACCAGTGATTCTTGTTATATTTAGATTAATTTTTCATCAACTAAGTCATAGCTGCATTACAGAAGCCATGACTAGATTTGATGAAAAAATATCTTGAAAATACTCTGCGGGTTAAGAGTTAATGTTATAATGTAATACACTGCTTGATGGGCTCTTGGTATATTAGCTTTTACAATTAAATTCTGGTATATCATAATGTAATACACTGCTGGAAGGGGCTTACCGTTTATTAGCTTCTTAATGAAATTCTATTATGTCATTATAAGTTACATGATGTGTAGCTGGCTGATACCTTTCCATACAAGGCGGTAAGAGTTCATATCAGGTGAGGTAAAGCTGAGCCTGATATGAACACTCAGAGCCTTGTATGAAAATGTATCAGCCAGCTACATGTCATGTAACATATTTATTATGTCGAAAGTCCATGTAAATCAAGGGATTAATAAATTTTCACAAGAAACCAAAAAGGACCGGACATTTATTAGAAACCTCTATTGACTGCACTGCGCAGAATCATAAACAGTAATTGGCACTGGACATATCCATGGTCACAGTAAACAATCGTCACTGTTCGAATTGCGATATTGGTTAATAAAATAAAACGTATCGCTACAAGCATATCTGAAATACCCTCACATACATTTACTGTCATTACCACCTGAAAAGGGTTAACAAAGCATTTTTAAACGGTCAAAAAATCATTTTTAATCTGTTGAATAAAGTGTAAAGAAAATGTTTGCTTCAGCATAAAAAATCAATGAGTTGTAAAAACAATAAGGTCTTTTGGACTGCAAATAATATTTTCTATTCATTTTTTAAATAATTAATGTTTTAAATCAATAAATATGGTACCTTGAAAATATTTTTGGTACTTAAATTCTGTTATTTTGTTTTAATTCCAATTTTGAAAATTCAAAGTGAGTGGAAATGCATCAAAATAGTAATGGCATCTACTCACCCGATATCAAATAATATTAGTCCTGTGACCTCTGATCCAGATAGTATATTTATATAGCAGTCACATTCCTCGTACAACCAATGTCCTTCCGTGAAAATAATGCTATATCCGTATGACAATTAGTTATTATTAAATTTATTATTGTGAATAGTTAATTGCAGTGACAATTCAACAATACAAGTGTGTGAAAGGTGTTGGGTCATTTCGCCCCAATTCCCTTTTGCCCTCGAGTCATTTTGCAACCCGTTCTCATTGGGCCGTTTTAACCAAATTCTATACCTTGAATTAAATCAACCTATAAGATAACAGTCTCTCCCCGTTAGCCTACTTACCACCATTGGCCTATCTAGGCCATCTGCGCGGGTAGACCTCAGGTGATACGTAGTCTTACCACCATTGGCCTGTCTAAGAATAGGATCACAAATGGTCCTATACATGTAGCTCCATTAGCAACCCCTCCACCACCACCACCAGAAGGCAGAAGTCCCAATAAAATGTTTGGATATGGATACCCACCCTCTCCCCCCCCCCCCCCACACATACACACATTTGTAGACAACAATGTATCTGTGTGTTATCAAAAGTTGTTGGACTCCAGTTCTGATTTGATCACAGTATCTCTTTTACTACTAAACTGACCAGGCGCCGATGTGACCAAACAGGTGCCGAAATGACCAGGAGCCAAAATTAACGGGTGTCTTACTGCTGATGTAACCAGGAGAAATGTTGACAAAGTATCATCCTCATTTGATAACTCAGAATAAATCTCTCGTCAAGGCATGAATAATTTATGGGCTATCAGAGCAGCGCAGACCTTAAAAATTGTGGTCAGATTCCTTAAAATGTGCTTAAATAGTGCTTGATTTTAATTCTCTTATATAGTAGTTGCATTGGTGGGAACCCTGGCTCCACATCATCAGCAGAACTTTCACTATACTGCATTGTGAACAAATTGTGATGAAAAACTGAGTGAGGGTTCACAGTTGATACCACATTGGAAGTGTTTACTTTTCATGTAAAGCAAGTTTGTTCTAATCAAGAACGTGGGTTCATATTTGGTCTCCCTTTGTTTAACTTACATGAGAATTTTTTTTTTTTATATTTGGTATACAGCGTCCTTAGTAGGATCAGACTCATTCAAATCAAGATCCAGCGTTCATATTTTGGCTCCCTATGGGAGCCCGAAGTTTAACTTAGTGCAATATGAGAAAAATTCTTTAAAAATCATCTTCTTCAGATCCACCAGTCGGAATCTTTTGATATTAGTATACAGTATCCTTATGGGAGTCAGATTCAAATTTGTTCAAACAAAGTCCCTGGCTTCATATTTGGGCTTCCTGTGGGATACCCAATTTAAACATGTACAATATGAAGTATATTCTTTAAAAATTTCTTTTGATCAACCCATCAGAATCTTTTCATTTTTGGTATTTAAAATATCCTTAGATGGGGCAAATTCAAGTTTGTTCAAATCAAGTCTCTGCATTCATAGTTATCGCAATACAAGGAATATTCTTTAAAAATTTTCTTCCAATTCAACTGTCAGAATCTTTTGATATTTAATAATCGGCATTCTTGGGTGTGTGTTGGGGGGGGGGGGGGGGGGGCAGATTCAAGTTAGTTTAAATCAAGTCCCTGAGGTCATATTTGGTCTTCCTATGAAAGTTCAAATATTAACTTATGGCATAATGTTTTTTAACTGGTAGAGTGCTAAATTATTTTGCAATGGTGATTTCTGACATGTATTTTTTTTTTTACAGATTCTTTTGCTACTAGTAAATAGAGCATTAGTTTAGCAAGATTTTGTTTCCAAATTGTTGATTTTGTTACAATTTATTGGAGAGTGCCTGTTGGCAGTCTCCAATAAATTGTAACAGAACAATTTCAAATAAAAATTCTTTGTTCTACTGCTGAACAAACATCGAGCTAATGCATGTAGTGCAAAGCCACTAAAGTGGCTTTCAGCACTTTTCACTAGAGCCCTGATAGTGGCTGCTAGTGCCAAACCAGTTGAAAATCTTCCTCAGATTCACCAGTCAGAATCATCTGATATTCCCTATACAACGTCCTTCGGGGGACGAAGTTCAGATTTACTCAAATCATGTCACTGGGTCCTTATTTGGTCTTCTTGTGTGAGCTCAATTTTTAACATACTGCAATATGAGGAAGGTTCTTTAAAAATTTTCTTTTTTAGATCTACAGGTGAAAGAAAATCTTTTGATATTTGGTATATTGCCTTATTAGGAAGGCAAGATTTGAATTTGTCCAAATCAAGTCCCTCAAGAAGAGCCCATTGACTGTGTATTTCTAAAGCCAGTCAGCAGCAGTCACTCGATGTAATAAAAAAGCTGTGAGAAAATACCTTTTTTCTCCATTTTTCATTACCTCAAATGACTGATGGTATGTGCCCGTGTTACTTTTAACATTTGGACAATTTATGGCTTTATCTACTGTAATTGGTGACCTGCAGCTGTGCAGTATACCAAAAATACAGTTTGATATTGTATTAGTGTAAGTACACATATGTTGTTGACACTGAATTCACACCGATACCAAGGTAAATCATTTTTAAAATACCGATACTGAACCCGAACTTTAAATCTCAATACTGCTCAGTTCTAACACATAGGTTACTGTCCAGCATGACAGAAGGCATAGTCGAGAATCACTTTGGCAGTTAAAGAGTACATTGCACAAATATCCGATACTTATTTTTTATTTTTAGTCGAGTTGTGACAAAGTCAAACTCGACTTATAGTTTGATGAATGGCGGGCGGATGGGCGGGCAGGCGTAAACAATTGGTTTCCGGATGATAACTGGATAATGATTCAATCCATGTTCATGAAACTTCATAGGTAGGTTGGTATCGGTGAGAGGAAGAACCCTATTAATTTTGGACTTGCTTGGTCAAAGGTCAAGGTCACAGTGACCTTGAACATAGTAAATTGTAAACAGTTGGTTTCCGGATGATAACTTGACTACGGTTCAACCCACATTCATGAAACTTCATAGGTAGGTTGGTCTTTGTAAGAGGAAGAACCCTATTTATTTTGGACTCACTAGGTCAAAGGTCAAGGTCAGTGACCCTTAACGTAGTAAATCAAAACAATTGGTTTCCAGATGATAACTTGATAATGGTTCGACCCATGTTCATGAAACTTCATAGTTAGGTTGGCATCAGTGAGAGGAAGAACCCTATATATTTTGGACTCGCTAGGTGAAAGGTCATGGTCACAGTGACCTTCAACATAGTAAATCGTAAACAATTGGTTTCTGGATGATAACTTGATAATGTTTCGACCCACGTTCATGAAACTTCATAGGTAGGTTGGCATTAGTGAGAGGAAGAACCTTATGTATTTTGGACTTGCTAGGTGAAAGGTCAAGGTCACAGTGACCTTAAACATAGTAAATCGTAAACAATTGGTTTCCAGACGATAACTTGATAATGGTTTGACCCACATTCATGAAACTTTATAGGTAGGTTGGCCTAGGTGAGTGGAAGACCCCTATGTATTTTGGACTCACTAGGTCAAAGGCCAAGGTCACAGTGACCTTCAACATAATAAATCGTAAAAAATTGGTTTCCAGATGATAATTTGACTTTGGTTCCTCCTACGTTCATGAAACTTCATAGGTAGGTTGGCATTGGTGCAAGAAAGAGCCCTATTTATTTCGGAATCACTAGGTCAAAGGTCAAGGTCACAGTGACCCTTCACATAGTAAATTGTAAACAATTGGTTTCCGAATGATAAGTTGATAATGATTAAACCCACTTTTGTGCTGTCACAACTCGACATTGGATCTCTATCGGCATTTTTATTCTTTTTTTTAGAGTCATACATGGTCAGTAGCTCTAAGTCATTTCCAACCCGAACTATCACTTGGAACTGTCAGTGGAATTACAGACGGAATATTTGATCCATCCAGTGGCAAGAAACAATATTCTGGCATAACATTCAGTGAGCCAGGTCGCTACATGATGAAGTTCCATGTTACATCCTCACCATCTGATTATGACTTTGAATATGATATGGCTGTATATGTCATGAATGATGCTTATGCTGCAATGATAATAGATACCATTAAAACAATCACATTGAGGCTTGATGCTGATTACGATGCAGTTGTTGGAAATGATTCAACTGGATTTGCTACACAGATTGCAAACTACTACACACTTCTCTGGAATGCAGCTATCAAAGGAATTACAATTGCAAGAGGTACAAGTGAACTTTATGATTTGCAGGAAATTGTTTCATGTTGTTTTGAAGTGTAAATCAAATTTTTAACAGGACTTTGGCAAAAAGTGAAAAAAAATAATGAAATTTGAAAGGTGATTTGTGTGAATAACACTAGCTGGTTATTTTCATTACGTTAGATAAAGGGATAATCTGAATGCTTGACGCCTAAAGGAATTACTACTTCTACTAAGAAAACTGAACCCTTTCAAACAGTTGTGCATAAAGTTTAGCGTGAAGCAAAAGTGGCTGTCCATGAGATGACAACACATTAAACACCTAACTGGACAGGGGGGGGGGTCAATGATAATTTAATTCTACAACCTTACATGGTTAGGCCCCATGAAGTAGATCTTCCGTTTCTCAGGCCATTTTTGTTGTTGTAAAGTTGCCTGTGAGCGGGCGGTTTCTTATTTTATTTTTTTATTTTTTGCAATTATTGCTTTGCCATCAAAAGATCATATTCTTGGTTTGTTTTGTGTTTTAGGCCTCATAATCTACAGAATAGCATGGGTGGTGGTGTATTTCATCCTTGAGTGCAAGAAGGCTTTGAAATGCTAAAGCATTGCAAAGCCTTGTTGCACTCATGGAACAAATTTATCAGCTTGGGTATAATATCAGACAAACCATTTTATTTTTATTTATTTTTAGCTTAACTTCACAAAGCCAAGATAAGCTATTGCCATCATGCGTGCGAAGTCTGTGAGTCTGTTCACATTTTCCTTTAGCACAGGCTACACCTTGTAGTTTCTTATCAATCTACCCTACAATTGTTTACTACAGGCTTGCACTACAGTGGAAGTCCCTAACTCGGAAAATATACTCTCTATTTTGATCTTTCCCAAGCGATTTGAGAAAGAAAAGTGGTGCAAAAGCAACAAGAAAAAATAAGCTAAAACTGGATCGAGTGCTACCGGCACACGCCCAGTAGGGGATGCTCTTCTCCTAGTACAGATCCACGGCTTCCGGTACCAGTGCGCAGTTGTGTAACTAATGACTCATTCGTTTTTCTTCCGCCGTCCTGGAAAGACGTGCGGCCATTTGCATTATGAAACAGTGATAATTCAACTTGTTAATAATGGTTACCTGTGACTAGAATTATGGATCTGTGTATCATATAATAACAGGACTGTGTTTTTTATATTCTCGTTATTAATTTCAACAACATTTTCAATGTATTTTGTATATTCTCTGTGTTCGCGCGTGACTCACGTACAGTGCGGTTCCGACATATAATTTTATGGGTGATAAATTTATGTTTTCTTTTGGATATTATTATTATTATTGGAGTTATGTGTCAGTGGTGGGGGCTGTTTGGACAGGATTTCTCCTCTCTGTTGAGGGCAGAATTCTGTTTTTTGGGTCCCTGTCGGCCATTTGGGTTCAATTGTGTTCCCACCGGTCCTTTATTTTCCCCCACCTTTCTCTCATAGTTGGGGGTGTTCTTCTACCTTTTGCATCTGTTGAATTCACCTTTTCTTCTACTTCTCTCACCTCTGTTATGTCCAGGACTATTCCTTGAGAGCAGTGCCTTTTGCCCAAGCACGTGGACGATTCCCATGCTTCTTGTGCCACTTGTAATGGGTGTTCCTCAGATCGACCCTGTAGGCTCTGTGGGTCTTGGTCATCCACTTTTTGGGCTTCTGTGAACCGTGTGGTGCATTCTCGTGGCCGTTCCTCCCACACCCACGAGAAAAGGGGAGGCTGTCGTTCAGGAGCTGTTGAGTTGTCTGGTGAAGAGATGCCTGGTTCCGGGACTGTGGTCCCTCTCCAGTCGACATCTGAGGCTGTCACTAGGGTTGTGACTCCTCATTTGGACTCGAGTTCGGTTGCTCTCTCCACTTTTCCACTGGTTTCAACAGCTCCCGTCATATCTGCTGCTACTGCTATTCCGTCTGCAACGTCATCAGTCAATGTTTCAGCCGGCCGGGGTCTGCAAAGATGTCTGGTAGTGTAGATGTGGGATATCGGCCCCGGCCTTCCCTGACTTCAACTTGCCTAAGTCAGAAAGTGCTGCTGGCCAAACTCTCTGCTGTGGTCTCTCAGCCATCGAGCCCAGCAGTCTTCTCTTTGGATTCAGATGTTTCTGGTGGGGTCACCATGACTCTGTTGCATTTCTGTCCTCGCACTCTGGTCTGACGGCCAGTTTTGCGGACCAACGCTTTTTGTGCAGCCTGGACATTCTGTCCCTCAGAGGTCCGCAGCAACTCTCCTAAGTTCCCACACTGTCTGGTATACCCCTATCAGCATCTTCCTGCAGATGGTTTGGCTTCCACCTGTTGCCCCACGTCGGGTGTTCTGGAGGATCATGACCCTTCGCTGGTTAAGAGGGTCAGGAGTGAAGCCTCCTTGCTAGTTTGTTCCCACGTCGAACCGGCTGCCAAGGGCCGTGAACTTAGGGAGGCCTCTCCTTGCTCACTCAGATTCTTTCCAAAGGCCTTCCCATTGCCTCCAGCGAGGCTACTAGTGGTTTACAGGCACCTCCCACGGCACAGCCTTCCCGGGATTGGAAGCAGGCCACTTTCTGATCCCCCTGGTGTGCCTACACCATGGGAGGCACCAGCTGGTTTGCCTGTGATGGGCTATGTGGCTTCCAACTCAGAGGATGGGTCAGATATACCTGACGTTGAGGGCCAACAGTCTTTTGACTTGGAGGCAGCTCTTGACTTTGTGTTTGCGTTCCTTCCGGATCTCAAACCCTCAGACCAGCCGACAGTGTCAGCCAGGCCACAATCATGATGACATCGGTCACGCACCTCCAGCCTGTGGAGCAACCTGCTTCTTGGCACCTTCGACCATGCCAGTCGGTACAGGTGGTTGAAGCGTTTGCAGCTTTGAACTCTAAGCTGAGTTCTAAGGCTATGAAGACTTCGTTCTTCACCAGGACTGACACCTTTTTGCCTCCAGTGTGTTATCGTTCCCACGATTCTGCCAATCTGACAGTCTGCCAGACTTTGACGGTCTTGGATTAGGACTCCATCTCCCTCGGGCTTTCCAAGCCCAAGTTGTCCGTTATTCCTATGGCGTGGGGCGTGGTGGCTCAGTTGGTAGAGGTGCAGGCTGCAAGCCAAGAGGGCCTCGGTGCGACCTCGGCAACCGCGTTGTGTCTTTGGGCTAGACACTTCACCCCCATTGCCCATGTGGGGGCACGGTGATGCTGTGTACTAAGGCGTACTGCACGTCGATGGTGCACCTGTCTTCAACCAATGCTAACCCTGCTTGTGTGGAGTTGGTATGTTGGGGAGCTGACAGTTGCTCGCCGTTGCTCAGTGGTTCTCTTTGGGTACTCCGGCTTCCTCCACCCGCAAAACTGTCACGGTCATGGTTAGCCATTGTGCAGAAATATGTGACCTTAAACACCAATAAATAAATATAAATATTCTTATGGCGACTCTGGAGTCCCTGTTAGCTTATCGAGAGAGATGCTGGGCATGCTTTCTCTCTCAGATCAGGTCGTCTCTGTTTCGGCTGCTTATCTGCCTCCGGATAGGTTTGACGACGTACAGGCGATTTCCAAGGCGCTGATGCATCTTACTCATATGCATGCCTGTAACACGGCTAACTTGGAATTAGTTCACCAGGACGCTGTGTTGGACACAAGCCATTTCCTTCCTGAGGGGCAGCACGCTGCTCTTCGATCTGCTTCTTTGGCGGGTCCGCGACTTTTCCATGGTTCCATGGCGACTGTCTGCGATGACGTCCTGCGTCATTCCAAAGATCAGCTGCTGCTTCGCCAGCTTGATCAGCCTTCTGTTGGAGGCAGGGCCTTTCTAAGCCTAACAATCGCCCTTCTGCTTCCTCTGCGAAGCCAAGGGCTAATCCTCCTGCCACTGCTTCTACTTCTTACTCATGTGGTAAGGGTAAGCGTCGGCAGACCAGAGGGAGGTCTCAGGATCATTCATCTAATAGAGGAGGTGCTTTCTCCTCTCACGGGCCTCACCGGGCTCGAGATGAAGATCCTCACCTCGATTCGCCCCAGGTTGGAGGAAGGATATTCCAACACAAGTTCCTTCGAATGTTTCACGTCGGAAACTTTCGATCACGGAGATAGACAATCTCCTGTCAAAGGGGGCGATTGAGGTCGTCAAGAACATTCATTCAGTGGGATTTTATTCCTGCCTGTTCTTGGTGCCGAAGAAGGACCGCCGACTCCGACCGGTTATCGATCTGAGTAATCTGAACCAGTCTATCATTGCTCCCAAGTTCAGCATGGAGACTTTCAGGTCGGTTTGCTGCTGCATTCACCAGGGAGATTTTGCTTCCAGCATCGACCTGCGAGATGCTTACTTTCATGTTCCGATTCATCGGACATCGCGAAAGTATCTTGGGTTCGCTTTTCTGGGGTGAGTTTACCAGTTCAAGGCCAAGCCTTTCGGCCTCCACCTAGCTCCTTGGGCCTTCACCCGACTGATGTCGCATGTGATTGCCTTCCATCGCACACAGTCCAGGGTGACTACTTCTGCATATCTGGACAATATCCTCCAGAGGCACTCCAATGCTGCTCTTCTGGAGTCAACACTGTTGAACTTGCTCACATCGCTAGGGTTCAGAGTCAACGAGGAGAAGTCGGACCTGGTCCCTTCTCAGTCGTTTTGTCATCTGAGGATGGACTCAGCTGAATACGGTGGCGGTTCCCCAGGCAAGGGCAGTGATTCTCTCAGCTTTTGCCCTGACTCTGTCAGTCCACATCCGCAACAGCTCGTAGTATTCTCTGGCTGCTATGTCTCTGCGGTTCGGTGACGGATCTCATTCCTCTTGGTCGGCTGCATGTCAGACCTCTCCATCACTTTCTGCTCGGTCATTGGAGGCTGAATGTCGATCCTCTGGATCTGGTGCTTCAGTTACCAGACTCTCTTCATCGTCACCCTTTCCCCTGGATGGATGTTCAGTGGATTATGCAGTTCCATTGGACTTGCCCACGTCCGATCGTGTTCTGACGGCAGATGCCAGCGATCTCGGATTGGGCGCGACATTGGATCCCCTAGGTCTTTCCCTTCACGGTGTATGGGACCAGGATCAAGCAGCTCTTCACATCAACCAGAAGGAGCTTCTTGCTCTTCTGAGTTTCCGGCAGTGGATCCCCCAACTTTCAAATCATCAGGTCCTTCTGTTGTCCGTCAATTCGACAGTGCTCGCTTACATTTAGAACCAGGGTGGCACACACTCGGTTCCCATGTACGAGTTGGCACTGGATCTTCTACTGCTAGCTCAGGATGTCAACACCGGAGTGGTTGTTCGTCACATTCCTGATCGTCTGAACATCCTAGCCGGCTCCCTGTCTCAATGGGGCAGGGTCATTTACACTGAGTGGATGCTTCACAGGGCAGTGTTCCAGTCGCTTTGCGATCTCTGGGGTCATCCCCACATTGATCCCTTTGCGACTCGTTGGAACCATCAGGTGGACACTATTGTGTCCCCATGTCCAGATTCTCTGGCTTTCACCGTGGATGCTCTGTCACTTGATTGGAACGGTCTAGTCGGCTACGCGTTCCTGCCGGTTCCAATTCTGCCTCAGGTTCTGTCCAAGATCAGAACCTGCAGTTGTCGAATCATTCTGATCACTGCCCTGTCACCTCCACAGATGTGGATCAATCAGCTCCGCTCTATGTTGTTGGCGGCAGTTCCCGCATGTTTCCTTCCACATCGCAACCTTCTTTGCCAAGATCACCCGAGGAGGTTTCACATTGACCCGACTTCATTATGCCTTCACGCATATCTTTTGTCAGGCCCTGTCTCCTCCATAGAGGTTTTTCGAGATGGCCAGTGGAGTGCATTTCTTCAAGGCGGCACTCCACTGGTTTAGCTTATGTGGCTAAGTGGATGGTCTTCTGTCGATGGTGTGCTGATCACTCTGTTGATTATGCCAATCCTTCGATAACACAGATTGCAGAGTTTCTGGTACATCTGTTTGATTCTTGGGGTCTCCAGCCTTTTACCATCAAAGGGTACAGGTCCATGCTTTTGGGGGACCTTTTTGTATGTGGAAAGCATCATATCGGCACTAATCCATACCTCTCCAAGCTTATTCGGCACTTTTTTTTGAAAAGGCCTAGGATTTTGCAGCTTTAAACGGCGGGCAGGTGGGGTGAGGGGGGGGGGGGGGGTTTGGGGCACTGTTCAAACTTCAAACCTTTATCCCAGTGGATATGTGTTTTCATACAAGATGGCTTTTGCCTCAGCCAGACGGGTTAGTGAGCTTCGCGCCCTCTCGGTTGATCCTGCCTTTTTCAGGAGCTCTGCCAACAGTGTTACTTTTACCACTGATTGCTCCTTTCTGGCCAAGAATCAGATACCAGAAACCACTCCACCACCTATCTGTATCAGGGCTCTTCCCTCTGCTGAGGGTAATCGCCCTTTGCTCTGTCCGATTTGTGCACTTCGCATTTATCTCAACCGGACGCAGTTCATTAGGAAAGGCAGCAAATGATTCTTTCTGTCGCTTGTTCCTGGTCGACAGAAGATCTCTCCTCAGTCCATTTTTCGATGGATTTGTCTTGCTATTTGCATGGCTTATGCTCGTCTAGCGACTGATGATTGTGTTACCAATCATATTTCTGCCCATGAGGTATGTGCCTTGTCTACCTCCTGGGCTTATACTAACTCTGTCAAGTTGTCGGATGTTATGCAGGCAGCCTTCTGGAGAAATGTTTCTACTTTCTCCACCTTCAGTCTGCGTCAGTTGCAGGAGCAGTCTGAGGACCTTTTTTCTTTGGGCCCTCTTTCTTCTGCTCAGGCTGTTGTCTACCCTAGCCAGTGGGCTTCTTCAAGATCAGTTCCAGCCCTGTGCCGTTTACTGTCCTTTCTGTCTGTGCGTCATGTAGTGCCATACGCCTCATCTCTCATTGTCTTTTACTAATGTTTGTGATGCTATGGTTGGATAGGCCTGGGGAACTCTTCTTCTGTCCACGGTTCCAGTGCAGTCGGGTTATGTGGGGGTTGGTTATGTGATTCCCTCCTCCTATTGTCTATTCATCCTGAAGTAAACAATTGTAGGGTAGGCTGATAAGAAATTTAAATTTTATAGTAAATTTCCTTTCTTATTATACCTACCACAGTTGTTTACATGGAGGCTCTCCCATCTTATTCGGATAAGAATCCTTCCTCCCCGCTCATCACATAACTCCAATGTTGACGGATTCAAAAGAATGAGTCATTAGTTACACGACTGCACACTGGTACCGGAAGCCATGGATCTGTACTAGGAGATGAGCGTCCCCTACTGGGTGTGTGCCAGTAGCACTCGACCTAGTTTTGGGTTATTTTTTAGGTTAACTTGATAAAGTCAAGATAAGCTATTGCCATCACGTGTGCAGAAGTCTGTGAGTCTGTTCACATTTTCCTTTAGCACAGGCTACACTCCGTAGTTCTTGTCTGATCGTCACAAAATTTCATATGCAGGTTTGGGGTCATGTCTAGATGAGAACGCCCCCTTTTGGTCACGATCGGTCAACCGGTATGGCTGCCCGAGCCCAAAACCTGAAAACCATTAGCACAGTCTACAGGTCGTATTTATGAAGGGATTTCATTGTAACTTGGTAGGATGCCTCTGTATAATGCCTAGATGAGAACGTCCCCTTTTGGTCATGATCTGTCAGCCGTGATGGCTACCCAAGCCTGAAACCCAAAAACTTTTAGCACAGTCTGCAGGTCATATTTAGTATGGAGGGATTTCTTTGTAACTTGGTAGGATGACTCTGTATGATTTCTAGATGAGAACTTCCCCATTTGGTCGAGATCTGTCAACCGTGATGACTGGCCAAGCCCCAAACTCGAAAACCTTCAGCACAGTCTACAGGTCATATTTATGGAGGATTTCATTGTGACTTTGTAGGTTGACTTCATATAATGTCTAGATGAGAACGTCCCCTTTCGGCCATGATTGGGCAACTGTGATGGCTACAGGGGCCCGAAAACCTTTAGCACAGTCTACAGGTCAAATTTATGAAGGGATTTCATTGTAACTTGGTAGGATGACTCCAAATAATGTCTAGATGAGAACGTCCCCTTTTGGTCGCGATCATTCAGCCTTGATGGCTGCCCGAGCCCAAAAACCTTTAGCATAGTCTATAGGTCGTATTTATGGAAGGATTTCATTGTAACTTGTTAGGTTGACTCTATAAAATGCCTAGATGATGACATTCCCTTTTGGTCGTGATTGGTCAACTGTGACGGCTACAGGTGCCCGAAGCCAGAAAACCTTGAGCACAGTCTACAGGTCATATTTATGAAGGGATTTCATTGTAATTTCGTAGGTTCACTCCAGATGATTTTTCACTGTAACTTGGTAACTTTCGTTGACATACATTAACTGTGAAGGCCATATACATTAACTGTGAGGGCCACATTAACCCACCCCTTAATTCTTTAGTACAGTCTACACCTCATATTATTTTTATTGAAAACATAGCATACAGGAAACAGAAATTAACGTATTCCCAATTATCACAATTCTTGTCTTATTCCATAATCCTTTCATAAACATTGAACGTTATCCTTTTCATCAAACACAACATACAGACAAGTTAAACTACAGTGTCAATGACACTTTCATTTTTTTTAAGTTTGTATTGGTTATAAAAAGAAATCATGCGACAGCCAAAATGACCATGCAGGAGGGACTGACTTTCTTAGGCCTTATAGCATTAAATTTTTACTGAATCTTCCCACCTATTTTGCTGTATACAGTAGTGTTTAAGACAATACTATTTGGGGTGACGGGATTACATTTTACTAAAGCTAAATTGGGCCCACTAGGCCATTGCTTACCCTTAACCCACTGAATATTTTCAAGATATATTTTATCAATCTAGTCATAGCCGCTTTGAAGCAGCTTTGATGAAAAATTCATCTATATTCAACTCAAGACTTCATTCATGCAATAACCGATTAAATTTACATGAGTACAATTTGATTAAATGTGCTAGAGCTGGTTGATTTGGAAATTTTTCCTTGGTGCGGTTTTGGACATAAAAATTGGTTTTCGTTTTTTTGGAACACAATACATATTTTCTATCTTTTATGCATTAAACAGGGACAGGACAGTACTAATACATTTTGAATAACAAACAAGTGAGCTAGAAATGAAATAAACTGTATTACGATTGTTTCCTGTAAGTATGTTTTCATAAAAAGTCATTCAACCCCAAGGGCATAGATACAAGAGTCATCGCCGGCTCAAATATATGGTTGGAAAGATGCCATTTGAGACAGATAATTTATGATTCCACCATCGTGTCACGTTTGTTTTTCATTTCCATTCACACCATTGACATAGTGCCCGACATGAAAATAAGTGAAGAGGGCCAGAATTTCAGAAAGCAATTGCCCAGAATCAAGAAGTCGAGAACACGGCTTTTTTTATCAGAAAGACAGATTCCCAATTCATCAGCTGACTTGACAAGTGGAAGTTTGTACCAGAAAAAAGTCAATTCCAAATCCCATAATCATTAATTTACAACGCACTGCAGAGGTTATGTAAATTATCAGTGAGATGGTTGCCTGACCTGAGCTCCATGTCCATTCTTCCTTTCGGTTTGCATTGAGTTATCATTATCAGAGAGTAGTCACTGAATTCTGAGAGTTTCCTTTGCATGTACTTTGAAGAAAATAAAACACAACCACATGTGTTTTACATGCATAAGCGTATTCTGGATTTAGTTTTCATTCTTTTGAAATTTTCGATTGACACTTTGTAAGACAGGTATGGGCAGTTAACTTTTTATTAATATTAATTTAACCCTTTCTTTGCAATTCCAACATTAAGCGAATTGATACTTTTCTCTTACCTTGACTCTAGATCACTTTGTAGGTGTCCCCTGTCCGTTCTTTTTCAAGAAGAGTCTGGGCAACGACTGACTTATTGCTTAATTGGCTTTTAACATTTCTATCGTCACTTCTTACAAAATATTGACATATGCTACTATGCGTTTTAACTGACATTTTGTTGATTCTACAAAATCTTTGGTGTGCTAAATGTGAATATTCATAAGTTAACCCTTTACCCAACGAATCGCCCACATCCGCCTGCTTAATATGCAAATTCAGCAGCTGAAAAAATATTATTTTTTGAAAGATTTCAACAAAACCATATCATGTGACCCCTCTTTGGAACGAGCTCAATGAGCTCGTTCCAAAGAGGGGTCACATGATATGGTTTTGTTGAAATTTTTTGAAAAAATTAAAAAAATGATATTTAAAATAATAAATTTTGATATCGTCTGCGTTGGGTAAAGGGTTAAGCAAAACCAAAACTATATGGTTCTTAATCTCTTTACGGTTTCAGTTTCCACTTAAAAACTGAGTTTCGGTTGCGGTTCGGTTAAACCGACCAACCCTAAAATGTTCCCAAATTATACTTATTTCAGTAGCAAGAGAAATTGTGTTAGAACTGGGCAGGAATATCTGCCAGTAGCATGTAAGGAATTATACCCATATTCCATAATGCAAGCAGATAAGAGTACTTGAGTCCTTCCGGAAAAGATGTTAATCCCTTGTTGGTTAAATTCCCAGTTTATGAAATTTTCCATTAGTACAAATTGCCAGAATAGAACAAACAGGAGTCATGGACTCAATGTGGGTGGGAATTGAACTCTCAACTTTCTGATTAGAAGTCTGATGTGCAAACCAATAAGCCACAACATCTCATAAAACTAAAGAAAGAGAAATGCTCAAACAATTCAAATCACATAAAATGTCAGAAAAAAATATATTCTTTTAACATGGATAATCCTTTTTATTATACACTCAGATGTGAATTATCAACAAAAAGTTGAAGTTATAAAATTTGATATCTTCCATGCGGGAGAAAAAGAGATCGGTTTCATTGCAGTGTGGCATTTAATATCAAAACATATCGTTACATATATCCAGGTTGTCACCTGGAATAATAACAAAACAAATTAAAAATTCTGGATTTAAATAAAAAATATTGTTCTATTTTGTTTCCCTTCTCATTAAGTTCTTTGTAAAATCTTGATATACACCCATTCTGATAAAACGGTCTGATTAGGTGATTGGTCTGTCTATCTGTCCATCTGTCCACCCATAAACTTTTCCGTTTCCAGATGATAACTTGAGTTTGGATTCATAGATCAGCACTAAACTTGGTTTGTGTCTCAGTTATATCAAAATGGAGGTTAAGTTTGAATTGGGGCCTGGTCTGATGATTTTTACAAGAGTTATGGGGCTTTTTGACTTAGATATCGCACATTTCCATCAACATTTCGGCTTCCAGATGATAACTTGAGTTTAGATTTATAGATCAGGACCAAACTTGGTTTGTGCATCAGTTATATCAAAATAAAGGTTAAGTTTGAATAGGGGTTTGGTCTGAAGATTTTTACAAGAGGTATGGGCCTTTTCTACATAGAAATTACACATTTCCATTAACATTTTGGTTTCCGGCTGATAACTTGAGTTTGGACTTATAGATTAGAACCTAACTTGGTTTGTGCCTCAGTTAACCCTTTACCTAACATGAAAAGCAGATGACACTTGCAAAAAAAATTCTTGAATAACTAATTTTTTTCATTTTTTGTCTCAAAAACATAGGTTATGACCCCTCGTTGGAATGAGCTCGACGAGCTTGTTCCACCGAGGGGTCATAACCTATGTTTTTGAGACAAAAAATGAAAAAATAATGAAAATTAATTGGCGATTTTTGAGAATAGCGTTGACCGGTTTTGGCCGTTACGTTGGGTAAAGGGTTATATCAAAATAAAGGTTAAGTTTGAATTAGGGCTTGGCCCGATGATTTGTACAAGAGTTATGGGTCGTAATGGAGAGTGATAAGATGCTTTTGCTGCAATCACAATCAAATAAATATAGATCAATATAAAAAAAACCATAAAATTTTAAAGTTTCACAATTTCATAGTAATTTAGTGTAAGCCAATCAAAATGTTCAACGAGGGGGTTCAGATTCAGTGAGGGATTGCCTGTGAACCAAAACCTTATGTTTTTTAACACCTAAGCTATGTTTTTGAGACAAAAAATACAAAATATTAAGTAATCAAAAACTTTGTTTGCTCATGTTGTCTGATATTCGTGTTGAGTAACATGATAATTGTAGTTTTAATTGTATTTGACAGGAAGTATTATGGTGTCAATGACTATTGAAGGTAACAGTACAGTGGTAGAGGTAGCTATTAACTCGGTGTGTGATTCTATAGAAAGCAGTACAACGATTAGCGTCAACAACCAGTCTTTAGTTCTCAGTAATTATCTTGAAGTCGATGGGCAGACATATTACGGAGTTAGCTGTGGAGTTGTGAGTATAGTTGCATTTTTTAAAGATGTTTTATCACATAATTAAAATGTAAAACTTATGGATATATAAGGAATAAATGAATAGTTGAAAAGCGGTTTTTCAGGCCTCCAGCATAGTAATTTTGACTACAGCATGCTCTCTTAAAATCATCCCTGGTGTACAACAAGGCACCATCTGAAAATTCTCATTTTTTTCTCCCAAACATAGCATATGATCCTCAATGGAATAAGCCCGTGGTTTTGTTTCAGTGGAAGTAGTGAACATTAAGCATATTGTGGCTATAGCCAGCCATAGCATTGCCCCAATATTGCCAATGATCCGATCTGTATTGACAGTTGTTGTGATATATGCCAATTATCACCTGAGTTAAACCAATTATTGCTTCGATGTTCAGGTGACCAATAAGAGAAATTTTTAACCTACCATGATGGGCATGATCATGGTTACTACAGTAGCTGGTGCTTTGGTTATGTGTCATGTGAAGCAATGAATTGGTATTTACCTAACACAAATTGCAGACAAAACTTGCAGAATAATTTCTAATTAACCGTTTACCCAATGCAGAAAATATCAAAACTTATTATTTTAATTACTATTTTTAAATTAAAAAAAAAAATTCAACAAAACCATATCATTGACCCCTTATTAGAATGAGCTCGTTCCAATGAGGACTCCCATGATATGGTTTTGTTGAAATATTTTGAAAAATTTCTTTCTTTCAACTGCTGAATTTGCAAATTATGCAGGCAGATGCAGGCGATTCGATAGTTAAAGAGTTAACTAAAAATATTTAGTTTTTTCACCACAACATAGTTTTTGACCATCATTGGGATGAGCCCAATGGGTTAGTCCCAGTGATAGGTCATAAATGTAGTTTCAAAGGCAAAAATTGAAAGAATCCTAAAATTTGAGTTGTGACTTGATGAAAAGCACCTGCCCATTATTGCTGTTATGTTTCAGTAAGGGGTTAACTGAATTCCATGTTATTTTTGACAATTTTTGTAAGTTAATCTCTTTAACAAGTAGGAAATGATTGTGTAGGATATAGAGAATCTCTAGTGAGTCAAGATTTGATATGAAATTTCTGACCCGAGTTCACTGAACTTGAGCAAGGCATATTGGCAAGGTTTAAAGTAAGCAAGGTTTACTGAGGCTCAGATCACTTTTAGTGAAAGAGGTTAAGAAATTTCATGTCAAATCATGATGAATTTGTGATTATTTTTATCACATAATGGGTATGTTTCAGTGAGCTATTCCGGTTTTCTCAGTTTATTGTGAGCATGCGTAGACACACAGAATAAAAACCAGGTCGTTTTATTGAGCAGTTTATATTCTGGTTTATCATTCTGGATTAAACCAACTAAACCTCCTTGAGAGCAGGGTTATCAGGTTTATCATTCTATTCTTGACATGTGCAGTGGAATGCACATAAAAGTTCTACACCTCGAACAATGACAATAAAAAAACCCTTTCAATTTCGAGTGTCAAAAAAGAAATAAACAATGCAAGGTTCATGAAAAATGCTGTAACTCAAAAGGGAGAAACTATTTAAAAAAGTTAATAACATTTATTTAACCCATAAAAGCGGCATTTCAAAAATATTCGACTCTCAACTGAAGGGGTGTTTTTCTCTCAGAAAAAATTGTTACAACTTTCAGAAGATCCTTTTTGGCCATTTTATTTCCATGATAGCAGTCACGCAATTTTTGACATCATCACTGGAAAGTTTCTGATGAGAGCCTTTTTAATGATGGGTTTCTAAGATTGTTTAAAAATGAAAACAGGGATATGTTTCCCACGCTTTGGATATCCCCCTCCTAACAATACTTTCACGCGTCGCGTTTCCTTGCAACATCAAACAGGGGATTATGTGGAATAGTATTCGCATTAAACATATCGGTCTGTTGTGATTTCTAAACCTAGTTTAGGTTTACATGGAATAGTAAACTAAGTAAACCGGAATAGTTTACTGAAACATCCCTAATGTTTAATTTAACCTTTCATCTTACGTAATGACTAAAACTGGCCACCACTGTTCAAAATAATCAACAACCCAATTTTTGTTGTTGTTATTTTTGACTCAAAAACATAGCTTATAGCTTCTCATTGGAACGAGCTCTTTGAGCTCGTTCCAATGAGGGGGGATAAGCTATGTCTTTGAGCCAAAAAATGAAATTGTTTTATTTATTAATGAAATAGTTTTTTGTAAATACCTGCTATTCATATTAGATGAAATGTAAGACAAGATTCAATTTTACTTCTGAAACCAACACACTCATAATGTTTGGTTGTTGATGTTTTCTTCTGATGTCACATGTTTATTAGTCATGTGAATGATATTTCTGTAATGAACTATTTGATGGTGATTAATTGAGAAAACTCGATAACTTTTGATTTAGGCTAAAATATTTTACATGAATTGGCAAAAATGTTTCACAGCCTCGGATTTCCCACCATTATTTAGCTTCATGGCAAATGTTTTGTTGCATGATCTCTCAAGTAGCCCCCTTGGGAACCCCGAGAAGTGGAGCAGTGTTTGTTTACTATGGTAAACAGGCACTGATTAACTGATAAAATAGAACCCAGTCACCAGTGCTTGGGATCCTCTAAAATGGGCAAAGTGGATATAAACAGTTGACTAAATTTGATTTCATCTCCATGTTACGGTAATCATTAGCCATTGTACTCTTGTTCCATGGAATATTGAATAGGGGTTTTCAGTCTGAACAATGTGTATCATATTCTATCCCCACCAGATAGGATGATATGCAAAATTAGGTAGATTTGGGCAAAACACTGCAAAACAATGCTTAAAATATTGTATTTATTGTACTGAACAGTATATCAAAGTGAAATAATTACAGATGGTTATTCTTCGTCTTTTGGATTTTTTTTCCAGAAAGAAGATGAAAAACTCCATGGAGGAATTATTGCTGCCATTGTGATTGGAACACTTGCTATTGTGGCAGTAATAATTGGACTTCTTGTGTGGCGCTTTGTGATTTATCCAAAAACCAAGACATCAGGTTAGTCTTAGCCTCTTTCTTCAGAAGTTGATTACAATCAACCTAGCTCTTCATGTAAAAATACCATTCAAACTTTTTTTGTCTTCCAAATCTCAGCTTATGATCCCTCGCTGGATTAAAAGAGCAGTCAAAAGTTGAGGTTTGAAAAAAAAGGATATGTCAGCTTGTGTTAATAAAAGGATTAACTCTTGCTAAATAAGTTGGAAAACTATCAGTGAGTAAGAAAGTAATATATTAACTTTATAACCCTTAACTGGTAGAGTGCTAAATTATTTTTGGTTATCAGATATGTTCACATGAGTTTGCCTTGTTACAATTTATGGGAGAGTGTGCTCTCCCATAAATTGAAACAAGTCAAATCCATGTAGAGTAAATAATTTTATTTCAAAGATAATATGAAGTCCATCTAGAAAATATGAAGCCTTTAAATTGTGGTTCCTGCTCTTTTGAATAAAGCCCAAATATGGGCTTCTAGCACTCTACCAGTTAAGGGCCTTATCAGGCCTGTACAAATTAGAGATTAAGGTGGCTTGAATAACTTTTGGGCAACTCATTCTCTGGAAACGTTTTTTTCTGATTTTCTTAGCAAGACAATACCAAAATTATAGTGATATGCTTACATGTGTTGGTGCAAAGTCTAAAATTAGATTCCAAGAACATGGCAGCTTAATCCACAACTTTCCCATAATATGTAATACACTGTTGAAAAGGTTGTAAAGAGCCCTCCCCTACAGTGTGTTACATTACACCATTTCCATTTTGAACTCAAAGAACATTGTGTTTTATAATCATTATAAAGGGGATCAAGATTCCAAAAGGAAGTTCTTATATTCCATCAAACAAAAAATTAGTTATCTTAATTTGGGAGGGGGGGGGGGGGTGGGGGTGCAAACTTTAAGTGAATGACTTGATCATTTGCCCAGTTTGTACAGAAATGGGTATTTTTCTGACTTTGATTTGGCAACTCCAGAAAAAATGCTCTAAAAAGTAATCACGCGGGAGTGTTATTGACAATTGACCACAAGACACTGATTTTAGTTGTATCTTGGCCACCTATAATGTTTAACCACAAGTTTTAGCTGGAAATCACTACCAAGCCACTGGATGTGGGTGTTGTGGATTAGTAGAATTTTTAAAAAACAGCAATGGCTTTGAAAGTTAAAAAGTTGGAACTTATCACATTAAATGAGTTCAGTTAAGTCCATTCCTGTGAGGGATGTATTAAAAGAATGAATTTTTCCAGTCAGTGGTAGACATTTTCAGTTGATGCACATTTCATGTCCGAATTTTCACTGATGGACTGATAAACACAGTTGCTCATTGTAATCCTGTTCAGAGTTTGTAATGCCCTTAAAAGTGCTGGAAATTTTAAAATGAAATTCCCAGCCCATGAAAGTACTTAAAAAATAGGAATCTTGGAAAACACATGGAAAGTCCTTGAACTTTTATTTTTAGGTAATTGCTTGGTCCCTCTTCATCAAAATGTGCCCTTGAAAACGTGACATTTTTTGTATTGTTTGTTTTCTAAATTGTACTTTTTATCCACTGAATTCAAACCAGCACTCAACACTGATCCTTGGAAAGCTCCCCAAGAGATCATTTTCAAGGACTTGTGTCTGGTTGAGGTATTATTTCAGTGGAAAATACAATTTGGCTTGTTGGTAAAGGGCTTTTATACCTCAGCAACAACACAGTAAATCAATATTGCTGATTCATTCTTAATTAGGGCTGCACGGTATACCGGTAAACCAGTAATTACCAGTATTGAGAATGATACAGATTGTTTTAAAAGTACCGGTATATTGTAACAAAAGGTGTGGGATCAAATTATTGAAATTGAAGTCAATATATTATCAGGGAAAAACAGTCAATGTATTCTGTCATGTCTGTCAACTTCTGTGATAAAGTAGACGTCAATCTTCATTCGACGAATGAAAACACAGTTGCAGCATACTTGACCTGCATAAGTTACAAGTAAGTATACACGTACCAGAAATTTGAAACTGAAACTGAAAGTTGAATATTTCGGGAGTGTGGCGAATTCAGGTAGTGACTACTTTGACGCATTTGTGTATGTAATCTAACATGTGAATAATAAAATTACTCATAAAATTGTTACAGGGATTGTTTGTTTTATTTCTCAAGAACAGATAAAACCTGAAGCCACGTTGATCAACAGTTCCATAAACACTGTCAATACTCGTAGTGAACTTTGAACTTATGAATATTAATAAGCTGTTCAATGGCAACGAAGGCGTGGGTTGGATGCCCTGTCACTTTTCGGCCCAGTTTTAAAACGAAAACTTAACTATTTTGGGTAAATTCAAATATTTTTTTTTACAGATGTTATCCCAGAAATTAATAATGAATTAACGTGAATGTATATCTTAACCCTTTAAGAACTGTGCTAACCATGCATCACATCACTTTGAGTATGGGGGTCACATGAACATCAATTACAATCACAAACACACTATGGACCATATCTATCAACATTTAAAATACATTAGGTCATAAGAACAAAACAGTGAAGAGGAAAATGCATGGTGCGAAATGCACACACTCCATCAAACAGCTGTATAAATTACATTACGTGTACAGTCCATTTAAAATATTCTCTCCTCTCCACTAGTCGATTGCATAATAGGGTGTCTAAAAATAGGATAAGCTAATTGGCTATGAGGGGAACTTTTTAGTATCCATGGTAATTACTTCAACAATAACACGTGCAGTTGTCAATGATGATCTTATGGACAGTCAGCTGTGTTGACTGATTATATGGGACAAATTAATTTAACCAACAATACTTTATTAAGCAATTTTTTTATTAATGATATCTGACTTTAATGCTTTGCAAGTATCTACAAACATTTGCACACACGAATAACAGAATATATTATATTTTAAAAAAATATATACGCAAGCACTCTTTCAAAGCACTTTTATATCGATCGGGTTTTGTGATTAATGATATCTGACTTTACAGGTATCTATAAACATTTGCACACATGAATGACAGAATATATTATATTTTTAAAAAAATAAATATATACACAAGCACTCTCAAAGCACTATAATATCGATCGGGTTTTGTTTGCACTTTTGAATAGAAAATCTTTGCTAATATTCCATGGACTTAGCACTCAACTACTAATGGGTAAAAATACACAGTACATGACAGGTGGATTTCTACCAAATCACTTGTCAAGTGAATGTTTTACAGAACTCATATTTTTTTACACAAACCGATTTTTTTAAGGGCCACCGGATTTGTCTGCACATCCATCAAGAGACAATTTGCTTGCTTGTCTGCTGTTTATCAGCGCCTGTAAGTTGAAGTTGAGTGGATAATTAATTCACTCTGTGTGTGATTTGGTTGTAATCCATCCTGCACTTATCTTACACACACGAAATAAATTGTGTGAACAAACTAGACACTTTGCAAGAAGCATTAGCTATTTATTTATTTATTGGTGTTTAAGGTCACTTTTCATCAGCTATGGCTAATTGTGCCCATCAGAAAAGTGACATTAAACACCAATAAATAAATAAATTGTGACCACAACAAGGGTCTAAAAGTCAAGTTTAGCCGATCGTTTACCCATTTGGTGCCCATTTTAGTGGACATCCATCCCAGGCACTGGTGACTGAGTCCTATTTCACCAGTAAAGCGGAACTTTCTTACCATAGTAAATAAGCACTGCTTCACTTCCCTTTCCCATGGGGAAAGAAGCACTATTAAATATTATCACAGTGTACATTATTGTCTAAGAAATTCTGTGGAAATGCAATCACATTTCACATATAATACGGGTTTTTTTCTCGTGCAGAAATTATTCAAATTAGATGAACTTTGATTTTTTCAGTGCGACTTTCACACAGTAAGTACACATGTCAATACGGCTCAGACTAGAGTCTGTATTTATGAACTGATCTTCACGAAATGTCTTGGGTACCTTTGTTATCACCTTGGGACGAGAACGAATGTTTCTGGGTGCGGTCTAAAATTCAAGATGGCTGCCAGTGGCCATTTTGTACCAAAATTAGGTCTAATCAGTTTTTTGTACACAACTTCTATACAGCTCAGACTAGAGGCCATATTTATGAACCAATCTTTACGAAACTTTTTGGGTACCTTTGTTATCACCGTGGGATGAGAGCAAGTGTTTTTGGGTGTGGTCCGAAATTCAAGATGGCCACCAGCAGCCATTTTGTACCAAAATTAGTGCAATCAATCTTTTGTACAGAACTTCTGTATGAAAGTTCTGATTTGAATAAATTTTTGTATGAATGTTTAGTAACATAGAATACATCACATATTGTAAGGGTTTTTCGTGCAGAAATTATGCAAATTAGATGAACTTTGATTTATTCAGTGCTACTTACACAATGTAAGCACACATGTCAATACGGCTCAGGGTAGAGGCTGTATTTATGAACCGATCTTCACAAAACTTCTTGGATACCTTTGTTATCACCTTGGGACGAGAATGAGTGTTTCTGGGTACGGTCCAAAATTCAAGATGGCTGCCAGTGGCCATTTTGTACCAAAATTAGATCCAATCAGTTTTTTGTCACAAGTTCTATACAGCTCATATTTATGAACTGATCTTCACAAAACTTCTTGGGTACCTTTGTTTTCACCCTGGGACAGGAACGAGTGTGTTTTGGGGTGCCTTTGTTATCACTGTGCTATGAGAACAAATATTTTGGGGTTCAGTCAGACCCACTCTGGGACTCAAAGATTTCTTTTCTAGTTTAGCATCTGACTGTCACACACCTTTACAATACTTTACCTATACATTTGTTATAGGCAACGGTCAGTATTTATGTACAGACCGTTACAATACTTTATATGTACCTTTGTTATCAGGTCATTACCTAGATGTTTGTCATTGCTGTGTCACATACTATACATGTACATGTCTTTGTCTTGACAAGTTGAGCTACAGTGTCATTGACACTTTCATTTAATGAATAATACATTCTCCATTTTAGTTCATCTAAACTATTTCGGTAAAATGCTTATGCTACAATAAAAATTAAATCACCGGGTTTTAACTTTGAAATGTTCGGGCACTCGGCACAGTATAGAATCCATAATCCCGTATTGGAAAAGCTATTGCCGCAGCGAAACGTCAGGATGTTTCGCCAAGACTGTCACATTGTTGTTTCAAAAACACCGAACACCAAGAACACATTTTATTCACTGAAATACTCGTTCTATTCCATAATTTCATTTAAAAAATACAGATGAAGCGTTATGAGAATGAATGAAGACAAGATCATTTCGATGGAGATAATCCGACCTTCAATTATACGGAGGGGGTGGGGGGGGGGGGGGAATCCAAATCATATATCAGCGAAAATTTTATTTTAATATGAAAACAAATCGAAAATCTCACGAATTAACGAACAGATTTTTTCAATTCCTATATTAAACCGCAGTACAGAGTTCTGGAAATGAAAGATATTGCATTTGTATCTGAATATTTTATTAAATGTAGGGTTTAGAAATTTTCTGACTGAACAATATAATTGCTAATCAGTGACAGTCTCTGAAAGATTTTTCTCACCAAACATTAATTGGTTATGTAATCCTCACATGACCTCACTAAAACAGCCTTGCATACCCGGTCATTTCTACACAAACGACGAGGTAATTAACAAGTGCGGTTTTGTATGCAATGTACACGTAATGGAAAGATGAGGGCGTTCTTGTTATCAATGTGCTTGAAATTAATTCGCATTCACAACAAACTTGTTGTCCATCATTTATGCTGTATTTTTGTTTAAATAAATAGTTGATTCCTATTGGGGGACAAATAATGAATTAGTCTACATTCATTTTTATTATTTTTGAAAACGAATCGATGTATTAATTCCATAAACACATAATGTTTTTCATATGCGACTGGATATCAGTAATTCGGTTTCATCAAGAAACGAACCGCCTTTGATGTCTGGATTTTGCCATCTTTAATTAGCCTCGCAAAGGGGGTTGTGGACCCGTGAAGACAATGTGTTCACCAGGTGTGATGAAAGGGGATTTTAAATGGAGCGTACACGTAATGAATATTCATGAACAAAGGAGAAATAAACACTACAGACAGCAGTAGTGACAAATTGTGGGATATTCTTTTCGAACAGAAAAGTTATGGCACTTTATTGTTTTCCCTCATGTCTGAGCTGTCTCTGTGATGTGATTTTAAATGAAAATGAAATGATGCTGTGCACGTTTGTAAAAAAAAGAGCTTTCTTAAAGATTTTGGTTTCAGCTGAACATAAGGTACCGAGTACAGTTAATTTTATTCAGTTGTTAACCACCCAAAATTGAAAAATATAACTGTGTTGTCAATTGTTTACAAACTCATTTCCTCAAAATATCGCCCAAGCTTTTCAGTTTTCACCCTCTGAACTAGTCTACAATATACCCGTATATCGCTGTATTTTTAGCTCACCAAAGGGAGCTAAACTTATCACTTGCCGTCCAGTGTCGTGAACATTTTTAAAACAAATTCTCTGAAACCGCTAGGTCGATTTGCTCGAAACTTGTTATGGATGTTCTTTACCATATGTCAATTCAAGTTTGTTCAATGAAATGGACATGCCTACTTGGGGCTCCATAGGGGGCATAACTCTGATAGCACCCTATGTATATTAGAGAAATTAGTAAAAAAATCTTCTTCTCCAGCACAAGTGGGCGGAATCATTTGATATTTGGTATACAGCATTATGGGGTGGATCTGATTCAAGTTTGTTCAAATCGGCCCCCTGGATTCATATTTGGGCTCACTATAGAAGCCCGAATTTGAACTTGGTGCATTTCAGCAAAAATCTTCTTCTCCAGATCCAGCAGGCAGAATCTTTTGATATTTGGTATGCAACATTGTGGCGTGGATCTGATTCAAGTTTGTTCAAATCGGCTCCATGGGTTTATATTTGGGCTCAGTATAGGAGCCCGAATTTGAACTTAGTGAATTTCAGGCAAATTTCTTTAAAAATCTTCTCAAGATCCAGCAGGCAGAATCTTTTGATATTGGGTATGCAACATGCTTATGGGGGTGAGATTCAAGTTTGTTCAAGCCACGTTCCTTGGTTCATATTTGGACTCACTGTGGAAACCCAAATTATAACTTAGTTCAAAATTAGGTCTTTTTTTAAGAATCTTCTTCTTCAGATCCAGCAGACGGAATGTTTTGATATTTGGTATGCAGCATCCTTAGGGGGGTGAGATTCAAGTTTTTTCAAGCCATGTCCCTAGGTCCTCATTTGGGCTCACTGTGGGAGCCTGAATGATAACTTAGTTCAAAATAAGAAGTTTTCTTTAAAAATCTTCTTCAGATCCAGCAGTCGGAATGTTGTGATATTTGGTATGCAGCAAACATAGGGGGGTGAGATTCAAGTTTGTTCAAGCCATGTCCCTAGGTCTATATTTGGGCTTACTGTGGGAGCTTGAATTGTAACTTAGTTCGAAATGAGGAATTTTCTTAAAAAGTCTTCTTCTTCAGATCCAGCAGTCGGAATGTTTTGATATGCAGTGTGCAGCATTCTTAGGGGGATGAGGCTCAAGTTTGTTAAATCCCAAGTTTGTTAAAGCCAAGTCCCTGGGTTCATATTTGGGCTCCCTGTAGGAGCCCAAATTATAACTTAGTTCAATATGAGGAATTTTTCTTTAAAAATCTTCTTCAGATCCAGCAGTCGGAATGTTTTGATATTTGGTGTGCAGCATCCTTAGAGGGGTGAGATTCAAGTTTGTTAAAGCCAAGTTCCTGGGTTCATATTTGGGCTCCCTGTTTGAGCCCAAATTATAACTTAGTTCAATATGAGGAATATTCTTTAAAAATCTTTTTTTTTTAGATCCACTGGTGAGAATCTTTGGATATTTGGTATAAGCTTTTTTTTAGGAAGAGCAGATGCAACTTGTTGAAATCAATTCTCTGGGTTGATATTTAGGCTACCATGTCAGGTGAGCGCCCTCAGGCCCCCTGGGGCCTCTTGTTTTCAATACAATACCGGTATTGAAATATGAATACCATGCAGCCCTATTTTTAATTACCTGAAGTTTTAGTTGTTGATTGGCTCTGTAGTTGAAACAATGCAGCTTGGGGTTCATGAACAGTATTGATTTGCATCATGGCTGACAATACTTCAGTAAAGCAAACATTCAGGAGGAAATCTTCAGCAAAGATTATTGATATCATATCATTGGAAATAACTAACTCGAACTGTATTAACCCTTATCATGCTGGTAGTGCAATAAAATGTTCTCCAACCACTCAGTTTGTTTCTTGTTTGACTATGAATTTAACCAATTATTCGATGTTTGACAGAGCTCACTGAGCCCTATCAAAGAAGGCATATTTGGTTATATATCAAATTGCATTATGGGAAATATTTGCTGCTGAAAACTTGGCCATTTTGACATCCAAGTGAAATGGGTTAATACAATGTGTCTACTACCTCACAAGAGTTTTTTGATGAGGGTCATTTGTTGAAAATTACACAAAAGCCTTTTCAAAAAAATTTCTTGTTTCTTGGGAAATTTGCCTCAGTTTTATTTTTTAGTTTGTTAATCCACAAAACAGTTGTGAAAATAGTCAGAATATTAATTTAACTCTTCGCACTATTCTGTGAAAAAGCCAATGTTTTAAGCAGCAAATTTCACATACTGCAGTTGCAAATTTAACTTACTAGATGTTGTTTGACAGACCTCTCAAAGTTCTCTCAAATGAGGTATAGTCGGTTAACCCTTTACCTAACGTAACGGCCAAAACCGGCCAGCGCTATTCTCAAAAATCGCCAATTAATTTTCACTATTTTTTTCATTTTTTGTCTCAAAAACATAGGTTATGACCCCTCGTTGGAACGAGCTCGTCGAGCTCGTTCCAACGAGGGGTCATAACCTATGTTTTTGAGACAAAAAATGAAAAAAATTAGTTATTCAAGAATTATTTTTGCAAGTGTCGTCTGCTTTTCATATTAGGTAAAGGGTTAAAGTTTTAGTCCAACAAGTGCAAAATAGTATTATTGAAGAGATTTCACTATAAAAATCCTTTTTTTTTAATAGCCTAAAATGCATGTCTTCTACATTGAGTTAAATCCTGCCATATTACCCACGTAACTTATTCTTTTGTAATTCTATTAAAGGTGCAGATAGATGACATAATTATTTGGTTGCGCTTGGGCTTCAATGAGTATTATTCAATTACAGGTGTTGTACACCCATATACATTCAAGCTTCTCATTGAAAAGGTGGGAACCGACATTAACCTCTCCAGCAAAGCCCTACTGTAACATAACCCCCTAACAAAAATCGCAACCCAGTCGCAGTCTCATCAAAGTTTCTGTGTGCTTTTGTGAACACTGTATATTACTCCATCGAAATTAATACAACACAATCTTCTTTTCAGATACAGGTAAAATGGATACAGCAAACAATCCTTATCAAGATGCACAAATTGAGAAGTACTTGTTCAGTGATAAATCATTCAACAGCCTCCGGGAGAATTCCATGATTCCAAATGCTGGTATTGTGGCTCCAATGGCAACTACTCCACAGATACGAGCATCACCAAGGTTACTATCTGCTGAAGGCAAGCAGTTCCAACTTACAGGCTCTCAATCAAGTTTACACTCAAATGTTTCTCGCACCTCATCTTTGCCTGGTATAGATGTTCCAAGCAAGAAACTGTTACAATGGAAATAAATATTTAAAATAAGGCCTAAAAAAGTTTAAAATATGTTTCTCAGGCCCTCCCGCGTGGTCCTTTTGGCTGCTGCATGATCTCTTTTTATAACCAATGCAAACATAAAAAAAATTAAAATTAAATGGTTTATGTCTGATATTTTACCCAAGTTAATAAAATTGATAAATTTGTTTCTTAAGTGCAACAAGGGTTTGCAAAGCTTTAGCATTGCAAAGCCTTATTGCACTCAAGGGACGAAATACACAACCATCCATGCTATTCTGTAGACTATTAGGCATAAAACATAAAACAAACCAAGAACATGAATTTTTGTTGGCAAAGATATAATAATTACAAAAATACAAAAATAAAATAGAAAACCGCCCGCCCGCATGCAGTTTTACAAAAAATAAAAACAGAAGATCTACTGTGTGGTGCCTTACATTAAATTTTTGGCTGCTTTGATCAACATAAAATTCTCATTTTTTATCATTTTTTTTATAATTATTTAGCCTTGATATGCAAACTGATACTTGTCTGTTATTGAACAATTCTTTTTTTATATAATTATTTAGCCTTGATATGCAAACTGATACTTGTCTGTTATTGAACAATTCTGTTTTCTATTTTAATTTCAAAATTTTTATAAAAATGCCAACAAAACCATATCATGTTACCCCTCACTGGAACGAGCTCGGTGAGCTCGTTCCATTGATCGGGTCACATGATATGGTTTTGTGGAAATTTTTTGAAAAAATATTTTTTCAGCTGCTGAATTTGCATATTACACGGGTGGATGTGGCTGATTCGTTGGGTAAAGGGTTAAGTCTGCAAATTTAGCCATCAGAGTTAATCAGCTGACTGAAGTTGACAGTTGTTGTTCAGTAGTAGTTGTTGTTGTTGTTGTCACACATAGTATTCAGTGTGATATGAGCTGGGTCTGCACTGCTTCTTTTTTGTTATCACAAGGCGAGTAAAAAATAACACAAGTAAGGCTTAAAAGGGGTAAAAATCTCAGGTCCTCTTGCATGGTGCTTTTGGCTGCCACATGCTCTCTTTTTATAACAAATGCAAACTTAAAAAAGTAAAAATTAAATGGTTGATGTCTGATATTTTACCCAATTTATTAAAATTGATAAATGTGTCCCTTTACTGCAACAAGGCTTTGCAATGTTTTAGCATTGCAAAGCCTTCTTGCATTCAAAGGATGAAATACACCACCACCCATGCTATTCTGTAGATTATGAGACCTAAAACATAAAACAAACCAAGAACACAAGCTTTTGATCGCAGAGAAATAATTACAAAAATATTTTTAAAAAACCTGCCCACATGCAGCTTTACAAAAAATGGCTTCAGAAACAGAAGATCTTGTGAAGCCTAAATTTATTAAGATACACTATCAGGGAAGCTGAAATTGTCACTGCAGATACTCAAGGGAAGTGATTTGGAAAAGTGTATGTTGTTTTTGTCATACAAATAAATTAAAAACATGTAATATTGAGTAGTTTACTGATCATCTTCTCAATCAGGAGCTGCTGTAACATGATTTACAGTGATGGAAATAACTTGATTAATAATCACAGGAAAAAATGAGGCCATACCCCAAGCCTTCATCCATTTTCAGCTGAGGTAGGCAAAGCCAGAAAGTTTAAATTAAAGACTGAAACAAAATGTTTTAGTCAGTTGAAGGCAGCAATATTGCTATATTTACTTTGAGTAGTCTCTACCAAACTATGCCTCAGCCCAAGTTTAACTGTTCCTGTGCTCATTAAATATCAGTAGAATGATATTTCTCTTTATTTATATATTGTGTTTCAAAGACACTTTCAACAGCCAGAACAACATTGTGTCAGAGTGATCTATCTAATAATTTCTACATCATACTACAGGCTTACTTGTGGCATTAGAAAATTGCAATGTTCTGACACTTGTATGATTGTTTAGAAATCTGAATGTAGTGACCATCCACAAGGTGATGGTCACTACATTCAGACTTTTAAACTGTTCAGTAAATATACAGAACCGCAAGATTGCTTTGGCCCAGCATACCACGAGAACCAAAGGCCAAAGCAATCTTGTGCAATAATTCTTAACCCATTCAAATGTATGTGTGGTTCTGTATTTATCACACACCTCCCATGTTATATACAGTCTACACGAAAATTGAACTAAAAGCACTTTTCAACTGGATAATTGCTGCATTTCCTTCATTGTTACGAGGCATTACTGTTAATTTGTTATTTTTAATTTTTACTGCATTCAGTTGGTCAAAATCAACTGACACCGATCAGTGTCAAAGTCACGATGATCAAACTTCAAATATTGACTAAACTGCAGGGAATAACACAACAAAAACATTTTAAATAGCTAACAAATATAGCACAATTCTATCATTGTATGACCATTTGTGGAAGGTATTTATCAAGGAACTTGCAGTCAGAATGTTATTTTTATTTTGAAGATTTTTTATTCGAATCTGATTGTTTAAATATCCCGGGTAAACAAATCTAAATGAGGAACTTGGAATTTCCAAGCGATCTCGACTCCAGTGCATTCGACCAGTGATTTATTTAGACAGGTTCCTTCTCTGTTTAAGTTGGAAACAAAATCGAACGTGTTTTGTATCACCACATGTGCGATACAACTTTATTTTTTATCGTGCAGGCAGAACAGTGGAAATCCTGTGTTTTACATTAATGGGTGTGTGATAAATCCTCTAATGTACACATCTTTACAAATAAATAGCCAGGTTGTTGATATTTCAAGAGATATGGTCTGACTTACAGTGTGTGTTGAGAAGCATTTTCATGCTGTATGATGAGATTCGTTTTTTTGAGTACCACATTAGTTTGTTTTACCAAATTTCAACACCATGGTAACACATGGGATACCTGAAAATAGTTGTGTTTTCAACCCTTGTACAAGGCCTGAAAGATTTCTGGAAGAAACATGAGATGGATTTTGAATTGAAGTGTTACTCCTTGGTGACTGTACTTTATGACACTGACTGACTGACTGAAGATAATAATGCTAAGGATACCCAGCACACAATGTGAAATCTCCAAAGAGAGGTAATGTTGGCAAAGCAAATGAGCAGATTCCTACTAACATCAGGGATGTGGCGATGGTGAGGGCTGGGGGGGGTCATCCCTTTCAATCTTCGCCAAAAATTTCCTATAGTTGGAAATTCGGATTGCAAGTCATGAGTAGTTGGAAATTCCATCTATCTGAATTTTAGAGTTTCTTTGGTGATGCTGATGTCTCCTTGACTTCCCCAAATTCCAACTCTGTTTCAAATCGGCAACATTTCCAACTGTTACATTACGTGTACCTCTCATTTAAAACTGACACCTGCATTGCTGACTGCTGTTATGTAACAGCTGTGGTGAAAATAGCCTAATCAGCCTGATTCACTGTGCTGGGCCACCACAGTGATTAATTAAACAAAAACATAGAAGTAAACTTAATTACAATCTTCTCTCTCTCTGTCTCTCTGGTAACAAATCATTTAACTGAATTGTTAGGTTATAGAGCTATGCAATTAAACTAATCATGATTGAAAGGCTTAATTAAAGTACATGTAGACTTAATTGACCACTGTTGGCCAAAAAATGTGATTTTTCATCCCAAAAGTCTCCATTTAATAACAGATTTCCATTTGTTTTTTGTTTTTTTTTTTGGGTGGGTGTGGGGGGGGGGGGGTAGGGGGAGGTGGGGTTTTATAGGGAGCCTCCCCTGACTCAAACCACCTGCCATCGCTCATCCCTTTGGTATCTGCATCAGGAGCGTACAGAATATGATGTGCAGCATCATGTGAACCAGGTGGCAGCGAGATGGGGGCTAGCACGAGGGGTAGTACCCCCGCCCCCTTGTTGGATGGGGAAAGTTGCCTTCCCAGGGAATAATTTTGAAATTCACGAAGAACAAAAAAACACAATTTCCTTGACTTTGTCCATTTGTGTCCATAATTTATTAGTTGTGAAAGGCATCAATCAATAATTATTCAACATTACTACCAAATGGAATCTGAATAAATTATGAAATATTTTGCATGTAAATTTGCTATTATGCACCCCCTCAAACAGTTTATTCCCAACAAGACGAATGTCTAAACTGGCCATCCCAACAAGACGAATCCCAACAAAACAAATTTAATTAAAATTACTGCATGCCCTTTTATTTTGAGGTTCTGGGCAAAAATGTATGTAAGAAGGGTATTTTGATATGGAATTTTATTTTTCAAGGAAAAAACCAACTTCCGATAATAATATAAACCAGGTAGGAAAACTCAATAAATTAACAATAGAGTAACAAAACAAAATGGGATTTACAACTTGTACAATATAATATAATAGTTTTGCCTTTTCTTTTTTTTTTATCTATTTGTATATATATTTATCACATAAGCACTGCCTCATAAACAAGTTCAGAACAGGAATATTATACACGGGTCATAAACCCACGAGATTTTTCACGTGAGTTTATTGACCGGCGAATCACCTTAATTGATATGCGTCTTCCTACGCGTTGAATATTCATACTGCAACCCACACAAATCAATTGAACATGAAATCCGGAGATCAATGGTTCAAGAGGCAGCCAATACGCAAAAACAAACTTACCTCTATAATGAAGCGTATGGCAACAATTGGTGGACTTTCCACTCAAAAACGCCTCACAAATCACAGTGCTAGAAAACACTTGGTCCAAAAGTTGAGTGAATCAGAAATTCCAGCCCATCACATAATGCAGAAAACAGGGCATAAGAACATTGCTTCCATCAATAATTATAGCCACATAAATGAAAATCAGCACAAAAACATTTCCCGTATTTTAAGTAACACTTCCAATGAACTTAATAATCTCTCAAGTATGAATGAATGTCATGTTGAATCTGACTGTCGATGCCAGTCTTACTCTCAAGCTGAGGTGCCATTGCCGACGACAATGCCTTCAACTTCAAGCTTAACCTCAGGATACAATTCCACAAATAACACATTTGTACGTACTGTTGGTGCAAAACACACGGCTACTACTGGCGAAATGTTCACAATGTTTTCAGGGAATATTTATGGTGGTAATTTCAAAATCCATGTCCATGAGAATAAAAGCCTGGCTAAAGCTGAGGCGAAATGATGAAGGATAATTGTTTACACTGATTCAGACAGTGATTGAGACCGTGACGTAACTTTCCTTTGCTGGCTCCAGCACGCGACATTCCAAAGAAAAAGTAGCGTTTCTTTTTCGAATGTCTCTTATAAAGTCATGTGCATGGAGCTGTAATATTATCATCATTAAATATTGTTCATATTGTTATTACTAACTCATGAAAATCAGAAATGAATAACCTTTAGTCATTGATACCCGATGTACATAAACCTTACCGGGTCTATATTTAAACAAGAAAGTGGCTGGCCCCCAGTAACGTGATTGGGTTACGAGTGCATTCAAAGGAAGCCGAAACATTGTAGCAATGTGGGTTTGGGTTAAGGAGGCTCACCAAATTCTGTCAGAATGTAAACAAATCACGGTGATGTGATAAAAAGAATCTCAAACTCGTCCCCGATAAGTATGTAAAATATGAACCTCGTCCTCTAAATTCGATTTGGGCCTCGCTAAAGCTCGGCCCGAATCGAATTTAGTGGACTCGGTTCATATTTTACATACTTATCGGGGACTCATGAGAGATTCTCTATTTATGCTTTATAAAGTTGCAAGGAAAATGTTCCATTCATCAACGATAGGTTGTGGTGAGGTTTGGTTTTGAACTGCGAATTATCCTCACAATTTTACAAAGTGTAATTACATGGGGATGGAAATTATGACAAGGAATATTCAAGAAGTCTATTAAAATATTTTACCAGAAATGTTTTAACTTTTGGAGCCAGTATCAGAATTTATATAAAAAACTTTTTTGTTTTGAGCATGTTTTTTCAAATATGTCAGCAATATCTTTTTTGTAAAAAGTGCCTTTAGTGTCACAAGTGAGCTTTCATACAAATAGCTGACTGAAAGTTTGTACTGCATTCAGTAAACACAAAGTATTGACAAAGTAAGTTATTTATTGGTGTTTAAGGTCACACATTTCTGCACAATTGCTAATCATGACCACAACAGTTTTATGGGTGGAGGAAACCGGAGTACCCAGAGAGAACCACTGAGCAATGGCAAGCAACTGTCAGCTCCCCAACATACTAACTCCATACATGCAGGGTTAGCATTGGTTGAAGACAAGTATACAATGCCCCCACATGGGCATTGGGGGTGAAGTGTCTTGCCTAAGGACACAACGTGGTTGCCTGACAAAGTAAGACTGAAGGATATAACAATATAACTCACTACAGAAATAAACTCTTGCTCAAGTCAGATAGTGAATGTGGGTGATCACACACACACCTTCACACACGCATTCGTGAATTTTTAATGTTTTCAACAGCAAATGTGGAAGGGGGGTGGGGGGGGGGGGGAGGGTATGGCCAGCATACGTCAACAGTCAATCAAACAACAGGGAACGAAAACAAAGAATAAAAGAAAACTTTTTTACAGAATAAATTGGGCCTCTGTTTTATTGATCAGGTATAAAGTGGAAGAAATGTATTTATTTGCTCTCTTTCAAATGAACGTAGTAACGTCATCGTAATGGAATAATGTTGTGTTTTCAAACAAATTTTTTTTGTTTATTGGTCGAGTTTGCAATCAGGAGTTTATTTGCATCACTGTATTATATCACCACTTGCTACTATCCATTGATGCATATCGTCAACATTCTGTTTGAAGTCTGGTTTTCCCAGTCATCTTTAATTAGCCTCAATAGGTGTATATTACAGAGTGATCACCGGGTGTGACAAAGACGGGTTTTAAATGGAGCATACATGTTATGTACTATTTACAGCTACAGTGTACACAATATCGAGCTTCCTAAGTAATCGGTACAAGATTTCTATAGTACGTTTACTTATCGTAATAAACAAATCCTAGAAATGCACTTCAAGAAAACTGCATCATGTAAAATCGTTATCCTGAGTTAATTCCATCATTCACAGTTACAAAATGATGAAACATCAAAAACTGATCATTCCTGCATAAGATCTAATTTAATGTTAAGAGAGATTGTGAATTGCTCAAAGTTCTCAGCTTGAGCATTTGTTTACCACATATTCAATTTCCAGAATAATACCAAATAATAACTACCTGATAATTCTATGATAAACGTGTTGGCATTTCGGTTACTAGAATCAATTTTATGCCCATTTCATGGTTTCATTTTCAAAATTTTTCTCTGTAGTGAATTTCCAACTGGGGAGGGACCAGGAGGGGGGGGGGGGGGCTCTCTTAGTCCCTCCCCTACCCCCCCCCCCCCCCCCCCCCCCACACACACACATTCGGAAACCTCTAGCCACATGCATAACTAACATTCTCATCAGCTGTATATGCGGATGTATTGGGTGATTCCTTTATGATCCTTCATTGATTGGAAAGAATTGTAAATTCATTATTTATACATATAGATTTTTATTTTAATATTGATATATATAGTCTGTGATAAAAAACATTTGTTGTATTTTTTAATAGCATTATCTCATTCAACACCATTGAAAATTTTTATTTAAATATTAATGAATATACAGTGGAGCCCACTTAATTGGATATCTCTTAACTGAATAACCCTGATAATTGAATATAATTTCCCAACACAAAAACATTTACCATACCTCCAGTACAAATTTGACCTGTTAATTGAATATAGGTTAAAGAGTAAACTCCTGTTAATTGAATAAAAAATCATCTTGTAACCTGTGAAGAAATTACCCTGACTCTCCCCAGTTTTCCTTTGTTTATAGACCTATTTGCCCTCAGTACATCCAATACTGGCATTTAATCTATTATATCTTGTTTGACAGAGCTCATGGAGCTCTGTCAAACAAGATAAAATAGAAGAAATGCTAAGTTTATCTCCAGAATCCAGGAAAGTGACACAATCCCTGTTAATTGAATAGTCCTGTTAATTGAATGTTTATTGGCAAATTGGCTATTCAATTAACAGGGTTTCACTGTATATAGTCTGCATTATATAGAGGATAATAATGAAATGAGTGTTTAACTTGATCGATATATTTGAAACAAGAGGCCTCTTGCCTAAAATAGCTCCACTTAGGGCCACTACTCTCAGGGCAGATACATAAGGATAAATATAAGACAGAGAGAATAGAAGAGAAATGGAAAAGTAAAAGATTCATACTCAAGTTATAAATGCAGACAGTGTTAGGTTTAGAGTAACAATTGTGTGAAGGATGAACAAGATCTGTTCAATAGATTAAGTTATACAGACCAGACAAGGGCTGAATAACAATAGCACAGTTTTGGTGTCTGTGACCTTGATGATATGAGCTTGGATCAAAGTTGTGACATACCTTTGAGTCATAAGCAGTAATTATTTATATTTATTTATTGGTGTTTAAGGTCACATACTTATGCACAATGGCTAATCATGACCATGACAGTTTTACTGGTGGAGGAAGTGGGAGTACCGCCGAGCTCGATGAGTAGCTGCCAGCTCCCCAACATCATAACTCCGCACTGCAGGACAGGCAGGGTTAGATTGGTTGAAGACATGCACACCATCGACATGCAGTTCGCCTTAGTAAACGGCGTCCTCGTGTCCCCATGTGGACAATCAGGGTTAAGTGCCTTGCCCAAGGACACAATGCGGGAGTCCAAATTGATTGCTCAGACGGTCACCCATCCGAGGATTAACCAGGCTTGACGTTGCTTAACTTCAGTGATCTGACGAGAACCGGTTACCGCAATGCCACTGCGCCTCCCAAGCAGTAATTGTGCCAAGTATGAATAAGACCTGTCAATAATACCAAGTTATATGGACTGGAAAAACATGACTGAAATTTCAAAGTTTTTCTAACTGTCCCCTTAACATAAGGCCTGTGACCTTGACCTTTAGGGGCACATACCGTATTATAATTCTCAACACACTGCCTTTTGATGATACCTATTATTATAAAGTTTTGTAAAAAAATATTCTTCATTTAAGAAGTTATGGCCCAGACCAACAAAATGTTGATGATAGGCAGTTGACAGACAGATGATGGACAAGTCATTACTAGAAATTTTTCATTTTGCTTTGGTTCCAGGTTCATAATTATCATTTGAGATGAATACGTTTTTAATCATTTTTCCTCTCGTGCTACAGATTTTTATTTAAATATTGATTTATATATAGTCTGTGATATAAACAATTTGTTGTTTTTTTTTAATATTACTATCCATTTCAGCCCCACAGCTTGGGGAATTCTTATTTAACTGGTAGAGTGCTTAATTATTTTTGGTCCTCAAAATTTTTTCACACATCTTTACCTTGTTACAATGCGTGGGAGAGTGTCCACAGGCACTCTCCCATAAATTACAACAATGCAAATCCTTATAGAATAAATAATTTCATTTCAAAGATAATATGAAGATTATTCTTGGAGTTTGTTTGTTTGTTTTGTTTTAATGGGGCTTAATGACACTATTGAGTGCCAAGGTTGCCTTGCATCAGTTTTATGGGAGGAGGAAGCCAGGGTATCCGTATAGTATCACCAAACAGCAGCAAGCTTAGTCTGCATGAGCAGGTTAGCATTGGTTTAAGGCAAGTTCACCATAATACACAGGGGCACATTGCCACCACATGGGTAATCAGGATTAAGTGCCTTGCCCAAGGACACAACCCAGTTACTGCTGGCCAGGATCAAACTGGAACCTTTCTGTTTGAAGTTCAGTGCTCTCCCTGCTATGCTTCATCCATAGAGTATAAAGCCTTTAAGTTACGGTTCCTATACTTTAGAATAAATCCCAAACCTGGGCTTCTAGCACTCTAGCAGTTAAATATTGATAAATATATAATGTCTTTGATATGTTAAGAATATGAAATGAGTGTTCATCTTGATTGATATGTTAGAAACAAGCCCCAAAACTTCCTTTTTGCAGAGTCTCTTGTGGGGTAAAATGGACAATTTTGGGACTAGTTTGTTAAATATCTTTTGAGATAAATACAAATTTCACACTATTTTTCTCACATGATATGTATTTGAAATAAAATTGCCATTTAACTTTTTACCTTACCCAACTAGTAAATAAAACTTGCAGAAACAGCTTGCTTCAAAAACCTAGTTTATAACCCTTCGTTGGAATGAACTTGACAAGCTTGGTCATAAGCTATGTTTTTGAGGCCAAAATTTTAAAAAATAATAAAATTTTAATACCAGTTTTCATGAATAGTGCTGGCCGGTTATTGCCATTCTGTTAGGTAAAGAGTTAAATCAAGACTAAGGGTTAACCCTTTGCCTAACAAATCGGAAGCATCTGCCCACATAATATAGAAATTCTGCAATTGAAAAAAATCCTTGTTAACAAAACCATATCTTTTGACCTCCTCATAGGAATGAGCTCTTTCCAGTGAGGGGTCAAATGATATGGTTTTGTTGAAAAGTTTTGAAAAATTTAAAAAAATAAGATTTAAAATTATAAGTTTGGATAATGTCTGCCTTGAGTAAAGGGTTAATAAGAAAACATTTCCTTCATAGAATGTGAAACAGTGACTCACAATAATGACATGAGAAATTCACATGCACAACAAAGATAGATTATATAAAGGAAATTGTGGATGAAGGCATGAGTTTGACATTGGAAGGCAGGGATTTATCTTCTGACATAAAAATGCATTTACTGAATGCTTAGACAGAGTTGGGCTGTGAATATATTTTTAATACAAAATAATGTTTATATAAAATTTGTATCTGACAATGGATCCTGGTACCACAAGTTAATATGTGTATGCACTTTACCCCTCTTGCTGTAGCAGGCTCATTATGCTATGTATGAGTCTTAAACCAGGCAAAGAAAATTGGAGAAAAAATTTGAAGAAAATGTTTTGAATATACAGAATGACACTAAGGGTGAAACAATATCATATATATTTATTGCACACCTATGCTTGTATTTTCATAAAATACACGCTTTTTCTACAAAAACCGAAGCGAACAATAAATTTTTTTGAATTGTCCTTGAACAATATGGATCACCTGCACTGACTATTTAACTGTTTCTTTTTTAACATGTGGGGGTTTTTTGGGCAATAATTTATGTTTTTTAATATTTTTTTGTAAACTGTAGGCATGCAATAAATACAGAACAGCATACAGGTTTGAACTGTCATTTTTTACTGCACGAGATGGTTTTCGGAGAAGGGATAATATTGGAACAAGAAGCCAAAGGCTTCGAATTCAATATTATCCCTCTGCCAAAATCACAATTTTTTAATAAACTGGAGGCATGCAATAAAAATATAACACCATACTATTTTGAACTGTCATTTTTTACCGCACTCGATCGATTTTGGTGAAGGGATAATATTGAACTAGAAGCCTTTGGCTTCTTATTCAGTATTATTCCTTTGCTCACATCGATCTTGTGTGATAAAAAATGTCAGTTTGAAAGCGAATGCTGTTCTGTCTATTTCTGGCACATTGATAATAAAGTTACTTGCCAATTTCAATAGCATCCACTACTCTAAAAACTCCCTAAAAAATCAGTGTTTACAATTCCAAATATATCAAAAATTAAACATTTCAAAAGTTTTATCAAGTATGTTTTAATTTGAGATCTTTGTGTGTATCAAGAGGGAAAAATTTGTTTTAGAAACCATTCCAAACCCATTTTTCTTCATGATGGGATGGTGGATTACAAATGAAATTCCACCCGTCTGGAGTTTTATCCACACAATCTTTCCCCAGTTAGGCCATTAAAAAAATTCTTGTTTCTCAGATTATTTTCCCCCAATTCTATGATCAGAAAGGGAAGGTTTTTTTTCCCTTTTCTTCCTTATTCCATTGAAATCCAGTGTTTTCAACAGTGAATATTTCCTGTAAAGCTCACTAGCTCTGGCAAACAAGTTATAGTTGGTTAAATTTATAGGCCTGCTAGTGCAAAATAGTATTGATAAAGAGATTTTTGTCAGTTATAAAAGGGTGATGAGGCATATTTTCATTGACAAGGGAGGTGCCTGACAACAAGATTTTTTGTTCAATATCCTAATGTGAAAAAGCATAAAATGGTAAAATAACACAAGCAGTATTTCAGTTGATGTACCTATTTGTTCAATCCTTGTTTGTGTTTCAAAGTTCAGGGTGGAAAATTCACTGATCAAGTGTCTTATTCAAAATCCATTCCTTCTGTATACTTACATACAAAGTAGTAACACGTGGTGCCAGGGTTCAGATATTTTAAAAACTTTTTTGTTATTTGAAGTTTTGCTGCTGTCTTTTTAAAAATATTTTATCTTTTTCGACTGTCTGCATGAAAAATAAATGAATTATTCATTGAAATCATGTTGTTTTAATTTATCTTTTGTTTAATTATTACTATTCTTATTTATCCCAAAAATGGCCATTTATTCGAACAATAAAAGCCTTGGATAAATATTTGCTTTATTCACCCAGTAACAGCTGCTAGCAGGGTGAAAAATTTTCCCTGTAGGTTTAACACTGAAAGAAATTTATTCCTATAGTAGAGATGGACTTGTTGACCTCTGACCTCTACAGCATTTGTGTTATCGTGACGTGTTTTATGCTTGTGGAAGAAATATACTGAACCAATGTTTATCAAATACTGACTGTTGCTTAAATGTTTAGTTTCAGAAAATATGACACATTTCAACTTTCTCTTGCAATAAAACGAACAATAATTAACAAAGAAAAACACCAATTAAATCAATCGAAACCCTGTGTTGAAAATAATACAAGTTCGATGGTGAAAGGTGGGGGCATGATGATTGATGTTTCATTTTCCAAATTAGGAAAGTGTAAATAAACAAATTCATGTGTCATCTGCTCTGTTTATAAAACTCAAGTTGAATTGACGATGAAAAAAAGCAACAATAAACAGCAGAAATAAGAAAGATAAACATTCTTCATTTAATAAAGTATTTTTGCATGTTTAGCTCAAGTTTGTAGCAGAATTATTTTTTAGACAGAAATGTATCACTGCACCTTGTTTACTTTTGGCAGTTTTGCTTGTCGATCAAATTGGACGAATGTGCTTCTAACTTCTCGTAGTGTTTTGTAGTGAGTAACAGCACGATTTTGCCACAACTGCCCTGTAATAGATTTATGGGATAACGAAATAAACATATAGAGTTTTCAAGTACAAAAGTTTATTCTACTCATAGAATTACGAATAAAACCGACTCACCAGAGGCTTGTCAGTTTCATTCTTTATCCTACTTGTAGAATAAATTTTTTATTTGAAAACCCTATATGTTTCTTCTCAATTTATTCTTTGCACTTGCAATGTCAGAGTGTGGTGGCTCATTGGTTAGAGCACAAATCTGTAAACCAAATCTTGATCTTGTCTGTCAAAGTAAACTGGGTATAACCCTTTTCTGAACCCACCCCATCTGCCCACATACTTTAAATTTTTTGTTTTAAATTTCAACCAAACCATATCATGTGCCCCTAAAAAAAAAGAATAGTTAAATAGCAAATTTTGATATCATGTGAGTTGGGTAAAGGGTTTTATTACACACCCATTTAAAATTAAGGTTTGTTAACAACATTCTAAGATGTGTGATAAAAATAAACTTTTATTGCACGCATGTGGGATACAGATTTCTGCACTTTTTTAATGTAAGAATGGAATCAGTCATATTCTTGGGGATACAGTACATGGGCCCATTCCGATGCAATGGGTCATTTATTTTGATGTTGTAAAGTGATGTTCGCGGTCTGTAGTATCTGCGTTTATATTGTTTCTGAAGAAACTCATGTAGTATACACTGACCGACCATCAAAAGAAACTTTCTAATTTATTTTCTTAACGTGAACAAAACTGACTGACTATTGATTAAATAACCCGATGGGTTAAAGTATGACATGGAAATGACTGACATACTTCAAACTAAAGAAAAATGTAGACAGAATATGAAAGCATCTATGAGTGACGTCATTTTGAATGAATGACGTTGCGCGAACAAATTTCACGACTACCAAATTAAAATACAAAACAAATTGCCTGTCGATATTCACTTGAATTCGTATGGATTCTGTACCCCTGTTAAAGGCTATAACACGAACTTTAATACATTTTGAGCAGGCATAGTGAACAATACTATCATTTCTCTTGGACAATAAGGATAGAAATTTAATTTATGTGGGATGAATTGACAATGGCTACTGTAATCTTGACTAAAATCTTAACTTGTCCGTCAATCAGTTGAGTAACAACAGTCGAAGGGAACTTGGAAGTCGGATAAACATGTGAGTTTTTTTATAATTTCTCATTGATGGATTTTCCGAATTTACACCTATTGTTTCTTGTGAATGTGTGGTAACTTTTTTGGTGGGGATCACATCAACCGTTCAGAATTCGCGCTGTAAAATTGAGGTATAAAAAGACGGTAAACTGTATTTCAGATGAACAGTGTTTCATCGATCGAAGTGGTGACGCATTACAATTTGCAGGTTGAAACTATGAATGAAAGTTCAATCAGCATTCAAAATAACAATAAGACTGGTCGCCTGCTTGTGAAGAATAATTTGGATTTTTGTCTTATTTTATTTCCTTTACGTCTCCAAAGGATATGTTAATTCTCACTTAGTATTACTGTAGAAGGCCTGTTTTAGAAATTTGCGAAGGTGTGTAATAAATACAGAACCGCAGAAACATTTGAATGGGTTAATGTTTATCGCACTCGTTTGGTTGGGTGCAGAATACCACTCAAGGCTTCGCCTCTCGTGGTATTATTGCGCCCAACCAAACTCGTGAGATAAACATTAATCCATTCAAATGCTTGTGGAGTTCTGTCTATTTATTACACACCTGTTCTGTGTAATCTCCATCTACAGCAACACTAAACTATGCGGAAAAGGAAAATGTGTTCCGCACATATGTGCGGAACATAAATCATTGATAGACTATTTTTAAATAGAAGCAAAATTTCACTGGAATTTTCTACAAAACGTGCACCGCAATTACAGTTTCAATTGCTAGTGCTGGCTAAAAATCGTGCCCTGATTTCCAGTGTGTTCTATGTGCCAGTAGGCACATAGAACACATTGGAACTCTGGGACGAAATGGTAACTTGGATTCCCTTAGCAAATGTGGATGGCGATAAAATGAGTTCTTTTTGTTAATAGTTGTTAAATCGAAAGGAATGGTTTCACGCGCTGAAGGCACGCAGGAACGGTATGGGGGACAAGCCCCTTTCGACCCTCAGTGACTGTAGATGATTAGTTCTCACATGTCTAGGCGTGTTGAAGGAGGAATGGCTTCAGGTACTTGGCAGGTGTCACCAGTTGCGTCGTGATGGTCTCTTGGCTGATGTCGGTTGAACCCTCGGGTGAGGACCAGTGTGAGAGGTTGGATCCACTCACAAAGGTACTACCTCTCCCCGAGGGTGCAGTCGATCTGGATTTTCAGGCAAGTATAGTCTGCCACTTCGAGGATGATTTTGAGTGATGTTGAGTGATGGCCATCACTGGCAAGTATAATCTGCCTCAGGCTGTCTCTGTTTGGTTGGACTCTTTGAAGGAAATCAATTGCTGACTGTCCTTCTAATAATTGTTTTTATAGACATGAAGGCATGTAATAAGCACAGAATGATACATGCATGGGTTAAGTGATATGGCACTTGTGCGGCGTCTTGTTTTATGGCACTCATGCCATATCGATTAACCTATTTGCACATGTGTGTCGTTCTGTGTATAATCCTTTCTCAACAAAAGAGTCAAATTCATGTGTCAAAATGACAACCAATGTTATTTTTGTGGTTATCCGACTGAAGGTCATTTATTAGGGATCCTTTTTCATAACTAAGCATTTGTCTGACTAACAGTTCATGCTGTCTTTTAACTGGTTGAGTGCTTTAAACCACTAATAGAGCTTTCACAAAAATGAGGGTAGTAGAGGAAAAGCCAATATTTTCCTTCCTTATTTTTTATATTCAGTCAAATGCAAATAATATTTTGTTTATATAAGTTTGTTTTATTATATATTATTGAAGAGTGCCTATGGGCACACTTCAATAATTTGTAATAAATCAAGTTTTTGATGAACAAATTCAGACCCCCCCAAAAAATGTAGGCCCCAAGCAGTTAATCACAGTTTACATATTAAGCTGAGCAATCAGTCATATTATTGGGAACCATGAGAAGTGAAGGAATGCTTGTTTACTGTGGTAAACAAGCTCTGTTTTGCTGATAAAATAGGACCCAGTCACCAAAGTTTGGGCTGGAAGTCCTCTACCATGGGCCTCAGATAAAGTATGGCAGTGGCCTGTATGTATTTTTTTCAAGACACCATCATGTTTTAGAGGTAGTAACAATTTTGGTTTCTGATCCCCTTCCAGGAATCAAGACCTTGACAACTCTGCCTGCAAATCACCTACCTAAACCACTAGAGCATTGCACATGCTCAAAAAAGATGAGCTACATTTTGATGAATGCCCTTTGTTGACCTGAGATGAAGACTGGAATGGGCTCATTTGTATATTTTTTGCAGGACACAGTCATGTTTTAGAGTGTGAAGCATCCTTATGATTAGAAGACTGAAATAAACTGCTTTAAATTGCCTCATGGGACCCTATATGGAGACACTCATTTTAATACTGTTGGTAATAAGGGAAAACACTAAACAGTCATTTCCTCACAAACTGACATCTGCCTTGATTTGAAATATGATGCTCATACAGTCTCCTTTATGTAAATTTAGGTTTGTTCAAAGAATGTTTCTTGGGCAATATTTGGATTTGTTTCAGGAAGGGTAGAATGCACATCTCTGCCTCACCTTTTTCAGTCAGGAGAGCTATAGTGATCACTCACCATCTGTCGTCCGTGAACATCTTGTTTGCGTCTTCTCCTCCAAAACCGCTAAACCAATTTAATTGAAATTTGAGATAATAGTTTGTTATGACATCGCATTTTGATATTGTTCAAATCAAGTTGCCTCGCCTCTCGATAGGGCCACGCCCACAAAAAGTGTGCTTACTGGTAAATCTTAAAAAATCTTCTTCTCACAAACCAGCAGAAGCAGAGACTTGATATTTGGTGTGTAGCTTCCTTTTGAGATGTAGACTCAGATTTGTTCAAGAAAAGTTCGAGGAGCTATATTTGCCTTCATTATTATGCAAGAATTATCACCCCGCCCAAAATTTCTATTTTCCAAACCGAGAGGCTGATTTGAACCAAATTTGATATGAGGGCTTATTGGGTCATAAGTACTTAATTTATACCCCCAAATTTTTCCTGTCGTCCCTGGGAACCGCAGGAGCTAAAAATCGAAAAAATATAAAACGCCCATATCTCCAAAACTATACAGCTGAGTCATCATTTTTTAACATTGTGGGTAATGGGAAAAACATTTTTAAGACTGCTTTTCTCCCAAATCACTCCTCCAAAAGCTTTCAAATTTCACATAAAACATCTTTGGAAGATAGTTTCATATGTTTACTGATATCAAATCCCTGGGTCCATATTTGGGCTCTCTTTGGGAGCCCAAATGTTTCAATTAGTGCAGTATGAGAAAAATTCTTTAAAAATCTTCTTCAGATCTACTGATCAGAATCTTTTGATATTTGGTATGCACCATCCTTTGGGGAGTGAGATTCAAGTTTTTTCAAGCCAAGTTCCTGGGTTCATATTTGGTCTCACTGTGGAAGCCCAAATTATAACTTCGTTCAAAATGAGGAATTTTCTTCAAAAAAATTCTTCAGATCCAGCAGACGGAATATTTTTATATTTGGTATGCAGCATCCTTAAGGGGGTGAGATTAAAGTTTGTTCAAGCCAAGTTCTAGGTTCATATTTGGGCTCACGGTAGGAGCTCGAATTGTAACTTAATTCAAAATGAGGAATTTTGTTTAAAAATCTTCAGATCCAGCAGTTGGAATATATTGATATTTGGTATGCAGCATTCTTAGGGTGGGGTGGGGGGGGGAGATTCAAGTTTATTCAAGCCAAGTCCCTGGGTTCAAATTTGACCATGCTGTGGAAGCCCAAATTATAACTTACTTCGAAATGAGGAATTTTCTTTAAAAATCTTCTTCAGATCCAGCAGTCAGAATGTTTTGATATTTGGTATGCAACATCCTTAGGGGGTAAGATTCAAGTTGGTTCAAGCCAAGTCCCTGAGTTTATATTTGGGCTCCCTGTGTGTTGATTTTTAGTGGAGTTATCACCCTTGAACTTAGAATTTTTTTTATTTTCCAGACATTTTTGTATGCACACAAAATGTTATAATTTCTGGAAGTGCAGGCATATTATGCACCATCCAATGGTGTCTTCTGGCTGTTATATGTCTCTATAGCAACAATGTCTATATCAAGTTCGATGACTAGCAATACCAATGAAAATTATGGGAGTTACTTCCTTTTGTTTAATAAAAAATATAGTGCATTGCTTGTTTATGGCATAACTTTAACAATAAAAAACAGATATCAATTATTTTTGGTGTAAGTCTCTATAGCAACAAGTCTAAATCAAGTTTGATAACCAGCGCTATCTAACGAAAATTATGAGAGTTATTTATGGAATAACTTAAACATTAGTAACCAAATATCAATTTTTTTTTGTATATATCTCTTTGGGAACAATATCTACCTCAAGTTCAATGACCACCGTTATTCGATGAAAATTGTTAGAGTTATTACCTTGCTTTGAACCCCCTCCACCCCCCCCCCCCCCTTCCTGCCAATTAGGCAATATTTTCCTTTGCTACAAAATGCATTTTGAAGGATTTGGAGTGAGTATGTACAGAAAAAAAATGTGACTCCTATGACACCTCCCTGCCCCATAAACTTGAAAGGATCCCCCACCCAAAATATTGTCTGTTGAGTTTGTTTAACTGGTTGAGTGCTAGAAGCCACTATCAGGGCTTTAGTATGAAGAGTAGGTACACCAGCCTAAAGGTGTCGTATTCTGTGGAAGTGCTTCATATTATCTTAGAAGTGAAATTACTAAGTCTATATGGGTTTGCCTTGTTACAATTTATGGGAGAGTGCCCCTTGGCACTCTCACATAAATTGTAACAAGGCAAAGACACATGGACAAATTTTGATGACCAAAAATAACTTAGCACTCTACCAGTTAAAGTTAATGTGATTTTGTCTATTGAAAGTGCCAGTAAACCCCAATAAACAAAGATAATGAACAAACTAACAGTGTTAATGGAACATTTTCTTTTGTCAACTTGATCCTACTTCTATAAAGCTTAATCCTGAATAACAAATATCTTTTTCATGCAGTTCCAGAAATAACAAGCTATTAATTGAAAATAGATTATGTTTTAATTTTTGGAATTCACTAAAAAAAACCCCAAACTTTCCACAATCCATTCCGATGAGGGGTCATAAGCTGAGTTTGAAGTCTTTTTGAGAATACTACTGGCTGGTTTTGGCCATTACTTTGGGTAAAGTGTTGATATAGATGGGATTTACCCTAGGACTGTGAAGTGCACATGGTTAGTTACTCAGTTAATAAGGCCCCCACAAAGCAGATCTTCTGTTTCTTAGGCCATTTTTGTAAAATTGCATGTGAGGCCTTTGTGAGCAGGCATTTTTTTTATTAGCTCGCCTGGCTGCAAGTCAGTGTGAGCTATTGCCATCCTTTGGCGTCCGTCGTCCATCATCCATTAACTTTTGGAAACTTGTCTTCAAAACCACTGGGCCAAATTCAAACATATTGCACAGACCATCTTTGGAGTATACCCTTTCTATTTTGTTCAGGCCCCAGTGAATGCCGCAAAAGTCTAAAAGTCTTTAAAAATCTTCTCATGAACTACCAGAGAGAATACCTTGATATTTGGTATGGAACATCCCTTGGTGTTGAAGATTAAAGTTTGTTCAAGGGAAGTTGGTAGGTCAATATTTGGGCTCTCTTTGGGGGCATATCCATTTTGGGCTCTGCCCAGAATTTGTATTTCAAAAACGGGTGGTCCAAATTGAAACATGTATGGCATGAAGTATAAGTGGTACTAAGTGATTCATTGATACCTGAAAGAATCTTCAGCTCCATGGGAATCCCAGGGTCAATAAATAGAAAAGGATTGAAACACCTATATTTCCTAAACCACTCAGAACAGATAACTGTTATGTGGTGTTAAACCTCCTTAGGACCAGTAGAATGGAATTGTAAACAAAAATTGCCATTCATTGTGTCAGAATATTCTGTACGGGGGAGGGGCATCAAAAAAATACTGAGTCAGCATATTTGCAAAAATTGGAACACATTTTTTTCTTCAGATGGAGGGGCAGATATAAGTCCGTTCAAATTAAGCCCCGCGGTTAATATTTGGGCTCAATACTGGAGCATGAATAATTAACTTAGGGAAATATGGGAATAAGGTTTAAAAATCTTCATCAGATCCAACAGTCCGATTCTTTTTATATTTAGTATACGACATGTCTAGGGAGTTCAGATTCAAGTTTGTTCAAATTGAGTTCCCAGGTTAATATTTGGGCTTCGTATGAGTGCCCAAATATTAACTTAGTGCAAGATAAATTTCTTCTTCAGATCCACCAGACAGCTTGTTTTGATATTTGGTATACAACATTTCTAAAGGAGTCAGATTGAAGTTTGTTCAAATCAGATCCCTGGGTTGATATTTGGGCTCTTTAATTGCAGCCCAAATTTTAACTTAGTTCAATATGAGAAAATTTCTTTTAAAATCTTCTGATCCACCAGTCATAATTCTTTCATATTTGGTATAAAACATCTCTAGGTGGGTCAGATTCAAGTTTGTTCAAATCAAGTCCCTGGGTCAATATATTTCTGCACCTCATGAGAGTCCGAATTTTAACTTAGTGCAATATGGGGAATAATCTTTAAAAATCTTCTTTTTCAGATCCACCAGTCAGATTCTTTTGATATTTGGTATACAACATCTCTATGGGGTTTAGATTTAAGTTTGTTCAAATCAAGACCCTGGGTTAATATTTATACTCCCTATGGGAGCCCAAATTGTAACATAATACCATATGAGGGAATTTCTTTACAAGTCTTCTTTTTCACATCCACCAATCAGAATATTTTCATATTTGGTATACAACATCTCTAAGGGGGGTCAGATTCAAGTTTGTTCAAATCGGGCCCTTGGGTTAATATTTGGGTTCTTTATTGGTACCCATAGTTTAACTCGGTGCAATGTGAGAAAATTTCTTGAAAATTCTTCTTCAGATCCACCAGTCAGAATCTTTTCATATTTGGTATGTGGCAACTCTAGGGGTGTATAAAGCATTGCAAAGCCTCGTTGCACTCAAGGGATAGATTTATTAATTGTATTAATTTGGGTAAAATATCAGACATAAACCATTTAATTTTTAGTTTTTGAAGTTTGCATTATTGTAAAATAAAGCATGAGGCAGCCAGAAGGACCAAGCAGGAAGACCTGAGAAACAGGTTTTTAACTTTTTTAGGCCACTTAGAACACTTTTTTTAAACTATAAAGTGTGACACACTTTTTATAAAAAATTGTTTACTGCCATATCACACATGGCATGAAAATGTACACTGACTTTGGTTGTAAAAATGCAAAGGATTAGTTGGTTACATGTGACAAAGCATGCAGGATTCAAGGAATTAATGGAAATAATTATACTGGATTGAAGGAATTTTATTAAAGCGAATTCCAAAAATGAAAATGTATTCTATTTTCAAATTAAAAGCTTGTAAAATATTGCTGTTTGAAATTTTCATATTGTTTTACCTCACCAATGCTTCTCATGGAGGCGAAGGAAAACTTTTTCACCAATAATCTGTATATCACATTTGTTTAAATCCGCCAAAATGTACTTAAACCTTTGAACCCTCATTTCCTGGAATGGTATCACATTTGTGTACACTTACTGTGAGTTGGGTCAGTCCAATATCAAATTACAGAGAGATAAAATAATAAAACTGCAGTTTGCAGCCATCTGGCTGCAGACTGCAGTTATTATTTTATCATCAATGCCCCATGTATAGACCTCTTACAATAAGACAAAAATGGTGTGAAATTATGCTTTAGCCCAAAAAATCGGTCTGACGAGTTCAAAGGGTTAAGATTGAAATTTGGGGTATCACAATAAATTTTGACCCTCCTAGGATAAGCCCATATATTGTATATACAATCTTGAATCTGAATCACTAAGTTTCTTTCATATGAAGGATCAAGGCTTTAATTTGTGACCAGTGCTTTATGAGAAGATTTCTTAAGGATTTAGTGCTATTTGAGCATTGCATCCACCCTATGGGGGTAGTAACTTCACTCCAACACATCAGTAAGATGAGGTAACAAAGGGAACAAAAAATTACCCCTTCACTTAACTCTTTGCATACTGCTGATGGATATTCCTGCCCAGCACAGGGTTTCTCTTGTCACTGATATAAGTATAATGTTTAAACATATTTTCCCCTGTAAATTGAATGGATTTTTACACCAATGATTTCTTGTTATATTTAGATTAATTTTTCATCAACACTAGTCATGGCTGTTTTACAGCAGCCATGACTAGATTTGATGAAAAAATATCTTGGAAAATACTCAGCGGTTTAAGAGTTAATGCATTTTTTAAATTTATATATTAGTGTTTAAGGTCACGTTCAGAATGGCTATAGCATGACTGCAATTTAGATATGAAGTAAGAAAGAAAGAGTATCCACCAAAGATAACAATTGTCAAATCTGTTTGGATTTTATACATTACTTATGAAGAAGACTGAAATGAAAAAGTTAACAGATGCCTGACAGTGGATGGTTGGAAAGGACGCCAAGTGATGGCAAAAGTTTAATCTGACTTCAGGGTGATGAGCTAATAAATGAAAGTGTCAATGACACAGTAGCTCAACTTGACAAACTTGAACTTGGTAAGTTATAAATGAAATGGCAAAATTGAAGATCATTGGTACCAATGTTATTTGGTGAAATTTCAACATAACAGCATTGTGTGTGCACAAGGTCAAGAGTAATCCTTGAATTTATAATTGTAAACATTTAAGACTGGCTAAAGGAAGAATGTTGATACACAAATGCAGTAAGTTCAGAGGTTATTGTAAATGGCAACTTTTTTCACAGGCATGAATGCTAACCAATAGCTCTTATCTAAAGGTCTCGCCCAATGAGCACACCATGTTAAAAAAAAAATCCTGAGATAAATGTGGCCTGTAGGCCATGTCAAAGAGGAATGTTGATGCACAAATGCAATAAATTCAAAGACTGTTGTGAAATGCAACAGTTTTTGATGGAAATGAAAAGAAAATCGATAGCTCCTATCTTTGTCATCCTGCATAAGCATACAAAGTTTCAAAACAACCTGATAATGAATGCACCCTCTGAGGCATGCCAAAGGAAGATGTTAATGCACAAATGCACTAAGTTTGAATGTCATTGCTTGTGGCAATGTTTTTTTCACTTTTTTATGGAAATTCATAAATATACCCTGCAGAGAGTGCAAAAGGGATAAGTTGCTACACGAATGCAGTAAGTTCAAAGGCTGGTGAAAACGACAATAATTTTTTAAAGGAAATGAAAATAAATGTGACCTGTGAGGTGTGCCAAAGGAAATTGTGGATGTACGTACATATGTACATACGTACACCAATGGACAAGAAGTGATTGCAATAGCTCAGCTTGACTTTGTCAAGTTGAGCTAATAAATGTGCCCTGTAGGGTGTGCCAAAGGGAAATATTGAGGTCTGACTAAACTAAGTTCTAAGAACGTTGGCAGCGGCAACATTTTTCGACGGAAATTGAAGAAAATCGATAGCTCCCATCTGTAGGTCTCCCCAAACAAGCATACCAGGTTTCAAAGCAATCCGATCATAAATGTGCCCTGTAGGGTGTGCCAAAGGGAAATATTGAGGTCTGACTAATCTAAGTTCTAAGAACGTTGGCCGTGGCAACATTTTTTGATGGAAATGGAAGATAATCGATAGCTCCCATCTAAAGGACACCCCAAACAAGCATACCAGGTTTCAAAGCAATCTGATCATAAATGTGCCCTGTAGGGTGTGCCAAAGGGAAATATTGTGGTCTGACTAAACAAAGTTCTAAGAACGTTGGCCCCGGCAACATTTTTTGACGGAAATTGAAGAAAATCGATAGCTCCCATCTAGAGGTCACCCCAAATAAGCATGCCAGGTTTCAAAGCAATATGATCATAAATGTGCCCTGTAGGGTGTGCCAAAGGGAAATATTGTGGTTTGACTAAACTAAGTTCTAAGAACGTTGGCTGCGTCAACATTTTTTGACAGAAATTGAAGAAAATCGATAGCTCCCATCTAGGGGTCACCCCAAACAAGCATACCAAGTTTCAAAGTGATCTGATCATAAATGCGACCTGTGAGGTGTGCGAAAGGAAATTGTGGACATACGTACTAACGTACGTACGCCGACGGATGAGAAGTGATGGCAATAGCTCAGCTTGACTTTGTCAAGTTGAGCTAATAAAAATGAAAGAGTCAATGCCACTGTAGCTCAACTCGACAAACTTGAACTTGGTAAGTTGTAAGTGAAATGGCAAAATTGAAGATTATTGGTTCCATTGTTATTTGGTGAAACTTCAACATAACAGCATTGTGTATACACAACGTGAGAGCAATCCATGCATTTTTAAATGTAAACTGTAAGGCTGGCTGAAGGAAGAATGTTGATACACAAATGCAATAAGTTTAAAGGTCATTGTAAACGGCAACTTTTTTCACAGAAATGAATGCTAATTAATAGCTTTTATCCAGAGGTTTCACCTAATGAGCACACCAAGTTCAAAAACAATCCTATGATAAATGTGCCCTGTAGGAAGAATGTTGATGCACAAATGCAATAAATTCAAAGGTTGTTGCTAACAGGAACATGTTTGCCGGAAATGAAAAGAAAATCGAGAGCTCCTACCCTGGTCCTCCTGAATAAGCATACCAAGTTTCAAAACAATCCAATAATGAATGCACCCTCTGAGGTGTGCCAAAGTTGTTTTTTCTTTTTCATGGAAATTCATAAATATACCATGTAGAGAGTGTAAAAGGGATAAGTTGCTGCACATATGCACTAAGTTCAAAGGCTGGCACTAACAACAATAATTTTTATGGAAATTAAATTAAATCAATTCATTGATGCATAACTGCACTAAGGTCATCGCCAATGGCAACTATTTTTGATAGAAATAGAAGAAAATCTATAGCTCCCAACAAGAGGAAACCCCAAACAAGCATACAAAGTTTCAAAGCGATCTGATCATAAATGTGCTCTGTAGGGCATGCCAAAGGGAAATATTGATGACTAACTGCACTAAGTTCATCAAAGCTTAGGTCATCGCAAGCGGCAATATTTTTATTATGGAAATAGAAGAAAATCGATAGCTCCCAACAAGAGGTAACCCCAAACAAGTATACCTAAGTTTCATAGTGACCCAATCATAAATGTGCCCTGTAGGGTGTGCCAAAGGAATATACTGATGCCTGACTAAACTAAGGTCAAAGGGTGTTGCCAGTGGCAACAATTTTTGACGGAAAAGGAAGAAGCTCCCAACAAGAGGTAACCCCAAACAAGCATACCAGGTTTCAAAGCGATCCGATCATAAATGTGCCCTGTAGGGTGTGCCAAAGGGAAATATTGAGGTCTGACTAAACTAAGTTCAAAGGTCATTGCCAGCAGTAATTTTGTTGACGCAAATGGCCAAAGTAAAATAAACTACTCAAAGTTTGCTAAGCACCAACTATTGATGCCTGACTAAACTAACTTCAAAGGTCGTTGGCAATGGTAACATTTTTGTTTGGAAAGGGAAGAAAATCGATAGCACCCATCTAGAGGTCACCCCAAACAAGCACATCTAATTTCAAAGCGATCCGACCATAAATGTGCCCTGCAGGATGTGCCAAAGGGAAATATTGATGCATAACTGCACTAAGTTCATCAAAGGTTGTTGCCAGCAGCAACATTTTTAAACGGAAATGGAAGAAAATCGATAGCTCCCATCCAGAGGTCACCCCAAACAAGCATACCAGGTTTCAAAGCAAAAATTTGCCCTGTAGAGTGTGCCAAATGGAAATATTGAGGTCTGACTAAAGTAAGTTCAAAGGTCATTGCCAGCAGTAACATTTTTTGATGCAAATGGCCAAAGTAATATATACTACTCAAAGTTTGCTATGCGCCAAGTATATCCAGCTACCTGTTTTACGTTTTAGTTCAAATATAGTAATGAAAAGTGTATATATTTTTTATTTAATTATATATTACTCAAAGTTTGCTGAGCACCAAGTATATCCAACTACCTGTTTTACGTTTTAGTTGAAATATTGTAATGAAAAGTGTATACATTTTTTATTGAATGATATCTTTAATGATTTAAGCACAGAAATTAAGATTTTATTTGTGTTTGATATTATTTTTTAGCTTTTGAATACGATAACCATGGAAAATGGATATTATTGGTAAAAGAGGAAATTTTTCAATTTGCCAAAAAGTTGACAGAGCGAACTGGTATGGGCTCAATATCGAGTATGAGACCCATTACTGTTAATTACAGCTTGACAATGCCATCTCATGCTCCCAATCAGGTTCCTGGTGGTCCTTTGTGGGATGTTGTTCCATTCTTGGACCAGCATGGCACCAAGCTCCAGGACACTTCTTGGCTGGACAGGATGGGCTGAAATTGCAAGCTGCAACTCATTCCAGACATGTTCGATTGGATTGAGGTCAGGGGATCTTGCTGGCCAGTCCATACGCTCAATCTCCTCCCTCTGTCGGCACTCCCCGACAGCATGAGCAACATGAGGACGGCATTATCGTCCAACAGAATGCATCTATCACCCACTGCACCTGCATAAAATCTGACGTGGACATCCAGGATCTCATCAATACACCGCTGTGCAGTCAATGTTCCACATTCAAGGACACAGAGCTCTGTACGTCTATCCCTGCTGATGCCACCCCAGACCATGACTGACCCTTCACCATAGCGGTCATGCTCAGCAATGTTGGCTGCATGCAATCGCTCTCTTGGTCTTCTCCATTTCCTAGAACACCTATCTGTGTGGTCTAGGCAGTACCTTGACTCATATGTAAAAAGGAAGGTCGCCAATCTTCTCTGGTCCATCCAACGTGGTCCATGGCCCATTCATATCGTGCCTGGCGGTGGTTCTGAGGACAGCGGAATGCGAATACATGGTCTTCTCGATTGGAGACCACCTTCGTGCAACCTTGCCCGGATAGTCTGCGTCGAAACATTTAATCCGGATGCATTCTGAAGGTCACTGCGAAGCTGGGTTGCTGTGGCAAAGCGGTTCCTACAGGCCTGAATGATCAAAAACCGGTCTTCAGCTGCAGATGTTGCCCTGTCTCTGCCATCACCGTATGGTGCACACCAAGGGCTTCACCAACCTGATGATGGGTAGCCCCTTGCTCCACCATTCCTACAGTCCGCCACATTTCTGCTTCAGACAAATGTCTTCTTACATTTGCATTTGTCATATTCAATCATTAAATCACAAGGGTTTGTGTTCAAATGAAGATTGAATACCCTACACATGTCATGTCCATGTAGACAGTACACAAAAACATCATGAACATCAGGGGGTACATGCTTTCCATGATTGTCAGGAAAAGTCTGCCTGTCAAAAGAGCTAATGTAAACACTGGGGATCATCTCAATACATCCCTCAATCATATCCACCAAAAATATCGCAAATATGTCACCAGCAAATTTCACAAAGATGTGTCAAATATTTGGTGCTTAGCAAACTTGAGTAGTATATTAATGCCTGACTAAACTGAGTTGAAAGGACATTGACATTGGCAACATTTTTGACGGAAGTAGAAGAAAATCGATAGCTCCCATCTAGAGGTCACTCCAAACAAGTATACCAAGTTCCAAAGCGATCCAATCATAAATGCGACCTGTGCAGTGTGTCAAAGGAAATTATGGATGTACACGTGGACGTACGTACGTACGCCAACAGACTAGAAGTGACAGCAATAACTAAACTTGACTTTGTCAAGTTGTGCTAAAAATTACCCCTTCATCAGCATTTATTTATTTATTTATTTATTTATTTATTAGTGTTTTAGTTACATTCAGTGTGGCTGTAGCATAACTGCAACTTGGGTATGAAGTAAAGTTTAACTAATCATTTATACATGTCAGGCTTGGCAATTTCAGGAGAGCGATTTTTTAGCTCCCCTTACTGCCCTCCTGAAAGAATTAAGGAGAGCGAAAAATTGCCCTCCTAAATATTTTGGTCTGGGATGATTGAGATTACATGTATTATGCTCACATTAAATTTTTGTTGTAAAGCAAAAATGTAATTTAACTTCGAAGTCACATAACATCACGTAATTTCATTTTGAAAGTGGTTTAGTGGTAAAAGGTAATGGCTGCAACCATACTCAAACACAGTTGCAATCATTTGAAGCAAAACGGGTCATAGTAATATTTTTTTTCTGTCAGTTTCAAGTTCAACAACTGACATCACAGTTTGAGGGGTAAGTATTCAAGGAATATTGACACTATAATATACTACCATTACTACTATCCTGTCACTTGAAGCACTTGCACCAGGATGTGACTGTAGATTCAAGCAGACCTGTTGTCCAAGAAAGTCATATGCCTACCACTACCACCTTCAACCCCCCTTGGGGTATTGAAGGTGGTAGTGGTAGGCATATGACTTTCTTGGACAACAGGTCTGGGTACACACACAGGTCTTGTCAAGTGTGTGTTCGGTTGTTGAGTGAGACATCTAGATGTCTAAGAGATTTCGCTTCACCTTAGTAAAGTTAATAAAATCACTGGTGTAATAGTCTGTTGGTTTCAGTTTCAATGAGTTTGTTCAACTGGATACTTAAAATGCTGTGTAAAGCTAATTGCTCTCCTAAGCTGATTGAGGAGAGCGATTTTTTGCCCTCCTGCATTTTTCAGAATGCCAGGCCTGGAAATTGTTTTGTGGATCCTAATTATCAGTAAAGCAGAACTTGTTTACTGCAGTAAACAAGCACTGCTCCATTTTTCTGGGTATTTAATGGGTTTCACCTAATGTAATAGTCAAATTCAGTCAACAACATTCACAAATGAAAGTGTCAATGACACTGCAGCTCAGTTTGTCCAAGAAGGGATTGAACTAAATAGAAAGATCGAGTAATGCCAAGTCATACACTGTACCAAAAAGACATCACACCAAAGCTACATTTGAAATCTGAAAAAAGCTTGGGTGAGCAATGCGGCCTGTTGGGTGTACTAATGGCACGTTGACAAATTATATGCCAAATCCAAGATGACGGCAGGCACCAGGCAGTCATGTTTTTCAACAAAATTAAAAAAAATTTGATAGCTCCCATCCAGACATCACATCAAAGCTACATTTGAAATTCAAAAAAGATTGGGTGAGAGATGTGGCCTGTGGTGTGTGCTAATGGAATTGTTGACAATTTATATGCCAAATCTAAGATGGCCACTGGCAGCCATGTTTTTCAACGAAATTCAGAAAAATTTGATTGTTCCCATCTTGACATTGCCCCAAAGCCACGTATAAAATTTGGAACTGATCCGGGTGAAGGCTGTGTCCTGTGGGGTGTGCTAAAGGAATTGTGGATGGACGGAGGAATGTACGGATGGATAAATGGACAGATGGACGACGTACCGCAACCCATCCCAATAGCTGATAATTGTCATCAAGTTGAGCTAAAATGCCATTTAAATTTTATTATTTATTATATTATTTTATTAGTTTTTCTCACCTAAACCATAGTTTTAGCTTATTCCACTGAGGGTCACAAACTATATTTTAGGGGCAAAAAAAGAACATTTTTGATTATTCAAACAATTTATTTTTGCCATTGCTGTGTTAGGTAAAGGTAAAGTGCAACAGACATTTTTTCTTTATCCAAAACCCTAATTTCAGGTGGTGGTGGTGTATAGGTTTGTTTGTTTATTGGGGTTTAATGACACTTTCAGTGAGTAGGGTCATATTGTCTCACATGTGGTGTATATACAGTGGAGCCCACTTAATTGGATATCTGAATAACCCTGTTGATTGAATATAATTTCTCAACACAAAACCATTTACCATACCTCCAGTACAAATTTGACCTGTTAATTGAATATAGGTTATAGAGTAAACTCCTGTTAATTGAATAAAAAATCTTGTAACCTGTCAAGAAATTGCCCCGACTCTTCCCAGTTCTTCTTTATTTGGCCTCAGTACATCCAATGGGGAGCACGGTGGCTCAGTAGGTAGAGGTGCAGGCTGCAATCCAAGAGGTCCTCGGTTTGAATCCCACCTGCGGCAACCGCGCTGTGTTCTTGGGCAAGACACTTCATCTCCATTGCCCGCGTGGGGGCATGATGACGCCGTGTACTAAGGTGTACTGCACGTCGATGGTACACATGTCTTCAACCAATCTAACCCTGCTTGTGCTGCAGTGCGGAGTTACGATGTTGGGGAGCTAGCGGCTGCTCATCGTTGCTTGGTGGTTCTCTCCGGGTACTCCGGCTTCCTCCACCCGTAAAACTGTCACGGTCATGATTAGCCATTGCACATAAATATGTGACCTTAAACATCAATACATAAATCAATACATAGGACATCCAATATATGCATTCAATCTATTATATCTTGTTTGACAGAACTCATGGAGCTCTGTCAAACAAGATGTAATAGAATAAATGCCAAGTTTATCTCTAGAATACAGGAAAGTGACAATCCCTGTTAATTGAATAATTTTCATTGGCAAAGTGGCTATTCAATTAACAGGGTTCCACTGTAGTAAAGTTCTGTAATCATTTGCTGAATCCTCACTGAGAATTGACCGAAAAATTCTTGAAATGTTTTCTCATTATTCTGCTCCTCATCTTCCAACAGCTCTTCATGAATTATGTTCATTTGACATCTGGTGGATTTGAACCACCCACAGTGAATAACTGCTACACCATTGATGTCTACTACACAACCATGTCTCATAATCTTTATGATACCTTTACCCAATCCAAAGCAAAATAAGCAGTCTGACATTTGCAGAATGAGGTCCCCAATGGGTGAATTTGAAGATGCTATCCCAAAAAGTTTGCCAATTTATTCTCTGCGTACCTCTTTCTGTTTAGTTTTGAGACCCTGATTCAGATTGAGGTTCACAGAGGGTAAATGTAGTGATGCTACCCTGCTAAGCAGGGTAGCATCACTAAATTCACCCTCTGGGAACCTCATATTGCAGATGACAGTCTGCTTATTTTCTGGCTTGATCCAAAGTATTTTCTGAACAAACAATATTTATGCCAAGCATCTCTCTCATTTATGCACATGTCCCAAGTTTACACAATTTTCATGACAACCCTTAAATTAATTTTCAAGAATATACATGAAGATGGCCATGCAACTATTTTACTTCTGATGGTAGTTGAATGGTGGCCCATCTGTGAGTATATGCAGTCATAGTACAATGAGGATTCAGCAAGTTCTTATTTATTTGGTGGTGTTTAAGGTCACTTATTTCTGCACAATGGCTATCATGACAGAAACATGGAGATAAAGTAAAGTTTAGTCAATCGTTTATACCCATGCTGCCCATTTTAGAGAACTTCCAGTCCAAGCATTGGTGACAGGGTCCTATTTTACCAGAACAGAGCTTGTTTACCAAAGTAAACAAGCACCGCTTCGCTTCCCAGTGTGAGCACATGAAATATGCAATGTAAAACAAATGTGTGTAACTCCAATGAAAATATTTTCATGTAAGTAACATCTTTACTCGTTTCATCATTAACAATACATCATTTTTGGCTATCTCATGAGGAATGAAGTCAAGCTTAGCCAATTGTTTATACCTATGCCACCCACTTTAGAGGAGAGAGAGAAAGATTAAGCCAACATTATCTTTACCTAATTTTTACATCATAATACCACCACTAGAGATGGCAGAGAGTCAGGGTGGGCTAATACAGTAAACTGAAACATGTATTCCTCTTTTGGGTTCCCGTCATTGCAATTTTACTTATTTATTGAGGTTTAATGGCCCTTTCAACAGCCAGGGTCGTCGGACAGTTTTACAGGTGGAGGAAGCCGGAGTATGCGGAGAGATCTACTGAGCAATGGCTAGCAACTTTCACTTTCAGATTCCCCAACATACTAACTCCACACAATCTGATTATCAGGGTTAGCATTGGTTGAAGACAAGTGTATCATCAACGTGCAGTACTCCTTAGTACACAGTGCCACCACACCCCCATGTTAGCAATCGGGATTAAGTGCCTTTCCCAAAGATACAAAACAGTTACCCTGATGGGGATTGAACCCTGGACTTTTCAGTTGAAGTCCAATGCCATAACCACTGAGCCACAGTGCACCCTTGCAATTTCATAAGGAATTACCATAGCAACAAGGGGTTTTAGAGACTCTTTGCTCTTGAGATGTAACTGAAGATTCTCTCATATGATTTGTCTCTTCTATGCCTTTTAAAGTTGAGAAAGGTGCACATTTTCTGGCCTCGAATTTGTAATTGTGTGTTCAAAATGTTTTTACAGTGGGCAAATGTGTTAAATATGGAGTAAAATGTGCACTTTTCTCAATGTAGACATCTGTTAGTGTCAAACACAACTTTGACACTTGGGCCAACACGGATATATGTCAGTTTGTGGGTATACTTCTGCCCCCACCCCCCCCCCCCCCCCATGTTTGAAATGCTCCCTCTGCCCCTGGTTGGCAAGGACACTTTCCAGTAGCATATATCACATCACATTATATTTATTTATTTATTCATTTATTTATTTATTGGTGTTTTAAGGTCACATATTTATGCACAATGGCTAATCATGACCGTGACAGTTTTACGGGTGGAGGAAGCCTGAGTACCCGGAGAGAACCACCGTGCAACTGTCAACTCCCCAACATACTAACTCCACACAAGCAGGGTTAGCATTGGTTGAAGACAAGTGCACCATCGACGTGCAGTATGTCTTAGTACACAATGCCACCGTGCCCCCATGCGGGCAATGAAGATGAAGAGTCTTGCCCAAGGACACAACGTGGTTGCCGCAGGTGGGATTCGAACCAAGGACCTCTCGGGTTGCAGCCTGCACCTCTACCTACTGAGCCACCACGCTCCCATCACATTATATTAACTGGCTGTGTGGTAAATTCTTTTTCAAAGGCGATTTGAAACATGGGTACCAACAAAATTTACCTTAATTCAGAAAAATTTTGTTCGTAAAAAATTATTTGGTTACAATTTATTGGAGAGTGCCAATAGTCACTCTCCAATAAATTGCAACCAAACAATTTTTATACAGATTTTTTTCTTTTACTACTGAGCAAACACCAAACTGATGCATACAGTGTAAAGCCACTAAATTGGCAACCAGTACTTTTCAACAGAGCTATGATAGTGGCTTCCAGCACTGAAGCAGTTAATGGCTGAGTGGAAGTAACTCCTGAAACAATCTGCAGTATTATGTGATGCTAATTTCAGTCTTCACATTGTTGCTGAAAAGCATATTACCATCACATTTCTACGAAATTTAAATTTATTTCCTTGTTTATTTATTTATTTATGCTTAGCATCACTTTCAGCACCTTTGTATCATGGCTGCAACAAAGGTATGAAGTCAAGTTTAGCCAATCCATTATACCTAAGCTGCCCACTTTAGAACACTGCCACCAAAGGTGCAGGTTCAGGTCTTTAATTCTCCCAGTAAAGCAGAACTTGTTTATCACAGTAAACAAACTCTGGGGTTCCCACAGGGGACTATACTTCGAAAGAAAAATGTAAAAAAAAAGATTACTAGAGAAAATTGCCTGAAGTTGAGTTACGCTAACCCTTTTCCAGGTTGCCTTAACCCTCTGCAGACTGATGTAAAATACCAAAGTTTCAAGCAGAAAATGTTGGCCTTGATACAACTGGGAATTTAACCAATTCCATCTTGTTTGACAGAGCTCAATAAGCTCTGTCAAACAAGAGTGAATTGGTTAAATTCTTATTGCATTATGGGAAAAGTACGCAACTCAAATTTTATATTTTGACATCAGTCTGTAGAGGATAAATTTTGAATTTATCCAGATCTGTTACACATACAGTACAGTGATTTCAAAAGTGGACAGCAAATTTCAATTGGATCATGACTGATCGGTGATCCAGTTGAAATTCTTTCGCTTACCTCCCAACAAGGCTGTAAAATCTCACTTGTTAGAAAAAGAAATGCATGAATACTGGCTGTTAATTGAATAATTTTCATTGGCAAAGTGGCTATTCAATTAACCCTTTACCTAACGTAACGGCCAAAACATGCCAGCGCTATTCTCAAAAATCGCCAATTAATTATTTTTTCATTTTTTGTCTCAAAAACATAGGTTATGACCCCTCGTTGGAACGAGCTCATTCCAACAAGGGGTCATAACCTATGTTTTTGAGACAAAAAATGAAAAAAATTAGTTATTCAAGAATTATTTTTGCAAGTGTCGTCTGCTTTTCAGATTAGGTAAAGGGTTAACAGGGTTCCACTCTAAGTTCTGTAATCATTTGCCGAATCCTCACTGATAATTGACCGAAAAATTCTTGAAATGTTTTCTCATTATTCTGCTCCCCATCTTCCTACAGCTCTTCATGAATTATGTTCATTTGACATCTGGTGGATTTGAACCACCCACAGTGAATAACTGCTACACCATTGATGTCTACTACATAACCATGTCTCATAATCTTTATGATACCTTCACCCAATCCAAAGCAAAAAAAATAAGCAGTCTGACATTTGCAGAATGAGGTCCCCAATGGGTGAATTTGAAGATGCTATCCCAAAAAGTTTGCCAATTTATCCTCTGGGTACCTCTTTCTGTTTAGTTTTGAGACCCTGATTCAGATTGAGGTTCACAGAGGGTAAATGTAGTGATGCTACCCTGCTAAGCAGGGTAGCATCACTAAATTCACCCTCTGGGAACCTCATATTGATTATGTTAGCAATCGGGATTAAGTGCCTTTCCCAAAGATACAATACAGTTACCCTGATGGGGATTGAACCATGGACCTTTCAGTTGAAGTCCAATGCCATAACCACTGACTGAGCCACAGTGCACCCTTGCAATCTCATAAGGAATTACCATAGCAACAAGGGGTTTTAGAGACTCTTTGCTCTTGAGATGTAACTGAAGATTCTCTCATATGATTTGTCTCTTCTGTGCCTTTTAAAGTTGAGAAAGGTGCACATTTTCTGGCCTCGAATTTGTAATTGTGTGTTCAATATGTTTTTACAGGGGGCAAATGTGTTAAATATGGAGTAAAATGTGCACTTTTCTCAATGTAGACATCTGTTAGTGTCAAACACAACTTTGACACTTGGGCCAACACAGATATATGTCAGTTTGTGGGTATACTCCTGCCCCCACCCCCATGTTTGAAATGCTCCCTCTGCCCCTGGTTGGCAAGGACCCTTTCCAGTAGCATATATCACATCACATTATATTTATTTATTTATTTATTTATTTATTTATTTATTTATTTATTTATTTATTGGTGTTTTAAGGTCACATATTTATGCACAATGGCTAATCATGACTGTGACAGTTTTACGGGTGGAGGAAGCCGGAGTACTCGGAGAGAACTACCGAGCAATGGCGAGCAACTGTCAGCTCCCCAACAAACTCCACACAAGCAGGGTTAGCATTGGTTGAAGACAAGTGCACCATCGACATGCAGGACGTCTTAGTACACAATGCCACCGTGCCCCCACGTGGGCAATGAAGATGAAGAGTCTTGCCCAAGGACATAACGCAGTTGCCGCAGGTGGGATTCGAACCGAGGACCTCTCGGGTTGCAGCCTGCACCTCTACCTACTGAGCCACCGCGCTCCCATCACATTATATTAACTGGCTGTGTGGTAAATTCTTTTTCAAAAGCGATTTGAAACATGGGTACCAGCAAAATTTACCTTAGTTCAGAAAAATTTTGTTCATAAAAAATTATTTGGTTACAATTTATTGGAGAGTGCCAATAGGCACTCTCCAATAAATTGCAACCAAACAATTTTTATACAGGTTTTTTTCTTTTACTACTGAGCAAACACCAAACTGATGCATACAGTGTAAAGCCACTAAATTGTCAACCAGTACTTTTCAACAGAGCTATGATCATGGCTTCCAGCACTGAAGCAGTTAATGGCTAAGTGGAAGTAACTCCTGAAACAATCTGCAGTATTATGTGATGCTAATTTCAGTCTTCACATTGTTGCTGAAAAGCATATTACCATCACATTTCTACTAAATTTAAATTTATATTTATTTCCTTGTTTATTTATTTATTTATGCTTAGCATCACTTTCAGCACCTTTGTATCATGGTATGAAGTCAAGTTTAGCCAATCCATTATACCTAAGCTGCCCACTTTAGAACACTGCCACCAAAGGTGCAGGTCAGGTCTTTAATTCTCCCAGTAAAGCAGAACTTGTTTATCACAGTAAACAAACACTGGGGTTCCCACAGGGGACTATACTTCGAAAGAAAAATGTAAAAAAAAAGATTACTTGAGAAAATTGCCTGAAGTTGAGTTACGCTAACCCTTTTCCAGGTTGCCTTAACCCTCTGCAGACTGATGTAAAATACCAAAGTTTCAAGCAGAAAATGTTGGCCTTGATACAACTGGGAATTTAACCAATTCCATCTTGTTTGACAGAGCTCAATAAGCTCTGTTAAACAAGAGTGAATTGGTTAAATTCTTATTGCATTATGGGAAAAGTACGCAGCTCAAATTTTATATTTTGACATCAGTCTGTAGAGGATAAATTTTGAATTTATCCAGATCTGTTACACATACAGTACAGTGATTTCAAAAGTGGACAGCAAATTTCAATTGGATCATGACTGATCGGTGATCCAGTTGAAATTCTTTCACTTACCTCCCAACAAGGCTGTAAAATCTCACTTGTTAGAAAAGAAATGCATGAATACTGGCTCCCAGATGCCATTTTCATTCATTTTTTCCAAATTTTGTTTCTGAAATCTCAAACGATTGGAGTAATTGTGTCACAACGAGATTGGAATCTGCTAGAGAAACAGGCCACTTTTGTGATCATAGTATTGTATACTACAGTACTACTGATGTCCACTGTAAAAACATGTTGATTACATAAATACCATAAAAGGATGTGTACTCTTTACCATTATTCGTGCTGTCTTGATCCCTCAATCTTAACTGGTTGAGTGCTGGAAGCCACTATCATGGCTTTGAAGAAAAGTGAGGGTACCATACTAAAGTCTTCACACTTTTTGCTCAAGTTCATATTCCGTCACATGCAAATATAATTTTGTCCATATAGATTTGCCTTATTATAAATTATTGGAAAGTGCCCAAGGGCACTCTCTAATAATTTATAATAAAACAAATTTTAATAAACAAATTCAGACTTCCAAAAATAATCTAGCACTCAACCAGTTAATGAACCATTTATTGGTTTTTCAGGTCACTTTTCAGCATTTATGGCCATTTCATGACTGCAATATAGGTACAAAGTCAAGTTTTGGCAACCATTCAAACCTATGCTGCTCATGTTAGAGGACTTCTACCCAACGCATTGGTGACTGGGTCCTATTTTACCTGTAAAGCCAAACTTCAATACCAGAGTAAACAAGCACTGTTCCACTTCCTCCATTTCATCTCCTGTATTTAACAGTTAAAGCTTCATTTCAAGTTTTCTGGCCAAGTTTTTCTTATCTGCCATAATATTGTAATGGTTGAAGATTTACCATTCTTTGTGCGGTTATCTCTTGAACCAACAACCACGTTGAAGTATTTATTATTCATTTATTGGTGTTTAACCCTTTACCCAACACAGATGTCAAAATGTATTATTTTAAATATCATTTTTAAACATTTTTCAAAAAATTTCAACCAAACCATATCACGTGACCCCTCATTGGAACGAGCTCATCCGAGCTCGTTCCAAAGAGGGATCACATGATATGGTTTGGTTGAAATTGCTTGAAAAATATTTTTTTAGCTGCAGAATTTGCATATTACGTGGGTGGATGTGGCCGATTTGTTGGGTTAAGGGTTAAGGTCACTTTCTGCATCTATGGCTGTCTCATGACTGCAGCACAGATTTGAAGTCAAGTTGAGCCATTCGTTCAAACCTATGCTGCCCATTTTAGAGGACTTCTACCCCAGGCATTAGTGACGGGGTCCTATTTTACATGTAAAGCAGTAAATAAGCAGTGCTCCATTTCTTGGGATTCTCACAGGCAATCTTTAATGAACAAAAAATGTCCACTCATTATTCCCTCACATTATATATGTTTCCTTCAGCTCTTTATGGTCCGCAATATATTCATGTTCTAACAGTGCTTTGTTTGATCTATCATATCTGAGCACCTCATTATCATGTAGGGTGGGAACCCTGTTAATTGAATAGCCACCTTGCCATAAAAATATTCAATTATTTATTTATTCATGGGGGTTTAAAAACATTTTTGACAGCCAACGTCACCTCATGTCAGACAGTTTTACGGGTGGAGGAAGCCAGAGTACCCGGAGTGAACCACCGTGCAACGGCGGGCAACTGTCAGGCTCCCCAACGTACTAACTCCACACAAACAGGGTTAGCATTGGTTAAAGACAAGTGCACCATCGACATACAGTATGCCTTAGTACACAATGCCACTGTGCCCCATGTGGGCAATCAAGATTAAGTGTCTTGCCCAAGGACACAACGTGGTTGCCATAGGTGGGATTCGAATCGAGGGCCTCTCGCCTTGCAGCCTGCATCTCTGCCTACCGAGACACTGTGCTCACAAATATTAAATTAACAGGGGAATACAAGTAACTGGAATTGGATAACTTTCCTGGCTTCTAAGTGTCTATTTATTGGTGTTTAATGATACTTTTGACAGACAGGGTCACCTCATGACAGACAGTTTTATGGGTGGAGGAAGCCAGATAAAGCCACCGAACAGCAGCAAGTAACTCTAAGACTCCTGAATGTACTATCTCCACAGTAGCAGGGTAAGCATTGGTTGTGCACAATTGATGTGCAGTATCCCTTAGTGCACAGCACCACTGTGCCCACACATGGGCAATCTGGATTAAGTGCCTTGCCCAAGGATACAACACAGTTATCCCTGGTGGAGATCGAACCGTGGACGTTTCAGTAATTAACTGGTAGAGTGTTAAATTATTTTTGGCCATCACAACTTCAACACAGGTCTTTGCCTTGTTACAATTTATGGGAGAGTGCCTTTGGGCACTCTCCCATAAATTGTAACAAGGCAAACCCTCACAGACTAAATAATATCACTTCAAAGATAATACAAAGCACATCCACTTAATATGAGCCTTCAAGCTGTGGTACCAGCAATTCAGAATAAAGCCTAAATACGGGCTTCCAGCACTCTGCCAGTTAAAGTCCAATGCCATAACCACTGAGCAAAGGCAGTTCCTATCTTCTAATTATAAACTGAGCATTTATTCTATCATATCATGATGGAGAGCTCATTGAGCTCTGTGAAACATGATATAATAGATTAAATACCTTTCTTGAATTACTGAGGTCAAAAATATTTATATATGTGGGGAATTCAATGGATGTCTGAGTATTATTTATTTATTGGGGTTTAACGACACTTTCAACAGCCAGGGTCACTCCATGTCCAACAGTTTTACGGGTGGAGGAAGCCAGAGAGGACCACCGAGCAATGGTAGGCAACTGTCAGGCTCCCCAACATACTAACTCCACACAGGCAGGGTCAGCATTAGTTGAAGACAAGTGCACCATCGACGTGCAGTATGTCTTAGTACACAATGCCAACGTGCCCCCATGTGGACAATGGCAGGGGGTTGAGGGGGGGGGGGGGGGGGTGTGAAGTGTCTTGCCGAACACAATGCAGTGTTCCCGCAGGTGGGATTCGAAATGAGGACCTCTCGGCTTGGGATGTCCAAGTAATTCTTGGACAGATTGCAACATTTTTTATTTAATTAACAGGAGTTTACTCAATACCCTACATGTAATTAACAGGTCAAATTTCTACAGAAGGTATGGTAAATAGTTTGATGTTTGCAAGTTTTTTTACAATTAACTGTGTTATTCAATTAAATGATATGAAATTAAGTGTGGGCTCTACTACACTGCTAAACCATTCCAGGCAGCTATTATTCATCTGTTGAACCCTCAGCCCAAGAGTGCCGATACCCCAGATTATTATTATTATTACTTTTATTGTTTATTTGTGTTTAATTCTTTGCATGCTGCTGGCAGATATCCCAACACAGGGGTTTGCTTGTGACTGAAATCAGAATAATTTGGGCTCATTTAATTATATTTTCACCCTGTAAATGGAATGAATTTTTTCACCAGTGATGTCTCGTGTTATATACTACTCACATTTTCAGGGATGTGGCTAAAGGTTTCCATTTGGGGAGGGGGTGGGGGGGGGGGGGTGTAAGGTAGCGAATTTCCAACTAGGAGGAAGGACCAGGAGGGGGAACCACCCCCTCCCATTCGCTCTCCTCAGTTGGAGAAAAGGGGGGGGGGGATATGTCAGATGTCGGCCCCCCTGTCACCATGTCCTACACATTTTGCTACAGGTCACTCCTATTCATCTACATATTTGATACATAAAGGGCCAATGTTGTGTCTAGTTTTAAGTATGTTTATTTGTTCATTAATATTTAATGGCCCTTCCAACAGCTTGGATATCATGTCAGGAAGTGGGTGGAAAGAGTCTGAGTACCTGGAGAGTACCACTGAGCAATGGTGAGTAACTTTTGGTCTTTCCAATTTACCACCCTGACACAAGCTGTTAGAACTGGATGAAAGTAAGTATTACTTTGACATGTTGAACATCTATGGTCGATGCGTTGTATGCCCACTGTTCACTTGCCTTCAACCAATGCTAACCCTGTTTGTGCCAGGATGATAAATTAGAGAGTGTGACAGTTATTCAGCAATCCTGAGTGGTTCCCTATGGGTACTCTGGCTTCCTCTACCCGTACATTTGTACAACTTGATATGACTCAAACTGTTAAAAGTGTCATTTCTCCCCAATAAATAAACAAACAAATAATGTACACATTTTCCATTCATGTACAAGTTATGTCGATGAATAAAGTGAGATCCTAAGCAAAATATGAGTAGTATATTTAGATTAATTTTTTATCAAATCAAGTCATGGCTGCTTCATAGCAGCCATGACCAGATTTGATGAAAAATATCTTGAAAATACCCAGCGGGGGTTAAGAATTAAGATCATTGTCAGAATCTATGCCAACATCATGACTGCTACACAAGTATAAAGTCATGTCCCGCCAATCATTTACCCCCATTTATTTATTTATTAAAATTTAACGACACGTTAACAGCCAAGGTCATATCATGTCGGTGACAGTTTTACGGGTGGAGGAAGCCGGAGTACCCAGAGAGAACCACTGAGCAACGACGAGCAGCTGCCAGCTCCCCATCATCGTAACTCCACACTGCAGAACAGGCAGGGTTAGATTGGTTGAAGACATGTCCACCATCAATGGGCGTAACGCCTTAGTGCACGGCATCATCGTGCCCCCATGTGGACAATCGGGGTTAAGTGCCTTGCCCAAGGACACAACATGGAGGTCCGAATCGATCACTCAGACGGTCACCCATCCAAGGACTTACAGGCTTGACATTACTGAACTTCGGAGATCTGATGAGAACCGGTTACCGCAATGCCACCACACCCCCTATTTACACCCATATTTCCCACCTACAGTAATATTACCCGAGGTAATGTTTGCAGAGTTCTATTTTACCTCTGAAACAGAACTTGTAGCTCTACTGCTCGGCCCCTTTTTCTACTCAGGTAATACCCCAGACATTGTAAAATAAATGATAAAAATACTAAATGGGTTAACTACCCACATCAACATTTTTAATTAAATCACCCATTTTTTGAGAAGAGTGCAAATTTAAGATAGATTTTAACTAGGATGGAGTTATATTATTTTTTTTTGAAGGTGATTTGTAATGCGAGTATATTTTTTATAGATTCCATGCCTCCATCAAAATAAGCCTGGATTTAGCAGGATTTTGTTCATAAATAATTATTTTGAAACAATACATTGGAGAGTGCCTTTTGACACTTTCCAATAAATTGTAACAAAACATGTTTATGCAAAACAAATTTTTTCTACTGCCAAGCAAGCAATTAACCAACTAACATGTCCTGTGTAAAGTCTCGATAGTGCCTTTCAGCACTATTCAATAGAGACAGTGGCTTCTAGCACTCAACCAGTTAAGGCATGTGTTTAGACACAGTGGGTATTTCATCATATTTTGCTTCAGTACATGGACCTATTCTGATTAACCCTTTACCCAACAAATCGTCCGCATCCGCCCACGTAATATGCAAATTCAGCAGTTGAAAAAATATTATTTTTCAAAAAATTTCAACAAAACCATATCCTGTGACCCCTCATTGGAATGAGCTCGTCGAGCTTGTTCCAACAAGGGCCCACAGGATACGGTTTTGTTGAAATTTTTTGAAAAAAAATGATATTTAAAATAATAAATGTTGATATCGCCTGCGTTGGGTTAAAGGGTTAATTCCTTGCATACTGCTGGTGGATATTCCAGCCAAGACAGGATTTCTCTTGCCACCGACATAAGTATCATTTCAGTACATTTAATCCAATTCCCCCCACCCCCTCCCCTAACTGGAATGACTTCTTCACCAATGATTTCTTTAGTTAAATTTAGATTATTTTTTTTATCAAATCACAGCAGCCATGACTAGATTTGATGAAAAGTTTCTTGAAAATACTCAGCTAGTTAAGAGTTAATAAATTCCTTATCCTACATAATGGTACAAACCTGCCAGCACTATCCACAAAAAACGCCATTTTAGTTTTTCAGAGTACCCAGAGAGAACTGCCGAGCAGCAGCGAGTTGACTAACACAGTAAAAACAGTGATTTATTTATTTATTTATTGGTGTTCAAGGGCACAGTGGCTAATTGTGGCCTCAACATGGAGATAAAGTCAAGTATTGTCAATCGTTTATACCCATGTTGCATATTTTTGGAGGATTTCCACCCCGGGCATTGATGACTTGGTCCTATTTTAATTTACCAGTAAAAGAGACCAAGGACAAAACACAGATGAGGTGCAAGGCAGGGTCAAATCTGTGACCTTTCCATTTGAAGTAGGGCCCTGTGAAGCTTCAAGATTCGATTTGATTTCAAATCTTTTTCATAGGACTATTATAAGTTACTCTGTTTGTTGACAGGGGACATGGTCTCACGTTCCCTGCATGAAATTTATATTCAACCGAGGCGCCAGCCTCGGTTGAATATATGTTTCATGCAGGGAACGTGAGACCATGTCCCCTGTCAACCAACAGAATAATGTATATGTCCCGTTCTTACACAAGTAAAATTGAATTCAGGTGTGTGGGTCGCAAATCGCTTCATTTGAATCATTTTAAAATTTGTTGTTGTAGTACAGCGAATATTAGAAAGCAGACATTGTTTCGGTAAGATCTTAACTTTTATCATAACAGACTGGAGTGATTTCCCTTTATTCAATGTTTACGTATGCAATCAACGGGGCGAGATGCTCTCGATTCGTTTCAGTTTATGTTACAGTAAATTAATGAAAAGAGACCTTATAATCTAATCGGTTTCATAAATAATTACCCATGTTTACATAACTAATCTTTTTGTACGTAATAACGGTACTTTTGTGTGTATTTTACTTCAGTTAAATGTACTTGTCTCAGTTGATTTCAAGTGAAAAAAGACATTGCGATGAACCGTTGCTCATGACAACGAGACGCTTTCCTTGACAGTGGACATAAGAATCACTGACAGACATATGCGCGTGCCCGGCGACATAAAATAAAATCAACGAGGCATTGACCAATCACTGCAAGGTATTGCGGTTGGTATCGGGACATAGCATGTTGTCAGTCATCTTCATTGTCTCACAAAACGTGTAGGTCAGATGGAAATCAAACATAAACAATGTCCAAATAAACGACTGATTGTAACTTCCAACACATTGACATAAACAATATCTTCACTCATGCCACCAGCCATGCTAATTCCAATATCACTACAGTTAAAACTAGAAGTCCTGTCACGAACTGTGCGCTTATCTAGGCATAATTGCACGTTGGAATTGCACGCAGTTGCCATATCGAATGGCTCCAAAGCACGGCAGGTTCTCCTGGTTTCTCATAGCAAAACACAGGCAATGTTTCTGCCAATGGACCTCCGACTTACCATCCATCCCTCTGTCCATACAAACATTTTGGATTGAAATTTCAAAGCCATCAGTCGGAGTTGGATCTCCTTTGGTTATTTATTTATTAGTGTTTAAGGTCACATGCTTATACACAACGGCTAATCATGACCATGACAGTTTTACAGGTGGAGGAAGCCAGAGCACCCGGAGAGAACCAACGAGCAACAACAAGCAGCTGCCAGCTCCCCAACATCGTAACTCCACACTGCAGCACAAGCAGGGTTAGATTGGTTGAAGACATGTGCACCATTGACGTGCAGTACGTCTTAGTACACAACGGTATCTGGCCCCCATGTGGACAATCGGGATTAAGTGCCTTGCCCAAGGACACAACGCAGAAGATCTCCTTTGATATGCTGATAGACCAGCATTGGGGAATGGATACAAAGAACGGGTTCCGTTCAATAATTTTTTCCAGATTTATGTCCCTTTTTCACCCTTTTGACTCAGAAAATTTTTCTGTCCCACAATACCTTTAAGGCTTCTTCGAAAAAGCCTATGGGCTAGGGGCAGTGGCCCGCACTTTGATTTATCAGCTGGGACCTTAGCCATCACTGTCAGAACAAATCAGGTTTATAGTACCCCAACGTCCATTAGTCATCTTAAAGACGTCACTAATTTGATTTGAGGTTCGATTTCAAATAATAGATGTGACTGAATTTGAGATTCGATTCAAATCGAAAATTTGTGATTCACACGGCTCCCATTTGAAGTCCAGTGCATTAACCTTTTACCTAACGAATCACCCACATCCGCCCGCGTAATATGCAAATTTAGCAGTTGAAAAAATTAAATTTTTCAAAATATTTCAACAAAACCATATCATGTGACCCCTCATTGGAACGAGCTCATTGAGCTCGTTCCAATGAGGGGTCACATGATATGGTTTTGTTGAAATTTTTTGAAAAAATTTTAAAACATTATATTTAAAATAATAAATTTTGATATTGTCTGCACTGGGTAAAGGCCTACAGGGTAAACCAATGAGCTCTCCAATAAATTCTAAGGAAAAAAGCTCATAAAAATAGAATATTCCTTGCTTCGAACTAAATTTTGAGCTTATACTAAGGCTCCAGTAATTTTCAGTAAAGGCAAAATTGTGTGAATCTGTGTCTCTGAGAGTGTGTGTGGACCAAGACACAATCCTGTTTTCAATGAATTTGGAGTGTTGATATCCGACATTGTTCTCTTATCTTTTCCAAAATTCCTGTCAACAACGCAGAGAACCAGGGTGGTGGCACAAATACTTAGAAGATGAACTATAGTTTGGTCTGGTGTCATAAAATTTGTGAAAACAGTTGAACAGAAATGTCATTTCCCCCGATTCTCAGATCCTGGCAAAGGCAATGGAAAGTGTTAGCCTTTTACCTATCGAATTGGCCGCATCTGCCTGTGTAATTTATACTTTAGCAGTACGAAAAAGAAATGTCCAAACATTTGAAGAAAAACAATTGTATGATGTGACCTCTCATTGGAGAGAGAGGTCATTCCAATTCCACATGATATGATTTTGTGGATAGTTTTTGAAAAATTTGGAAAATATGTAATTACAATAACTAATTTTGATATCCAGTGTGTTGGGCAAAGGGTTAAAAGTTTAAACCTTTACCCAACGTAACGGCCAAAACCGGCCAGCGCTATTCTAAAAAATCGCCAGTTAATTTTCATTATATTTAAATTTTTTGTCTCAAAAACATAGGTTATGACCCCTCATTGGAACAAGCTCATCGAGCTTGTTCCAATGAGGGGTCATAACCTATGATTTTGAGACAAAAAATGAAAAAAATAGTTATTCAAAACTTTTTTTGGCAAGTGTCGTCTGCTTTTCATGTTAGGTAAAAGGTTAAGTGTGTATGGGCTAGTGGGTGGAGGAGAGGGTGTTACCTGTAAATGCATTATACCTTGGATACAGCTGAGAACATTCTTTTGTGTCAGGCCGCTTATTATTATGACATCTATCGGCAAATACATGAATACCCATCACAATTTCCTTTTTGGTGTCATGGTTTGATTCATTTCTTCTTTGTCATCTTTACTCTTAGTCTACCAGATTGTTCAGGTCTTCACATTCTTTGCATGGACATGTTTCTGACTTGTGTACTGTAATTATCCTACCACCAATTAGCCTGTGTTATTTCATATTTGAAACCATCCACAGCTGTTTTTTTTACATGGAAGCCTGCTCATCAGTCGATATTATATGTCACCCATTTTTTTCATTTATAGGTGGTTAAGGTCACTTTCAGCATCTATGGCTATATTTATTTATTTATTTATTGGTGTTTAAGGTCACATACTTATGCACAATGGCTAATCGTGACCATGACAGTTTTACGGGTGGAGGAAGCCGGAGTACCCGGAGAGAACCACCGAGCAACGACGAGCATCTGTCAGCTCCCCAACATCGTAACTCTGAACTCTGCACCGCAGCACAGGCAGGCTTAGATTGGTTGAAGACATGCGCACCATCGACGTGCAGTGCGCCTCAGTACGCAGCGTCATCGTGCCCCCATGTAGGCAATCGGGGTGAAGTGTCTTGCCCAAGGACACAACGCGGTTGCCGCAGGTGGGATTCGAACCGAGGACCTCTCGGCTTGCAGCCTGCACTTCTACCAACTGAGCCACCGCGCCCCCATCTATGGCTATATCATGACTGCAACAGAAGTATGAAGTCACACTGAGCCAGTTCTCTACCATAACTTCAGTAGATATTATAGAGAAAACTGCTTAATTGAATTAAAAAATTCTTGTGATCTATTTGAGAAAATACTCTCATTTGAATTCCCCACATTTACATCCATATCTATTGTCTCAGTACATCCAATTTAACCCTTTACCTAACATGAAAAGCAGACGACACTTGCAAACAAAATTCTTGAATAACTAATGTTTTACATGAGCTCGTTCCAAAGAGGGGTCAGAACCTATGTTTTGGAGACAAAAAATGAAAAAAATAAAGAAAATTAATTGATTTTTGTGAATAGCGCTGGCCGGTTTTGGCCGTTACATTGGGTAAAGGGTTAACCATTTAATCTACTGTATCTTGTTAGAATGAGTTTCATCAAACAAGATACAGCAGCATAAATGACCGGTTCATCACAAGAATAGGAAAATGACAAAATTCCCATCAGTTTAATAATCTTGCTGAATTAATGTATTACATATACGATAATACCATAGTGTGTTTTGATATGTTTGATATCTCAACGAGTTGAAAGTGAGTTTTTTTCGCGAGGCTTGCCGAGCGAAAAAAACTCACTATCAACGAGTTGAGATATCAAACATATCAAAACACACTATGGTATTGTTGTATTTATCTTATACCGACCATTTTTGTTCTTTTCTGCATTTTTAAAAGGGTTTTGGGGATGATTTCGTGTCAAAATGTCGACTCATCTGGAGTGGAGTCGACTGCTTTCTCTTGTTGGGCATGAATACATGTGATGTGCCTGGAAAAGCTGTTGGTGCGTAACAAGGCTACAAATTCAAGTGAATGATAGAGTATAGTTCCCCTTAGAAAGTGGCCCTGTAACTGGGAAAACAATTACAGAAAATATACTTACGCCTCAATTCTTATGATTTATGACAAAAATATGTTTGATAATCAATTTCACCAGATTTGACACGATTTATAAACAATTTTGCGAATGTCATCATTATATTATAATATAGAAAAAGACTATAGTCCGTTCTCCAATCTATATGACATAGGGGTATGTGTTATCGATAATCTATAACACATGGGCTATATCTTCAACAGGTATAAGATAAAATGGAAACATGGCTAATCTTAACCCTTTATGCAGTGAATCAGTTTCATCCACTAACGTAGTTTACAAATTAAACAGTTGAAAAAAATTATTTTCAAAAAATTTAAACAAAACCATATGATGTTACCCCTTACGAGCTCATTCCAATGAGGCATTACCTGACATGGTTTTGCTGAAGTTTTTTTTAAAATTTGAAAAAATAATAATATTTTTATATTGTATGAACTGGGATGAATACTATAAAACTTTTACAATTGTATTTTCTAGAATTGTAATTTCCACCTATTAATACAACAGACTAAAATTAATCATAAGCTAACTGGCAAATTGCCATATCTTTGAAAATACTAATGGTTCATTTCAACCCATTTGAAGTCGTAACTGGAAAATACAATTCTATAAAATACAGTTGTAAAAGTTCTATAGTATTGGCCTTTGGTCAAAGAGTTAACCCTTTATCCAACGTAACAGCCAAAACCGGCCAGTGCTATTCTCAAAAGTCGCGAATTAATTTTCATTATTTTTTCATTTTTTGTCTCAAAAACATAGGTTATGACACCGCATTGGAATGAGCTCGTTCCAATGAGGGGTCATAACCTATGTTTTTGAGACAAAAAAATAAAACAAGAGGCCCCACGGTGCCTGAAGCACTCATCTTGAACAGAACACAATATAAACAGAGTCCAAGAAGGAGTCTGCATTAAGCAATCCATCTCCATAGGACGTACTGTCAATCTTGAGTCCCTCAGGAGTGACAAAAATAATCTGGGCATCATGCCTTTTCTTCAGTTGATCATAATGTAAAATGTAGAGCTCCCCAAGGAAGCCCCTTGATACAACCTATGTGGATTAATCTTAGTTACACACCTCTAGAGGGTACTGAATACAACAAAAAGTTTAATTCTTCAGCAACATGGCCAATTCTGGCTCCATAGGGAGCCCAAATATTAACCCAGACTCTCGATTTGAACACTGTTGAATCTGACTTCCTTAGAGATGTTATGTACCAAATATGAAAGCGTTCTGACTGATGGATCTGAAAAAGAGAAATTTTAAAGAAATTTCTTCTTTTTACACCAAGTTAAAATTTGGGCTACCATAGCGAGCCCAAATATTAACCTATGGATCCGATTTGAACAAACTTGAATCTGACCCCCCTAGAAATGTTGTATACCAAATATGAAAGCATTCTGACTAGTGGATCTGAAGAAGAAGATTTTTGAAGAAATTCCCTCACATTGTTTTTCAGTTAAATTTCAGGTTCCCATATGGAGCCCAAATATTAACCCAGGCTCTCGAAGTGAACAAACTTGAATCTGACCCCCTTAGAGATGTTGCATACCAAATATGAAAGCATTCTGACTGGTGGATTTGAAGAAGAAGATTTTTAAAGAAACTTCCTTATATCGCACTAAGTAAAAATTAGGGCTTCCATAGGAAGCCCAAATATTAACTTTGAGACTTGGTTTGAACAATCTGGAATCTGACCCTCATAACAATGATGTATACCAAACATTAAAAGATTCTGACAGGTGGTTCTGAAGAAGAAGATTTTTAAAGAATATTCCCCAAATGACCCTATGTTAAAAACTTGGGCTCCTGTATGGAGCCCAAATATGAACCAATGGGCTTTATTTTAACAAACTTGTATCTGACCCCGCTGTGAATGCTGTATACTGAATATAAAAAGATTCTGATGATTGATTCTGGAGAAAAGATATTTTAAAATTTTTGCAAATATGCTGACTCAGCATTTTTTCGATGCCCATTACAGAACACCCTAACATAACCGATGGCAATTTTATTTTAACATTCAATTCTACTAGTCCTAAGGATACTTCATACTAAATAACAGCTCTCTGTTCCACGTGGTTTGGGAAATATGGGCGTTTGAAAATATTTATATTTTTAGCTCCCAGGGTTCCCATGGGGATGCGGGAATTTTTGGTTTTTTTGCATGAGTCACATACTTATGACCCAATAATACCACATACCAAATTTGGTTCAAACCGGACCATCGCTTCAGAAGAACGGAAATTTTGGGCGGGGCCAAAAATCTTATCCCTCCCATTACAAAGCCAAATATTGCTTCACGGACTTCATTTTAACAACTTGATTCTACACCTCAAAAGGAAGCTCCATAGCAAATATCAAGTCATTGTACACACTGGTTCTTGAGAAGATTTTAAAAATATTTTGGAGCATTTTCCCCCACTCCCTCCCTATGGGGCTGGGCATGCTGAGTTGAACAAAAATGCAAATCCCTTTCGGGACCATCACTCACACAAACTTTCACTTGAATTGGCCTGGAGGCTTCGGAGGAGAAGACCAAAACATGTTGATGATGGACGACGGATAAACGGATGACGGATGGACAGACGATGGATGGACAGACGGCGGATGGACAGACGATGGATGGACAGATGACGGATGGACAGATGACAGACGGACAGACAATGGACGGAGAGCGATGAGATTAGCTCAGCTTGACTTTGTCAAGATGAGCTAAAACATCAGTTATTCAAGAATTTTGTTTGCAAGTGTCATCTGCTTTTCATGTCAGGTAAAGAGTTAACAGGGTTGTACTATTTGTGAGACAGGTGTCAGAATGCAACTCATCTTCAGCAATGGCTTGAAGGGTTTATAGAAGCACATAAGCTCTGTTCTGACAGAAAGTAAATCACTGCATATATTATATTTATTTATTTAGTGATGTTTAAGGGCACATACTTTTGCACAATGGCTGATCATGACAACAACAAGGAGATAAAGTCAAGGTCAGTCAAAGGTTTATACCCCATGTTGTCTATTTTAGAAGACTCTCACCCCAAGCATTAGTGACTGGGTCCTATTTTACCAGTGAATCAGAGCTTGTTTACTCCCGTAAACAAGCAATGCTTCACTTCCAGGGGTTCCAGTGTGGAATTTATTTAAATAATTAATGATGTTTAAGGTCACATATTTCTGCACAATGGCAAATCATGACCATGACAGTTTTACAGGTGGAGGAAGCCGGAGTACCCGGAGAGAACATCGAGCAATGGCAAGCAACTGTCAGCTCCCCAACTCACCAACTCCACACAAGCAGGGTTAGCATTGGTTGAAGAAAGGTGCAATATCGATGCAGTTAATGGTCATGGAAAATCCATAAATCTAATCTGGAATCATTAAGTCTAGTTTATCATTTAATTACTTTTATCATAACGGTGGCCTTGACATGTGTAATCAGTTTTCAATAAGTGCAGGTAAAAATATTCTCTTTCTGAATAGAATGATCGCCCATGGGGTTGCTACCCTTAGTACAGATTTGTATTTTGTCCAGACATTTTTACTTGTATTGGGGAAAATAATTTCTTGTTGTAAAATATAATACTGACAATACTGAAGAAATGGTCAGTTGTCCCAATGTGTTGTTTGAAAAATGACTACCACATTTTCTGTTATGCCAATATTTATGCTTAACAGTTTGAATAGGTTAACTCCCTAAAGACAAGCTGTAGTGTCTAGGGTGGTGCACAGCCAACATACAGGTGTTTAACTGGTAGAGTGCTAAGTTATTTTTGGTCATAAAAATTTGTTCCTGCGTCTTTGCCTTGTTACAATTTATGGGAGAGTGCCAAGAGGCACTCTCCCATAAATTGTAACAAGGCAAACCCATATATACAAAGAAATTTCACTTCTAAGATAATATGAAGCACATCCACAGAATATGACACCTTTAGACTGGGGTACCTCTCTTCATATTAAAGCCCTGATAGTGGCTTCTAGCACTCTACCAGTTAAATGAGACATTCAGGAATTAAATCTCCATATACCTGATGTGTTGGCAGAGATAACATTTTTGTCCCATTTGTAACACAATAGAAACATAGTGGAAACAAATTTGTGGACGCATTTCTCATGCTCTGAGATCAGATGAACCAAACGTGTGAATAATTGTTTTGTTTTCACAAACACAAAAAACAACAGAGAGAGTTACATCCCTTTCCCTTGGAAACGTGTAAACATATCAGCTATTTCGTTATAAGATTTGCTCTTTTTTCATTTTTCTCGAGTTGTTTGATTTAATTATTTTCGACTATTTAATTTATAACAGCAAAATATGATCGAATTGTCAGGAAATCTCATGATATTTGTGACTATTTTCAGGATTTTTGGTTAGATTTTTATATCGAGGTGAACAAAAGTGAACAGCTTTCATTTAAACCATATACCCCGATGTTTTGCATGCCCACATACCCTGGATGTTGCACACGCTCATATACCTTGGATGTTGGGTGCACCCTTTGCCATGGCATTCTGACCAATTAAAAGACAGAATTTATCGGGATATAGAGACAATGGGATTTAACTCCTTGTGTGCTGTTGGCAGATATTCCTGCCCTGGACACAAAATCTCTGACCACAGAAATAAGTGTAACTTGGACATAACCAAATTTCACTCTTGTAAATTGCATGGACTTTTTGACCAATGATTTGAGATAAAGTTAGATGAATTTTTCATCATATCTAGTCATAGCTGCTTCAGAGCAGCCATGACTAGATTTGGTGCAAAATAATTAGAAAATACTCTGTGGGTTAAATGTTAATAATACTTTAAATAGCCAGGGTTATATCATGATGAAGAAGTTTTTAGGTGGAGGAAGCCACAGTAGATGGAGCAAGCCATCGAAAGTGGTAACTGGCAGACCCTTCAACTTAATGACTGAGAAGAAGCATGGGTATCATTGGCTGAAGGCACATCAGTAAACAAGCACTGCTTCACGTCATAGGATTCCCACGATGAAAACAGAGTGACAGGAGAAAAATCTATTGCACAACCAGAGTGCTAAGGGCTAAAATAAATTAAGGTCATTTCTCTGTGATAGAACATTGTGACTTGATGTACATCTTAACATCATACTGATGCTTCCAAATAAGTATCTCCACAATTTGTAAAAGTGTTTTGTGTGAGTAGCTGTTCAAAACTGCCTCCACCTTCATTCTATATATAATTTCAGGGGATGGTCATGGGAGACTCGGTTCCCCTTCAACAAAGAAGATATTGTATGTATTTATTTATTTATTGATGTTTAATGTCACATATTTATGCACAATGGCTAATCATGACCGAGACAGTTTTACGGGTGGAGGAAGCGGAGTACCCGGGGAGAACCACCGAGCAACGACGAGCAGCTGCCAGCTCCCCAACATCGTAACTCCGCACTGCAGCACAGGCAGGGTTAGATTGGTTGAAGACATGCGTACCATCGACGTGCAGTATGCCTTAGTACACGGCGTCATCGTGCCCCCACGCGGGCAATGGAGATGAAGTGTCTTGCCCAAGGACACAACGCGGTTGCCGCAGGTGGGATTTGAACCGAGAACCTCTCGGCTTGCAGCCTGCACCTCTACCTACTGAGCCACCGCGCTCCCTAGATATTGTATGTAAAATATGACATCATTTCAGCCAGTGGTTAACAGGTAGAGTGCTGGAAGCCCGTATTTATTTTATTTATTTATTTAGGGTTTAATGACACTTTCAACAGCCAGGGTCATCTCATGTCGGACATTTTTACAGGTGGAAGAAGCCGAAGTACATGGAGAACCACCAAGCAATGGCAAGCAACTGTCAGGACTCCCCTACGTACTAACTCCACACAAGCAGGGTTAGCTTTTGGTGAAGATAGGTGCACCACATCCAGTATGCCTGCCTTGGTACACAGCATTACTGCACCCCCCACGTGGACAATGAGGATTAAGTGCCTTACCCAAGGACACAATGCAGTTACCCCTAGCAGGGATCGAACAATAGACCTTTCGGTTCAAAGTCCAGTGCCATAATCACTGAGACACTGCACTTTCGGAAGCCCATATTTGGGTTTTATTTGGAAGTAAAGGTGCTGTAACTTGAAGGCTTCATATTTTGAAGATGTGATTCGCATTACCTTGAACCCTTTACCCAACGCAGACGATATCAAAATTTATTATTTTAAATATCATTTTTTTAAATTTTTCAAAAGATTTCAACAAAACCATATCATGTGACCCCTCGTTGGAACGAGCTTGACGAGCTCGTTCCAACAAGGGGTCAAATGATATGGTTTTGGTGAAATGTTTTGAAAAATAATATTTTTTCAACTGCTGAATTTGCAAATTACGCGGGTGGATGCGGGCGATTCGTTGTTGTAACAAGGCAAGAACATGTGAACAAATTTTGGAGACCAAAAATAATTCAGCACTCTACCAGTTAACTCTTTCAACATGAGAGGCCGCTTTTCCAGTCCAGGAACACGATGCGTCATAATTTCATCAAGTAGGTTAAGTAGGATGGCTACTAAGTGAACGCGTTTGGTAGAACAATTAATATTTTCAACGTCCAGCCTGAAGGCTGCACATTGAAAATATTAATTACTCTACCCCCAAATAATGGATATGGCATGGAAGATACCACCAGTGTTGAAAGGGTTAATGAGAAGGTTTTTTTTAGTCTATTTTATTGACCACATTGTTAAAATGTCAGACCTCAAGGGTGGGTGGAAGGTTGAATAAACTTTCAATTATGGAAGAGATAGATTTAGAATGACAGGAAAAAGATTCCTTTCATAATTCCATTACACATGGTGTTAAACAAGAGACTGCATATTAGGGCTGGAATGCCCCCCCCCCCCCACCCATTGACAAGGTGAGAGATTGGGGGTATGTCAGGGCAGACAATATTTCTCATAGAAAGAAAGGGCATAACTCATGAGTTGAAGGTGCAAACAACGTAACTACTTGATATGTGTCTGAGTGGTCATGTTATGCAGAAAATACATGTATGATTTCATTAAGACGGGTGGACTATCAACTGAGTTACCCACAAAAAAAGTCAATTAGTCAAAAAGGACATAACTCACAAGAAGAATGTGTGAACAGCATAACATGATATGCATCATGCTGGGGACATTCAGCTATGGTTTCATAAGGACCCGACTAACATCAACTGTGTTATGTACTTGTATGGAAAAAATATGTATATTTTTCAAAGGAAAAACTAGCATAACTCATGAGAGGAACGTGTGGACAGCACAACTTGATATGTTTCTGTAAAATGGGATTTTCTTAAGAACTGACTACCATCTGTTGATTTATGGACTTGTACAGACATGAAAGGCTGGATGTACCATTGAACAGATGTAATCCAGTATACCCCACTTTTCAAACAAGAGGCCCAAGGGGCCTTAATTGCATACGCCAGAAAGTTGTTTGAAGAAGGATTGTTAACACCATAGTGCCCAAATTTGAACCTAGACCCCCCCCCCCCCCCCCCCCCCCCCCACACCAGGAGACTGAATACCAAATATCAAACGATTGTGACTGGTGGATATGAATATGAATAAGATGATTTGTAAAATTGTCCTAATGTTGCACTTAAACCCAGACACTTGATTTGAACAAATATGCCTCATTGACCCACCACCCCACCCCCCATATGGATACTGTATATCAAAAGATTCTGATGGGTGGGTTTGAATAAGATTTTTAAAGAATTTTCCAGGGAGCACAGTGGCTCAGTGATAGACTGTTGGACTTCTATGCTTGAGGTCCCGAGTTCAATCCCCGCAAATCTTCACTCTAGTGATGTGGGAGCGTGGTGGCTCGGTGGTAGACCGTTGGACTTCTATGCTAGAGGTCCCGAGTTCGAACCCCATCCAGGTTGACCCACATTGTGTCCTTAGGCAAGGCACTTTATCCCGGTTGCCTACATGGGGGCACGATGATGTCGTGCACTAAGGCTATGCAGCACGTCAATGGTGCACATGTCTTCAACTGCTGTAACCCTGCTTGAGCGGAGCTTGAACAGAGTTAGAATGTTGAGGAGCTGACAGTTGCTCGTCAATGCTCGGTGTTTCTCTCCAGGCACTCCAGCTTCCTCCACTCATAAAACTGTAACGGTCACGACTAGCCATTGGAACTTTCTCAACAGAAATATACACATATGGATGTCACTAGAAATGGCATACAGTACAAGTCAAAATAAAGTTGGACATTGACCTTCCTGTCAGTCGAGAATGGTGTTATTGACCTTTGTCTCTGAGGCTTGGTCTTGCCCATATATGTTTTGTTGCTACACCTTTATACCAAACAATTATTTAAAGTTGCAGTGTCTTTCAGTAGTTCTGAAAGAAAAAAACAATTCCGTAAGAGAATTAAGTTTTCTCACTCCTGCAACCTTGACCTTCTCACTCAAGCATGGTGTTGCCCATATATGTTAATTTGCCTGTATATGTTATGTAGAGACACCTTCATACCGAAAATTTATTTAAAGTTGCAGTGTCTGTAGTTCAAGTTGAAAAACCCAATTCTGTGAGAGAATTCACATTTCTGTGTCTTTGACCTTTGTCAGATGAGCACGATGTTGCTGTGTAACAGACCTTCCATTTGTCTTTACCTTTGCGTGAAGTTTCATGGAAATCCACCCATGCATTATAGAATTATTGCTACAGACGGACAAATACAGTCTGTGAAAGAATTACGTTTTCACATTTCTGTGACCTTAACCTTTGTCACTCCAGCATGGTGCTGCTGTGCAAAAGACCTTCCATTGGCCTTTACCCTTGGGTAAGGTTTCATAGAAATCCACCAAAGCATTCTAGAGTTGTGGCTCCAGATAGATAAATAAAGTTGGACAGATGGATGGATGGATGGATGGATGGATGGATGGATGGATGGATGGATGTGGATGGATGGATGGATGGATGGATGGATGGATGGATGGATGGATGGATGGATGGATGGATGGATGGATGGATGGACAAGCCAGATTTAATATGTCTCCCTACTGGGGGCATAAAAATTCAAAGAAGATTCCTCATATTGCACTAAGTTAAAATCTGGCCTCTCATAGGAATCCCAAATATAAACCAGGGTCTTCATTTGAACAAATTTGAACTGAACCCCTATAAGATTGCTGAATACCATAATCAAAAGATTCTAATTTGAAAATATGAAAAAGGTTTTTAAAGAATATTCCAGATTTTTGGCCAAAGTTGAAACCTGGGCTTCCATTGGGAGTTCAAACATAAACCCAGGGACTTGATTTGAAGAAACTTGAACCTGACCCCCTAAGGATGCAGTATACCAAATATCAAAAGATTCTGATTGGTGTTTCTGGAGAAGATATTTTCCAGTAGTTTATGAGATGATAAAGGTTCATGCTGGATAGACAGACAGATGGATGAACAGAATGGACAGATGGATGGACTGACAGACAATGGATGGATGTGCAATGGGTAGAAAGTGATCACTAAAGCTCCCCTTGAGCTTTGCTCAAGTGAGCTAAACACATGGGTGTATAAAAATGAAGTTCTTGTCACTCATGGAATTAACCCTGGGAAGAAAGCATTCATTACCTGTGTACATGTGAGCTGAGTGAGGGTATAACAATCAGAGTTGTTTGTCTGTTTGCTTGTCTGTATGTGTGTTTGTGTTCATCATATTTCAACAACTGTTCAAACCAGAGTAGTCAGACTTGGCACACAAACTGGTGCAAGCTTTGCTAGTCAGGTTTGGTATTAAAGAGGTTCATAAGTCAAGGTCACTGTCCTCTGTTGTGCCGTTTCTCTGTTTTTCAAATTTATTTATTGTTTTGGTGTTTAAGGTCACATACTTATGCAGAATGGCAAATCGTGACTGCAACATGGACCTAAACTGAAGTTTGGTCACTTGTTTATGCCCAGGTTGACCATTTTAGAGGACTTCTACCCAAAGTAATGGTGACTGGGTTCTATTTTACCAGTAAAACAGAGCTTGTTTACCACATTCAACAAGCACTGGTTCACTTCCTGTGGTCCCCACAGGGGGCATATTGCACTAAGTTATTTATTTTATTTATTGGTGCTTAAGGTCACATATTTCTGCACAATGGTTAAGCATGACCACAACATGGATATAAAGTCCAGTGAATTGTTTATACCCTTGTTGCCCATTTTAGAGGACTTTCACCAAAGGCATTGGTTATCAGGTCACATTTTACCAGTAAAACAGAACTTGTTTACCATATTTAACAAGCACTGCTTCACTTCTAGGTGATTCCATAGGGGGGGGGGGGGGGGGGGGGTATTGCACTAAGTAACAATATGAGCAGGCAGCCCAAATATTAACCCAGAGACTTTATTTTGAACAAACTCGAAATTGACCCTCCTAAGGATGTTGTATACCTATAACAAAACATTCTGCCTGGTGGTTCTGGAGAAAAAGAATTTTAGAGAATATATATAGCACTAAATTAAAATTTGGGTCCATAGGGAATGCAAATATCAACCCAGGTTCTTGATTTGAATGAACAAATTGATTCTGACCCCTCTAAGGATGCTGTATACCAGCTATCAAAAGATTCTAACCAGTGTATCTGAAGAAGCAGATTTTTAAAGATTATTCCTCATACTGGACTAAGTTAAAATTTGGGCTCCAATAGGTAGCCCAAATATAAATCCAAGGACTTGATTTTAACAAACTTGAATCAGACTCTCCTAACGATGGTGTATGCCATATATCAAAAGATTCTAACTGGGGGCTCATGACAAGATGATTTTTAACAAATAATCCAAGGACCTGATTTGAATAAATTTGAATCCAATCCCCAAAGGATGTTATACAGCAAATATCAAAAAATTCTGACTGGTCGTTTTGGATGATTTTTAAATAATATTCCCCATATTGCAAGTTAAAATTCAGGCTCCCATAGTACAAATATCCACCAAGGGACTGGATTTGAACAATTTTGGATTTGACCTCATAATGATCTATACCGAATATCACAAGATTCTGACTGGTGGTTCTGGAGAAGAGTCTTTAAATAATGTTTCTCATATTGCACCAAGGTAAAAGTTGGGCTCCCGTATATGAACTGAGGGGCTTAACTTTAACAAACCTGTATCTGCCCTCCCACCCCACCTCCTTCCCCGATGAAAGCTGTATACTAAACAAGAGGCCCCAGGGAGCCTGAGGGTGCGCACCTGATATGGTAGCCTAAATATCAACCCAGAGAATTGATTTCAACAAGTTGCATCTGCTCCTCCTAAGAAAAGCTTATACCAAATATCCAAAGATTCTGACCAGTGGATCTAAAAAAATGATTTTTAAAGAATATTCCTCATATTGAACTAAGTTATAATTCGGGCTCTCACAGGGAGCCTATATATGAACCCAGGGACTTGGCTTTAACAAACTTGAATCTCACCCCCTCCCTAAGGATGCTGCTCACTAAATATCAAAACATTCTGACTGCTGGATCTGAAGAAGAAGATTTTTAAAGAATATTCCTCATTTTGAACTAGGTTACAATTCAAGCTCCCACAATGAGCCCAAATATGGACCTAGGGACATGGCTTGAACAAACTTGAATCTTACCACCCTAAGGATGCTGCATAAAAAATATCAAAAGCATTCATCAGCTGGATCTGAAGAAGAGTTTTAAAGAAAATTCCTCATTTTGAACTAAGTTGTCATTCAGACTCCCATAGTGAGCCCAAATATGAACCAAGGGACTTGGCTTGAACAAACTTGAATCTCAGCCCCCTAAGGTTGCTGCATGGCAAATATCAAAACATTCCGACTGCTGAATCTGAAGAAGATTTTTAAAGAAAAATTCCTCATATTGACTAAGTTAAAATTCGGACTCCCACTGGGAGCCCAAATATGGACCCAGGGACTTGGCTTTAACAAACTTGAATCTCCCCCCCCCCCTCCCCCAGGATGCTACACACCACATATCAAAACATTCCGACTGCTGGATGTGAAGAAGATTTTTTAAGAAAATTCCTCATTTCGAACTAAGTTACAATTCAAGCTCCCACAGTGAGCCCAAATATGGACCTAGGGACATGGCTTGAACAAACTTGAATCTCACCCCCCTAAGGATGCTGCATACCAAATAACAAAACATTCCGACTGCTGGATCTGAAGAAGAAGATTTTTAAAGAAAATTCCTCATTTTGAACTAAGTTATCATTCGGGTTCCCACAGTGAGCCCAAATATGGACCTAGGGACATGGCTTGAACAAACTTGAATCTCAACCCCCTAAGGATGCTGCATACCAAATATCAAAACATTCCGACTGCTGGATCTGAAGAAGATTTTTAAAGAAAATTCCTCATTTTGAAGTAAGTTATAATTCAGGCTCCCACAGTGAGCCCAAATATGAACCCAGGGACTTGGCTTGAACAAAATTGAATCTCACTCCCCTAAGCATGGTGCATACCCAATATCTAAAGATTCTGCCTGCTGGATCTTGAGAAGAAGATTTTCAAAGAAATTGGCCTGAAATGCACTAAGTTCAAATTTGGGCTCCTATACTGAGCCCAAATATAAACCCAGGGGGCCGATTTGAACAAACTTGAATCAGATCCACCCCACAATGTTGCATACCAAATATCAAAAGATTCTGCCTGCTGGATCTGGAGAAGAAGATTTAAGAAATTTGCCTGAAATGCACCAAGTTTGAATTCAGGCTTCTATAGTGAGCCCAAATATGAATCCAGTGGACCGATTTGAACAAACTTGAATCAGATCCACCCCACAATGTTGCATACCAAATATCAAAAGATTCTGCCTGCTGGATCTGGAGAAGAAGATTTTTTAGGATATTTGCCTGAAATGCACTAAGTTCAAAATCGGGCTCCTATACTGAGCCCAAATATGAACCCAGGGGGACAATTTGAACAAACTTGAATCAGATCCACCCTACAATGTTGCATACCAAATATAAAAAGATTCTGCCTGCTGGATCTGGAGAAGAAGATTTTTTAATGTTCTTCCCATTGCCTAGTGTTAAAAAGTGCTGACTCAGCACTTTTACAAAAGTCCCGAAACTGTACCCTATGATAAAAGCGATGGCAATTTTTTTTTACCAATCCTTTCTGTTGGTCCTAAGGAAGCTTCACACCAAACAAAAATTCTGGGTGCCGTGCAGTTTTGGAGATATGGGCGTTTTAATTTTTTTCTATTTTTAGCTCCTGCGGTTCCCACGGGGCTGCAGGAAAAATTTTTTTGGCATAAATCAAGTACTTATAACCCAATAATATCTCATATTAAATTTGGTTCAAATCAGCCTCTGGGTTCAGAATAGAAATTTTGGGTGGGGTAAAAATTCTTGCCCCTCTCAGAACAAAGGTAAATATTGCCCGTCAAATTTCTCTTGAACAAACTTGAGTCTACACCTCGAATGATAGCTGCATACCAAATATCAAGTCTCTGCTATGGCTGGTTCATGAGAAGAAGATTTTTAAAAATTTTGTGCATTTTGGCCCCACCCCACTCCACAATATGAGCAGAAATCCAATTTGAAGAAAAACCCAAATGTCCCTATATAACCACTACTTACAAGAGAATTTAATTAAAATGTGGCCAGTGGTTTAGGAGAAAGAGGCTCAAACACCACCTCCACGCAGGACGACGGACGGACGGACGACGGACGAAGAGTGATAAGAAAAGCTCACCCTGACTTTCAGTCAGGTGAGCTAATAAAAAGAGTGTGATTGGTGTATCCGGAGGAGAATTAAAAAAAAATTTGCAAATATGCCGACTCCACCCTGACTTTCAGTCAGGTGAGCTAATAAAAAGAGTGTGATTGGTGTATCCGGAGGAGAATTAAAAAAAAAAATTTGCAAATATGCCGACTCAGCATTTTTTTTGATTCCCCCTTTGTTAGGTAAACTATGACATAACCAATGACAATTTTTTTTACGATTCTACTGGTCCTAAGGATGGTTTATATTGGTTAACTTCTATGTTCCATGTGATTTAGGAAATAAAGGCTACTGAACGTATTTCTATTTTTAGCTCCTAGGGTTTCCACAGGATGTGGGAAATTTTTTTTTTGCATCAATCAAGTACTTATGAGTTGTTAATACTACATAGCAAATTTGGTTCAAATCAATTCATCGGTTCAGAAAATATTAATTTTTGGAGAACAAAAAATCTTACCCTTGCAATTATCTGTTTATTTATAGGGGTTTAACCCTTTACCTAACATGAAAAGCAGACGACACTTGCAAAAATAATTCTTGAATAACTAATTTTTTTCATTTTTTGTCTCAAAAACATAGGTTATGACCCCTCGTTGGAACGAGCTTGTTCCAACGAGGGGTCATAACCTATGTTTTTGAGACAAAAAATGAAAAAAATAATAAAAATTAATTGGCGACTTTTGAGAATAGTGCGGGCCGGTTTTTGCAGTTACGTTAGGTAAAGGGTTAACAACACTTTCAGTAGCCAACACCACCTCATGTCGGTGGAAGAAGCCAGAGTATCTGGAGATAACCTCCAAACAATGGTGAACAACTATCAGACTCCCCAATGTACAAACTCCAAACAAGCAAGGTTAGCAATGGTTGAAGACAAGTGAACCATTTATGTGAAGTATGCCTCAGTACACAGCGCTACCGTGCTTCCATATGGACGAATATATACGCCAATCATGGCTGGCATGGGCAGTTGATTCCTGCCTACGCAGCTGGGCCATTTATTTTAAAAAAGACAAGCCATTATATCATAGCAGTGTCTCAACTGGCTTAGCCAGCTCGATTAAAAATATATGTTAGGCCCCATAAAGTAGGATCTTGTTTCTCGGGCCATTTTTTTTAAAACTGCAAGCAGGCAGGCATTTTTTTATTTTTGTTTTTATTTTTTTGCCATTAAAAGCTCATGTTCTTGGTCTGTTTTATGTTTTAGGCCTCATAATCTACAGAATACCATGTGTGGTGGTGTATTTCGTCCCTTGAGTGCAAAAAGGCTTTGCAATGCTTCAGCTTGTTGCACTCAAGGAAACAAATTTATAAATTTTATTAACTTGGGTAAACTATTTTTATTTTTTTAAGTTTGTATTGGTTATAAAAAGAGAGAATGCAGCAGCCAAGAGGACCATGCAGGATGGCCTGAGAAACAGATTTTTAACTTTTGTAGGCCTTAGAACAAATTATTATTATTATTTATTGGTGTTTAAGGTCACTTTAAAAAAGGAGATCATATTCAATAAATGAGCAGTGTTGATGATTCTGGAGCTGAACTTAGCAATATTTCCCCCAAACAATTGGGATTTGTTGAATGGCACATAGTTTTAAAGAGTGGTGAAGTGGTTGAGGGAGGGAAAGGATGGAAGTGCTTCACTACTGAGATCATTTCAAGATTGTGACTTCATTGAATAAAAATATTTGATGTCCACCCCATGTTGCCTGGTTGTTTGCTGGAAAACTGAAGGATAAGAGTTTGCAGGATGCAGAACAGCAGACTCCACAAGGGATGGTTTATAGTTCATTGTTGCTTTAGTTAAGTGAGTAAACAACAGACAATTGACATGTGCTCCCAGTTTAGTGTCACTTGGTGAAATGATGGGTTTATTGGTTGCTTGTCCTGCCATTGTCAAGTGAAAATTCTGAATTGCTTGTTTCATCTCAAACCTCTCAAGCATTTTCATTTTGTACTTCATATTTAGGCACATAATCACATTCGGGTTCAAAACCACTCCTGTTACCATACCACATTTATTTATTGATGTTTAAGGTCACATATTTTTGCACAAAGGCTAATCATGACCATAACATGAGTATCGACTCAAGACCAGGGACAAGCCTTTTAGAGAGGGCTTGCACCTCCCAAGCATTGGTGACTGGGTCCTATTTTACCGATTTTACCAGTAAAACAGAGCCTGTTTACCGCATACTATACCACAACCAGCTTAATGATGTCCATGAAGTCACACTTGACAAATGTCCTCTGACATCTCAGCAAGAAGTTAGAGGGCATCAATGGTTAAGACATGGTAGGTGTTCGGTCACAAGACACACTTGATGATTTGTGAGATTCACCTGAAGAAAACCCAGTCATTATAAACAGTGGCAGACTGACAGAAAAATTGGCCCAGGAAACTGGAGTCCAGTAGAGAAGTAGAGAAACAGGCCCACTTCACAACTCACTTTACAACTCTGTCATTCTTTGTGACTGACCAGCAAATTAGAAGATTTTTAAGGCAATCAACTGCTCTAAAGGTCAACCCTGCATAGTTTTCTTGCTCAAATTCTGCCCTGTTTTGGCATTCCCATTATTTTCAAATCTTTTGCTCAACCGTTTAAGAGATAAACTCTTCAGGAAATGTGTCAGATGCTTATAATACAGACATCACTTTGGTCCGAATCAATTCTAGACTAAATGCTGGACCTCACGTATGAAGCATCTGACAATGTTGTATTGCTGATAACAACTTTATCAGTTTTGCATAACAAACTTTGCAGTGTCCAGTTGTTAAGGCTTATTGTAAACAAGGCTGCAAAGGAGAAGCCGCTACCAGTACTTTTTGTATTGTTTACTCCTCTCAAAAGCTTGTAGCTTATCAGCATTGTTGTACTTATGGTGCACTGCAGTAGTTTGGCAATAACAGAGTGCTAGTGTAATCAGAATTGTGTCTTAAGACTGGGGTGCATGGTACATGTGCTCTCCAGACCTGTGTTGGACAATTCCATTTTAGCACTGCTGTAGTCTGCTTGTAAGATTGTAAACATCTATCTTCTGAGCCCACACCGACATATGACCTTGGCTGCTAAGGTGTTGTTAAACTTTAATAAATAAATAAATAAATAAATCTGCTGAGCCAAGTAAATATCCATTAATTATTCTGACACCTTCTGTTGGATCACTGTGAAATGTTATGGGATGCAAGGTTTCAGGTTTGCCGAAAAGAAGGAAGTAGCTGTTTTGTACTGTCTGCTCACACAGAAAGCTTCTGCATTGTTGTGTTGCAGTGGTTTGGTGATTACTGGTTGTTTTTATGATCAGGATTGTCTATTGTCACTGATTTGTGCATGATAGATGCATTATACTCCACAGATATGTGTTGGACAGCGCATTCTCATGTTTGCTTATACCAGTCCCTTTCAATAAAAATAGCTGCAACAGTCATCCACCGAGAGGTATGACTTCATGTTATTTGGTATCAAAGTATACTCTTTAGCAAGCGATTGACAATTTTGTTGAGCATTGCTTATTTACAGAAGCATCTGCCTCCCCACCCCAACCCAGAATATGTCATCAGTGAAGACACTTTTCTATGTGACCAATGAGCAATCCAGTTGTATGGAGATCAGTAGTTAGATATGTGTGGTGCACCAGGACAATGAAGGAAAGGTCAACTATTGTGTGATGAAGAAGAGCAGTCCACAGAAGCAATGTCACAGACCAGGTGTAGATAACATTTTGCAAAATTAGATTCTTTGACACACTGCATGGTGGTCTGTGACCATTCTTGATCACAACTAAAAGGCAGTAATCCATGCCAATCACTCTTTCCAGATATGTCCCAAAAAAGCATGCCTGGGATGTCAAATTCATCTAATTGGTTATTACTACCTGGATTGTGAATGAGAAGGTTGCATGTCTCGCATTAACACACAGAGGGGACAAACTCAGACTGAAAGGGATTGCTGTTTTGTCAAACTTTTCTTTAACTGGTGGAGTGCAAAATTATTTTTGGTCACCCAAATTTGTCCACATCTCTTTGCCTTGTTACAATTTATGCAAGAGTGCCTAGTGGCACACTCGCACAAATTGTAACAAAGCAAATCCTCACAGACTAAATAATTTCAATTCAAAAATAATATGAAGCACATCCACAGAAAATGAAACCATTAACTGGTAGAGTGCTGAATTATTTTTGGTCATCAAAATTTGTTCATGTGTCTGTTGGCACTCTCCCATAAATTGTAACAATGCAAAGTCAAACAGACCAAATAATTTCACTTCAAACATAATGTGAAGCATATCTTATTTTATTTTATTGATGTTTAAGGTCACATATTTATGCACAATGGCTAATCATGACCGTGACAGTTTTACAGGTGGAGGAAGCCGGAGGACCCGGAGAGAACCACCGAGCAATGACGAGCAGCTGCCAGCTCCCCAACATCGTAACTCTGCACTGCAGCACAGGCAAGGTTAGATTGGTTGAAGACATGCGCACCATCGACGTGCAGTATGCCTTAGTACATGGCGTCATCGTGTCCCCACGCGGGCAATGGAGATGAAGTGTCTTGCCCAAGGACACAATGCGGTTGCCGCAGGTGGGATTCCAACCGAGGCCCTCTCGGCTTGCAGCCTGTACCTCTACCAACTGAGCCACTGCGCTCCCGTGAAGCATATCAACAGATTATGAAGCCTTTAACTTGCGGCACTGCCCTTTAGTGTAAAGCCCAAATATGGGCTTCCAGCACTCTACCAGTTAAGTTGCGGCACTTACACTTCGGAGTAAAGCCCAAATATGGGCTTCCAGCACTCTACCAGTTAAGACTACTTGGCACTTCACATCACTAATTGAAGCCATTTTATGTCATATATTTTGTCTACAGACAAAATACCCCAATACTATCTTAATACAGCAATTAGCATGTATTTTGGACACTGATTCCCTTCATAGTTAAATAACTGAGGTCAACGAAGCCACGGCCATTATTTATTTATTTATTTATTGGTGTTTAAGGTCATATACTTATGCACACTGGCTAATCATGACCATGGCAGTTTTACGGGTGGAGGAAGCCGGAGTACCCGGAGAGAACCACCGAGCAGCTGCCAGCTCCCCAACATCGTAACTCCGCACTGCTGCACAGGCAGGGTTAGATTGGTTGAAGACAGGTGTGCCATCGACGTGCAGTACGCCTTAGTACATGGCGTCATCGTGGACATGTGGACAATCGGGGTTAAGTGCCTTGCCCAAGGACACAATGCGGGAGTCCGAATTGATCGCTCAAATGGTCACCCATCCAATAATTAACTGGGCTCGACGTTGCTTAACTTCAGTGATCTGATGAGAACTGGTTACCGCAATGCCACTGAATCCCCGCAGCGGCCATTAAAACTGAGTGGCTGTAGCATATATAGGGTGCAGTTGCAATGTTCCTCTCTTTGTTTTCTAATAAAAATTTTTTGTTCAATTCCAGGGTCACCAGGTGGGATTTATATAATTTGAAGCCTTCCAATCTGTGAACCTTGAGCAAAGCATGACACATCCATGCCTTAAGGGCAATAATTATGTGAGTTATGAACAATATCTGTCCTTCAGATCAAATTTTTTGACTGGACAGAGCATGGAGCAGATGCAACCACATACAGATAGACCTGTTGCCTACTGTTTGCTTCCCTGGATTTTTTTTAGTTTGGTGGAAGCGGAGGGGTTGGAGTGGAGAACATTACATGACATATCCCATCAATGGCTATTAACTCACCTGTTGCTAGAGTTTTTGCAAGACTGGATCCATTTCCCTGGCCGATCAAGCTCCCCATTTGATCCTGAACAGATTTTATGATCCTGGGCAACATTTAGGAATTTCGTTTTAGCACCTTTTGGTTATAGGAATATTTTTAAAGACACTGCATCTAGTTGAAACAAGAGTTATTGCTGAAGGCAATTCATACCCCCACTGCAGTGCTGGACTGATGAAGCATAAATGAATTAAGTTATGAAAGTTATGAATATTCTCGGATGGACTCACACACAGATGGATGGACGGACACACAGATGGACGCATGTAATCCAGTACACCCTCCCATTTTCTTCGAAAGTGGGGGTATAATAAAAAAAATTATCTGACAACACCGAAATTCATTCTAGTCTTGGGCAATGTTACAATTTAATTGCATACCAAGTTTCATTTAATTACATATTGATTTACTTAAGTTATGAATATTCTCGTACGGACGGATGGATGCACAGACGGACGGATGCAATCCAGTATACCGTCCCCCCCCCCCCATATTCTTCGAAAGTTTTCAACAATTTCCAACAATTTCTAAGTCAAAAGGTATGGTAAATTGTTTGGTGTTTGGTAGTTTTATTCAATGAGGCAGAAGCCTTTGTCATAGGCAAACTACATATCATATTTCACTGAAATCCGATAACCCATACCTGAGATACAGACTGAACAGACAAATAATGTCTATTTCCTACAATTTCTAAGTAAAAAAAGGGAGATAACTCTAAAAAGGAGAATGTGAGAAATATTGTTGAATCTATTTTTTAAAGCCTATACCATAAGCAGTGTTCATAGCAAATTTCATTGCAATAGAACATTCAATACCCAAGAAACAGGCTGAACAGACAAAATTTGGCTCGGACGGACACAATTTCTAAGTGAACAAGTAATAATAAAAAAAAAAAAATAATCTGACAAGACCGAAAATCATTCTAGTCTTGGGAAATGTTACAATTTAATTACATACCAAGTTTCATAATAATAATTTACTTAAGTTATGAATATTCTCGGATCGACTCACACACGGACAGGCAGACGCATGGACAGACAGACTGACGCATGTAATCCAGTATACCCCCAACCCCCCTCCCCCATTTTCTTCGAAATGGTATCGAAAGTGGGGTATAATTATTCAAACCAAGGTAGCATTCTTCTGCTGAATGTTCATGACATTACCTCTCAACAAAAATGATTATAGATTTTCTCAGATACAAGGAAATTTGGTTACCAGACAATAAAATACAAAATTTTTCTTTGGGCAAGGCAAACCAGGGAATACTTCTGTAGCCTTAGATTAACTATTTGTATTTCCCTTGTAGAAACCTTGTCAATTTTAATGTATAAACATGAGAAATGCGAAGTGTTTGTATATGCCACCGATTTTTTTTTTTTTTGATGTTTAAGGTCACATATTTGACTTTGTAGTTTCAGAGGGGAAGATTTTTGTAAAATCAATCAATCAGAATCAGAGAATGTCTCTGGTGGCCATATTTTCCAACCAACGTGAACAAAAAGATTCTTGTTTGTAGAGGGCCTCCTATAGACCATTCCTGCAATGTTTGGTTTATATCTGCTCAGTAGTTCCAGAGATGAAAGTGTCAATGACACTGTAGCTTAACTTGTGTGTTGTGTTTGATGAAAAGGATAATGTTCAATGTTTATGAAAGGATTATGAAATAAGACAAGAATTGTGATAATTGGGAATATGTTCATTTCTGTTCCCTGTATGCTATGTTTATGATAAAAATAATATGAGGTGTACACTGTACTAAAGATCTGAGGGGTGGGTTAATATGACCTCACAGTTAATATATGTGGCCCTCACAGTTAACATATATCAACAAAATTACAATGAAATTATTCCAAAATGAGTCATCCTATCAAGTTACATTAAAATCCCTTCATAAATATGGCCTGTAGACTGTGCTAAAGGTTTTCGGGCTTCGGGCCCCTGTAGCCATCAGTTTCCCAATTGCGTCCAAAGGGGACGTTCTCATCTAGACATTATATGAAGTCAACCTACCAAGTTACAATGAAATCCCTCCATAAATACGACCTGTAGACTGTGCTAAAGGTTTTCGGGCTTCAGGCACCTGTAGACATCACAGTTGACCAACCACGACCAAAAGGGGATGTCATCATCAAGGCATTATATGGAGTCAACCTAACAAGTTACAATGAAATCCTTCCATAAATACGACCTACAGACATGCTAAAGGTTTTTGGGTTCGGGCAGCCATCAAGGCTGAATGATCGTGACCAAAAGGGGACGTTCTCATCTGGACACTATTTGGAGTCATCCTACCAAGCTACAATAAAATCCCTTCATAATTATGACCTGTAGACTGTTCTAAAAGTTTTCGGGCTTTGGGCCCCTGAAGCCGTCACAGTTGCCCACTCGTGTCCAAAAAGGGATGTTCTCATCTAGACATTATATGAAGTCAACCTACCAAGTTACAATGAAATCCCTTCATAAATATGACCTTAGACTGTGCTAAAGGTTTTCGGGCTTCTGGCTCGGGCAGCCATCATGGTTGAATGATCGCAACCAAAGGGGACAATCTCATTTGGGCATCATCTGGAGTGATCCTGCGAAGTTACAATGAAATCCCTTCATAAATATGACCTGTAGACTGTGTTCAAGGTTTTCGGGCTTCGGGCACCTGTAGCCATCACAGTTGACCAATCACGACCAAAAGGGGATGTCATCATCTAGGCATTATATGGAGTCAACCTAACAATGTTACAATGAAATCCTTCTATAAATATAAACTTTTGCCTATGCTAAGGTTTTTGGGCTCGGGCACCCACCAAGGCAGAATGATCATGGCCAAAATGGGACGTTCTCATCTTGACCTTATTTGGAGTCAACCTACCAAGTTACAATGAAATCCCTTCATAAATATGACCTGTAGACAGTGCTAAAGGTTTTTGGGCTTCGGGCACCTTTAGCCGTCAAAGTTGCCCAAACATGTCCAAAAGGGGACGTTCTCATCTAGGCATTATATGAAGTCAACCTACCAAGTTACAATGAAATCCCTTCACAAATATGACTTGTAGACTGTGCTTAAGGTTTTCGGGCTTCAGGCAGCCATCATGGTTGAATAATCGCAACCAAAGGGGACAATCTCATCTGGGCATCATCTGGAATGATCCTATGAAGTTACAATGAAATCCCTTCATAAATATGGACTGTAGACTGTGCTCAAGGTTTTTGGGCTTTGGGCACTTGTAGCCAACACAGCTGACCAATTACGACCAAAAGGGGATGTCATCATCTAGGCATTATATGGAGTCAACCTAATAGGTTACAATGAAATCCTTCCATAACTATGACCTTTTACCTATGCTAAAGGTTTTTGGGCTTGGGCACCCATCAAGGCTGAATGATCGCGATCAAAATGGGACGTTCTCATCTAGACATTATTTGGAGCCATCCTACCAAGTTACAATGAAATCCCCTCATAAATATGACCTGTAGACTGTGCTAAAGGTTTTCGGGCTTCGGGCACCTTTAGCCGTCACAGTTGCCCAATCATGTCCAAAAGGGGACGTTCTCATCTAGACATTATATGAAGTTAACCTACCAAGTTACAATGAAATCCCTTCATAAATATGACCTGTAGACTGTGCTAAAGGTTTTCGGGCTTCGGGCTCGGGCAGCCATCATGGGTGAATGATCGCACGTTCTCATCTAGACATTATATGAAGTTAACCTACCAAGTTACAATGAAATCCCTTCATAAATATGACCTGTAGACTGTGCTAAAGGTTTTCGCGCTTCGGGCTTGGGCAGCCTTCATGGGTGAATGATCGCAACCATAGGGGACAATCTCATCTGAGCATCATCTGGAGTGATCCTAAGAAGTTACAATGAAATCCCTTCATAAATATGACCTGTAGACTGTGCTCAAGGTTTTCGGGCTTCGGGCACTTGTAGCCATCACAACTGACCAATCACAACCGAAAGGGGATGTCATCATCTAGGCATTATATGGAGTCAACCTAACAGGTTACAATGAAATCCTTCCATAAATATGACCTTTTGCCTATGCTGAAGGTTTTTGGGCTCGGGCACCCATCAAGGCTGCATGATCGCGATCAAAATGGGACGTTCTCATCTAGACATTATTTGGAGTCATCCTGCCAAGTTACAATGAAATCATTTCATAAATATGACCTCTAGACTGTGCTAAAGGTTTTCGGGCTTCGGGCTCCTGTAGCCATCACAGTTGCCCAATCACGTCCAAAGGGGGACTTTCTCATCTAGACATTGTATGAAGTCAACCCACCAAGTTACAATGAAATTCCTCAATAAATATGACCTGTAGACTGTGCTAAAGGTTTTCGGGTTTTGGGCTCGGGCAGTCGTCACGGTTGGCAGATCATGCCCAAATGGGTAAATTCACATCTAGACATCATAAGGAGTCATCCTACCAAGTTACAATGAAATCCCTCCACATTAAACATGACCTGCATTGTGTGCTAAAAGTTTTTGGGTTTCGGGCTTGGGCAGCCATCACGGTTGATAGATCATGCCCAAAAGGGGACGTTCTTGTCTAGGCACTATACAGAGGCATCCTACCAAGTTACAATGAAATCCCTTCATAAATACGACCTGTAGACTGTGCTAATGGTTTTCGGGTTTTGGGCTCGGGCAGCCATACCGGTTGCCCGATCGCGACCAAAAGGGGACGTTCTCATCTAGACATGACCCAAACCTGCATATGAAATTTCGTGACGATCAGACAAGAACTGCGGGGTGTAGCCCGTGCTAAAGGAAATGTGAACAGACGTCACAGACTCACAGACTTCCGCACGCGTGATGGCAATAGCTTATCTTGACTATGTCAAGTTAAGCTAAAAATGAAAATGTGAATTCCCATAGGGTTTCTATAGTAACTATAAGCCGTAATTGTGGCCATGTTTGCAACACGATCACATTAAATGAGGATTGTTGGTAGAGGGTGTCCCACTCATCAACCATGCAAAGTTTCAAAACATTTGGCCCTGTTGTTTCAGAGAAGATTTTTCAAAATCCACCAATCAGAATCAAAATATGCTTCTGGCTGCCATGTTTTTCAATGTACTGTAATAAAATAAGGAGCATCTGTAGAGGACCTGCCATAGACTATCCCTGTCATGTTTGGTTCATGTCGGCTCAGTAGTTCCAGAGAAGAAGATGAAAATGTGATTTCCCATAGGATTTCTATAGTAACTATAAGCCACAATTGCAGCCATGTTTGCAACCCGATCAGCATTAAATGAGGATCGCTGGTAGGGGGTGTCTCAGTCATCAACCATACAAAGTTTCAAAACATTTGGCCCTGTGGTTTCAGGGATTTTTAAAAATCCACCAATCAGATCAAAAAATGCTTCTGGCAGCTTTGTTTTTCGATCCACAGTAACAAGTGTGAGGAGCATTTGTAAAAGACCACCCATAAACTATCCCTGCCAGGTTTGGTTCACATTGGCTCAGTAGTCCCAGAGACGATGAAAATGTGACTTCCCATAGGGTTTCTATAGTAACTATAAGCAGCAATTGTGGTCATGTTTACAACCCGATCAACATTAAATGAGGATCGTTGGTAGAGGGGTCCCAGTCATTATTTATGTGAAGTATCAAAACATTTGGCCTGGCAGTTTCAGAGGAGAAGATTTTTGAAAATCCAACAACCAGAATCAAAGAATGCCTCTGGCGGCCATATTTTTCAACCCATGGGTACAAAATGAGGAATGTTTGTAGAGGACCTCCTATAGACCATTCCTGCCAAGAGTGGTTCACGATGGCTCAGTAGTTCCAGAGAAGAAGATGAAAATGTGATTTCCCACAGGGTTTCTATAGTAACTATAAGCCGCAATTGAAGCCATGTTTGCAACCTGATCAACATTAAATGAGGATGAACATTAAATGAGGACCGTTTGTAGAGGGGCTCCCAGTCATCAACCATGCAAAGTTTCAAAACATTTGGTCCTGTGGTTTCAGAGATTTTTCAAAATCCACCAATTTATTTATTATTTATTGGTGTTTAAGGTCACATAATTTTGCACAATGGCTAATCATGACCACAACATGAGTATCAACTGAAGACCAGGGGTGAGCATTAATAAGCCGTGTTGCCCATTTTAGAGAGGGTTTGCACCTCCCAAGCATTGGTGACTGGGTCCTATTTTACCAGTAAAACAGAGCCTGTTTACCGCAGTGAACAGGCTCTGCTTCACTTCCCGGGGTTCCCGCGGGGGCCGATCAACATTAAATGAGGATCGTTGGTAGAGGGTGTCCCAGTCATCAAGCATAAGAAGTTTCAAAACATTTGGCCTTGTGGTGTCAGAGAAGATTTTTCAAAATCCACCAATCAGAATCCAAGAATGCCTCTGGCTGCCATGTTTTCAAACCCATGGGAACAAAATGAGGATCATTTGTAGAGGACCTCCCATAGATTATCCCTGCCAGATTTGGTTCACGTTGGTTCAGTAGTTCCAGAGAAGAAGATGAAAATGTGATTTCCCATATGGTTTCTATAGTAACTGTAAGCCACAATTGTGGCCATGTTTGTAACCCGATCAACATTAAATGGGGATCATTGGTAGAGGGGGTCCCAGTCATCATTTATGTGAAGTTTCAAAACATTTGGCTGGGCAGTCTGAGAGGAGAAGACTTTTGAAAATCCACCAACCAAAATCAAAGAATGCCTCTGGAAGCCATGTTTTTCATGAGGATCGTTTGTAGAGGACCTCACATTGACCAATCCTGCCAAGTTTGGTTCACACCGGCTCAGCAGTTATAGAGAAGAAGATGAAAATGTGAAAAGTTTAGGAATCCAGGCGACAGACGACGGATGCCAAGTGATGTGAAAAGCTCACATGGCCTTTTAGGCCAGGTGAGCTAAAAAAAAAAACCCTTGATTGACTCCTTCCATATGGGGGAGGGGGTGCACAGTTGAATTATCCCACCCAAGTCATCAGGCACAATACTTATTGGAATCAGCCATTGCCAGGTGAGTAACACAATACCTTCAAACATGACAAAAATAAATTGTCACACCCCCAGTCATAAGTTGCATGAAATTTTATGCAATCTGCTGAGTACCACGTGAGCGATAAACAATATCCCCAAATATGATATGAAGGACTTGATTAGAAGGAATTTGTAATTCATTGCAACAAAAATGTTGTCAAACAAGATAGCATTTGCACAGCAGATCGTAAAACAGTTTTTTCTAAGTTTCCTATGATAAAATGGAAGGCCTCATAGAACCTTTGGGGATTAATTTGAACAAAAATGCCCCATGTAACATCTGAGTGTGTTAGTTCAGAAAATTTACAAACAAGAGAGAGGCACTACAGATTCTTACAGTTGAGTAGTGATGGCAACCACTGAGGGAAGCTCTGATTGATATACCTACATATATACTCGCCCAAAAAAGAAAGTGTGCATTGCAGAAATTGATCAAACTCCAAAAAAAAAAATCCGTAGGTGTAAAGAGTGTTTACCTGTTCATGAATAAGTTATATTGAACACAAAAACAGCTTTCTCCGTTAAAATTGCATTAACGTTAAATGACGTGCTGCACGTTTGTGAAAAGGCATGTTTTGCACGTGGAGAGTCTGAAAATTCATGCAGCAGTGTGAATCCTTGGGTATTTAAACACTAAAGTAAGGCCTTCCTATCGTTCACATTTAAACATGTTCTGCTGTTAAAACGACTCCACATTAGCATGCCCAGATTGACAATGAATCAACATTTCCTTGCCCTGGGTATGATTAGAGCTGGCAGAACACACAGAGAGGTTGCCCAGCATTTGAACTGCCACCGTAACACTGTAGACAGGCTAGTCCATCGACATGCACAACATGATGACGTTCGAGACCGACCCCACTCCGGGAGACCCCGAGTTACCACCCCTGCACAAGATCGGTATATCTGTGTCGTCCATCTCCGGAACCGGCAACAAACGGCAATGACGACAGCCAGGAACATCCCTAACCTGAGACGGATACATCCTCAAACAGTAATCAACCGGCTGAGAGAATACGGCTTACGTCCTCGAAGACCTGCAATTCGTCCGATTTTGACGTTATGTCATCGTCGTGCTCGACTGCAGTGGTGTAGAGTAGGGTTAGGGTTAGCGTAACCTAACCCTAAACTAACCCTAACCCTACCTTACCTAACCCTCCCTAACCATAACCTAACCCTACTCTAACCCACTTGCATGCTAACTTGTTCGCTTCCAAGAGGCGTAGATGCACAGCAGTAGTCGATGCAGAGGAGGTCATACCAGATATTGAGTGTGTGACTTTTGTGTTTGACCCTTAGTGTCTTTGACTCTCCATGGCACCAAGAGTATTCGTCGAAGCGTAATGAAATTTCGCGTGTTGATCACAAATTGATTCACCTATGATTGAATAAAATTTCCATGAATGAAAATGATATATATCTTTTTTTAGTGTTATTTGTTATTTTTTAGCATGCACACTTTCTTTTTTGGGAGAGTATATATAAAAAAAAAATCTACAGACTAAGGACCAAATTGATGTTAGAAACATTTTTTCAAACTTCATTAACAAACTTAAATTTCCATGGACCTAAGTTCATAATAAATTAACACTTTACCTAACACAAAAGGAAGATGACTCTTGCAAATAAATTCTTGAATAACTAAATTTTTTCATTTTTTGCATAAACAAGAAGCCCCACAGGGCCTGAAGCGCTCATCTTGTACAGAACACAATTTAAACAGAGTCCAAGAATGAGTCTACATTAAGCAAGCCATCTCCATAGGCTACACTGTCAATCCTTGAGTCCCTCAGGAGTGACAAAAATAATCTGGGCATCATGCCTTTTCTTCAGTTGATCATAAGTAAAATGTAGAGCTCCCCTATGAAGCCCCTTGATACAACCTATGTGGATTAATCTTAGTACCTCTAGAGGGTACTGAATACAAAATTTTTAATTCTTCAGCAAAATGGCCAATTCCGGCTCCCATAGAGAGCCCAAATATTAACCCAGGCTCTTGATTTGAACACAGTTAAATCTGACTTCCCTAGACATGTTGTGTACCGAATATGAAAGCATTCTGACTGTTGGATCTGAAGAAGAGAAATTGTAAAGAAGTTTCTTCGAATCGCACTAAGTTCAAATTTGGGCTACCATAGCGAGCCCAAATATTAACCTATGGATCAGATTTGAACAAACTTGAATCTGACCCTAGAGATGTTGTATACCAAATGTGAAAGCATTCTGACAAGTGAATCTGAAGAAGAAGATTTTTGAAGAAATTCCCTCTTATTGTACCAAGTTAAATTTCATGTTCCCATATGGAGCCCAAATATTAACCTAGGCACTCGAATTGAACAACCTGGAATCTGACCCCCCTAGAGATGTTGTATACCAAATACAAGAGGCCTGTCACGCCTAGAGAGCTCCGCTGAGGGCCACTGATCGCATGGGCATGTTTTCTAATACTAATATTGTTACAAACTTTAGCCAAAAAATTTTCAGTTGTCACGAAAATTATGGCTTGGATCGATTACACACCGCCTATTGACATTACATGACGTTATAAAGTTTGGTCCAAAAATATTCAGTAGTTTAGAAGTTATGGCTCGGACAAACAAAATATTTTTTTCTTGCTCATGTGGCCTGTGAACTTGACCCTGTGGGGTTACAGACTTTATAATGGTTGATGACACACCATCCATTGATAATACATATTGTTATAAAGTTTAGTTGAAAAATATTCAGCTGTTCAGAAATTATGGCCCGGACAAGGAAAATGTTGACGATGGATGGACGGACGGACGGACGGACAGACAGACAACGGACGAATCAGTATAAGAAAAGCTCTGCTGACTTTGTCAGCGGAGCTAATAAAAGCATTCCGACTGGTGGATCTGAAGAAGAAGATTTTTAAAGAAATTTTCTCATATTGCACTAAGTAAAAATTTGGGCTACCATAGTGAGCCCAAATATATACCTAGGGATCTGATTTGTACAAACTTGAATCTGACCCCCATAGAGATGTTGCATACCAAATATCAAAGCATTCTGACTGATAGATCTGAAGAAGAAGATTTTTTTAAATTACCGTCCATATTGAACAAAGATAAAATTTGGGCTTCCGTAGGAAGCCCAAATATTAACCTAGGGACTTGGTTTGAACAATCTAGAATCTGACCCTCATAACAATGATGTATACCAAATATTAAAAGATTTTGACTGGTGGTTCTGAAGAAGAAGGTTTTTAAAGAATATTCCCCATATTACCCTATGTTAAAACTTCGGGCTCCTGTAGAGTGCCCAAATATGAACCAATGAGCTTTATTCCCACAAACTTTTATCTGACCCCCTATGAATGCTGTATACCAAATATCAAAGGATTCTGATGATTGGTTCTGGAGAAAAGATTTTTAAAAATTTTTGCAAATATGCTGACTCAGCATTTTTTCGATGCCCATTACAGAACACCCTAACATAACCGATGGCAATTTTTTTTTTACCATTCAATTCTACTGGTCATAAGAATACTTCATACCAAATAAAAGCTCTCTGTTCCGTGGGGTTTGGGAAATATAGGCGTTTGAAAATATTTCTATTTTTAGCTCCCAGGGTTCCCATGGGGATGCGGGAATTTTTTTTGGCATGGGTCAAGTACTTATGACCCAATACTACCACAAACCAAATTTGGTTCATACCGGACCATCGGTTCAGAAAATAGAAATTTTGGGCGGGGCCAAAAATCTTACCCCTCCTATTACAAAGCCAAATATTACTTCACGAACTTCATTTGAACAAAATTTATTCTACACCTCATATGGAAGCTCCATAGCAAATATCAAGTCATTGTACACACTGGTTCTTGAGAAGAAGATTTAAAAAAAAAATATTTTGGAGCATTTTCCCCCACTCCCTCCCTATGGGGCTGGGCATGCTGAGTTGAACAAAAATGAAATGCCCCTTTGGGACCATCACTCGCACAAACTTTCACTTGAATTGGCCCAGTGGCTTTGGAGGAGAAGAGCAAAACATGGTGTTGACGGACGACGGACGGAGAGCGATGAGATTAGCTCAGCTTGACTTTGTCAAGATGAGCTAAGAACATAACTTATGACCCCCCCCCCCCCCCCCATTGGTGCGACACCACAGAACTTGTTCCAATGAGGGATCATCAGCTATATTTTTGAGATAAAAATGAAAACAAGAGGCCCCAATGGGCCTTAATCGCTTGCCTGACAAAATGGTTCAAAGAAGTATTTTGGGTCACATTCAGTTTGACATGGTTCATCAACACAACAGAGGAATGAAGTCATGAAATTATTTATAATTCTAGTGTCCATGTCAGATGATTATTATCCTGGGTATTCCTGACTGCTTCCAATTCTATCAGCAGGAGAACAGTACTGCAAAACTTCCAAGGGTTGTTATGTAAATGCACCCCCCCCCCCCCTCCCCCAATAGAGAGCCAAATTATTAATCCAGGGCTCCAATTTGAACAAACTTGAATCTGACTCAACTAGAGATGTTGTATTCCAAATATGAAAGGATTCTGACTTGTGAATCTATAGAAGATTTTTAAAAAAATTTCCTCATATTGCACCAAGTTAAAAATCAAGCTCCTATGGGGAGCCCAAATATTAACCAAGGGACCCGATTTGATCAAACATGAATCTGACCCACCTAGAGATGTTGTATACCAAATATGAAAGGATTCTGACTGGAGAATCTAAAGAAGATCTATTAAAAAATTCCTTATTATTGCACTCAGTTAAAATTTAGGCTCCCATAGGGATCCCAAATATTAACCCAGGGACTCGATTTGAACTAACTTGAATCATGATGGCCACCATGACAGCCATATTGACTGTTGAGTCGAGACAATTATCAAAAGGAACCTTCCACTACCCACTCTCAATACATCCCCAAGAGCCAGATTACTGAAAGAATTCAGGAGTTAACTGACGGAAAATAAAAAATCAAGATGGCTGCCTGGGCGGCCATATTGATTATCAAATCCAGACAATTATCCAAAGTAACCTTCCACCACCATCCTCAACGAAGGCAAGAATGATTAATGAAAGCATTCTTAAGTTAACTAACAGAAAGCAAAATCAAGAAAGCAGACGTGGCCAAAACAATATGGCTGCCACGGCATCCATACTGAATATGGTATTTGCACAATTATCGAAAAGAACATTCCACTACCCATCCTCAATATATCACCAAGAAATGAGACTGATGAGCGAAGGCATTCTTGAGTTAATTGATGGAAACCAAAATATTGGATATCAAATTTGGACAATTATTGAGGAGATCCTTTCACCATTCACCTCAACATAATACCAAAAGAAGAGAATAATCGGTGAAGACGTTTTTGAGTTAAATGATGGAAACTAAAAGTTTACAGGTGAATGTTAGATGAAGGACGGATGCTGGATGTATCATTTTGCAAATTCAAGAGGCATAACTCTGGAACAGTAAATGTCATAATAGTGAAAATAGAACTTGACCTGCATTGCATGTCAAGTAGTAATGTTGTAAAATGATAAGATCATATATCAAAGCAAACTGACAAATGGACACATGGACAGATGGACAGACAGATAGGGCGACGACTATTAAAAATTTTCAGGGAGCACAAAAATTAAATTTTGGGTGGGTGATAAAATCTGCCACTTCCAGGGCAAGCCCAAATATTGCCAGAGAAACTTTTTTTGAACAAAACTGAATTGAATAGACATCATACACAATAACACATCATTACAACCATAAGTGCACAAGAAGATTGTTCAGTACTTTTCCCATTACCAACAGTGCTAAATGGGGTTCCCATATGGTGCCTCTTGAAGCAAGTTGTGAGCTTCCCAAAGGGGTGCAGGGGAAAATTTTATGCATAAATCAAGTGTATGATCCCATTAATACTGCATACCAGTTTCAATTCAAACATCTGACTGGTTCCAAAAACAGAAAATGGGGTTGACCATGGATTTTGCAGATCCCCCACCAGAACAGACACAAACATTGCTCCACTGAAGGCATATGTACAATAGACATGCGGTACAACTTAGAAAACTGCATCACCGTGCTCGCATTTTTGCTAAATAAAGGGTTAAATGGGGGTCCCCCATAGGAGCCCCTGAAGAAAGTGAAGAGTTTTTCTTTGTGTTGTTCCCAAATTATGGGTGTTTTTCTGTTTTAAGCTCCAGAGTTTACCACAGAGATGTGAAACAGTTTTTCAGGATACAGTAAAGTATAATACTGCATATCAAATTTGTTCAAATTGGTCAACCAGTTATGAAAACAGAAATTTTGGGTGGGGGTCATAAATTTTACCCTTCCCAACATAAGCCCCACTATTCGCAGAGAAAAGTTCATTGAACAAACTTGAATCTTCATCAGCAGAGTAAGGAACAAACCAAATCATAAAACTTTAAAAGATTTTGAAAGAATTCAATGCATTTCAGACACTGACCCCAGCACATCTTGCTCAACCACTTCCATTGAACCAACTTGAAAGGGTATCCCCAAAGATAATTTGTGTTAAGTCTGGTTGTTTTTGGGCCAGTGGTTCTGAAGAATGCGGATATGCAAAAGATAATGGGCAGTAGACAAAACAAGAGGCTCCAGGGGGCCTGAGGGTGCTCACCTGACATGGTAGCCTAAATATCAACCCAGGGAATTGATTTCAACATGTTGCATCTGCCCCTCCTAAGAAAAGCTTATACCAAATATACAAAGATTCTGACCAGTGGATCTAAAAAAAGATTTTTAAAGAATATTCCTCATATTGAACCACAGGGAGCCCAAATATGAACCCAGGGGCTTGGCTTGAACAAACTTATATCTCACCTCCCTAAGGATACTGTATACCAAATATCAAAAGATTCTGACTGGTGGATGTGAAGAAGAAGATTTTTGAAGAATATTCCTCACATTGAACTAAGTTATAATTCGGGCTCCCACAGGGAGCCCAAATATGAACCCAAAGACTTGGCTTGAACAAACTTGAATCCCAAAATCAAAAGATTCTGACTGGTGGATGTGAAGAAGATGATTTTTGAAGAATATTCCTCATATTGAACTAAGTTATAATTCGGGCTCCCACAGGGAGCCCAAATATCAACCCAGGGACTTGGCTTGAACAAACTTGAATCTTTCTCCCCTAAGGATGCTGCATACCAAATATCAAAGCATTCTGACTGCTGGATCTGAAGAAGAAGATTCTTAAAGAAAATTCCTCATTTTGAACTAAGTTATAATTCGGGCTCCCACAGGGGGCCCAAATATGAACCCAGGGACTTGGCTTCAACAAACTTGAATCTCAACCCCCTAAGGATGCTGCATACCAAATATCAAAACATTCCGACTGCTGGATCTGAAGAAGATTTTTTAAGAAAATTCCTCATTTTGAACTAAGTTACAATTCGAGCTCCCACAGTGAGCCCAAATATGAACCTACGGACATGGCTTGAACAAACTTGAATCTCACCCCCTAAGGATGTTGCATACCAAATATCAAAACATTCCAACTGCTGGATCTGAAGAAGAAGATTTTTAAAGAAAATTCCTCATTTTGAACTAAGTTATACTTCAGGCTCCCACAGTGAGCCCAAATATGAACCCAGGGACTTGGCTTGAACAAACTTAAATCTCACCCCCATAAGCATGCTGCATCCCAAATATCAAAAGATTCTGATTGGTAGATCTGAAGAAGATTTTTAAATAATATTCCTCATACTGCCCTAATTTAAACATTTGGGCTCCCATAGAGTGACCAAATATGGACCCAGGGAATTGATTTCAATAAACATGTGAAACAATCCTCCAAAGATGTTATATGTGAAATTTGAAAGCTTTTGGAGCAGTGGTTTGGGAGAAAAGTAGTCTTAAATGTTTTTCCCATTACCCACAGTGTTAAAAAATGCTGACTCAGCACTTTTTCAAAGTCCCCAAAAAGTACCCCATGATAAAACCGATGGCATTTTTTTTAAACCATTCCATTCTGTTGGTCCAAAGGAAGCTTCACACCAAATAAGAATTCTCAGTGCCCTGTAATTTTTGAGATATGGGCGTTTTAATTTTTTTTCTAGTTTTAGCTCCTGCAGTTCCCATGGGGGAACAAGAAAAATTTTTTTTTGCATAAATTAAGTACTTATGATCCAATAAGCCCTCATATCAAATTTGGTTCAAATCTGCCTCTCGGTTTGGAAAATAGAAATTTTGGGAGGGGCGAAAATTCTTGCCCCTCCCATAACGAATGCAAATATAGCTCATCGAACTCCTCTTGAACAAATCTGAGTCTACACCTCAAAAGGAAGCTGCACACCAAATATCAAGTATCTGCTACTGCTGGTTCATGAGAAGAAGTTTTTTTAAGATTTTAGCACACTTTTTGGGCGTGGTCCTACCGAGGGGCGAGGCAACTTGATTTGAACAAAATCAAATTGCGATGTCATAACAAACTATTATCTCAAATAGCAATTAAATTGGTTCAGAGGTTTGGGAGGAGAAGACGCAAACACCATGTTCACGGACGACGGATGGTGAGTGATCACAATCGCTCTTCTGACTGAAAGTCAGGTGAGCTAAAAATGATGGCAATAGCTAGCTCATGCTTTCAGTCAGATGAGATTAAAAATTGTATGACAATGGTTTTCAAACTTGATAAAGATATAACTGGTAGAGTGCTAAATTATTTTTGGCCATGAAAATTGTTCACATGTCTTTGCCTTGTTACAATTTATAGGAGAGTGCCTCTAGGCACTCTCCTATAAATTGTAACTAGGCAAATCCTAACAGACTAAATAATATCACTTCAAAGAGAATATGAAGCACAGCCACCGAATTGTTTGTTTGTTTGTTTATTGGTGGTCAACGTCACACATTTATACACCATGGCTAATCGTGACACAACATGGAGATGAAGTCAAGGTTAGTCAATCGTTGATCTACATGTTGCCCATTTTAGAGGACTTTCACCCCAAGCATTGGTGACTGGGTCCTATTTTACTAGTAAAGCGGAACTGGTTTACCATAGTAAACAAGTGCTACTTACTTCCCGGGGTTCCCACGGGGGAGCCACCGAATTTGAAGCCTTTAAGCTGCAGTACCTGCACTTCAGAATAAAGCCCAAATATGGGCTTCCAGCACTCTACCAGTTAACAGAGGCAAATTCATGTACAGAAAATTGTTGAAATCCACTGACCGTTGTTTTGAGTTAGGAATGAACTGACTAAAAATCACATGGAATTAACAACTGAAGGGTCAGATTCAGGTAATATTTTGATTTTTGAACTTGACGAATTAAGTCCCATAAGTCTGTAACGAAAAATTGGGCTGGGCCAGTTTTCGAACTCGCTTGAGATATTTTTGCAAATGACCTGTATGGCAAAAATTAGTCAAATCGGGGAACTTTTGTTCACGTTATTGAGCCAACAGTGTGAGTAGCCCCGGCGCTCGCCCACCTGATTGTACACCAACCGTCACAAATCCATAGGTCTCGGCTGTTAACACAACTTGACCAATAAAATTCTTTTCTTCAAATAGCTTAAAGTATCATTGTCCCTGAAGACTATTTTTGAAGCAGACCCTGCTCAACAGCACATGCAATTAGAGACCTTATTAAAAGTACCATTTATTTCTGGAATGATTTTGCCATTTAGCCCTTTACCCAACGAATCGCCCGCATCCGTCCACGTAATATGTAAATTCAGCATTTGAAAAAATATTATTTTTCAAAAAATTTCAACAAAACCATATCATGAGACCCCTCGTTGCAACGAGCTCGATTTTATATATTTTTTTTCTACTGCCCAGAAAACAAGCCAATGCTTAGAGAGTAAAGCCACACAAGTGGCTTTCAGCACTTTTCAAGAGAGCCATGACAATGGCTTCTAGTTCTCAACCAGTTAAAATCAATATCTTACATCTGATCGTGTTATACATATTTAAAATAGTCTTAAAGCATAATCTTATAGGACAGGTTTGAACATATTTAATACGGTGAGTGATATGGGGTGGGCATAATGCAACCAGATTTGATGAAATGCTTCTGGTATGGGAAACTTGCAGAGCGACTGCCTGTCGCCTCCACAACCTTTATTTATTTATTGATGTTTAAGGTCACATACTTCTGCACAATGGATAATCGTGACTGCAACATGGAGATACAAAGTCAAGTCCAGTAAATTGTTTATACCCATGTTTCCCATTTTAGAGGACTTCGATCCCAAGCAGTGGTTTTACAAGTAATACAAGCTTGTTTACATTAACCGTTAATGGTGACAAGGTACTGATATACTATTAGGTCATAGTGGCCTGAAGTGATTAACTCAGTTGCTGTAAGTGTGGTTGGATTTATACAGAGATAGGGATTACATGCCATTGGAAGGGGATGCTATCATAGTGTCAGCCTTGTCAGGAATGATATTTGTTGATTAAAGGATTATTAACTCCCAGATATAGGGACAGGGCCACTGTTTTGTGGGTAGACTTTGTGTAGGAAAGTTGAGCATAGGAGCCCAGAAGTCAACTGAGTTACTATTATTATTATTTATTGGTGTTTAAGGTCACAGACTTATGCACAATGGCTAATCGTGACAGTTTTATGGGTAGAGGAAGCCAGAGTACCTGGAGAGAACCACCAAGCATCCACGAGCAACAGTCAGCTCCTCATTCTAACTCTGTTCAAGCTCCGCTCAAACATGGTTACAGCGGTTGAAGACATGTGCACCATCGACGTACAGTACGCCTTAGTACACAGCGTCATCAGTCATCGTGCCCCCATGTAGGCAACCGGGATAAAGTGCCTTTCTCAAGGACACGAACACAGGATATCCCGGACGGGGTTCGAACTCAGGACCTCTAGCATGGAAGTTCAACAGTCGACCACCGAGCCACTGTGCTCCCTGAGTGAGGTACAAACTTGTGACTTGGTAATTAACTGGATGAGTGCTTGAAGCCCATATTGGGATCTATTCTGAAGTGCATGTACTGTAACTTAACCCTTTAACCAACGAATCGCCTGCTTCCGTCCGCGTAATGTGCAAATCCAGCAGTTGAAAAAATATTGTTTTTCAAAAAATTTCAACAAAACCATATCATGTGACCCCTCGTTGGAACAAGCTCGTCGAGCTCGTTCCAACAAGGGGTCACATGATATGGTTTTGTTGAAATTTGTTCAAAAATTTAAAAAAATATTTAAAATAATAAATTTTGATATCGACTGCATTGGGTAAAGGGTTAAAGGATTCAAATTCAGTGTTTATGATGCTAACGGGAATAGAACACATTGCTTTTTAAAGTCTATTGTAGCAGGAAAGCAAAACTTGTTTCCCATAGTAAACAAGCACTTCTCCACTTCCGTAGGGAAATTGTTGGCAAAAGGTAATTGGACAACTTTTGGTTATTTATTTATTAGTGTTTAAGGTCACATATTTATGCACAATGGCTAATCGTGACCGTACAACTTTTGGTATAGAGTCATGCAAGTGGTAATCTAAGGACTAGTATTTACATTTCTTTGTGTACAGTGTGATAGAAATAGTGGTCTCACAAATTAACAAATTTGTAGATATGGGGGGAAGGGGGGGGGGATTGAACAATGGGTGGTGCCCAACCATCCATTTCCTGTCCTTGTCTGGAATCATCGAAAATGGTGGCCTACCAAGCATGATGTGCTGGCTGAAGGTAGACATGCTTTCTGTTGAGGCTCGCCGAGCTCTGTCAAACAAGATATATTTGGTTAACCCTTTACCCAACGTAACGGCCAAAACCCGCCAGCGCTATTCACAAAAATTGCCATTCAATTTCTATTATTTTTTCATTTTTTGAATAATTTTGTTTGCAAGTGTCATCTGTTTTTCATGTTAGGTAAAGGGTTAGTTAATTATCAAACTGCATTATGGTTAATATTTGCTGCTGAAAGCTGTGCTATCAGTGTGCTGAGGGTTAAGAAGTAAATGGATATCTTCCTGAAGAACAAAGTTTCTTGGTTTTGCAGATGTAGGTATAAACTTCTGTTTATCTAGTATAATTTTTTCATGTTTACTGAATGTGTGAATGAAAAGGTTGCTAATGTGCTTGTCAGATGTATCAGCTCAATGGTAAGGTTGTGATGACTTCCCTTCCATCTGTCATTGTGTGGCACCTTTTTGGATATATAATCTGTAATATGGTCAATGCCGATTATTTGTAGGCCAGAGGAGATTCCATGATCATGCCGCAATGGGTGATTCTGTATCACCTATAGGGTTAGGTTGACCAGGTCATTGTTTTTGTTGGAGTTACATAATCCAGCTGTTGATGTTGGTTGTCTTGTATAGGGTACAAACATATCATGTAGATGGCTACGAGTCTGCATGCCCTTACTGATGAGCTGGTGTTCATGGGAGGTCCAATGAAGATATACAAGGTTTTGATCCAGAGAGGGAGGGGTGTCCTGTAAGGCTGGAATGAAGGTGTGAGCATTATGTTGGTAGCTTGTGGTCTGGGTATGGATTGTCAAGAGGGTTATATAGCTCCTGGTCTCTATGAGTGACGTACGTAAACCTAATTCAGTGATGTGTCTGTGAACTGGTTGATGGTAACCTGTCTTGGGCAGGTACAGAAGTTGTATACAGGTTAATGTCCAATCCTACATCAGTGTGTACATTCTGTATGGAAGCGATGATGGAGGTAGCTTCACTTGCATCAGCAGCTGACTTGGTGTGTTGCTGCTTCATGATATCTGCCCAGAATTCAGCGGGTAAGGTCATTTGTGATCAAGGTAACTGGTCAGTCACCAGGTTACTGTTATTTGTGGCAAGTCAAAGTTTACGAAGACATGGGAGTTGCACGCGTGTTTGTTGTTGGTGTGGAGGGTAAGTGGTTATGGATTAATACTGTGAATAGCAATCTATTTGGGCAGAAGGCTATTGATGTCCACGGTTCATTGGACAACCTGGAGGATTGGCAGTCCGCTGTTTCCTTCTTTATGGTAAGCTGGACAGCAGAGGGCAGTGTAGGACCTCGAATGGCCGAGCCCAATATGCATGAGGATGGTATTGGGCATCCCTAATTTCCAGTTTTGGATGGCTAGGAAATGTATCCGTGAGATTACTTTCATTCAGAAGGCCCTGGTCGGATTGTATGGGTGTTGCATTTGACCAGAGGCATAACTTACGAGACATGTGGTATGACACCTGGCGAGTGGACTGCTGTTTTGGGGACTAGAAGGCATAGTCGTAGTCACGAAGACCATAATCTGTTACTCAACAGTTTTAGCCATGATCTCCTTGTATTGTTTAATATTTGTTTGTATATGGTGAGATAGGCAGCAGTCACATTGTTTTATGATATTCCATGAATCCCTTGTGAAGACCAGTTTCTCTCTCTCGTTTATATTACTGAGGTCAGGATTATAGCGGTGGTTGGACACCTCAGTTTTCAAACTGGACTGTCACTGGTTTAATGTGAGTAAAGGAAATAGGTTTAGCATTGTGTGGTTGGGGACACGAGATAGTTATCACACAATATGAATATTGTTTTCAAGTTTATGCTGGTGGTTTATCAAACGATGTTGATCAGATTGAGAGGTTTTGAATAAGTCTACAAAGATGACATTCTGTATGTTGTGTTGCTGGTAAATGTGACATAGGTGGTATGCATCTGCCTCCCTCAAGATTGAAAATGCAGGTTGTATTTAACTGGTAGAGTGCTGGAAGCCCATATTTGGGCTTTATTCTGAAGTGAAGGTGCTGCAACTTAATGGCTTCATATTCTATGGATTTGCATCATATAATTTTTGAATTGAAATTATTTAGTCTGTGAGGATTGGCACTCTCCCATAAATTGTAACAAGGCAAAGAGACGTGGACAAATTTGAATGACCAAAAATAATTTAGCACTCTACAAGTTATCATAAGTCTGAGTCTGCATTACAAAGAGTGCAACGTGCGCATAGTGGAGTTAGGATATATATAGTCAACGATACTGATAGAGTGATTCAAAGCTCTTGGTGTATTTATCCGAAATAAATCCCATTTTGTGCCTGGTGATATCTAAAAGTGGAAAATGTTGCAATTAAATTTGAATCTTGCCCATCTAAGGATAATGTATACCAAATATAACCAGATTCTATGTTTGGTGTATTTGAAGCAAGACGTTTTTTTCAATAATACACCTGGGGAGTGTGGTGGCTCATTGGTAATGGCATTGGACTTCAAACCAAAAGGTCCACGGTTCAATCCCCTCCAGGGGTAACTGCAATGTGTCTTTGAGTAAGGCACTTAATCTCCAATTGCCCACATGATATAATAATATTACTCATATTGCACTAAGAAGAAATTTGGGCTCACATTCGGAACACAAATATGAACAACAGACTTGCTTTGAACAAACTTACATCTGACCCCACTAAAGATGTTGTATTCCAAATATGAAAACATTCTAACCAGTAGATTCGAAGAAATTTTTAAGGAATATTCATGTTTGACCAAGTTAAAATGTGGGCTCCAAAATATGAACCTATAGACCCGCATTGAACAAACTTAAATCTGACCCACATAAGGATGCTGTATAACAAAACTGAGAAGATTCTGACTGGTGAATTTGAATAAAATTTTCAAACCATTTTCCTCATACTGTACTAAATTAAAATCTGGGCTCCCATAAGGAGGGAATTAATTTAAACAAACTTGAATATGATCCCGATCCCACTACCCCCCCCCCCCTCCCCCCTCATAAGAATGCCAGAATGCTGTATATCAAATGATTCTGATGGTGGATAGAAGATTTTTAAAGAATTTGTCTCATGTTGCACTAAGTTAAAAGTCAGGCTCCCAAGAACTTGAATGGGATCCCCCTAAGGATGTTGTATACCAAAAGTATTGAATGATGCTGATTGGAAGTTCTGAAGAACATTTTTTTCTCATTTCTGAAAAGTGCTGAATCAAGAATTTTTTTTTAATTATCCCCAATATGGCACTCCATGATGCAAGTGATTGAGATTTTTAGGGCCCACTTGATTCTACAGGTCCTGTGGATACTGTACACCAAATGATTCTTTGTTCTGTGCAGTTGGAGAAATTTGCAGTTTTGGAGAAAATGTTTTCGTGATAAAACAAGTCCATGTCCCCTAATACTTCTGCATAAGCATACGCATACTGCATTAGGTCCAACTTGGCTCCTCGGTTCATGAAATAATAATTTGAGACAGGGCCAAAAATATTGCCCCTCCCAGCTCAAGTCCAAATATTGGCCAACAAACCTTCTTTGAACAAACTTGAATCTTTAGCATGCAAGGAAGCTGCATACTAAATTTCAAAGCATTCTGATGGGTGGTTTATGAAGATTTTTGAAGAATTTGGGTTTTCCGGGCACTGCCATTGGGCTAAACTACTTCAACTGAGCAAACTTGGAAGGTTATGCCCCCCAAAGATAATTAATAATAAATTTGATTGGGTTTGGTGTAGTGGTTCTGTAGAAGACTGATATGTAAAATTAAACCTTTACCTAACATGAAAAGCAGATGACACTTGCAAACAAAATTCTTGAGTAACTAATTTTTTTCATTTTTTGTCTCAAAAACATAGGTTATGACCCCTCATTGGAACGAGCTCGTCAAGAGGGTGATAACCTATGTTTTTGAGACAAAAACAAAAATATAATGAAAATTAATTGGCGATTTTTTAGAACAGCACTGGCCGGTTTTGGTCGTTATATTGGGTAAAGGGTTAACAGATGATAGACGGCTTGTGATAGCAACAGCTCACCTTGACTTTCAGTCTGGTAAGCTAAAAATAAGACTTTATTTAAAAAGTGCAATTTAATGAAAGAAAGGAAGGAAGTAACCCAAAATTGCAATTTTCCCTAGTTACCTTTTGACGGTCATCTTGAATTTTGGGCACAATTTTGAAAACAGGCACTGCAGAAGATGGCTCCTACGCAAGAATTATAAGAATGATCAAAAGAAGGTCTATGCCAAATTTGACTCTTTTAACCACCAAGCAACCTTTTTGCAAACAAGAGGACCCTGTGGTCCCGAGGTGCTCACCTGAAAGGTATATTAAAGAAGGATTAAATTAGCATCTATGGCGAGTTAACACCGCACAGGACTGAGATCAAGCAGTTATTCATATCTCTGTTGGAGAAGTTTGTTTACAATTTATTGGGGTTTAATGACACTTTTGACAGCAGGGTCTGTTGTCTCCGATTGATTATTTTTTCTTGTACTGGGATGCTACCACACAAATAATGCCATGATTTTCAGTAATGCAAAACAAGGTAGGCAAAAAATCAACCTAGGGACTTAACTTGAAATGACTCCTCCCATTCAGGATTATACCGGTAGGATAGGAGATTCCCCCCACCCCCTCCCAACAACAATATTGTATACCAAACATCAAAAATAGGCCGATGAAATCGTCAGATGTGTACCCATACACGCAACTAGTAGAAAGCTGTATGACAGAGGGCCACCACGGATGCCGACATTATGTACACCACACATGGTATGGGTACATATAGAAATGGACTGGAGGAGTGTCTAATTTGATGGATAAAGGGTTAATATCTCCGGATCAAATTATCAGATTTACATAAAAAAACTATACAGCACAGCACATCAGTAACCTGAATAAATATATAAAGTAAAATGACAATCGGATTGACATTTTTTGAGTTATCTCATGCCAAAGAGATTGGAGGAATTTTCAATTTGAAGGATAAAGGGTTAATATCTCAGGATCATATTATCAGATTTACACCAAAAACTATACAGCTCGGCACATCAGTAACATGAACACAAATATAAAGTAACTTGACAATCCAAGCAATATTTAAGTTATCGAATGCCAAAGGGATTGGAGGAATTTTCAATTTGAAGGATAAAGGGTTAATATCTCAGGATTAAAATAACAGATTTACACCAAAAACTATACAGCTCGGCACATCAGTAACCTGAACACAAAGTAACTTGACAATCCAAGCAATATTTTTCAAGTTATCGAATTCCAAAGGGATTGGAGGAATTTTCAATTTGAAGGATAAAGGGTTAATATCTCGGGATCAAATCATCAGATTTACACCAAAAACTATACAGCTCGGCAAATCAGTAACTTGAACACAAATATAAAGTAACTAGACAATCCAAACAATATTTTTCAAGTTATCGAATGCCAAAGGGATTGGAGGAATTTTCAATTTGAAAGATAAAGGGTTAGTTAATATCTCAGGATCAAATTATCAGATTTACATCAAAAACTATACAGCTCGGCACATCAGTAACCTGAACATAAATATAAAGTAACTTGACAAACCTAGCAATATTTTTCAAGTTATCAAATGACAAATAAATGGATACGGACAGACAGATGGACGGACAGACAGATGGACAAAAGATGGACGAACGACGGATGGCCACCCCAGATGCCGGCATTATGTGTACCATACATAGTATGGGTACACATATAAAGCAACTTGACAATCCAAGCAATATTTTTCAAGTTATCGAATGCCAAAGGGATTGGAGGAATTTACAATTTGAAGGATAAAGGGTTAATATCTCAGGATCAAAATAACAGATTTACACCAAAAACTATACAGCTCGGCACATCAGTCACCTGAACACAAATGTAAAGTAACTTGACAATCCAAGCAATATTTTTCAAGTTATCGAATGCCAAAGGGATTGGAGGAATTTTCAATTTGAAGGATAAAGGGTTAATATCTCGGGATCAAATCATCAGATTTACACCAAAAACTATACAGCTTGGCAAATCAGTAACCTGAACACAAATATAAAGTAACTAGACAATCCAAACAATATTTTTCAACTTATCGAATGCCAAAGGGATTGGAGGAATTTTCAATTAGAAGGATAAAGGGTTAATATCTCAGGATCAAATTATCAGATTTACCCCAAAAAACTATACAGCTCGGCACATCAGTAACCTGAACATAAATATAAAGTAACTTGACAATCCAAGCAATATTTTTCAAGTCATCGAATGACAAAGAAATGGATACGGACGCAGGACGGACAGACGGATGGACGGACAAAGGATGGACGAACGACAGATGGCCACCCCGGATGCCGGCATTATGTGTACCATACATAGTATGGGTACACATAAAAATCTGTCTAGTGGTTCTGTTTAAGAAAATGTTTTAAAGAAGATTCATCATCTTGCACAGTGTTAAATTTCTGGCTCCCATATTGAGCCCAAACATCAACTCCAGGATTCGATTTCAACAAACTTGAATCTGACCCCAGTAAGGATGCTGTATACCAAATGAAAGTGTCAATGACACTGCAGCTTAACTTGACTGTGTGTAGAGTTTGATAAAAATGATAATGTTCAATGTTATTTATTTATTTATTTATTTATTGATGTTTATGGTCATATTCTTATGCACAATGGCTAATCATGACCGTGACAGTTTTACGGGTGGAGGAAGCCAGAGTACCCGGAGAGAACCACCGAGCAGCTGCCAGCTCCCCAACATCGTAACTCCGCACTGCAGCACAGGCAGGGTTAGATTGGTTGAAGACATGCGTACCATCGACATGCAGTGCGCCTTACTACACAGCATTATCGTGCCCCCATGTGGACAATTGGAGTGAAGTGCCTTGCCCAAGGACACAACACGGGAGTCCGAATCGATCGCTCAGACGGTTACCCATCCAAGGACTAACGGACTCGACGTTGCTTAACTTCGGTGATCTGACGACAACCGGTTACCACAATGACACCATGCCCCCATGTTCAATGTTTATGAAAGGATTATGAAATAAGACAAGAATTGTGATAACTGAGAATATGTTAACCCTACATGCTATGTTTTCAACAAGAATAATTTGAGGTGTAGACGGTATTAAAGAATGGAGGCCTGGGTTGAAGCGGCTAAAACGAGTTATCTTACAAAGTTATAATGAAATCAGTTCATACATGACTCACAGACTTTGCTAAAAGGAATCTAGATCATGTGTCGGTCCGACCAAAATATGAGAGTCTCACCTAGATATCATACCGAGTTATCCAACCAAGTTACAATGAATTCCCTTCATAAAAACAACCCGTAGATAGTGCTAAAGGAAGCAGGATCACTTGGCCAAGAGGTGATAACGGCTGACCGATCGTGACCAAAATAGAAGTTTCATCTAGACACCAAGTTATCCTACTAGTTACAATGGAATTGTGTCATAAATATGAACTGTAGACTGTGCTAAACAAATCTAGGTCACGTGCCTGTGGGGCGATCACGGTTGACCGATCAGGGCCAAAATAGGACGTCTCATCTAGACATTGTGAATATTATACCGAGTCATCCTACCAATTTACAATGAAATTCCTTCATAAATACAACCTGTAGACTGTGCTAAAGGAATCTAGGTAAAGTCATCCTACCAATTTACAATGAAATTCCTTCATAAATACAACCTGTAGACTGTGCTAAAGGAATCTAGGTAACGTGCCCCCCCCCCCCCCCCTGCAGCTGTCACAGTTGACTGAACATGACCAAAATAGTTCGTTCTCATCTAGACATTATACAGAGTCATCCTCCCAAGTTACAATGAAATCCCTTCATGAATAGCACCTGCAGACTGTGCTAAAGGTTTTCAGGGCCATTCAGCCATCACAGTTGACTGATCGCGAACAAAACAAGATATTCTCATCTAGACATGACCTAGAACTTGCATATGAAATTTTGTGATGATCGGACAAGAACTACGGGGTGTAGCCTGTGCTAAAGAAAATGTGAACAGACTTCCATACGTGTGATGGCAATAGCTTATCTTGTTGACTTTGTGAAGTTGAGCTAAAAACAAAAGAATTTGACTGGTGATTCAGGAGAAGATTTTTATAGAATATTCCCCATATTGCACACTCAGGGAGCCCAAATATCAACCAAGGTACTTAATTTGAACAAACTTGAATCAAGCCTTCAAAAGGATGCTGTATACTATGTATCAAAGGATTCTGAGTGGTGGATCTGAAGAAGATTTTTAAAGACAATTCCTCATTTTGCACCAAGTTAAAATTTGGGCTTCCATGGTGGCTGTAATATTAATGGAGGGACTTAATTTTAACCAACTTAAATCTGACTCTCCTAAGGATGTTTATACCAAATACCAAAAGTTTCTGGCTGGTGGTTCTAGAGAAGACTTTTAAAGAATATTCCTCATATTGCACTAAGTTACAATTCAGGCTCCCATAGGGAGCCCAAATATCAACTCAACAACTTGATTTGAACAAACTTGAATCTAACATCTCTAAGGATGCTGTATATAAAATATCAGAAGATTCTGACTGGTGGATCTGAAAAAGTAGTTTCTAAAGATTATTCCTTATATTAGTGAGCCAAAATTTCAACCCTGGGACTTGATTTGAACAAACTTTAATCTGACTTCCCTAATGATGCTGTGTACCAAATATCAAAAGATTCAGATATGTGGATCTGAAGAGAGAATTTTTAAAGATTATTCTCCATATTGCACTAAGTTAAAATTTAGACTCCCATAAAAAAAACCCAAATAAAATATTAACTAAGGAACTTCATTTGAACAAACTTGAATCTAACCCCTACAACAACAATGCAGTATACCAAATATCAAAAGATTCTGACTGGTGGTTCTGGAGAAGATTCTTGAAAGAGTACTTCTCATATTGCACATCTCCAACATTGAGCCCCAACATGAACTGAGGAGTTTAATTTTAATCAACTTGTATCTGACCCTCACCCTCCTTTGGATGGTGTGTACCAAATATCAAATTCTAATCAGTGGTTCTGGAAAAGATTTTTTCAATTTTTGCAAATATGCTGACTCACCATTTTCTTAATCCCCATACAAAACGCTATGACACAACCGATGGCAATTTGTTTTACGACTCCATCCTACTGGTCCAAAGGATGCTTCATACCAAATAACAGTTCTCTGATCCATGTAGTTTATGGGTGTTTAAAAATATTTCTATGTTCAGCTCCCGGAGTTCCCACAAGGATGCAGGGAATTTTTTTTTGCATGAATCAAATACTTTTGACTCAATAATACCACAAAACAAATTTGGTTCAAATGGACTCATTGGTTCAGAGAAAGAGAAATTTGGGGCGAGGCCAAAAATTTTGCACCTCCCATTACAAAGGCAGATATTGCTCTACGACCTTGTTTGAACAAACTTGATTCTACACCTCAAAAGGAAGCTCAGTACCAAATATCAAGTCATTGTTCCCATATTTTTTTTAATTTTGGGAGCATTTTCAGCCAACCCCTCCCTAAGGGGGTTGGGTTTGTTGATTTGAACAACATCAAAATGTGATGTCAGAACAAACAATCACCTCAAACTTAACTGAAATCGTTCTAGTGGTTTTGGAGAAGTTGCGAACACCATGTTTACGAATGAAAGACAATGTATGGTGAGTTATCATAATTGCTCACCCAGACTTTCAGTCAGATCAGATAACTAGAGGCTCTGAAGAGCCTGTAATCGCTCACATGGAACTACATATAAAAATGTGATTTCCCATATGCTTTCCGTGGTAACTATGAGCTGCAATTGTGGCCATGTTTGCAACATTACATCAACATTACATGAGAATCATTGGTAGGTGTCCCAGTCCTCAATCATGTGAAGTTTCAAAACATTTGGCTTTGTAGTTTCAGAGGGGAAGATTTTTGCAAAATCAATCAATCAGAATCAGAGAATGACTCTGGTGGCCATATTTTCCAACCAACAGGAACAAAAAGAGGATAGATTGTAGAGGGCCTCCTATAGACCATTCCTGCAAAGTTTGGTCCACGTCGACTCAGTAGTTCCAGAGAAGAAGATGAAAATGTGATTTCCCATAGGGTTTCTATAGTAAATATAAGCCGCAATTGTGACCATGTTTGCAACATGATCAACATTAAATGAAGATCGTTGGTAGAGGGTGTCCCAGTCATCAACCATGCAAAGTTTCAAAACATTTGGCCCTGTGGTTTCAGAGTAGATTTTTCAAAATGAGGGGCGTTTGTAGAGGACCTCTCATAGACCATTGCTGCCAAGTTTGGTTCATGTCGACTCAGTAGTTCCAGAGAAGTAGAAGAAAATGTGATTTCCCATAGAGTTTCTATAGTAACTATAAGCTACAATTGAAGCCATGTTTACAACCCGAACAACATTAAATGAGGATCGTTGGAAGAAGGGTTCCCTGTCATTAACCATGCAAAGTTTCAAAACATATGACCCAGTGGTTTCAGAGAAGATTTTTCAAAATTCACAAATCAGAATCAAAGAATGCCTATGGCGGCCATGTTTTCAAACTCATGGGAACAAAATGAGTATCGTTCATAGAGGACCTCCCATAGACTAACCCTGCCATGTTCGGTTCAAATCAGCTCAGTAGTTCCTGAGAAGATGAAAATGCAATTTCCCATAGGGTTTCTATAGTAACTTTCAAGCTGTAATTGCGGCCAATTTTGTAACCCGATCAACATTAAATGAAGATCATTCGAAGAGGGTGACTCAGTCATCAACCATACAAAGTTTCAAAACATTTGGCCCTGTGGTTTCAGAGAAGATTTTCCAAAATCCACCAATCAGAATCAAAAAAAGCTTCTGGCAGCCGAGTTTTTCGATGCACGGTAACAAAAATAAGGAGCATTTGTAGAAAACCTCCCATAGGCTATCCCTGCCAGGTTTGGTTCATATTGGCTCAGTAGTTCCAGAGAAGAAGATGAAAATGTGATTTCCCATAGGGTTTCTATAGTAACTATAAGCTGCAATTGCAGCCATGTTTACAACCCAATCAACATAAAAAGAGGATCATTGGTAGAGGGGGTCCCAGTCATCATTTATGTGAAGTATCAAAACAATTGGCCAGGCAGTTTCAGAGGATAAGATTTTTGAAAATCCACCAACCAGAATCTAAGAATGTCTCTGGTGGCCATGTTTTTCAATCCACGGGAACAAAATGAGGATCGTTTGCAGATCACCTCCCATAGACCATTTCTTGCAAGTTTGGTTCACATTGGCTCAGTAGTTCCAGAGAAGAAGATGAAAATGTGATTTCCCATAGCATTTATCTAGTAACTATAAGCTGCAATTGAAGCCATATTTACAACCCGATCAACATTAAATGAGGATCATTGGTAGAGGGTGTCCCAGTCATCAACCATGCAAAGTTTCAAAACATTTGACCCAGTGGTTTCACAAGAAGATTTTTCAAAATCCACCAATCAGAATCAAAGAATGCCAATGGCGGCCATGTTTTCAAACCCATGGGAACAAAATGAGGATCGTTTGTAGAGGACCTCCCATAGACTATGCCTGCCAGGTTTGGTTCCCGTCATCTCAGTAGTCCCAGAGAAGATGAAAATGCGATTTCAAATAGGGTTACCATGGGAACTGTAAGCCGTAATTGTGGCCATGTTTGTAACCCGATCAACATTAAATGAGGATCGTTGGTAGAGGGGGTCCCAGTCATCATTTGTGTGAAGTTTCAAAACAATTTCCGGCGGTTTCAGAGAAAAAGATTTTTGAAAATCCCCCAACCAGAATCAAAGAATGCCCCTGGAAGCCATGTTTTTCATCCGACAGGAACAAAATGAGGATCATTTGTAGAGGACCTCCCATAGACCATTCCAGCCAAATTTGGTTCACACTGGCTCAAACCGTTACAGAAAAGAAGATGAAAACGTGAAAAGTTTACAGACACCAGACGACGACGGATGCCAAGTGATGAGAAAAGCTCACATGGCCTTTTAAAAAGGCCAGGTGAGCTAAAAATGGCTATTAACAACCTGACTATCACGTGATATTATTTTCATTGGTTTGTGAGAAGACAATTTTAATATTTCAAATATATAACCTATGGGTTTAAATGCATGCTACTCAATATATACTACTCAGTTTGCTGAGCACCAAGTATATCCAACTACCTGTTTTACGTTTCAGTTGAAATATTGTAATGAAAAGTGTATATATTTTTTATTTAATTATATCTTTAATGATTTAAGTACAGAAATTAAAATTTTATTTGTGTTTGACATTATTTTTTAGCTTTTGAATATGATAACCATGGAAAATGGATATTAAGGGTAAAAGAGAAAATTTTTCAAACTGACATGGGTTCAATATCGAGTTATGAGACCCATTACTGTTAATTACAGCTTGACAATGCCTTCTCATGCTCCCAATCAGGTTCCTGGTGGTCCATCGTGGGATGTTGTTCCATTCTTGGACCAGCATGGCACCAAGCTCCTGGACACTTCTTGGCTGAACTGGACGGGCTGAAATTGCAAGCTGCAACTCATTCCAGACATGTTTTATTGGACTGAGGTCAGTGAATCTTGCTGGCCAGTCCATACGCTCAATCCCCTCCCTTTGTAAGTACTCCGACAGCATGGGCAACATGAGGACGGGCATTATCGTCCATAAGAATGAAACTATCACCCACTGCACCTGCATACAATCTGATGTGGACATCCAGGATCTCATCAATATACCGCTGTGCAGTCAATGTACCACGTTCAAGGACACAAAGCTCTGTACGTCCATCCCTGCTGATGCCACCCCAGAACATGATTGACCCTCCATCATAGCAGTCATGCTCAGCAATGTTGGCTGCATGAAATCGCTCTCCTGGTTTTCTACATACCCTAGAACGCCTATCTGTGTGGTCAAGGCAGTACCTTGACTCATCTGTAAAAAATACAGGTCGCCAATCTTCATTGGTCCATCCAACGTGGTCCATGGCCCATTCATAGCGTGCTTGGTGGTGGTTCTGGGACCGCGGAATGCAAATACATGGTGTTCTTGATCGGAGACCACATTCGTGCAACCTTGACCGGATAGTCTGCATCGAAACATTTACCCCGGATGCATTCTGAAGGTCGCTGCGAAGCTGGTTGCTATGGCAAAGCAGTTCCTACAGGCCTGAATGATCAAAAACCGGTTATCAGCTGCAGATGTTGCCCTGTCACTGCCACCAGCATGCTGTCTTACTGGTGTGCCATATTGCTGAAATCTTGCCCAGGCTCTGGAGATCACCGTATGGTGCACACCAAGGGCTTCACCAACCTGACAATGGGTAGCCCCATGCTCCACCATCCCTCCAGCCTGCCACATTTCTGCTTCAGACAAATGTCTTCTTACATTTGCATTTGCCATATTCAATCATTAAATCACAAGGGTTTGTGTTGAAATGAAGACTGAATACCCTACACATGTCATGTACATGTAGACAGTACACGAAAACATCATGAAAATCAAGGGGTACATGCTTTCCATGACCGTCACAAAAAGTCTGCCAGTCAAGAGAGCTGATGAAAACACTGGGGCCATCTCAATACATTTCTCAATCATATCTACCAAAAATATCACAAATATGTCACAAGCAAGTTTCAGAATGATGTGTCAAATATTTGGTGCTTAGCAAACTTTGAGTAGTATATATCCCTAAAGCCTGAACGAACATCAAACTCAGTTCGCAGAGAAGTTACATGCCAAATAATAAAGCATTTAGAACAGCAGGCTTTGTCATTAACATTTTACCCAATGCAGACGATATCAAAATTTATTATTTTAATTACTATCTTTTAAATTTAATTTTTTTCAACTGCTCAATTTGCAAATTACGCGGGCGGATCGGGAAATTCGTTAGGTGAAGGGTTAATAATACATAAGAATCTGACAAAGAGTCAAGCTTATTCAAAGGATATGGGCGCAAGGTTTTCACTTCATTGTTCGTCAATAATGTTGAAGTCCAAATTATTGGTGGTGTGTCCTAGTGTGTTAAATTGCTTTCCAACGGGCTAAACATTTTTGCTTTTGATGTTCCCAAAAGTTTACTACTGAGTTGTTTATCTATGTTAACCCTTTGGACACTGATGGTATATTCCAGACCAGAGAGTACCAGGAGTGAATCACCGAGCATCGACGTGCAACTGTCAGCTCCTCAACATTCTATGTTCAAGGTCCGCTTAAGCAGGGTTACAGCGGTTGAAGACATGCACAACTGACGTGCAGTATGCCTTAGTACACAGCATAATCGTGCCCCCATGTAGGCAACCAGGATAAAGTGCCTTGCCCAAGGACACAACACGGGTCATCCAGGACGGGGATCGAACTTGGGACCTCTAGCATAGAAGTCAAACAGTCTACCACTGAGCCAATGTGCTCCCATTTGCCAAAAATGTTTCATTTTACAATTCTTTGTTTATATTGTTTCTGTTTTGTCTACCTTGTCTGATGTAACCTTTGGTTGGTTTAAGGTTTCAATTCCGTGGGTTTTGTATTTTCCATTTTTGCTTTCCAGGTCTTGAGACACTGAACATGGAGGTCTTTTGATTGGACTTCCAAGATTGTGCTACTGCTATTTGCCGTTCGTGAAAAGAGTCAGATGAAATGTCATAATGTTTGACAGGGCTATTTTAATATGCAAATATCCTTCCCCTCTGTGCTGGTTCTTCACCCTATCAATGACTTCAAAATTCTCCCACCAATGATTGAGTAACAAAGCAAAACATTTGTATGGAAAGTTTTTGAAGTGTAAACAAGGGCTATAATGCTGGTTAATGTGCATGGACGAAACCCATAAATGTGGACATCCTTCTCCCATACTAGTCTCTGACCATACCAAAGATCAAAATCTGACAACTGATGCTTAAATTATATAATGCAGAAGGTTTGTACGGAAAGTTTTCAAAATGTAACAAGGGTCATATCTCTGGTATGTTATGTGTGTACAAAACCTGTAATATCTGGATATCCTTTACCCCATGCTGGTCTGTCGCCATACCAAAGGACATCAAAAGCTAACAACCAATGCTTGTGTTATGTGAAATATTTGTACAGAAGTACAGACGAATGTATGGAGCCCTCGACTATATGCCCACCAACTCCAATGGATGTCAGGGGCAGAATAATAAGATCTGCCCATAAAGATCCAGGGTTAGATTTGAAGAAAACGGACTTTACTCCACAAAGAAGTACTGATATCGAAAATGAAAATATTATTTCATTTAGTTTCTAAGTAGTATTTTATACGTCAACCAATCAGCATTTTTTGAACCAGCCAAGGATGCTTTGAATCAAATAATTATCTGTAAGGCCTCACAAAGTAGATCTTCTGTTTCTCAAGCCATTTTTTGTAAAATTGCATGCGGGCGGGCGTTTTTTTATTTTATTTTTTATTTTTGTAAATATTTCTTTACCATTAAAAAGTTCATGCTCTTGGTTTATTTTATGTTTTAGGCCTCATAACCTACAAAATAGCATGGGTAGTGCTGTATTACATCCCTTGAGTGCAAGAAGGCTTTGCAATGCTAAAGCATTGCAAAGCCTTCTTGCACTCAAGGGACAATTAACTTGGGTAAAATATCAGACATAAACCATTTGATTTTGATTTTTTTAAGTTTGGATTGGGTATAAAAATAGAGCATGCGGCAGCCAAAAGGACCATGCGGGAGGGCCTGAGAAACAGATTTTTATTTTTTTTAGACCTAAGGTGTAGCTCATGGAAAAAATATGTTTTAAAATTTCTCAATTCTTAGCCCAACAGGTTAAGTGGTAGTTATCAGTTCACTGTATCTTGTATCACAGGTCCTTTAGAGCTCTATTTATTTATTGGGGTTTAACAACACTTTCGAAAGCAAAGGTCAGCTCGTGTCAGACAGTTTTGCAGGTGGAGGAAGTCGGAGTACCTGGAGAGAACCACTGAGCAATAGCAGGCAACTGTCAGACTCCCCAATGTACTAATTCCACACAAGCAGGGTGGGCATTGGTTGAAGACAATTGCACCATCGATGTGCAGTGCACTTTAGTACACAGCGCCACTATGCTCCCATGTGGGCAATCAAGAGCTATATTAAACAAGGTATAATGGAGTAAATTCTAAATTTATCTGTTACGCACCATGAAATATATTAATGTTCGAGCAGTTTTAGTGCCAAGGTCAATCTGAAACAACTTGAACAGCACAGCTTCTTTCTTGGTGTTTATTGAGATTCAATGCAACTTTCACCATCAATAACCTCCTTTGTGTCACAACACAAGTATTAGCCAGCCAGTCATTTATAATTATGTTGCCTATACTTCAGTGGACCCACAACCAAATTATTGCTTACTGGGTTAGTATACTATTAAGTCTACCACAGTTCGCATGCACTGATCCAATTTTGAGGTGGGGACCACAACTTGAAAAAGTTTATTTTTTATTTAGGGTCCATTGAAGCTACAAAATTTGATTGATTCATTGAGATGTTCTCAATACTACCAAATATCTCCTCTTAAACACCTCTTCTGTTATCAAGTCTCGCTCCCAAAACTACTTTATTTATTTATTGGTGTTTAAGGTCACATTTCTGCACAATGGCAAATCATGATCACGACAGTTTTACAGGTGGAGGAAGCCAGAGTATCCAGAAAGAACCACCGAGCAACTGTCAGCTCCCCAACATACTAACTCCACACAAGCAGGGTTAGCATTGGTTGAAGACAAGTGCACCGTAGACGTGCAGGGCGCCTAAGAACACAAAGACACTGTGCCCTCACATGGGCAATGAGGGTGAAGTGTCTTGCCCAAGGATGCAATGCGGTTGCCGCAGGTGGGATTTGAACAGAGGACCTCTCGGCTTGCAGCCTGCACATCTACCTACCGAGCCACTGCCCCCCTCCCCCACCCCCATCCCAAAACTACTTGGATTCTGTTTTAGAATATCCTGTCTTTTGATTGATTTGCCCAAATAGAGGAGTCACAATTGCATACGGTACTTGAGTGGAGACTAATAATATTTACAGTTGTAATAAGGCCCAATATTTTCAACTGGAAGAGTGGTGAAATTCAATTCAAGACTCAATTTGAGAGTGACAGGGCCCTACTTTCAATAACCATTAACCTGATGTCACTGACCATATCCATCCAGTGTTATTCACAAAATGCCAAGTTTTAATATATTTTAATTTTTGATTTCAAAACACTGATAATGACCTCTAATTGGAATGAACTTTCATAGCCTGTTCCAATGAGGGGTCATAAGCTATGTTTTTTAGGCAAAAAATGAAACACTTTGACTTATTCAAGAATTTTTTGGGCAGATTTCATCTGCTAGTGGAAAGTCCATGTGCTAGATAACACAAGTCAATCATCAAAAACAAACTTCTGGTCTATAATAAGAAAGTTGGACAGAGATTTGGTAGACTAGACTAAACTAAAACAAAAATGTCTGTCAGATAATCTGCATTTTTAATTAACAGGGTTCCATGCCAGTTAATATTTAGGAAATTTGTTTTGGATGTTTGGATATTTCTCCCATCATCTGCCTATTGAGATACACATGTCTTGTCCACCCCACGTGACTATCTTCATTTCAATATTTAACGATCTCCGACCTATTTCCTCATTGTCTGCATTTTGTAAATAAATATGGCATCCTACTTTGCTTGGACACAGCAAAGTACCCAACCCACCACACCATTGAAGGATGATTTTTCTCCCACTACGTGCCATGAGACATCGCTGAAATTAAAATTAATATTTCAAAAATGATGGCCCTGGGATGTCAGAAGTTTTAACTCGTTTCAGTATGTTAACCCATCGCTGTTGTGAGCTACTGCTAGTTTTCGAAGTATATACTTCTGTTAACCCTTTACTCAACACAAGACGATATCAACATTTATTATTTTAAATATTTGTTTAAAATTTTTCAAAAAATTTCCACAAAACCATATCATGTGACCCCTCATTGGAACGAGTCTGACAAGCTCGTTCCAAAGAGGGGTAACATGACATTGTTTTGTTGAAATTTTTGGAAAAATAGTATTTTTTCAGTTGCTGAATTTGCACATTATGTGGGTGGATGTGGCCGATTCGTTGGGTAAAGGGTTAAATACAGAGCTTTCTGATGTGCTTTGTGAATTTGCAATTCATTTTTTTCTACAATCAATCGGTAAAACTAAATGTTCATTGCATGAGCAGTATTTTAATTTCAGTGATGTCATGTGAGGTGTGATGGGGAGAAAAATCATACTCGAGCAGTGTGGGGGTGGAAATCTCACCGAGGGGAAAGATATTTGACCCAGACATCAAATATCTTTCCCCTCATGTGAGATCCCCCCCACCCCAAGGATAATAATCTTGTAATAACCAAAGGTAAGATTCTGTCAACGAAACACATTGGAAAAAAATAAATTTAAAAATGCAGCTTTGTATTCTCGAAGATGAGTATAGAAAATCATTTGCTTTGACAAGGGAGTTCAATAAGGAATGTCTTCTAATATGTCTTCTAAGTTATTTGCTACAAGGTTCTCATAACTTTAACTGGTTGAGAGCTAAAATATTTTTCAAAGGTGATTTGAAACATGGGTATTTCTTTTCAAAGATACCATGCTACCAGCTCAAGTAGTCTAAGTTTAACAAGATTTTGTTTGCAAATAAATATTTTGTTACAATTTATTGGAGTGCCAATAGGCACTCTCCAATAAATTACAACCAAAAATTTTACATAAAAAAATTTTCTTCTACTGCTGAGCAAACATCAAGCTAATGTATACATTGTAAAGCCACTAATGTGGCTTCCAGCATTTTTCAATAGAGCCATGATGGTGGTTTCTAGCACTCAACCAGTTAACTAATATAAGCCTGGGAAATAAGAGTTTATTCATTAAACATCACAACACTTATTGCCCAGCTGGTGTTTCTAATCAAGCGTTATCTGCCTCTTGAGGCAGATGACACTTGACTAGAAACAACTGCTCAGATTTTCCCATTCTTCTTGTCCATTATCATCCTGTCAGTTCCAGAACACCTGTTTTATGGGTGATTCAACTCGACTTAGGTTTCTAAGTGTAAATTCACAGCACTTTTTACTTCATATCCTACCTTCTGAATTTGCCTAAGCAACTTCGCAAATAATTCTCTAGCAACATCCATCGTGTGCACCATCAGAACACTACTGCACTAATCCAAAGGAAGCTCTGGTACTTGAATTCTGATTTTTTCAGTTTTCTACTCTGTAATCATGCATTAAACAGAATACTTTGTAAAACAAACAAGTTTTTACTACACCCACCTGATTCTGAATTGATGCTGAACTTCTTCCATTATTGGACTGCATGTTGTTTTTTTCTTCAGTTTGAATGTCATCAAAGATCATGTTATTTATCATATACAGCTATATTATATGTGGTTTATGCCAACCAGTTGAACAGTCAAAAAAACTTATTTGGCTTACGAATATTCATATAAGTTGACAGTTTACTGTACTAAAGTAATCAATGTAAAACATATACTAAAATAAAAAAATAAAAAAAAAATAAAAAAACCAAGAGATGGCCTGTCGCCCGCTATACCCCCACCGTGGTATACCTCCTAGTGTGGGTGACTGAAAAGGGGCATTCAATTTTTCTAAGTAAAAAAAAAATCCAATATGGCCACCAGTCGGCCATCTTGAAACCAAGCAGGAAAAAAAGTATGTCACACACTTCCCCTCATTATGTTGATCATTTTTGTGAATTTTCATGCAAATGCGGCTAAAACTGTGGAAGTAGTTTGCTCCACAAGTTTACATGTGCAACGGACCGATGACGACCGACCGACCGAGGGACAAGTTGACTCCTGCATACCCCCCTAAAACTTCGTTTTGTGGGGGTATAAAAAAAATACGTATTCCTTGTCCAACCCTATTTTAAATTAATAGTTTACTTATTACTGGTTAAACAGCACAAATTCAAGTTTTGTTCTTGTCTCGCATGAGAGAATGTAAAAACATCTGTGTACAATTATGATTTATTAATTGGTGTTTAAGGTCACATATTCTGCACAATGGCTAGTTGTGACTGAAACATTGATATAAAGTAAAGTCCCGTCAATCATTTATACTCTTGCTGCCCATTTTAGGGAACTTCCACCACAGGCATTGGTGATTGGGTCCTATTTTACCAGTAAAATTAAACTTGTTTACTGCAGTGAACAATCACTGCTTCACTTTCCAGAGTTTCCACGTGGAATCTGAGAATGAAATTTGAAAGTCTGGAGTGAACCAATACCAGGATATTTTCTGACCGAAAGTCACAGCACAGTGGAGCCCACTTATTTGGATATCTCTTGACTGAATAACCCTCTTAATTGAATATAATTTCCCCAACACAAAATGGTATACCATCCCTCCTGTACAAATTTGACCTGTTAATTGAATATTGGTTATAGAGTAAATTCCTGTTACTTGAATAAAAGCTTGTAACCTGTTGAGAAATAACCCTGACTCTCTCCAGTTCTCCTTTGCCTATAGACCTATTTGGCCTCCGTACATCCAATACAAGCACTTAATCTATTATATCTTGTTTGGCAGAGCTCCTAGAGCTCTGTCAAACAAGATATAATAGAATAAATGCTAAGTTTATCCCAAGAATACAGGAATGTGACACAATCCCTGTTAATTGAATACTATTGTTAACTAATACTATTGTTAACTAAATAATCTTCATTGGCAAAGTGGCTATTCAATTAACAGGGTTCCACTGTATTAAATTTTTTGGAGCTGAACAAATTTTGTTAACAAGCATACATTAGGGACATGATGCATTTTGAATCAAGAAACTTTGAACATTAGAACCCAGTGGGCTATAAAGACATGAATATTTACTGTTCCCAGTTAACTATTATGATGAAGTGGTGGAGGGGATTGTGGTTTTGCTGTAAGTTGCTTGAGGGTGCGCATGAGAGTGGTACTTGCATGATGTTGTGGGGAAATTTTGAGGAATGAAACTTGTGTTTGAGATCTGAGATGTGGATTGGGCAAGTGACATGTGATTGTTTGTTTATTTATTTATTGGTTTTTAAGGTCACATACTTATGCTTGATGGCTAATCGTGACTGTGACAGTTTTACGGGTGGAGGAAGCCAGAGTACCTGGAGAGATCTACTGAGCATCGACGAGAAACTATCAGCTCCTCAACATTCTAACTCTGTTCAAGCAGGGTTACAGCAGTTGAAGACATGTGCACCATTGACGTACAGTACGCTTTAGTACACAGTGTCATCATCACGGTCGTGCCCCCATGTAGGCAACTGGGATAAAGTGCCTTGCCCAAGGAAACAACTCGGGTTGTCCTGGATGTGGATCAGACTCGGGTTGGCATGTGATTGATGTGAGGCATAGTTGTGCAGATCTGTTTCATACGTAGACACTGAGGTGTGTGGAATATAGTACAGATTGTATGGAATGGAGATGGGAGGAAGGGTTTTAAGTGAGGGAAGCCAAGCAAGTGTTGGTGGCTGGATTTGGTAAGAATGCGTGAATCTCGTAGCATACAAATAAAAGAATGCTCAAGACTCTTTATAGATGTGAGAATGAACACACCTGAAGTTGCCTTTGTTACTAGTGGGAGTTCTCAAATAAAATGACAGTGGTGAGAACTATATCTTCACTTGTTAGCACCTGAAGATAAAGAAAATACTTTCTAAACTTCCAAAGAGTTGGTGCTTTTTACTACAGCTGATAACAAATTGTATTGTTATGAGCACAACTATCTTTATTTGTTTCCACCCAAGGTTGCAAGAAATGGGTATTTTTCATCTTTAGTCGTGATAAGATGGCAGCAACTCACTGGACACTAAGAGTACTATGAAGAAGATACTTGAACCTTTTCAATTCTCGGCATGACAAATAATTTTTATGTCCCTCTGATGCAGCATATATTGGTAAATCAGTCCAACAGAATAGATGTTAGAAAAAAAATGAAAGCCACTCTGAAGCACGACTCAGCATGAGCATGACATTTGAACTCAGAATCTTTATATGTTGTTAGTATCAAGCAATTATCCCATCATGTGTGTGCTCTTTCGTGAAGCAGGCTTGAAAATACTGAATTTTTTCAGAACCACTATTGATGGAATTTGAATCCAGGAGTACAGTGCCCATTCTTAGACAGGAATGGTTCTGATGCCATATCAACAGAGCCACCAGACAAAACCAACAAGAGCAATGCTAGGCATTGCGTATTACGTCTGTGGGCTGTTCTAATTCTACATATATTTCTATGTCCAATAAGAGGCATAACTCTGGTAAAAATTAGAAGATGAAACCCTATTTTATAGCCTTTTTTCTCATGCTGGCCAATCACCTTATAAAAGATGGTATTATTTATTTATTTAACGGTGTTTGAGGTCACATACTTATGAACAATGGCTAATCGTGACCATGACAGTTTTACGGGTGGGGGAAGCAGGAGTACCCGGAGAGAACCACCAAGCATCGACGAGCAACTGTCAGCTCCCCAACATTCTCTGTTCAAGCAGGGTACAGCAGTTGAAGACATGTGCACCATTGACGTGCAGTACGCCTTAGTACACGGCATCATCGTGCCCCCATGTAGGCAACCGGGATAAAGAGCCTTGCCCAAGGACACAACGTGGGTCATCCAGGACAGGGATTGAACTCAGGATCCCTAGCATAGAAGTCCAACAGTCTACCACTTTCCACTTTATAAAAGATGGTAAAATAGGACTATTGATAACAAGCTATCAACTCTTTGCATGGTGCTGGCGGATATTCCTGCTCAGCACAGAGTTTCTCTTGTCACTGAAATAAGTGTAAGTATTTGCCCCATTTAAATTGAATGGATTTTTTACCGATGATTCCTTGTTTTACCTTTAAATTAATTTTTCATCCAATCAAGTCATGGCTGCTATAAAGACAGAGTACCCGGAGAGAACAGCCGGGTAACAACGAGCAATTGTCAGCTCCCCAACTTACTAACTCCACACAAGCAGGGTTAGCTTTGGTTGAAGACAGGTGCACCATTGACATGCTGTATGCCTTAGTATGTGGATGTCATCCTCATTCTGAATATGGAATACATAAAGACACAATATACAGGCTATAGAGTGTGAAAAAGAAATTGCCATTAAATAACAGGCAACATCCAAGATAATTATCACTACCACCATTTTCTTTTATCAAAATGTGTCAAAACTCAACTAGAGGTGTGACTGTCCCAGCCAGATGGGCCTGTAGATACCCCCGCTGCCAAATTCTAAGACTTTGGGGAAAAGGTCCAATCAAGACTGTAATTGCAGGTGCACATGATCCTATGGTAGTGAACATCCAAATTTCAAAGGTATCGGCCCATTAACATCTAAGAAAATCTCCGGACAAAATTCAGACATTCAAAGACAAAAAGGGACATAACTCTTGACAAAAAACGTCCGATCAAAACTATAATCGCAAGTTCCCATGGTAGTAAACAACCATACCAAGTTTCAAAGGTTTCAACCCATAAACATCTGAGAAAATCTCTGGACAAAATTCTTGACCTGCTTTTTTTAAGTTAAAAAGGGACATAATTCTGGTAAAAATTATCGGACTGGAACTATACTACTCACATTTTGCTAAGGATCACCCCCTATTCATCGACACAATTTGTTCATGAAAGGAAAATGTGTATATTACTTGTTTATGTATTTGTTGGGTAGCAATGGTACTTATAACAGTCTGGGTCATATCATGCTGTGCCAATTTATGGGTAGATGAAGCCACTGTACTTTTATGGAAGCATTCAGCAATGCTGAGTAACTGTCACACTCTCTAATTTATCATCCTGGCACAAACAGGGTCAGCATTGTTTGAAGGCAAGTGAACGGAGGGCATACAGCACGTCAACCATAAATGTACAACATGTCAACGCAACACTTACTTTCAACAAGTGCAAAATGCGTGTCAGGTTATCAAATTAGAGAGCCCGAAAGTTACTCGCCATTGCTCAGTGTTTCTCTCGGGGTACTTCAACTCCTTCTATCAGTAAAATTGTGCGACATGATATGATTCAAGCTGTTAAAAGTGTCGTTAAACCCTAAAGAACAAAAAAACAAGAGGCCCCACGTGGCCTGAAGCGCTCATCTTGAACAGAACACAATTTAAACAGAGTCCAAGAATGAGTCTACATTAAGCAAGCCATCTCCATAGGCTACACTGTCAATACTTGAGTCCCTCAGGAGTGACAAAAATAATCCGGGCATCATGCCTTTTCTTCAGTTGATCATAAAGTAAAATGCAGAGCTCCCCTATGAAGCCCCTTGATACAACCTATGTGGATTAATCTTAGTTACACACCTCTAGAGGGTACTGAATACAAAATTTTTAATTCTTCAGCAAAATGGCTCCCATAGAGAGCTCAAATATTAACCCAGGATCTTGATTTGAACACAGTTGAATCTGACTTCCCTAGAAATGTTGTGTACCAAATATGAAAGCATTCTGACTGTTGGATCTGAAGTAGAGAAATTGTAAAGAAATTTCTTCGAACTGTTCAAATTTGGGCTACCATAGCAAACCCAAATATTAACCTATGGATCCGATTTGAACAAACTTGAATCTGACCCCCCCCCCCCCCCCCCCCCCCCCCCCCTAGAGATGTTGTATACCAAATATGAAAGCATTCTGATGAGTGGATCTGAAGAAGAAGATTTTTGAAGAAATTCCCTCATATTATACTAAGTTAAATTTCATGTTCCCATATGGAGCCCAAATATTAACCTAGGCACTCGAATTGAACAACCTGGAATCTGACCCGCTAGAGATGTTGTATACCAAATACGAAAGCATTCCAACTGGTGGATCTGAAGAAGAAGAATTTTAAAGAAATTTCCTCACATTGCACTGAGTAAAAATATGGGCTACCATAGTGGGCCCAAATATATACCTAGGGATCTGATTTGAACAAACTTGAATCTGACTCCCCTAGAATGTTGCATACCAAATATCAAAGCATTCTGACTGGTGGATCTGAAGAAGATTTTTTTAAATTACCCTCCATATTGAACAGTTAAAATTTGGGCTTCTGTAGGAAGCCCAAATATTAACCTAGGGACTTGGTTTGAACAATCTTGAATCTGACCCTCATAACAATGATGTATACCAAACATTAAAAGATTCTGACTGGTGGTTCTGAAGGAAGATTTTTAAAGAATATTCCCCATATTACCCATGTTAAAACTTCGGGCTCCTGTAGAGAGCCCAAATATGAACCAATGAGCTTTATTTCAACAAACTTGTATCTGACCCCCCTATGAATGCTGTATACCAAATATGAAAAAATTCTGATGATTGGTTCTGGAGAAATTTTTTAAAAAAATTTTTGCAAATATGCTGATTCAGCATTTTTTCGATGCCCATTACAGAACACCCTAATACAACCGATAACAATTTTTTTTTACCATTCAATTCTACTGGTCCTAAGGATACTTCATACCAAATAACAGCTCTCTGTTCCATGTGGTTTGGGAAATATGGGCATTTGAAAATATTTCTATTTTTAGCTCCCAGGGTTCCCATGGGGATGCGGGAAATTTTTTTTTTGCATGGGTCAAGTACTTATGACCCAATAATACCACAAAACAAATTTGGTTCATACCGGGTCATCGGTTCAGAAAATAGAAATTTTGGGCGGGGCCAAAAATCTTACCCCTCCCATTACAAAGCCAAATATTGCTTCACGAACTCCGTTTGAACAAACTTGATTCTACACCTCAAAAGGAAGCTCCATAGCAAATATCAAGTCATTGTACACACTGGTTCTTGAGAAGATTTTTTAAATATTTTGGAGTATTTTCCCCCACTCCCTCCCTATGGGGTTGGGCATGTTGAGTTGAACAAAAATGAAATGCCCCTTTGGGATCATCACTCACACAAACTTTCACTCGAATTGGCCCAGTGGCTTTGGAGGAGAAGACCAAAACATGGTGTTGACAGATGGCAGGTGGACGACGGACGGAGAGCGATGATATTAGCTCGGCTTGACTTTGTCAAGATGAGCTAACAATCTTAAAACTATACACATTTGACATTTTATGTATCAAATATGTACATGGGTACTATTATTTATTTATTTATTGGTGTTTAAGGTCACATATGTTTGCACAATGGCTAATCATGACCACAACATGAATATCAACTCAAGACCAGTGGTGAGCGTTAATAAGCCATGTTGCCCATTTTAGAGAGGGTTTGCACCTCCCAAGCATTGGTGACTGGGTCCTCTTTTACCAGTAAAACAGCCGGTTTACCGTAGTGAACAGGCACGGCTTCACTTCCTGGGGATCCCGCGGGGATGTAGATGGTAGGTGTGATCCTTAGCAAAATATAAGTAGCTTATAATCGCAGGAGCACATGTTCTTATGCTGGTGAAGTTTCAATTAGATTGATCCATAAATGTCTTGAGAAAAATCTCTGGACAAAATTATGTCTCCTGACGGATGGAGAAGGTGATTCCAGTATACACCCCCCCCCCCCCCCAAGTCTTGTGGGGGATATAACAATTCACATGTAGATGCCCTTTTTAAGCAAGCACTTCAAATTGCAATATCTCGGTTGAGGGATGGAGGCTGTTCTGTAGGTCTTAACCATAAAAGCAAAGTTGGTCACCAGTCACCATACTACTCAAGCTACTGCAAAGAAACTCAACAGTTCACATCTTTATATCAAACCAAGCCTACATAGGATGTTTCAAGCTGAATGGAAGTTGGGTCAGCCAAAGAAATTGTTGACCTGGTTTTACAGAATTCTGCTCCTTGTGGAGCTCAGAATGAGTGTGGCAACTTGAAATGAACAGGCCTGCATTAGTTTATCATAAGGAAAATGCATACCAAGTTTGGTGAAAATCAGACCAATGTTTTTTTAAAAACGTCATTTGAGCTCACCTGACAGATGATGGACTACATACAAAGAGTGAGGAATGAAATTCATCAGAAAGTTCAGACATGCCAAGAACTGGACTGATCTATTTATTTATTTATTGGTGTATAAGATCACAAAGAAAAAGTTTATCAGTTATGAACAGAGAATTAAAGTCCGACATTTAAAAGGAAGAGAAACTCTGCAATTTTCATCCAAAAGAAACAAACAAAATTTTGGCCTCAAGATCAAACTACTTCAGCGGTTGCGATAGTGATCACTCACATATTTATTTTTGTGTTTGGACTGTTAAGTTGAACCAATCAACATTTGACCTTTATTCTTAACAAAGTATATTTATTTATTGGTGTTTAAGGTCATATACTTATGCACAATGGCTAATCGTGAAGATGACAGTTTTACAGGTGGAGGAAGCCGGGGTAACCGGAGAGAACCACCGAGCAAGGACGAGCAGCTGCCAGCTCCCCAACATCGTAACTCCGCACTGCAGCACAGGCAGGGTTAGATTGGTTGAAGACATGTGTACCATCGATGTACAGTACGCCTTAGTACACGGCATCATCGGGCCCCATGTGGACAATCAGAGTTAAGTGCCTTGCCCAAGGACACAACGCGGCAGTCACACAGCAAATTTTGGAGGCATAGCAAATTTCAAAGCCCTAACAAGTCCCAACACAATATCCTAAAGGCATAACCTGGGGACAGGAGTAGGGGAGGACATAGGAGGTGTGTCTCCCTCATATAGAGGAGGGGGGGGTCTGGGTGGTCTCCCCCTAGAAAATTTTCAGGCATTGACAGTGATTCAGAGACTATTTCTCATCTGCTGAAAAGATTTTTGAAGGAAATAATCTGTTGCTAGACGAACAAAGCCAATTTGATGATTTTGTACAGTAGTTTAGTAGTAAATCCAATTAACACGAAGCACAAAATGAAGATTATGGCGCACAGGTTGGTTTCTACCTCACTGGGGTCTCAATCGAAGTTGCTTGTGTTTGCAAAGGCAATTACATGTGAAAACAAACAGATTCCGTAATAAAGTTTTAATGAGAATCACTTGATATTATATAACAACTTGCCAGCCAAAATATTTACACTACTGAATCCTTATTATCATTTGGTGGTGGTGGGGGGAGGGGGGGGGCAGTGCCCCCCTGCTCCACCACTGGAGAGTTTTTCTGATATTTCACACGTGCCTTCATTCACAAGTCATCATAATCTACCACTGCTAAAACATGTGATTTCTTTGGGTTCTGATAAAGCTATTGAAGCAGTACCTCTTACCCTACTGTGTATTTTCTTCAGCAATGAAATGATTTGATAAAAACTTCAAAAAAATCTTGCAAAAAGAAATCTTTGACAAGAGAACATCTCCCCCTGTATGTAGGGATATTTTTTGTTAACTAGCCTGGATACTTCTTTGCTGACTAAATGGCTATTTTTGTAATTTGAAGGAAAGTCAGCCAACAGCAGGGAGAAACTCGAGATGAATAAGAAATTTGCACAAACCACACATCATTAAAAAATATGCTGCCCTTCTGTGCATCCTTTCTGCATTGAGAACCAAAACAAATGCATACATGCAGGTAGGGGCAGAATTTTGTAAGAATTGGATAATCTGATTCTTGTGAAGATTATCGAAAATTTACTCAAGTCCACATCTAAAATTAGAAACTTAAGTCTTCTTTTATACATTGAAATAAAATATTATATGCAACGTACCAATGATCAGTTGATTTTAACTCCCAATCAATATTTATTTAAATAAATTGTGAAGTATAATTTGTGAAGCTTGGAAAATTTGTTTTCCTTATGATTTGGACCTAATTTTTTGACAATTCGGACCATGAATTCTTGTCTAGCTATATAGTCTTTAGCGATCAAAGATTATTTGATAGGATCATGCAAATTCTGTTTTATTATTATCATTATTTTATTTATTCATTATTATTAAAATTATTTTCAAACACGGTATGTGTGCACTAAACTTTACACAGGTACTAAAATAGTGCACCTGATTTACTGTGTTGATACCTTTTATGACATGGCAAGTCCATTTTAAGTTACGTTATTTATTTATTGGTGTTTATGGCAACATATTCCTGCACAATGGCTTATCGTGACTGCAACATGGATATAAATTCAAGTCCAGCAAATCGTTTATACATGTATCCATGTTGCACATTTTTGAGACCTTCCACCCTAGGCATTGGTTTCCAGGTATAACCAAGCTTATTTACCTCATTAAACAGGCACTGTTTCACTTCCTGGGGATTTCAAGTTAGTTACTGCTACAAAGCTTGCAGACATGGGATTCAAGTAAACTGCACACATTCATTTAGCCAGCTGAGTTTGGCGACTGATTAGAAAGATTTGATATGAACGATTCTTGTCTGCAATATTTTGATTTTGTGTATGCGATTCTTTTTTTTATTTATTTATTGGAATTTTAGGTCATTTTTAGCATCTATGCTCAACATAGGTATGACGTCAAATTTAGCCAATCGTTGATACCAATGCTGCTCCACTTTGGAGGACTTCCACCCAAGGCACTGGTTTTGGATCCTATTTTTCCAATAAAGCAGAATTTGCTTATCACAGTAAACAAGCACTACTCCACTTCTCTTGTGGTGTAGGTAATTAAGGGCAAGGGTGATCGCTAAAGTGCAAAGGCCAGTCCTGTTAAATGGCCTGAAAGACAATTTTCATATAATTAGAAAAAAAAAATTAATGATTAACCCTTTCCGACTTGGGTTATCGTGACGTTTTAACGTCACAAAGAATGAGGATTTTGCAAAGTCAAACACAATCGTTGAAAGTCTGAGTATGTAATATTACGTACCATAGTCGCAACGCATGGGAATTTTCATACGTAATATTATGTACCATAGTTTAAAGGGTTAACCCTTTACCCAATGTAACGGCCAAAACCGGCCAGCGCTATTCTCAAAAATCGCCAATTAATTTTCATTATTTTTTTCATTTTTTGTCTCAAAAACATAGGTTATGACCCCTCATTGGAACGAGCTCGTCGAGCTCGTTCCAATGAGGGGTCATAACCTATGTTTTTGAGACAAAAAATGAAAAAAATAAGTTATTCAAGAATTTTTTTTGCAAGTGTCGTCTGCTTTTGATGTTAGGTAAAGGGTTAAGCAAGTAATAATCTGAAATCAGACTTAAAAAAGAACCTAAAAATTCTCATCTTCATCAAGCTGCAAAATGTGCAGGTTCATCTTCATGCTATGTTCCCTGTATAGTTTCCTATGATGAAATGTTACTAGAGCAGTAACCATGGAAATTGTATAGTGAACAAGCATAGTAAATGCATAGCAGCCTTTACATTTTTTTCCGCACAAAGGACGAGGCAGAAATTTGGGGACAAGCAAACTGTACTATTGTCCATTACACTGGACTTCTATGAGATATTAGCCAATAAACTGTACAGAAAATATTTAATATATGAAGTGAAATTCCAATTCAGGTGAGATCTCATGAATGCTGCATAAAATCTGAGTTTTCCATATTTCTAATGAAGCCCAAAGGAGGAATTAGTGGAGCAGTGAACCAGGTTCAGATAAAAAAAATAAAATTCAAATTTCAAAAGTAAACTCTGGCATAAACCAACTTAATCTAGCTGTATATGTATATTGTTTAACCCTTTACCCAACTTAACGGCCAAAACCGGCCAGCACTATTCTCAAAAATCGCCAATTAATTTTCATTATCTTTTCATTTTTTTGTCTCAAAAAACATAGGTTATGACCCCTCATTGGAACAAGCTCATCAAGCAAGTTCAAATGAGGGGTCATAACCTATGTTTTTGAGACAAAAAATTAGTCAAGAATTTTTTTTGCAAGAGTCGTCTGCTTTTCATACAAGGTAAAGGGTTAAAACAGTTTTCTTACTGTGTAACCTGGTGTTCTTGAAATTTCAGAATTTGTTTCTGGTAAAATCATCTTTATTTATGGACTTCTCTTCTATGTAATCAACTCTCTATCTGCATCACTCAAATCCACGAACAAAAACGACAAATACATATCCATAAATAACCTTGGACATGGAATCCATACTTTATCCAAATACCATAGAAAATGAAATATGTCATTTGTTAAAACTCCACAAAGCTCTTCATGCAGATATCATGATGTGCTATAAACCAAGATATTTTGTCCATTTTATGAATTGAAAATCTTTTGTTAAACATATGTCCATTTATAATAGAGTATTGTCTGTTGTCCAATTTTATGATGATCTTCCTTGTGTAATCTGATCACTTGAACTGCACCCTAAAACTGCCATTTATAGTTATAAACTCTCCAAAATATTTTCAAGCACCATTTTTTTTTTTATCAAAATCAAAATTTCTTGATGTAAGAGCCCTTTCAATCCAATCAATTAAACCACATTATGCAATAAACAATGTTTTAAGCAAAAATAATACACTATAGAAAGATATAATATTCCGGAAAAAATAAATCAAGGTCAAAAATGGCTTGTGCATTATCCAATAAAATGTGTTGTAAGAAATCGAGAGCATTTTTAAATAATCAAGAAGAGATGGAATCAAGTCGTGATACACAATACAGTTATACCCTGACTAACTCTGTTTTGCTTAAGTCTTCCTCTTCCAAAGCACCCTGATATCAGCCCTTATAAGATACTCTACATGTGTTCTCAACAAGCCAGAAAATAAGCAGACTGTCATCTGCAAAATGAGGTCCCCAGAGGGTAAATTTAGTAATGCTACCCTGCATTTACCCTCTGTGAACCTCAATCTGAATCAGGGTCTCAAAACGAAACAGAAAGAGGTACCCAGAGGATAAAGTGGCCCACTGTATGGGATAGCATCATCAAATTCACCCCCAGGGGATCTCATTTTGCAAATGTCAGACTGCTTATTTTCAGGCCTGGTTCTCAAGTGAAGTCAGCAAGAGCCGGTTTAACTCCTAACCCTCAAGCAGTACAGTGAAACCCTGTATATCTGTAAATTGCATAGCCAGTTTGGCAGTGAGCATAATTTAATTATTTATTGGTGTTTAAGATCACATATTTCTGCACCTGGAGATAAAGTTGAGTTTAGTCAATCGTTTATACTCAAGTTGCCCATTCCAGGGGACTTCCACTTCGAGCATTGGTAACAGGGTTCTATTTTACCAGTAAAACGGAGCTTATTTACTACAGTAAACAAGGGCTATGCAAAGTGTGGGCCACTGCCCGTGACCCCTAGGTGTGTTCGAACCAGCCTTAAAGATATTGTGGGACAGAAAAATTTTCTATGTCGAAAGAGTGAAAAAGGGCCATAGCTCTGGGAACAAGAGCACAGACTAGTGAGGCAACATATGCCCATCAAAAATCTCTGGGGTAAAGTTTGAAATTTTTGTTGACTCGACCATGTCTATCCCCTCTCCAATCATTGCCCTTTCCCCTGCCCTGTCGGGGGTAAAGGGTTTCAAATTGTATGCTTGTAAGCACACATTTCATATTGTTTTTGTGAAATTTTAGTATGCAGAATGGAAAAGCAAACAATTTTTAGGTGTAGAAGATTCTCCTCGCCGTTTACAATGGTAGCGTCCATTCATTGACAGGTTAACTTCATTGATAATGATTGATGATAGGTGGCGCAAAGAAAAAGGACATTTTGAGGATCATAACAGCTATAAACAGCGAAAATTTTCGTCGTTTAAAAATAAAATGGAGTTATCTACTCCTGTCACATGCACAATGGCAATTGATGATCAACATGGGTGCAAAGTTTGAACAATAAAGCAAGTAAAATGTTGAAGGAGTAGGCAACACAATGGTGTAATGTTTCAAGTACTAAAAGGGGGGCATAACTCTGGAAAAACAAAACAGAGTTACCTGCTCTTGCCACATGCATAACGGCAAATGGTGATCAACATGTGTGCAAAGTTTGAACAATATAGCATGTAAAATGTTGGAAGGAGAAGGCGACACAATACTGTAATGTTTTAAGTACTACAAGGGGCACAACTCTGGAAATACAAAATGGAGTTACCTGCTCTTGTCACATGCACAATGGCAGTTGGTGATCACCATGTGTGTAGAGTCTGAACAATATAGCATGTAAAATGCTTAAGGAGTAGGCGACACAATACTGTAATGTTTTAAGTACTAAAAGGGTGCATAATTCTGGAAATACAAAATGGAGTTACATGCACTTGTCACATGAACAATGGCAATTGGTGATCAACATGTGTGCAAAGTTTGAACAATGTAGCATGTAAAATGTTGAAGGAGTAGGCGACATAATACTGTGATGTTTCAAGTAGTAAAAGGGAGCATAAATCTGGTAATACTAAACAGAGTTACCTGCTCTTGTCACATGCATAATATAGCGTGTAAACCTTCGTCGGAGTAGGCGACACAAAAATTTACAGACAGATGGACGGAGAGACAGACAGATGGACAATGTCATAACATAATACGTCCGTCAAAAAATGATGGGCGTATAAAAATTATTGGACGAAACCCATTTCTTGTGCATATCCATTCCCCCATGTTGGCCTACCAAAGAAGATCTAAATCTGACTGATGGCTTTTAAGTTTCAATGCAAAACGTTTGTACAGACAAACCGATGGACAGATACAGACAGACAAGGTCGGGGGCACAACAAGCATTACTTCACTTCCTGGGGTTCCCAAAGGGCCAATGAGAATAGTTAACAAGAGTATTCAATTAACAAGGATTTGATCACTTTACTATATTCTATAGATAAACTGAGTATTTATTCCATTATATCTTGTTGACAGAGGTCATGGAGCTCTGTCAAACAAGATGTATTTATTTATTTATTTATTGGTGTTTAAGGTCACATATTTATGCACAATGGCTAATCATGACCGTGACAGTTTTACGGGTGGAGGAAGCCGGAGTACCCGGAGAGAACCACCGAGCAACGACGAGCAGCTGCCAGCTCCCCAACATCGTAACTCCGCACTGCAGCACAGGCAGGGTTAGATTGGTTGAAGACATGCGCACCATCGACGTGCAGTACGCCTTAGTGCATGGCGTCATCGTGCCCCCACGTGGGCAATGGAGATGAAGTGTCTTGCCCAAGGACACAACGCGGTTGCCGCAGGTGGGATTCGAACCGAGGACCTCTCGGCTTGCAGCCTGCACCTCTACCAACTGAGCCACCGCGCTCCCCAAACAAGATGTAATAGATTAAATGCCTGGATTGAATGTACTGAGGCCAAATAGGTCTATAATCGAGGGGAAGACCTTTTTTGTGAGGGAAATTTCTCGACATTTTTTGTTTATTCAATAACAGGAGTTTCATTTAGACTACCAATTCCACTGACCTTAAAAGAAAGAGATGGGAGCTGAAGCGCAGAGGAAAGTTATGAGAAAAAACATGATCATACTTGCCAGTTAGTATTTTTCTATTAAAATACAACTCTGCCTTGGTTTTTTGCTTGAATACTGCAGAATGCACTGTTCTACACAGTGAGTTTTAGACTAATTTAATTTCTTAATGTGCTGTTTTTTACTGCACAATGCTGCATTATTGCCAAATTTTAACTGCCAAATAAAGGCTCATTTACGCCTAACTTTTTTTTACATAAATATTTTTATTCTCATTGAGTCAAAGCAAATAACTGGCAGATTGCTAAATTATTTTCAAATGATGTTTTGAATCATGACATTTTTTTTCTCTGAAAAAATTCACTCACATAATTATGTGTTTTTTCTCTAAATTTTCCTTATTTCAAATATTTAGTTTTTGTTTATTGGAGAGTGTCCATTAGCACTCTCCAATAATGGAAAACAAAATATTTCATTTCAATACACTTTCTATTATTTTCGAAAAAGTAGCAACAACTTACAAAGCCGCTATAGTGGCGTTCAGCACTTTTCAGTAAAGCCATGATAGTGGCTTCCAGCACTCAGCCAGTCAAAAGAAAAAAAAAATGACATACTTTTTCTGTAACAGTCCCTCCCCCATCCCCTCCATTTGAAATAAAAAGTGAATTAATTAATAACATTAGTTCATTTCCAGAAGTAAACTTTGAAGGTGAAATTTACTTCAAGTTTCTATTTAAGTTTCTAATTTTAAAAGAAATGTTTTTCAGTTAAATGTTAAGCAACTGAACACAGAGATGAACTGTCTGGTTTGTTTATTGGTGTTTAACAAACCTTTCAACGAGTGTCAGACAATTTTAAGGATGGAGGAAGCTGGAGAAAACTACTGATCAGTGGCAAGCAACTGTCAGGCTCTACAACATAATGTATCGCTGCAGATGCAGAGTTAGAAGCGATTGAAGGCAAGCACACCATTGATGTGCCAAAGACAATTGGGATGTCTTTCTCAAGGACACAACACAGTTAGTGCAGTTAGGATTGAATCATCAACCTTTCCATTTAACCCTTTACCCAACGCAGACGATATCAAAATTTATTATTTTAAATATCATTTTTTAAATTTTTAAAAAAATTTCAACAAAACCATATCATGTGACCCCTCACTGGAACGAGCTCGTTCCAAACAGGGGTCACATGATATGGTTTTGTTGAAATCCTTCGAAAAATAATATTTTTTTAGCTGCTGAATTTGCACATTACGCGGGTGGATGTGGCCGATTCGTTGGGTAAAGGTTTAAAATCCAATGCTCTATCCACTCCACTTCAACTGTCTTGTTAAAATAAGTGCACCAGTCAAGAATCCTTCCGTAAATTCTGGGCTGTTTACAGGCCTGGAAATAAGTCACGAATAGTCATTCAGGTTAAGGAGAGGTGAAGATGATTTAAAAAACTGACCTCCGAACCATTTGAGATCGCATGTTACCCAGAACGGAACAAAAAAAAAAGATCATCATTTCACTGTTGTGTCAAGCACCTCAACATGAAATGGTGATCAAACACCTGACAAACTTCTTTCATAAACAGGTAAACTTCCTTCACCTGACAAACTTCTTTTCGTAGAATTAAGTGTTTAGATGCAACTATCTGATGAATTCTTTTGTAAACTTTATGGTCAAGATCCATCACCTGAAAGAGCTTTCTACGGGGAATGCTAGTGACAAATGCGAAGAAATCCATTCAATTTATCACTTGAACTGGCTCTTTTCTCATTTTAATTTCGAGAATGGGAGTCTGCTCCACTCCCTTGATATGCCTGAATGTTTCACCAATGTTGACATTGCCGCAATTTGTGCCGTTTTGTTTTTTTCAATTTTCTATATTTTTGGATATCTAAAGAAAAAAAAAAATTGTGTCCGGGAAGTTATATGAAATACGGCTGCTGAGGCACTCAGATTCAAGGAAATGGGGGGTTTTTGAACCCAGAAATTCAAAATTTTACTACCATGGGTTGAACCACGGTCAGCACACTGTACAGATGACCATTGGTCAGCCCATAACTTTAAACAGGTTACGACGATCAATTACGCGTAACCTGTAAACAGGTTGCGAAACTCATTCCTTATTTCCAGGCCTGTATTTATATTAGAATACTGGCATTATAATGCTAAGTGACAAACCTAAGAAAGGGATCAGACAGCTTTTTCTCTTTGTCAAAAGAGTATTGATTTACAACTAGAGGTGTGACTGTCCCAGATGGGCCTGTCCATACCTCTGGCAAAAAAAAAAAATCCCGCTCAGGATCACCGATCCAATGTCGAGTTGTGACAACAGTTCCTCGCACCAAGGCCAACACACCTATGAAGTTTCATGACTCTAGGTTGAACCACTATCAAGTTCTCATCCGGAAACCAATTGTTGCGATATACTATGTTCAAGGTCACTGTGACCTTGACCTTTGACCTGGGGAGTCCAACATCAATAGGGTTCTTCCTCGCACCAAGGCCAACACGCCTGTAAAGTTTCATGACTCTAGGTTGAACCACTATCAAGTTATCATCCGGAAACCAATTGTTGCGATATACTATGTTCAAGGTCACTGTGACCTTGACCTTTGACCTGGCGAGTCCAAGATCAATAGGGTTCTTCCTCGCACCAAGGCCAACACACCTATAAAGTTTCATGACTCTAGGTTGAACCACTATCAAGTAATCATCCGGAAACCAATTGTTGCAATATACTATGTTAAAGGTCACTGTGACCTTGACCTTTGATCTGGTGAGTCCAAGATCAATAGAGTTCTTCCTCGCACCAAGGCCAACCCACCTATGAAGTTTCATGAATGTAGGTTGAACTACTATCAAGTTATCATCCGGAAAGGAATTGTTGCAATTTACTATGTTCAAGGTCACGTTGACCTTGACCTTTGACGTAGCGAGTCCAAAATCAATAGGGTTCTTCCCCTCACCAAGGCCAATCTACCTATGAAGTTTCATGAATGTGAGTTGAACCATTATCAAGTTATCATCCGGAAACCAATTGTTTACGCCCGCCCGCCATTCACCAAACTATAAGTCGAGTTTGACTTCGTCACAACTCGACTAAAAAGTGCGATCAAAACTATAATCACAGGTGCACAGGCTACCATTGTAGTAAACATCCATTCAAGTTTCAAAGGAATCGACCCATAAACATCTGAGAAAATCTCCAGACAAATTTATAGGCCTGCTTTTTTTAGTCGAAAAGGGGCATAATTCTGGCAAAAATAATCCTACCGGAACTATAATCGCAGGTGCACAGGTTCCCATAGTGGTGAACATTCAAACCAAATTTCAAACAGAATGGTCATTGCAGGGAGTATAATAAAACTGAGTAAAGCCATAGATTTGATTTTGGTACATAGGGTAGCCCAGGATGTTTTGTGCAATGCGATGTCACATCAGTTACTCTCATCAAAAGAACTTGACACATGTTTGGAAGTTACAGGCCTGTAAAAAAAAAAAAATGGAAATTATCACAACAGAAAAAACCTTTTCAGGCAACCCTTTTTGTTTTTAAAGTTTGTTTTATTTACTGTTTTAATGAGGTTTTAAAGACACTTTCAACAGTAATGGTCATATCATGTCGAACAGATTTACTGGCGGATGAAGCCTGAAAGAACCATAAAGCAACTTTCAGACTCACCAACATACTAACTCTGCTCGTCAAGAAAGGTGAGCATTGGTTGAAGGCAAGTGCACCATATTTGTGCAGAACTCCTCAGTACACAGTACCACCATGCCCCCACGTGGGCAATCACAATAAAGGACCTCACCCAAGGACACAATGCGGTTACTACTGGTTGGTATCAAATCGGGCACCTTTCACTGTGAAGTTCAATGCTCTAATTACTGAGGCACCGCACTCCAGTTTTGGTGTAAAAGAACAGTGAAGGGATACTGATTTATTACATGCCTGTTCTGTAAAATCCCCATCTACAGGAACATGAAACCATGCAGAAAATGAATATCTGTTATGCACATGTATGCAGAACAGAAATAGTTGAGCTATTTTTAAATAGAAGCAAAATTTCACTGGATTTTTCTACAAATCGTGCCGCAAAATTACAATTTGAATCGTTAGTGATAGCTAAAAATACTAACATGGGTTCACCTCGCAAATTTCGCAGTGATAAAATGTGTTGTTTTTTTTTTGATAGTTTGTTCCCTGAGTTTCAATGTGCCTACTGGAACATAGAGCACATTTGATTGTCAAATTTATTTATGTTATTAAGGTTTAACGACACTTCAACAGCCAAGGTCATATTGTGTCGGTGACAGTTTTACAGGTGGAGGAAGCCGGAGTGAACCACCGAGCAACGAGTAGCAGCTGCCAGCTCCCCAACATCGTAACTCCACACTGCTGCACAAGCAGGGTTAGATTGGTTGAAGACATGCACATCATCTACATGCAGTATGCCTTATTACACGGCATCATCGTACCCCCATGTGGACAATCGGGGTTAAATGCCTTTCCTGAGGACACAACGTTCGAGTCCGAATCGATCGCTCAGACAGCCAACCATCCAAGGACTAACCGGGCTCGATGTTGCTTAAATTTGGTGATCAGACGAGAGAGGAGTTGTCAAATGAATTGCTGAGAGTCCTTCTTATAATTGCTTTAACCCTTTACCTAACGTAACGGCCAAAACCGGCCAGCGCTATTCTCAAAAATCGCCATTTAATTTTCACTATTTTTTTCATCTTTTGTCTCAAAAACATAGGTTATGACCCCTCGTTGGAACGAGCTCGTCGAGCTCGTTCCAACGAGGGGTCATAACCTATGTTTTTGAGACAAAAAATGAAAAAAATTAGTTATTCAAGAATTTTTTTTGCAAGTGTCGTCTGCTTTTCACGTTAGGTAAAGGGTTAAAAGACGTGAAGGCATGTAATAAACACAGAATGACACACGTGTATAAATGGGTTAATCGATATGGCACCTGTGCCATCGCAGAAGGATAAAACCATTCACACGCATGTCATTCTGCATATATGTTTTCCAGTGCTGGTGTAAAGATTGAGAAGAGCAACCGAGAATACTGCAGTTTATTCCATGAAATTGTTTCATAATGCCGATGAGGCGCTGTGATGAAAAGCACTATTGGAAAGGTCACTTGGAGCCTTTTCCCTAAGTGTTTAACATTGCAGCACTTTATAATCAAAGTCAATGAACACAAATTATTTTTTATATAATTATGACATGGAACATGGTTCTGAAAGAGAAAACAAATGAATATCAAAAGATGCTTGAGTACAGGTTATTGTTATTTGTCTGCGGTTGAGTAATGTAGTCATTAGCCTTTATTCTCTTTGAGATTTTATATAATTTTGCTGTGGTCACAATTACCTATTGCGCAGAAATATGTGACCCTAAACACCAATAAATAAATACATTTTGTTTTGCTTTGAGAGTTTATGCACTGAGGCTTTGCCATTGTTTCTAAAAAGCCTTGGCTGTGTATCTTAAAACCAACTACAAAGGTGCTCAGAAAGAAACCTACAAATTTAAACTGCACATTGGGGTATCTTCTGCTGTGGTAAAAGTGATCCAATTAAGTCAGAATTAGGCTTTTAAGATTTGATGCAAACTACATGTAAACAAAATGGTTGTTCCAACAAGTCTGCACAAGCCAGAGGTTGTAACATAATATTAGAGAATGCTGTTGGATTCTGCACAAAACTGATGAAAAAAAAACCCTGTGATCTTTTTTCTTTACTTCACAGCTTGTACTGAGCAGTTGTGTTCACGGAAATGGGTTCGTTCTTTTTGAAAATAATGAATAAATGTTTTGATGCATAGAACATAATACGTTTTGCATTTTTCTCTCAAAATTTAAAGCTTATTCGTTTGCCCAAAAATTATTTCCACTGCATTTTTGCCGAAAATCAATGTTTTGACCCCTTTAACTGATAGGCATACTCTTGAGTGCCTAATAATCGTATGATTATTCTTTTTCGAACAAAATTCCCACCTGTATGATCCTTATTTGACCCCGTATGATTATTAATTTTCAGCAATCGAATCTCAAGAAGTTCAACAAAACAAACTAGTAAGGTACATGTACAAGCAAACACAGGATGCAATGAGAATGTTAATGGGTAGAGACCTGGAAGCATATATTTGGGCTTCATTCTGAAGTACTGTTACCATAACTGTTAAACCTAGTACCCAGTGGATATGCTTCATACCACTGCTGAAACAAAATTAATTAGTCTATAAGGTTTTGCCTTGGTGCAATTTATGGGAGAGTACAGGCACTCTCCCATAAATTGCAACATGTCAAATCCATGTGAAAATTATGATAACCGAAAGTAATTTTGCCCTTCACCACTTCAAGAGCATCAGACTTCTGTGTTATAAAAATTACTCTGAGCATAGCGGCTGGCTCACATCTTGGAATTTTCCACCCTATACTATTATTCGACCCTATCCTATTCTCAATTTTCAGAAATTTTCCACCATGTACTATTATTTTGCCCTGTACTATTATTAGGCACTCGAGAGTATTTGGCCAACACTATTCACAAAATCGCCGTTCAGATTTTATTTTAATAAAAAAAATTTGCCTCCAACACAAAGCTTATGATTTCTCATTGGTACAAGCTCATTGAGTTCAATCCAATGAAGGGATAATAAACTGTTTTGTCAGGAAATAGTGAGTAATTCAATTTATTCCTGGTTGACAAATGTTAGATGTTAACCCTTTGAACTCCAGAGGCTGTTTTTCTGGCCGGGTCACAAGCTACGTCATAATGTCATGAAGGGGGATGACTGCAGGTAAATGTGTGGTGTAGACCAAAACATTCAATGTGCAGCCCTAGGGCTGGACGTTGAAAATATTAATTGGTCTACCCCCAAATAATAAATATGGACTCTTCCTATTGCTACCATGGAACTGACATTGAAGATAACACCCGAGTTCAAAGGGTTAATTATGTCAAGTAAAGTGAAGTTAATGCCTGTACATCAAACTTCTACAGCAATGCAAGAACAAATCCAACCTTGAAATACATGAATGAACATATTAGTAATCTTTTAGGTTTGAGGTTTTAAAATAATGTGTTTGACGACAATAATTTTCATAGTTGTCTTGTTACTGTGTTAGACCTAAAGTTAAAAAATCTGTTTCTCAGGCCCTCCTGCCTGCCGCATGCTCTTTTTTTATAACCAATGCAAACTTAAAAAAATAAAAACTAAATGGTTTATGTCTGATATTTTACCCAAGTTAATAAAATAGATAAATTTGTCCCTTGAGTGCAACAAGGTTTTGCAAAGCCTTCTTGCACTCAAGGGATAAATTACATCACCACCCATGCTATTCTGCAGATTATGAGGCCTAAAACATTAAAACAAACCGAAAACCAAGAAAATAAATTTCTGATGGCACAGAAATAATTTCGAAAATAAAATCAAAAACTGCCCGCCCACATGCAATTTTACAAAAAAATGGCCTGAGAAACAGATCCACTTTGTGGGGCCTTAGATGAAGAATATTACCTGCGATATGGTTTCATTGGAAGAATTCCTTTGTTGCAATAATATTTCTAATCAAGACATACTCAAAATGCAAATCATTAAATGACAGGTTTTGGGTGCAATTCAAGGTTTAGTTATGAAGGTTCCTTCACTGTTGCACTTGAAATGAAGTTTTGTTATATCCAATTTCTTTTCAGCTGCATATTCAGAAAGAGCAAATGCACAAATATCACTTCTCCAGAATATTTGTCATTGAATGTATGGAATCTGTAGGTTTATTGCTCATTAAATTCCACTCCACACACATCCTTTTTTATATTGAGAACACTTATCTTTATATAAATCCAATGAATTTTCTTTCAAAGAATTCCACGTTCTGTGTAATTCACATTTTTTTAAAAATCAACAGATAACAATAAGTAGCGTAATCCAGAGCTTGAAAATTGATAGAAATTATCGATATTTGCACACAGAAAAAATCCAGTTTCCAAGGAATTTCTAACCCGGTAAAACACTATGAAATTTCCGACATACCAAAACTAACCCAATTTGATCAACAAAAAAATATAGTGGTATTTTGTCAAAGCAATGACTTTCCTCTCTGTTCTGTCACTACATTCGGTTAGCTTGGTGGTCTAAAAATACTAAAACAAGAACACAAAGATATCAATTACCTTTAATGATATATTTTACATAGAATGCATTTCTATACAGCATTTCTCTCACAAAAACCCATATCCATCCACCCAATAATAAAGCACAAGAAAATAATTCTTTTTTCAATCAATATGATACGTTTGCTACATAAACAAATCACACAAGTATATATTGAAATTTTTTTCAAATATGACAAAAAAAAAATGGTTGGCACAAAAATCACAAATTATATACACAAACAAGAATCCCTTCTGAAAGTGAGTGTGTATGTGTGTGTGTGGGGTGGGGGTGGGGGGGGGGGGGGACCAAACTTTCCCGGAATTTCAACTTGCCCATCTAGTGGCTTAGCAGTTATTTCTAGTGAAGTCTTGGCTTCCTGAACAAGACTAAACTGAAACAACTGTCTGCAACCTGGTGAACAGGAAATACTAGATACAGCGGGGCCCACTTAATTTGAATAGCACTGTCAATTGAATATAATTTTAATTTTCCAACACAAACACATTTATCAGTATCACTTTAACTTACTGACTGGATATAAGCTATAGAGCAAACTCCTGTTAATTGAATAAAAAATCTTGTAAAATGTCAAGAAATTACCCCGACACCAGCAAATTCCTCTTATTCATAGACCTATTTAGCCTCAGTACAGGCATTTAATCGATTATACCTAGTTTGACAAAGCTCCAGGAGCTGTGTCAAACAAGATATAATAGATTAAATACTGTTATCTCAAGAATACAACAAGGTGACTAAACCCCTATTAAATGAATACTCATGTTAATCGAATAGTTTTCACTGGTCAAGTGGCTATTCAATTAACAGGGTTCCCAGACCTGGCAATCTAGAAAATCAGGGAGTGCATAACAATTGCCCTCCTCAGATTGCTTGGGAGTGCAATTGCACGCGAAACTTACAAAGCATATACCTGTATGCTATTTTGGTTACAGTACGTAGAGGGTGGACCGTCACCCAATCACCCAGGGAGTGGAGGTACTACTCTCAAATTTCATACAGAAACACAAGCCAAGTTTCAACCAATGGGCTTCTGGGTTTAACCCGGAGGTCCACTGGCTGAAACTTTGCTTATGCTAATTACGCTTTGCATCAAATTATCATTTATTACTCGAGAGAAATCATCACTCCACAGGTGATTAATTGACAATACACTCTCTATGTACTATATATTCACTTCAAGATATTAATATTGTGACTGAAATATTGTACTACATTCAGCTACAAAGTGGAAAAATTGGCACACACATCTTCTCATTATTCAAAATGTTGCATACAATTCTTATGTGACTGTCTTCTACACTCAAAATTATTGAAATGAAACACAGAACGGGTCAAAAATTATTACAAATTAATGCAACATTGACAAGTGATAACAGATTTTAAAGGCAGTTTCAAACAGGTCTGGCATTCCAGAAAATCTAGGCATGCAAAAAATTGCCCTCCTCAATTTTTTCTAGGCGTGCAGCACTCCTGCACTCCTAAAGAATGCCAGGCCTGGGTTCCACTCTAATAGCGGCATTTGTGTGCCTGTGCTCACAGAGATTGCCACCTATTTATTTATTTATTTATTGGTATTTAAGGTCACATATTTCTGCACAATGGCTAATTGTGACTGCAACATGAATATAAAGTCAAGTCTAGCCAATCGTATAAACCCATGTTGCCTATTTTAGAGGACTTCCAACCCAGGCATTGTTTACTGGATCCTACTTTACCAGTAAAACAGAGTTTGTTTACTACTGTAATCAAGCCAGACCTGGCAATCTTGAAAATCAAGGAGTGCAAAACAGATGCCCTCCTCAGATTGCTTGGGAGTGCAATTGCACCTGAAATTTTCAATGCAAAAACTTGCATGCTATTTTGGTTATGTTCACTTCAAGTTATTAATATTTTGACTGAAAATTTCAGCTACATATTGGAAAAATTGGAACACACATCTCATTATTCAAAATGTTGCATTCAATTCATATGTGACTGTCTTCTTCACTCAAAATGTATCGAAATGCGACACAGAATGGGTCATGAATTATTGAGAATCAATGCAACATTGACATTGTCTGCAGCACAAGTTGAAAGTCTAGTTTAGCCAAACCTTCTTCCTATGTTGCCCACTTTAACCCTTTACCTAACGTAACGGCCAAAACCGGCCAGCGCTATTCTCAAAAATCGCCAATTAATTTTCATTATTTTTTTCATTTTTTGTCTCAAAAACATAGGTTATGACCCCTCGTTGGAACGAGCTCGTTCCAACGAGGGGTCATAACCTATGTTTTTGAGACAAAAAATGAAAAAATTTAGTTATTCAAGAATTTTTTTTGCAAGTGTCGTCTGCTTTTCATGTTAGGTAAAGGGTTAAAGGAGTCCTATACTAATCAATGGTTGCAAGATCCTATTAGACCCAAATTTGTTGACCCCAGTAAACAGGCAGGTTCCTGCAGGCAAGGACTGATTAAATTCAAGGCTATTCAAGGCCGTTTCTCGATATATTTCAGCCGTTTTCAAGTCCCTACAATAGTCCAATTCAAGGATTTTCAAGGTCATGCCTACACTAGACCTGGCTTGAGCCTCTGGCCATTACCCCTCCTTTCACTACCCTACATGGGGTTCTAGTTAGGACTATCCCTTCACAAACTTTGGCCTATAAAATTCTATAGTTACGAGCCTCATCAGCATTTTTATTTATTTCAAGGTCTCTTAACGCATTTTCCAGGGTTTCAAGGTCTTCATTGACCCTCAAATTCTAGGCTGTTCCTTAGATCAAAGGCTCCATGGGAACAGGTAATGGGTACTGTTCAACTTCAAGAGGTTCTCTCGGGGACACAATGCAAGTATAAAGTCAAGTTTACCTTATCGTTCAAATGAATGATGTGCATTTTAGAGGACTCACACCTCAAAGTTAGAGCTGAAACAGTTAAAGGGTTTTCTTGATCAATGATTAATCATATGGATTGACCTTGGTTAACCGATTAATCACTTGTTTTAGTAGATAGCTGAATTATTGCCATACGTTGTGATTTATAGCATTAACCCTTTACCAAAAGTAATGGAGAAAACCGGCAAGCACTATATATAAAAATCTCCTTCAAATTTATATTTTTGTCTAAAAAACATAGCTTATGACACCTCATTGGAACAAGCTCGTTGCACTTGTTCCAATGAGGGGTCATAAGCTAAGTTTTTTAGACAAAAATTGAATTTTTTTTAGTAGTTCAAGAATTTATTTTGCAAGCGTCTGCTGTCTGCAATGGGCAAAGAGTTAAGAATGACCATTTCCAACTACTGATACAGTACAATGATCATGCAAGTGAACAAGTATGTCTGTACATAACTTGCAAGCTTTAATCTGTCTCATAATAATTGATGCAAGTCAGTGTGACAATGTTTGCCTGTTTTAGAGCAAGTTTGTTCCTTTGTTAACCCATATAATACAGTAGTTTAACGATCAAGACGTTGGTCATTGGTTAATCGATTAATCAGTTAACCTTTTCAGCTCTACTAAAATGGATTGTCTATCCCTGTTTTTGCCAATATTTGTTTATGATTGGTGTTTAACCCTTTATCGAACACACACAAAAACAAAATTTGTAATTGTAATTATTACTTTTAAAAATTTAAGAAAAAAAACCAATAACATAACATGTGACCCCCCTCGAGCTCAATGAGCTCATTCCCATGAGGGGACATGTATGGTTTTGATAAAATTTTTTGAAAAATAACTTTTTTGCACTGTTCAATTTTTGAATTACCAGGGTGGATTATTTATTAATTCGTGTTTGTCACCTTCAGCAACATCATGACTGCAACATATCTATGAAGTAAAGTTTAGTCTATCGTTTATACCTATGCTGTCCCCTTTATGAGAACTTCCTTTTCAGGTATTGGTTTTGGGTCCTATTTTACCAGTAAAGCTGATCAAGTTTACCAGAAACCACAGTTAACAAGTCCTGTTTCACTTCCTGGGTTTCCCATGCGGTTGATTTGTTAGGTAAAGGGTTAAGGACACTGGGAATCTATGGCTACTATGACTGCAAAACAATTAGGAAGTGAAGTTTATCCAACCATTTATACCTATGCTCTCCATGTTGAATGAAAACACAAATCATTATACTAGTAAAATAGTCTTGGTTCAACACTTATACGGCCAATCAAGACTACTGCCATGTTTTATTATGATGTTCTGGTATTCATCACAGATTAACACTATCATCCGATTAATTGTTGGCAAATCACAGAGAGATCTAGCCCGCAATTAATTAGATGATAGAGTTACAATCACATTTTATTTACTTATTGCAGATTAAGGTCACTTTTCTGCATTTTTGGCTATCTCATGACTGCAACATACATATGATGTCAAGTTTAGCCAATCGTTTATACCTATGCTGCCCCCTTTAGAACACTTCCACCCCAGGCATTTGTTCTGGGCCCTATTTTACCAGTAAAGCAGAAATTGTTGACCACAGTAAGTAAGCATGGCTCTACTTCATAAGGTTTCCATGGGGAAATCAATTTTATCAACCCTTTACCTAACACAGAGGCCAAAAACAGCCAGGAAATTGACCAAATAAGCCTACCAAAGCCTAAAATATCTTACAAATGTCTTGATAAAACCATTCACATATGGATATCATTGATGAGCCGGTTCTAATGATATCCATATCTGTATGGTTTTATTGAAAAACTGAGATTTTTTTTTCTTGGAAAATGTGAATTTTAATTTATTTTCTAAAAAAGCTGCTTTTGGTAAAGGGTTATACATGCATATATATAGGGGGTATCTAGTAATTTTGAGTAAATACTGAAAATTATCTCATGAGTTTAAATAACCATTTGTCACGATTGAGGCAATTTTCGGTATCCACTCAAAAACACTAGATTTTCTTTATATTATATGCTTTTTATAAGAATCTGATCATTCCTATTGATAATTCCACTCATTTCAACCTTGAAGTGTTGCATGAAAGTAAACAGCTGATGCGTATTGATACGTGGAAGTGATCTGACTGCTACTCGGAACAGGTAGTGTCTTGCGATCCGATTCAGCTGACGGGTTTCATGCATCAATTCAAAGTAAATACATGTTGAATTATTGCTGGAAATGATCGGTATCCACTCAAAACACTAAATTTTCTTTTCATTATATGTTTTTAGAACAAATTGATCATTTCCAGGGATAATTTGACTCGTATTGACCTTGAAGTGATGCTTTGAAAGCCGCCATTTTGATTGATACCATGAAGGTGAAAATTTCTATATCGTCACAGTGGGGGATATACGATTTTTATCTTTCCATAATTTTTTTGATCATCTATCATTTAGCGTATAATAAAAAGGTCTACCACACATAGAAAAATGGATCTGGCAGGGAAAGGGGTAACAACAATTTTTCATTGAAATATATATGAACTTCTGTTCATCTTAAATGATATTTATGAAACTCGTCCTAAATTTTCCATCTTGCTGTGCCAGTGGCTCGAACAGATTGGACAATTTTCAGATTTGATACATATAAATTATTTGAGATGAATATTTTTTTCATTTTCCCTTTCATCAATCATGGATCCAAGATTCTGGGTTGGGAGGGTGCATCACATTTTAATTAGGAGTCATGACGCAAATACACAGAATGACACACGTGTGAATGGGTTAATCGATATGGCACGAGTGCCAGCCTGGAAGAATAAAACGAGAGGTCGCAGGCTTCGAGTTTCATCCTTCTGCGATGGCACAAGTGACATGCGTGTGTCGTTCTGTGTTTATTAGATGCCTTCTCATCTATAAAAGCAATTATTAGAAGGACAATTCGACAACTCGTCCCCTGAGTTCCAATGTGTTTTATGTGCCAGTAGGCAAATAGAACACATTGGAAGTCAGTGGACGAACCAACAAAAAGAAAACATTTTATCGTCAACAAAATTTCTGAGGGGAACCGGTATTACTATTTTTAGCTATTGCTAGCGATTTAAATTGCAATTGCGGTGCACGGTTTGTAGAAAATTCCAGTGAAATTTCGCTTCCATTTAAAAATAGTCTGTCAACGATTTCCGTTCTACACATGTGTGGAACAGATTTTCATTTTCCGCATGGTTAAGTGTTGCTGTAGATGGGGATTACATAGAACAGGTGTGTAATAAAGTATCATGTGTGGCACTCGGTCAAATTTTGTTAAAAAAGAAAAGACAATTTATAACGGCTCTCAGGGAGATCTACACAAGAACTCTAGCAGTATGCATGAGGTACAATATTCTCCATGATAACACATCAACATGTGGTTGTGGATTGAGATGTGTTATCACAGAAAATACTGTGTTCCTGATCTTGGAACACAAAAAAAGAAGGATCTGCCCTGTTCATCAACTGCAAAGATACACAAGGCTTTTATAACAATTTTCCACCACATCATGGCACTCAAAAATGTAGAGTAGATACAATTTATCCTAGAATTAGTACTTGCATCTACATGTGATAAAACCAATTTAGAGAAATAAAATTAAACAATGGCGACAAGATCCAATTGTACCATTTAAGCAGGGAGGGCTAAATGGGTTTATAGTATCAATTTTTTACTTTAACCATTTATCCGATGTAAAAGCAAAAACTTGCTGAGCGCTACTTAAAAAAAATCCCCATTCAATTTTCATTTTCTGTCTCAAAAACATGGCTTGTTACCCCTCATTGGAACAAGTTCATTGAGCTTATTCCAATGAGGGGTGATAAGCTATGTTTTGGACCAAAAAAATGAAAATATTTTAGTTATTCAAGAATTTTGTTTGGAAGTGTCGTCTGCCTTCCACGTTAGGTAAAGGGTTAACATAGTGGCAATATTCAGTCAACAGTCTTCACAAAAATCATGATCAGAATTATACATTAAAACAATATATGTTTCGGGAGTAAAAAACCCCAAGAATTTTTGGTTGTACAAGAATTTATGTTGGAAGTATTGAGCCATGTTACATAATTAGTTAACCCTTTACCCAACGAATCGCCTGCATCCGCCCGCGTAATATGTAAATTCAGCATTTGAAAACATACTATTTTTCCAAACATTTCAACAAAACCATATCATGTGACCCTTCATTGGAACGAGCTCGTCAAGCTCGCTCCAATGAGAGGTCACATGATATGGTTTTGTTGAAATTTTTTGAAAAATTATATTTAAAATAATAAATTTTGATATCGTCTGCTTTGGGTAAAGGGTTAAGAAGAACTGAAAAGATTTATACTTTTAACTAGTTGACTGCTAAATTATCTTTGGTTGACCCATTTTGTTCACACATCTTTGCCTTGTTACAGTTTATGGGAGAGTATCTATAGGAACTCTCAATTAAATTGTAACAAGGCAAATTATCTACACAGATGAAATAATTTCTCTTTGAAGGCAATATGAAGAACATCCAAAATATGAAGCCTTTAACCCTTTATCTAACGATTCGACCGCATCCGCCCACGTAATTTACAAATTATGCAGTTGAAAAAAAAAAAATTTATAAAATTTTCAACAAAACCAAATCATGTGAGCCCTCATTGGAACGAACTCAGTGAGCTCGTTCCAATGAAGGGGTACATGATATGGTTTTGTAGAAATTGTTTGAAAAACACAGAAAAAAAACCAAATTAAAATAAATTTTGATATCGTCTGCGATGGGTAAAGGGTTGAGTTTTCTTACCTGTGCTTCAGAGTAAAGCACAAATGCGAGCGGGCTACCGGTTAATAGTCTTTGAAAAAATGAATTCATGTGTTCTACCAGCTCTCCTCCCCAATCACTGTCAATCATCAACAATTTTTCTTTCATCAGCTGGACTTTTTTACCAACTGATTAATTCAAAATACAATAAACAGTAATAGCAGAAATAAGATGTTGCAAAACCACAAGAAAATTTCCTTATCCTTCGATATTTATTTGCTTATTGGTGTTTGAAGTCACTTTCAGCATCTATGGCTATATCATGACTACAACACATGTATGAAGTGAAGTTTATTCAATTGTTTATACCTATGCTGCCCATTTCAGAGGTCTTTCATCCTCGGCATTAGTTACTTGGTCCTACCTTACCATTATTTAAAACAGAACTTCTTTACCACAGTAAACAAGCATGGCTCCATTTCCTGGAATACCCATGTAGATCTTTTATTAATAATTTGTTTGGACTTCATGACATTTTCAACAGACAGGGTCATTACCACATCCGACAGTTTTATGGGAACCTTGCCCTGGGAACTGCAGTCATTCGATATGTGAAAAAAACCCGAAATGAGGTATGAAAGCATTTCAAATCATGTTAACACACTATAAGTTGTCAACACAAAAAAATTAATTACTAGCTACATCTAAAAAAAAATCTAATCAAGGACAGAAACAGATTAAAAAGAAAACAAAAATGGGTTAATAATACATCATCTTATAAACAACAGTACCTTAGTATGATCAAAAAACATTCACACCAGTTTCCAAATCCTCATTTCTGAGAAAGGCAAGACTCATAAATATTTTAATATTCCGAATAACTTGCTGAATGAATGAAAATCCATTTCCTTATTGTTCAACAGTCAATCTTTGAAATAAGTAAGCAACTGAAAATAAAGATCTAGTACTGGAGCAAGAAAAATATTTCATGAACATCTATTTCTGTATTAAGTCATTAGAGTACATTGTGAGTGGATTGCAACTAAAGTACCCATATAGTGGAGATTCCATCACAATAATATCTTGACTCATATGAAAAATTCATATATATTTGTTTTCACTTTCAACAGGGTATCTCAGGACTGCATCATGGGATAAAGTCAAGTTTAGCCATCGTTTATACCTGTGCTGCCCACTTTGGAGGACTTCCACTCCAAGCACTGTTTATCTGGGTCCTATCTTACTAGTAAAGCAACTTGTTTACTGCAGTAAACGAGAACTGCTCCACTTCCTAGAGTTCGACACAGACGTCCACTGTCTGGAACACTGCTTGTAAATTTTATAAAATTTGCATTATTACCTGGATTTAATGGTTATGGAGTTCAAGGTCACTTCTTTCATCACCTGTGGTTTTGTTGAGACAGCAACACAAATTACAAAGTCCAGTTTATGTCTATTAAATAGTGCAATTAATGAAGCACTGGGTACAACCAGGTGCTTCATTAATTAAAATTTTGCTGATGTTGATTTTTAGTACCTGGAAAATGCATGAATGGACATTGCTGCCCACAAGTGGATAACAACCACTCCATGGTAAATCTACTGTATGTGAAAAAGCATAAAATTCACAAGTCAAGTTTTGGTCAATGGACCTCTGGGTTCAACCCAGAGATCAGTTGTCTGAAATTTTGCTTTTGAATTTTATAAAATTTACATTAGGCCTAAAAAAAATTAAAATTTGTTTCTCAGGACCCTTTTGGCTGCCACATGCTTTCTTTTTATAACCAATGTAAACTTAAAAAAAATAAAAAATTAAATGGTTTATGTCTGATATTTTACCAAAGTTAAAAAAAAATTGATAAATTTAACCCTTGAGTGCAAGAAGGCTTTGCAATGCTTTAGCATTGCAAAGCCTTCTTGCTCTCAAGGGATGAAATACACCACCACCCGTGCTATTCCATAGATTATGAGGCCTAAAACATAAACCAAGAACATGAAGTTTTGATTGCAAAGAAATAATTACAGCAATAAATGAAAGTGTCAATGACACTGTAGCTCAACTTGACAAACTTGAACTTGGTAAGTTATAAATGAAAAGGCAAAATTGAAGATCACTGGTACCAATGCTACTTGATGAAATTTCAACATAACAGCATTGTGTGTGCACAGCGTCAGAGTAATCCATGCATTTTTAAATGTAAACTGTAAGACTGGCTAAAGAAAGAATGCTGATACACAAATGCAGTATGTTCAGAGGTTATTGCAAATGGCAACTTTTTTCACAGAAATGAATGCTAATCAACAGCTGTTATTTAAAGGTCTTGCCTAATGAGCACACCAAGTTCAAAAACAATCCTATGATAAATGTGGCCTGTAGGCCATGTCAAAGAATGTTGATGCACAAATGCAATAAATTCAAAGAGTGTTGCTAACAGCAACAGTTTTTGATGAAAATGAAAGGAAAATCAATAGCTCCTATCTTTGTCACCCTGCATAAGCATACAAAGTTTCAAAACAACCCGATAATGAATGTGCCCATGGAGGCATGCCAAAGGAAGATGTTAATGCACTAAGTAGAAGGTCATAGCTTGTGGCAATGGTTTTGGGGGGATTTTTTTTATGGAAATTCATAAATATACCCTGCAGAGAGTGCAAAAGGGATAAGTTGATGCACAAATGCAGTAAGTTCAAAGGCTGGTGATAACAATAATTTTTTATGGAAATTAAAAAAAAGCAATAGCTCACATCTAGAGGTCACCCCAAACACACATACCAAGTTTCAAAGTAATCCGATCATAAATGTGCCCTGAAGGGTGTGTTAAAGGGAAATATTGAGGTCTGATTAAACTAAGTTCAAAGGTCAGCGGCAACATTTTTTGACAGAAATGGAAGAAAATCGACAGCTCCCATATCGACGTCACCCCACACAATCACACCGAGTTTGCAATCAATCCAATCTTAAATGTGCCCTGCAGGGTGTGGCAAATAGAAATATTGATGCTTAACTGCATTAAGTTTTTACTAAGTTCATCGAAGGTCATTGCCAGTGGCAACATTTTTTGACGAAAATTGATAGCTCCCATCTAGAGGTAACCCAAACATGCATACAAACTTTCAAACCAATCTGATCATAAATGTGCCCTTTATGGCATGCCAAAGGAATATATTGATGCCTGACTAAACTAAGTTCAAAGATCGTTGCCAGCGGCAACATATTTTGACGGACGGAAATGGAAGAAAATCAATAGCTCCCAAATTGAGGTCACCCAAAACAAGCATGCCAGGTTTCAAAGCAATCCAACCATAAATGTGCTCTGTAGGGTGTGCCAAAGGAAAATACTGAGGTCTGACTAAACTAAGTTCTAAGAACATTGGCCGTGGCAACATTTATTGACGGAAATGAAAGAAAATCGATAGCTCCCATCTAGAGGTCACCCCAAACAAGCATGCCAGGTTTCAAAGCAATCTGATCATAAATGAGCCCTGTAGGGTGTTCCAAAGGGAAATATTGAGGTCTTCTGACTAAACTAAGTTCTAAGAACGTTGGCCGCGGCAACATTTTTTGACGAAAATGGAAAAAAATCGATAGCTTCCATCTAGAGGTCACCCCAAACAAGCATACCAGGTTTCAAAGCAATCCAATCATAAATGTGCCCTGTAGGGTGTGCCAAAGGGAAATATTGTGGTCAGACTAAACTAAGTTCCAAGAACATTGGCCGCGGCAACATTTTTTGACGGAAATTGTAGAAAATCGATAGCTCCCATCTAGAGGTCACCCCAAACAAGCATACCAAGTTTCAAAGCCATCCAATCATAAATGTGTCCTGTAGGGTGTGCCAAAGGGAAATATTGAGGTTTGACTAAACTAAGTTCTAAGAACGTTGGGCACGGCAACATTTTTTGACGGAAATTGAAAAAAAATCAATAGCTCCCATCTAGAGGTCACTCCGAACAAGCATACCAAGTTTCAAAGCGATTTGATCATAAATGCAACCTGTGAGGTGTGCCAAAGGAAATTGTGGACGTAAGTACTAACGTCTGTACGGACGAGAAGTAATAGCAATAGCTCAGCTTGACCTTGTCAAGTTGAGCTAAAAATAAAATAAAAACCGCTCGCCCACATGCAATTTTACAAATCATGGCCTGAGAAACAGATCTACTTTGTGTGGCCTTACTGCCTTGCTTTATTGGTTATTGAGATTTAACATCACTTCTTTATATTCATTTATTTATTGATGTTTAAGGTTACTTTTCAACACCTCTGGCTATATCATGATTGTAACACAGGCATGAAGGTAACCTTTTTAACCCTCGGCACATTGACGTCAAATTATTAAAATTTCAAGAAGCATATTTTTTACCATAATGCAACTATGAATTCAACCAATTCAATCTTGTTTGAAAGAATTCCATGAGCTATGTCAAACAAGTTTAAATTGTTTAAATTCTTAGTTGCATTATAGGAAATATTCACAGGTTGAAATTTTGATCAGGGTTTCGCAAATTTATTTTTTGGGGACCCATTTTTGGGTCCCACAAATATTTTTTGCGGGACCCATTTATTTTTGGAGGGACCCATTTCCAACATGTGTCTTTATCACATGAATTATGCTTATTTATCTTCAAATACATAGATCGTTAGATTGTTCAACTACCACATCAAAGGCTATTGCAGCAATCATGTTTATAGAAATTAATTAGAACTGATATACTTAACCGATTAATCGACTAACCAATGATCAACGTCTTGATCGATAAAAAAAGTAATTGATCAGTTAACGGTTACTTTTGAACTACGGTATTATATGGGTTAACAAAGGAACAAACTTGCTCCAAAACAGGCAATCATTGTCACACTGGCTCACACCAATTATATGAGACAGAGTAACGCATGCCAGTTGCATGCTGACATACTTGTTCACTTGCATGATCATTATACTGTATCAGTAGCTGTAAATGGTCATTCTCAACCCTTCACCAAATGCGGGTAACAGACGATACTTGCACAAAAAATTCTTGAATTACTAAAGATTTTCAATGTTTGTCTCGAAAACATAGCTTATGACACCTCTTTAGAACGAGCTCAACAAGCTCGTTCCAATGAGGGGTCATAAGCTATGTTTGAGACAAAAACTGAAAATATAATAAAATTTGAATGGACATTTTTGAATATGGCACTGGCCGGTTTTGTCCATTACGTTGAGTTATGTTTTTTAATCATATAGATCATCAACAGTAAGGCAATTATTCAGCTACCTATTAGGGCAAGTGATTAATTGGTTAAGCAAGGTTAATCAATGCGATTAATCGATCAAGAAAACCCTTTAATCGTTTCAGCTCTAAAATTAATCTAATTATATTAAATTTTATCTGATGAAAAAATGCTTATATTTTTGCGGGAACGGTAAATGGGTCTCCTTAACAAGCATTTGCGAGAACGTCATGGGAACGAAATGACCGTTCTCACAATTTGTGAAACTCTGTTGATATTAAAATATCAGTGTCCCGAGGGTTAAGCACCTATGGTCATACTGTTGGACATTCAAGAACAATTTCAGCATCTATGGCTACATTATGACCGAAGCGCCAGTAGGTCAACTTTACCCAAACTGTTTATACAACTAACTTGCCCACTTTAGAGGGCTCTCACCCCAGCCATTGGTTTCTGGGTCCTGTTATACCAAGAAAACAGAACTTGTTTACCACAGTAATCAAGCACCGATCCACTTACCAAGGGGAAGAGTAAAGTATAGCAAATCACTTCAAGTTATGCTACACATTTTAGAGGAGCTTGCATGTCAGGCAATGGCTCCAGAATTCTATTATACCAGTAACGCATGCCTTTCAACAATAAACAACCACTGCTCCACTTACGACAGATCCAACTGGGGCATTGCCTGGGTGGAAACCCCACTCTGTGATGGTTTCCATGATAGTCCTCTCCCCACTTACCCTATGTCCAAACTCCTGTTTTTTAGGTAACAGACCAAATAGATTTTGTTAAATAATATAACTTTCAGAATGCACACAATTTCATTTGACTAACCCTTTACCCAACGTAATGGCCAAAACCGGCCAGCACTATTCACAAAAATCACCATTTAATTTTCATTATTTTTTCATTTTCTGTCTCAAAAACATAGGTTATGACCTCTCGTTGGAACGAGCTCATCGAGCTCGTTCCAACGAGGGGGTCATAACCTATGTTTTTGAAACAAAAAATTAAAAAATTACTTATTCAAGAATTTTTTTTGCAAGAGTTGTCTGCTTTTCATGTTAGGTAAAGGGTTCAACTGCAGATTATGGCCACACAAAATAGATTCTCAGACAAATTTTTTTTTCAAAACTATGAGGGAGAAGGGGAGGGTTTTATTGTTTTTCTGCATGTAGTGAGCATGGAGTGATATTCTTTCTGCAGTCTTTTCATACATAGAATATATAGAAAGTGCAAAATTATACAAATAAAACTGTTTTGCATCTTTAGTTATGCTCTTCAGATTACAGTTCAGATCAATTAAAAAATTGTAGAAAGTTTTGAGTCTCCCAATTTTGTAGCAATATTGGAACACACTGCAAGGCAATAAAAACATCCAATGAAAGGGTTCAATTTCAGTGAGGCATTGCCTGAGAATCAAAACATTTTGTTAGCCCAAAAAGTAACAAAAATACTGATGTATTTTTATCATATAGTCAACAATGTAATGTATAATTCTTCCAGAACCTCACATTATAAATTGACGCATCTTCTATGCCTTTTACTAGAATTGTCTAGTACTGAGATATACAGCAATGTCAGCTTTATAACTAAATTTGATCAAGTGAAATGAATTAAATTTTAAGATCTGCACGGAATAATGTATTACAATACAGCCGTCATGGACTGATCACTTTCCACGGGTGGGCAATATTTCCACGCATGCAATAATATTAGATTTCAAACACTAATTAACTGGTAGAGTGCTAAATTATTTTTGGCCATCAAATCTTGTGCACATGTATTTGCCTTGTTACAATTTATGGGAGAGTGCCAATGGGCACTCTCCCATAAGTTGTAACAAGGCAAACCCTTACACACTAAATAATATCACTTTAAGGATAATACAAGACACATCCACTGAATATGAGCCTTCAAGTTGTGGTACCTGCGCTTCAGAATAAAGCCCAAATATGGGCTTCCAGCACACCACCAGTTAAAAGAATAATCACCGAAAATTGAATTAATGAAGCATAGAGTACAACACGGTGCTTCATTAACCCTTTACCTAACGAATCGCCCGCATCCGCCCGCGTATTATGCAAATTGAGCAGGTGGAAAAATTAATTTTTTCAAAATATTTCAACAAAACCATATCATGTGACCCCTCATTGGAACGAGCTCATTGAGCTCGTTCCAATGAGGGGGTCACATGATATGGTTTTGTTGAAATTTTTTTGAAAAAAATTAAAAAACATTATATTTAAAAGAATAAATTTTGATATCGTCTGCGTTGGGTAAAGGGTTAATTAAAATTTTGCCGATGATTTTAATTATCTGGTAAACACTTGTGTGGACATAACTGCCTACACATGGATTATGACCAGTCCACGGCGACTGTACTATAATATCAGTGTAAAATATTCCCGTTCTCACACTTCACTTAGCTGGAAAGTGCTAAATAATTTTTGGTTGATCAAATCTCAACACATGCCATTGTCTTGTTACGATTTGTGGGAGAATGCCAATAGACACTCTCCTGTAAATCTTAACAAGGAAAAGGCATCCAGACAAATAATTTTAGTTCAGATAATATGAAGCGTATTCACAGAATACGAAGCCTTTCAGTTGCAGTCTGGCATTTCAGAATAAAGAGAAAATATGTGCCTCCAGCACTAAACCAGTTAACCTAACCTTTTAAGGCTCTGGGCATCTTAAAAGATTTTCCACTGAATCACAAAGTCTTCAGTGGAAGAGCAGTGATTTCTAAGCAATTTCTAGCATGTATTGAATGCCTCTATAGGCAACGAGCAATACAAGTTTTACCAAAAACTAATGCCAGTATAAGTCTATCTGTAGTCTGAAACACCATCTCATAATTGTTTGTTAGAGCATATGTTCTGTAGCTTCAGAGTTGGTCAAGGTTGAAAATAGGTCCTTATCTCTTAAACTACCAACTATTTTTCAATAAAATTTCAAAAAGTTAAGCCACACCTGCCATCAAGCAGCCATATCTTAATGTTATTTATTATTATTATTTATTTAGTGCTGTTAAAGTCATGTATTTTTGCACAATGGCTAATCATGACCACAACATGAATATCAACTCAAGACCATGGGAGAACGTTAATAAGCCATGTTGCCCATTTTAGAGAGGGTTTGCATCTCCCAAGCATTGGTGACTGGGTCCTATTTTACCAGTAAAACAGAGCCTGTTTACCACAGTGAACAGGATATCTTGATGTGATGAGAAATTTAATCGAGTCTGGCATCAAGAGTTCATTGTTAAAAGGATTACTCCTTGTTTTCATCATGCAATTAGGAATACAAACAATTCGACCTTGTTTGACAGTGCTTAATGAGCTCTGTCAAACAAGGTTGAATTGATTACATTCTTAGTTGCATAATGGATAAAAATTATAGCTTGAAACTTTGGTATTTCGACATCTGTGTGAAGATGCAGCTGTATTCTATTAACCCTTTACCCAACAAATCGCCCGCATCCGCCCGCATTATATGCAAATTCAGTAGTTGAAAAAATATTATTTTTCAAAAAATTTCAGCAAAACCATATCATGTGACCCCTCGTTGGAACGAGCTCATTGAGCTCGCTCCAACAAGGGGTCACATGATATGGTTTTGTTGAAATTTTTTGAAAAATTTAAAAAAATTATATTTAAAATAATAAATTTTGATATCGTCTGCATTGGGTAAAGGGTTGTTTGTTTGTTGGTGGTTAACGTCACATATTTATGCACCATGGCTAATCGTGACACAACATGGAGATGAAGTCAAGTTTAGTCAATCGTTGATCAACATGTTGCCCATTTTAGAGGACTTTCACCCCAAGCATTGGTGACTGGGTCCTATTTTACTAGTAAAGCGGAACTGGTTTACCACAGTAAACAAGTGCTGCTTACTTCCCGGGGTTCCCACGGGGAAGGGGGTGGGTAAAGGGTTAAAAAGATCCAGGATTATACATCTGCTGGGTATCAGGAAAATCTTCCTGCAGCAAGAGCTACAGTTTAAATTCAGAAGAGTGTTAGGTGTTAACATTTGATTGACTCATGGAGAGGTCAGTGATAGGCACAGTTCCTTGAACTGGATAGGTTCACTTTGGATAGACAGACAAAATGGTGGGGGTAACAATAGTTGAATAAGAATTTATTTCAACAAATGTACTGCTAAATGGGTCTATCAGATGAGAGAATTATTGACTCTTTGTTATATCTCAACAAAATAAAAGTTCACAAGTAATTGTGCCATAAAAAAATAACTCTCAAAGAAACATAAACACATACAGAGCCATTCACACCTTACACTTGAACAATCTGAAATAGCATGGCATATCAAAAATCAGTACACTTCTGTAACATCATATAATAATACTATCAATTCAACAAGGATCAATTATTTTTTTTATATCTATGGCTATACAGTACAGACAAAGTGGTTTAGTACTAAGCCACCCAATGGATAAACAATGGCTTAAAACTCTCAGTCAGACCCACTGAGAACACAATGAGCAAAGGTGCATTTCATGGGCCACTGACTACACTTACTGGTCTCTTGTAAACTTAACTCAATAAGCAAATCTGTACTTCATATTATTCTAAGCGGACAAAGGGGTGGCAGAACCAGAGTGGGGATGGAGAAGTATAAGCCACACCCACTCTTTTTGCTAATCATGTTTTTTTTCTTCTTCTAACTGAAGACAAATATCAAAAGTTTTAACAGTAGATTTTGTTTTTTTAACTTTTGCAAATATGCTGCTGATGCTGACTCTGCATTTTTTCGATGCCCCCCCCCCCCCCCCCCCCCCATAGAACACCCTAGTATAAGCGATGGCAAATTTTTTACCACTCAGTTCTACTGGTCCTGAGGGTGCTTCGTACAAAATAATAGTTCTCTGTACCGTTTGGTTTGGGAATATGGGAATTTGAAAATATTTCTATTTTTAGCTCCAGGGGTTCCCACGGGGACATGAGAAACATTTTTTTGCATGAATCAAGTACTTATGATTCAATAATACCACATCTCAAATTTGGTTCAAATCAGACCATCGCTTCAGAAAACAGAAATAATGGGCGTCGCCAAAACTCTTGCCCCTACCATTACAAAGGAAAATATTGATCCACAAACTTCATTTGAACAAACTTGATTCTACACCTCAATAGGAAGCTCCATACCAAATATCAAGACATTGTACCCACTGGTTCGTGAGATTTTTAAAGAATTTTGGTGGATTTTTTCCCCACCCTCTCCCCACGAGACTGGCAAGTTGATTTGAAAAAACAAAACAAAATACGATGTCAGAACAAGCAATCACCTCAAATTTAACTAAAATTGGTTCAGCGGTTTAGGAGGGGCAGGTGCAAACACCACGTTCACGGACGCAGACAACAGACGATGAGTGATCACTTCTAGCTCATCCTGACTTTCAGTCAGGTGAGCTAATAAGGACTGCTCTACTTCCCAGGGTGACCATCATTCAGCCAACCCTAAGGCTCAAATGGCTTTTCACCTCGACAGAACATTTACGAAAATTTTATAGGGGGAGAACACTCTCACACAAGTTTTTTCTGAGGAGAACTTCCTACACTCTCTATAATGACCCAAAACCATCAGAAGGCTCCAATTGATAGGACATCTTCAATTTTTCATTATTATGTTGTTTTTTTGGGGGGTGGGGGGGGGGGGGGGGGAAGACGAGTTGCCATGGCATTCAGCACTTGCTGCAGATGCCTTGGACATCTATGTTCTGGGATGGCCCACTATGAAAGAACTATTGTTAAGCTTACTCATCCTTCTTCTCTAAAGATGGTTCCACCACACACTTCTGAGACAAGGAGGTGGTTCATGTTAAGTACCTAACTTTGTCATTTTTCTAGTGGTCTACCAAGTTAAAAGATGTCCATCCTTTGGGTGGAGAAGTGGAAATTGACCCTTGTGTATTGGACAACAAAAATATAAACCAAATGTCAGCCATTACAGCTTTCGTGCTGCAATGTGTACAGTGATGTTTTGCCTATTGTATAACATTAGTTGATCATGTTTGAGAAATAATATCAAAAGGGATTTGCAACTGGATACTATTTTATCACTGATGCAGAAATTTCCATTTGAAATAAGTTGCAAGTTGGGGGATGGGGGGGGGGGGGGGGGGGGGGAGGGGTGTTCCCAAAAATATCAGGCTGATATTAATTCTTAGAAAACTCATCTCAAGCTGCAGTTCACCTATAGAATATTATTACCACTTTTGCGGGTGTTCCTAGCACATTAACAATGTTTTGTCGGGCGTTGAAAACCTTGTAATGCTCAACAAGTCAAGTCATGTGATGTGTTGGGCCGTTATTGACTATAACAGCCCAACACCTCAATAACAGCCCGACACGTCTAAATATAGACAATGACGTGACATCTCTCAGCCGATCAACAATATTTTTCCCAGATTTCCATTTGCATCGAAATTCATTTCGGATTTTTTTAATTTGTAAACACAATTAACACATTTGTTTAAGTGTTTCCCTTTGTGTCACGGATAGCTAATTTATCAAATATAGGAAGCAATACACGCAAAGTAAGTGATGACATCTTTGATGAATAAACTCCTTGCGTAAAGTTCGCATTTCGATGATATATTTCATCATCTAACTTCCCAAATTTTGCCATGGACTGATCAGACGATCGTCATGTTACCTGGTTTGTTTGTCAACAAATCAGATGATACTGTCGCTGTTTTTTTCAATTCAAAAACGTCAAACTTCATTTATTTGTCTTATTTCCCATATAATTTAATTGTAATGTCCCCGATGTACGAAAGTAGCAATAATAGAAATAACATGACTTTGTCGGGCATTACAGTGTATCAACGGCTCAACAGAAATGGTTAACAGCCCTTGAGCTTATTAGCGGCCCACGACTTCGTCGCGGGCCGCTAATAAACTCTTGGCTGTTAACCATTTCTTTTGAGCTGTTAATACACTGTAAAGCCCTTCAAAATCATGTTATTGTTATATTAGTATAGTCTCTCTCATAGTTAACAACAAATCAGTGAACAATTCATGAAATCTGCTTTTGTTGTTGTTTTATTACTTGCAACTTTACTATATTAATGTACTTGTGACCTGGCAATAATTTCATTCCAAATGCTTTACAAATTATTTATGGGATTATAAAATTTGATATTTTTTATTTAACACTTTACCTAACATAATGGCCAAAACCGGCCAGCGCCATTCTCAAAAATCGTCAATTAGTTTTCATTATTTTTTTTCATTTTTTGTCGCAAAAGCACAGGTTATGACACCTCATTGGAATGAGCTCCTCGAGCTTGTTCCAATGAGGGGTCATAACCTATGTTTTTGAGACAAAAAATGAAAAAAATTAGTTATTCAAGAATTTTTTTTACGAATGTCGTCTTCTTTTCATGTTAGGTAAAGGGTTAAGCTTATGATTTTCTGGAATTTTTTCACAAGACTTTTTAAAAACTCTATTTTTACTCAGGAGTGGGAACCTTGAGGTAATTATGGTCATTGTAAAAAGCAGCCAGAGTTTCAATCAGATCGCAATGTCAGACTGTTGAACATTTCAATATTGCAATTAACTCTCCAAATGAACGAAATGTCCCATTCCTTGTTCACTCCGCGGTCAATCCTTGAGTAAGTGAGCTTACATCCAGATCAGAATCTAAACAAATTTCACAAACATCTGTTTCTTTGGAGTACGCAGTCATGCATTGTTTTGTGGAAGATTTGCCAATGCAATGTTTTGTGGAAGATTTGCCATTAAGAGCTCATAGAAAGGAGTCTCCACCTAATATATTCACTAATGTGAAAAGTTCGACCCAGAGGTCCATTGGCTGAAACTTTGTTTGCTTTTTCTTAAAACCAGAGTTATTGCCTAGATTGGATGGTTAGTGAAATTTAACGTCACTTCATTTATTTATTAGTGATAAGGCAACTTCAAACAACTATAGCTATACCATGACTGCATAACATGAACTTATGTATGTCAGCCACATTTAGTTACATCATTTTTCACTTTTTTACAGTTTGAGTGTAAAGTTGGAATGATTTCAGCCTCTTAATGATAAATAATGCAAACAAACATATGACATGTTCTGCACAAGAACTGGCAAAGTTTCAGTCAAGAGACTGACCTTTGAGTTCAACTTTCCAGTACAAAACTGTGATTACAAAAGGGGACAGAGTAATTTGACCAGACCAGTCTGACCAAATAGTCTGTCCACTTTCCTTCCCACACCACTGTTAAATCTCATCTCTTGAAATAAAAATGCAAGAACTATTTATTTGTTTATTGGTGTTTAAGACCACATACTTCTGCACAATGGCTAATCGTGACCACAACATGGATATGAAGTCAAGTTCAGCCAATTGTTTATACCCATGTTGCCGATTTTAGAGGTCTTCCAACCGAAGCATTGGTGACTGGGTCCTATTTTACCAGTAAAACAGAGCTTGTTTCCCATAGTAAAGAAGCACAGCTTCACTTCCCAGGGTTCTCACGGGGGGAAAAATGCAAGAACATTGAATTTGGATGCTATTTCTGTTTTTTGTTGATTTGGTTTTAATTTCTCAATATACCCTTTATCCAACATAGACAAGATCGAAATATGTTATTTTAATTAGGCTCCACCAAGTAGATATTGTTTCTCAGGCCATTTTTTGTAAAATTGCATGCGGGCAGATGGTTTTTTATTTTTATTATTTCTTTGCCATCAAAAGTTCATGTTCTTGGTTTGTTTTAGGTTTTAGGCCTCATAGTCCACAGAATAGTATGGGTGGTGGCATATTTTATCCCTCGAAGGCAAGAAGGTTTTGCAATGCTTTAGCATAGGTGTTGGTGTATTTCGTCCCTTGAGTGCAAGAAGGCTTTGCAATGCTAAGGCATTGCAAAGCATTGTTGAACTCAAGTGACAAATTTATCAATTTTATTAACTTGGGTAAAATATCAGACAAAAACTATCTAAAGTTTGTATTGGTTATGAAAAGAGAGCATCCAGCAGCCAAAATGGCCATGTGGGTGAGCCCGAGAAACTGATTTTAAACTTTTTAGGCCTTGTTTATTTTTTTCTATTCATTTTTAAAAAAATTGAAAAAAAAACTATATCCTGTGGTATTAACACATGATATTGTTTTGTTGAAATTTTTTTCAACAGTTCAATTTGTGAACTACATGGGTGGATGCGGCCTATTTGTTGGGTAGGGGGTTTGGAAATCTCAATGTGCAAGCAACTTCTCCCCCCCCTCCCACCTCCCCCCCCCCCCTCCTTTGCCTGCGGGGAAAATTTCAGGCCCAGATTGTGATCTGATTGTGAAAGATTACAATATGCAGGGTTTCCGCTAAAAAGGCACAGCAGCTGTCAACCAGCAGCATTCCCCCACCAGGGAACCTTCACAAACATTTATCAAGATATTAAAATTCAACCTGACTTGCCCGATCCCTGAGAAATAATTAATTCACATTTTGTTGAAGTGCCATTTCTAGACTTCTTTTGAAGATTTCCATACACAAATGTCATAGAAAAATGACTGAAGAAGTGCACCCAGATAAAGTGATTGTTCCATGAGTCCTGCTTAACTTAATCAACCCCCAATGAAAAGCTAGACAAACTGCAAACAATAACCTCATTGAATGTTAAATGCGTCATGTCACAAAACAGTGGAATTTGTTTGGTCAGTATGTGCGCTACATAATGCATATTGTAAAACTTCATTCAGTAGTAAATATCATTATGTGATGTTTTGTTTTCTGACCAACCCTAATACTCCCCAAATTTACCCAAAACAAGCATGTGTTGAAAAAGCATGAACTTCTGTAGATATACTTCCGCTGTCAGCGTTTATTAAAATGACAACAGTTTGCAGGTATACTGTTCACACCTCATTTGTGTGTTTTAATTAGTGTAATGGAATCTCGAATCTATTTTCTTGAAAATTACAGAAGAGCGAAAAAGAGAGCTTCTTGTTTCCAATTAATAAGTGTGAAAAAGATTGAGTGAAATAGTGCTCCTCAAATCGACAGCACTGAAATTTATAGTGTAAATGAATGATTTTTCAGCTGAATTTCTCTGCACTGGTCTTTATTCTTAAGCAATTACCAGCTCTCGGAGCGTGTAAACCTACACAAATATCGCTCTGAAAAACCTCAAAATATCTCCCAGATGCAACAAAATGGGGAGTTTTGGGACCCCCCCAAAAAAAAAATTTAAAATTTTCCTACTACAGGCCGAACCATCATCGGCCTGTGGTAGCGATGACTCTTGGTTGCCCATGATACAGCCTCATTTATTTTCCTTTTGCGGAAACACTGATACTATACTTAATTCTTCCGTCAGATTAGATCTGTTGGGATCTGAAATTTCAACTCAATTTAGTGCTGTTTTCAGTTGAATTTCATCAAACAGACAGCTATTTCCAGCCAGTATTGCAATAAATTTTGAAGATTTTTACATATACCACAGACATACACAAATGTGTTAAACAAATCGTTATCAGAGTTCTGTGACAGATACAGCAGTGAAAACTGGCTTATATGTCACAATTATGATTTCAGCTTTCTTGTGACACCAATCAATTTGGGTTTTTAGGTTTTTTTTAAAACCGAAACAAGACATTTAAAACCAATAAACAGCATTGACCTACTGTGAATATGGGTTACGGAGTGGGTGGGAACTTCACTCTGCAGGTTTTTGGGTGAAAATCTGTATCATATTGTGGGTTATGTATTGTGACTCGTATTGCATTATAATGTAATACAGTCAGTTTGTTTCAGCATTGGATGACAAAAACTTCTTTGTACATTAGAATTTGACATAAAAAATCCAATATTCAACAAAAATGACATCAAATAATTAATCTATCTATCTATACATCCAATTATTCTTCACCCCCAACCTGACATAGCAGCCATATCAGGCCAGCAATGTTCACAAAAAAACTGATAATTTTTTTTCCAATTTTTGCCTCAAATACCTAGTTTATTTATGATCCTTCACTGGAATGAGCTCATTCCAATGAGATGTAGTAATCTATGTTTTTGAGGTAAAATAAGAATTTTTTTTTATCATTCAAGATATTTTTGCAAGACTTGTCTGCTAATCATGTTAGGTAAAGCATTAATCCTGTCCCCAGAATCACTGACAACAAATTTCAATGCCACTGAGGACCATAACCACCTCTGTTTGGTGCAGAATGTCTTGGTCTAACATTACCATATTTTGATGGGGTTGTAGATGTACCTCCCCGAATAGGGAATGTTGGTCTTGAATGAACATGAGATGGCCCAAATGAACGCTGGTTATAACCATAAGAGTCTGAGTAACCTCCAGCATTTGGAGGACCATCACCAGTTAGAGGCAATGATTGTGGACCTGTTTCATATCCAGACCGAGAAGGGTAATCATTTCCACGTGGGCGATCATTACTATAATCTGAATAACCAGATTGTGAATGATCTTCATTTCGGGAAGAAGTTGTCAATGATGTCGGAAAATTTGATGATAAAGCAGAAAAATAGCGACTTGAATTGCCAGTGTCACTACCACTGCTAATTTGTGTACTTGGAGCACTGGCTGTGCTGGATCCTATCACCGTAATGCCCTTCTGTGCAAACATTTGAGCAAGAGCAGCCTTTACTCCAGCATTCCTATCCTGTGCAGCACTGTCATTAGAGTTGTCTGTATCATCTAAATTGGAACCAGTATAAGAATGTTTCCCAGTATTAATGTTATCCATCGAATCATCATGTGACTGCCCTGCAAATGCCTGCTTGTTGTAGTCAGCTGCATACTCCCAATCCTTTTTCTGCATGTCTCCACTAGCAAATGTTGAAGAGCTCTTTGCAGGCTGATGAGTTGTGGTATGTGATGGAACTTCTTTCTTCTCTTGTAATTTTTTTGTGAGGGCATCTGATGCCATCAGTTGTTCATTTAAGGTCTCCAGTAATTCAAGAGTTTGTTTATCAACAGGTATGTTTAAAGACTTGGCAACCTGAGCAACACTGATACCAGGTTGTGTCTGCAGTGCATGTAGGATTTGTTTTAACTGTTCATCTGCTGACTTAACTGGAGGCACCACATTTGGTTTAGTATCCACACTTTTAACATTTTTAGAAACAGGTTTTTCTGCAGTAGACTCTTCCTTTTTCTCCGGTAAGTCCAATCCAGGAATACTATGTGTTGATGACTCTTTACGCCACACTGGTCGACTTTCTCCATGAGAATCTGAGCTAGTTGTTGATCCAGGCTGAGATTTATCTGCACTGTTATCAACAGAAGTCCGGGAAACATTTTTATCATAACCTCTTGCAGCAGTTTCCTTAACACTATCCTTGCTGTCCTTACCAGGTTGTACTGGTAAGGATGGTTCATTTTCTTTTTTGACCTGAAGAACTTTCAGTATTTTTTTTCTATTTTTACACCAAAGTTCATGACAATCCTGATCTTTGGGAAGACTGAAAACAGAAAATTTAAAATGATTTTCAAACCTAACAAATCACCAACAACCCTTTCCACTTCAACCATCACTAATAATAATTTTCAGGAAAAAACATGATTTTTTGTAACCTTTGGTTCCACAAACACAAGGTTCTCACTGATTTCAGAGAATCAAATTCAAGCACTATTTTTAACCCTTTACCCAACGAATCGCCCGCATCCGCCCGCATAATATGCAAATTGAGCAGCTGAAAAATATTATATTTCGAAAAATTTCAGCAAAACCATATCATGTGACCCCTCTTTGGAACGAGCTCGTTCCAAAGAGGGGTCACATGATATGGTTTTGTTGAAATTTTCTGAAAAATTTTTTAAAAAAATATTTAAAATAATAAATTTTGAAATCGTCTGCGTTGGGTAAAGGGTTAAGCACTTTACAAGGCCTCTGATCACATTTCTGGAAAACACAAGTAGCTTGATAAATATCGTTGCTTGAGTACAAGAAGGCACCATCTGCAATGCTAAAACATTGCAGATGGTGCCTTGTTGCACTCCACAAATGATACAGGAATCAAAGAGATGTAGCTTCAAACCGATTGTTGACATCACCAGTGTATGGAGCAAGTTATGAAACTTCTTGTTTAAGAGGTTATTGATAAATTGAATTAAAGTACTTTTGAGGGGGGTGGGGGGTGGAAAATCAAGTACTTTTCAAAGAAATACATTCAAATACTTTTGAAAGAAGGAACAAAAAGTCAAGGACTTTTCATCGGAGTTTCAAGTTTTATTTATCCAAATACATTAAAACCCTGTTACTTCAACAGCCACTTTACAAGAGTAAAACATCCAAATTGTAATTCACCAGTTAAATTTGACCAAGTTCTTTCTGAATGCGTAATTTGATTGGCTGAAAGCCGGTCAGCTCGTGCTGTAATCTCAGGTAAATTCACTCTTACCGTACTCAAATTGCTGGAAGGGGATCAATTAGAACATATCTGTATCCATGCTCTGCACGAACAACAGTGCTAAACTGCTTCTATTAGTCTCTTTGGGGCTTGTTAACAAATGGTTTTCCATAGTCAAATTCCCAAATGTCTAACTCAACAAGAGACATTTCTCTCCAATTAACACAAGTCTCAACTAACATTTGGTCATTTGTCTGTATTCTTTTGATAAATTAATCAAGATTGTAAAAATAAGCCGATGAAATTGTCAGATGTGTACCCATACGTGCAATTAGTAGAAAGCTGTATGAAGGAGGGCCACCACGGATACTGACATAATGTACACCATACAAGGTATGGGTACATATAGAAATGGATTGGAGGAGTGTCTAATTTGATGGATAAAGGGTTAATATCTCCGGATCAAATTATCAGATTTACATAAAAAAACTATACAGCACAGCACATCAGTAATCTGAATAAATATATAAAGTAACATGACAATCGGATTGATATTTTTTGAGTTATCTCATGCCAAAGGGATTGGAGGAGTTTTCAACTTGAAGGATAAAGGGGGTTAATATCTCCGGATCAAATTATCAGATTTACAGCAAAAACTATACAGCTCAGCACATCAGTAACCTGAACACAATTATAAAGTAACTTGACAATCCAAGCAATATTTTTCAAGTTATCGAATGCCAAAGGGATTGGAGGAATTTTCAATTTGAAGGATAAAGGGTTAATATCTCAGGATTAAATTATCCGATTTACACCAAAAACTATACAGCTCGAAACATCAGTAACCTGAACACAAATATAAAGTAACTTGACAATCCAAGCAATATTTTTCAAGTTATCGAATGCCAAAGGGATTGGAGGAATTTTCAATCTGAAGGATAAAGGGTTAATATCTCAGGATTAAATTATCAGATTTATACCAAAAACTATACAGCTCGGCACATCAGTAACCTGAACACAAATATAAAGTAACTTGACAATCCAAGCAATATTTTTCAAGTTATCGAATGACAAAGAGATTGGAGAAATTTTCAATTTGAGGATAAAGGGTTAATATCTCGGGATCAAATCATCAGATTTATACCAAAAACTATACAGCTCGGCAAATCAGTAACCTGAACACAAATATAATGTAACTAGACAATCCAAGCAATATTTTTCAAGTTATCGAATGCCAGAGATTGGAGGAATTTTCAATTTGAAGGATAAAGGGTTAATATCTCAGGATCAAATTATCCGATTTACACCCAAAACTATACAGCTCGGCACATCAGTAACCTGAACACAAATATAAAGTAACTTGACAATCCAAGCAATATATTTCAAGTTATCGAATGACAAAGAAATGGATACGGATGCCAGACGGACAGACGGACAAAGGATGGACGAACGACGGATGGTCACCCCGGATGCCAGCATTATGTGTACCATACATAGTATGGGTACACATAAAAATCAGATGGAAGAATTTAATGTACAAGAATTATTTATTTATTGGTGTTTGAGGTATCATATTTCTGCTCAATGGCTAATCGTAGAGGGCAAAATTGATATAATGTCAAGTCCAGCCAATAATTTATACCCATGTTGCCCATTTTAAGAGGCTTCCACCCCAGGCACTGGTGAACAGGTCCTATTTAACCAATAAAACATATCTTGTTTACCACAGTGAACAGGTGCTGCTTCACATCCAGGGGTTCCCACGTGAACTGTACAAGAGTTGAGAAGACAAACTGTTGTGTTGGAACAGTACTTACTAACAAGTGCCATGACTGGAAAACTGGTTGAATTCAAAATTCTTTCCGACATGCAAATCTACACATCATACTGACATTTATTTAAGTTTTGATAAAAAATTCTTGAAATATGTTGGATGAGGTAAGCAAACTTTTGTGATGGTCATACGGATGAATAATATTTCAATATCCTCTGAGGACCTATCTGTCAGAGGATAAGAGAGTTTGCATTCAGACCTGTTGTTTTGAGGCGAATGATCATCCTTGCCCTCCATGGTCTGCTAGATTTTAAACTAAGAGAAAAGGCATATGCTACCTCGAAAAATCTTCATGAGCTACCTGGAAAAATATTCATAAACTAAGGGATTCTTAAATAAGTGTTCGTACAATAAATCTAATGGAAATGGTCTTTTTCAACTCATAATTTGGGGAATTTTCCAGAATTTTGCATTCATAATTTGACTAGAAACCACTGCCTAGGTAATTTGACTATTGTTCACAGGACCTTTTCTGTATGTTAACCCTCTGCATATTAATGTCAAAATATCGAAATTTCAAGCAGCATATTGATCCCATCATACAACTAGGAATTTAACTAATTCAATCTTGATCAACAAAGCTCACTGAACTCTGTCCAACTAGATGGAAATGGTTAAATTCCTAGTAGCATTCAGTCTTGATTTTGAAAATGCTATGTGTGCTGAATACTGCTTGCTAACATGTGAAGTGAAGTCCCAGCAGTTGTGTATTGTTCACATTTCTGTGCATGCACTGTATTATTTGGCTTATTTCCCACATATAGATTTCACCCCTTTACTGAAAACACATGACACAATGGAACCCTGTTAATTGAATAATAGCCACTTTTTCAATGAAAATTATTCAATTAACAGGAGTATTCAATTAACAGGGATTGTGTCACTTTCCTGTATTCTAGAGATCAACTTAGCATTTATTCTGTTATATCTTGTTTGACAGAGCTCCAGGAGTTCTGTCAAACAAGATATAATAGATTAAATGCTTGTATTGGGTGTGCTGAGGCCAAATTGGTAAAAAAAAAAAAACGAAAAAAAAACTGTGGAGAGTCAGGGTAATTTCTCGACAGGCTACAAGATTTTTTATTCAGTTAACAGGAGTTTATAGAGGCAGGGACCGACCTGGGCATGCGCCAGTGCGTATTTGGTTCTGAAACATCAGGACCTGGCTCTTAAATCTCAGAAATAGGCTTCTCAGTTGGCGCGTAACTTCTCAGATCGTATTTCGATATTCTTTCGATGGATAATCGAAAGAGACACTCTTACATGTATTATATATATGATTATCATTTATCATTGTTATAGAGTGCTTAAGTTAATACTTCAAGTCTTAATTACCAAGCATTAATCTTCACTGTGGTTTCTGATCAAGTCTTGGCTGCCTAAATAGGCAGCCAAGACTTGATCAGAAACCACAGTGTAGATTAATGTTTGCTACAGTGTACTAAAAGAAAATGATGAGAGCTATTACACACTTGCAGTGTGTGTTACAAACAGCAGTGTGACTCCGTAAATTGAAATCTGGCGCATGAATTGAAAAAATAGGCTCCGAGGCTTGAGCGTATTTTAAATAGTCCTGATCGGTCCCTGCTCTATAACCTATATTCAATTAACAGGTCAAATTTGTACTGGTGGTATGGTACATGGTTTTGTGTTGGGAAATTATATTCAATTAACAGGGATATTCAGTTAAGAGATATCCAATTAAGTGGACTCCACTGTATAAATTTTTTTTGTTATTTTGACTTTTTTCACTCAATTCTTACAAAAATTTCAACAAAACCATATCATATGACACCTCATTGAAAGGTTTTGTGGAAATTTTTAGAATTTTTTTTCTACTGCACAATTTGGTTATTACATAGCAGATGCAGCCGATTTGTTAAGTAAAGGTTAATGGCTCGCAAGGTGGAACCGAAGCATGCTGTAGTCTACTCATAAACTGCAGGTGTGATGATGCACAAAAGTGACAGCTCACCTCATAATTAAAAGACTGTGGATTATTATTCATTTATTTATTGGTTTTTAAGGTCACATACTTATGCACAATGGCTCATCGTGACAGTGAAAGTTTTACGGGTGGAGGAAGCTGGAGTACCCGGAGAAAACCACCGAGCATCGACAAGCAACTGTCAGCTCCTCAACATTCAAACTCTTTTCAAGCTCCGCTCAAGCAGGGTTACAGCGGTTGATGACATATGCACCATCGACGTGCAGTACACCTTAGTACACATCATCGTGCCCCCATGTTGGCAACTGGGATAAAGTGCCTTGCCCAAGGACATAATACAGGCCGTCCCGAACAGGGACAAACTCGAGACCTCTAGCATAGAAGTCCAGCAGTCTACAACTGAGCCACTTGCTCCCTGTGGATTATTAAGAAAAAATTTGTGGTTTAAATTTTTTATATATCAACATCAGTGTTCAGAGGGTTAAAGTACCTGTTTTGAGGCTATAGAGTTTGTCAAAATCGGATAAATTCCATCACAGCTCCCAATAGATGGTATGAAAGAAAAGCCTAAAGTGAGTAGAGCTGGGAGGTTTTGATTTTCCAGATTCGGTTTTGGTTTGGTTTAAGGAAAAAAACTTGTCTACAGTTCGGTTTATCTATGTGTTATGAACAGATAGTAAATAACACTTCAGCCTCCTTAACTTGGAAAAATCTGTAATAGTTTGTACGACAACACTTACCGCAAAAACCCTGTCTGTATTGGGTTCAGTCTAACTTTCCTTTATCTATTGCCAAGTTTATTCAGTCAGAAAAACCGTAACTCAGGGTAACAAATGAATAAGGTTCTAAAATATGTTGTGCTCTCATTGTCACATTTTGCCCCTTATTGACTTGTCTGGTGGAAGAGTCAATAAGTGAGAAAATGTGACAATGAGAATATGGTGTACAGTAAAACCTGTCTTGAGAGACCACTGTCTTGAGAGACCACCTGTCTTGAGAGACCACGTCTACCAGGCACCGATTGGTTTTACTCTATAATGGACCTGCTATGGGAGACCACCTGTCTTGAGAGACCACTGTGACCTGGTACCAACTTGTATTTTTATGCCATAATGGACCTGTCTTGAGAGACCGCCCCTTTGAAGACTGAAACCATGACAAAAACTTTTTACCTGTTCTGGAGTTGGAAAATCCATTGTGGTTATACTAACATAATTAAAAGTATTAAAAGCTCTTAATTGTGTTTCAATTGCTAACTCATTACAGACTGAGATGTTTTTATAAGACCCCTGTGAAAAGATTAGGATTATTGCTGAATAAACAATTTCATACATACCTGAAATGTGACAGGAATAAAAAATAAATTTGTGTTGAAAATCTTTCTGTAACAAACTGAAATGGACTGTTATAAAAATTATAAAAATAAATTAGTGTTGAAAATCTTCAATGAAGATTTTCAACACTAATTTATTTTTATAATTTTTATAACAGTCCATTTCAATTTGTTACAAAAACTTCATAAAAAAGAACTACAACAAAGTAATTACAAAAATCCATTCTTCTCCATTTCTGAATTTTGTGGTTGGTTATTCACTGACTTGAGAAAACTTGAAACCTGTTATAAGAGACCACCTGTCTTGAGAGACCACTTTTGTGTGGCCCAAAGGGTGGTCTCTCAAGACAGGTTCTACTGTATTTGCACCTTCGCCGTGTAGACTAAGTGACAAGAGTCGATAGTGGTTGCTACTTCAATTTCCTCCTAGTAAGACAGTTTATGCACAAACATAGTAAAACCGTTCAATCATTTTTTGCTGGGTCTTGCAGTTCGGTTTTCCGGTTTGCAGCAAAAACCAGAACCAAACTGGAAAACCCCCCCAAAACGCTCAACCCTTATGAAGTTTCCCACCACCGTGAAATGATTGTGTGCATATTCACATTATGCGATATAATACAGACAATGGTAGTGCTGGGCGGTATACCAAATTTTCGGTAAGGTTTCGGTATTATAGGGATACAAAAAACCATACCGAAACCAAATCAAAATACCGCTTATTTCGGCATTTATATTTTTCTGCGAAATTGACAGAAAGAAACTCATCAAGGTGGATCATAAATCTAAAAGCCTGTGGGCCACATATTTTGATCGAACTGATAAGAAAATGCGCAAATGCGGACTTTGTAAGCGGCAGGTAGGCAGCAGACCCTGCGAATACCTCGGAGAAAGGAATAAAAAAGTGATGAAAGAAAAACGAGAAATGACAAGTTGTTAACTTGGTACTTCCGTTTCTGAAGAAATACGGCCCGGTTCCACTGTTTCCAACATTCTGGCTGATTCAATATATTTTCTGAAAATTACTGTGCGATTTATTCACAGGGGACATTGGGGGTCGGGTGGGTGGTTGACATTTCGTTGGAAATAATCCGCTGGTTTTGAAAATTCAATACATTGACAACTTGACATACAATTTACAAACGTTAATACTGCCAGTGGTTATCGCGACTCGGCGATTTTTTTTATAGCATTTCTTTCAAATCAGCATTAATATTTTAAGTTGCAGATACTTTTAACAACTGATCATTTTATTAAAATACAAGCCCCCAAACTTTAACACACGATCATCTGCTCTATATTCTTTCGAATCAATAATTTATACTGCACACCATCGCATATGAAAAGACGTGACTGACCTTAAATTTTAAGACACATTAAAAAACAATGTACGGAAGCCAACAGGCGACATCCGAGTTAGCATTATCGAAGTTCATTTTGTCGATCGAGGCGCAGCAAATGTTTTGAAAATTATTTGCTGTTAATAGTAAATAATCCATCAGTACATTTTTTTTTCATGGAAAATGAAAATGTACTCCAATTTGTCATGGAAAATTGTGGATTCTCTGGAATTTTCAGAAACGTGAATGAGGCTAAGAACCAGGAGTGAAGTTAGTGAACACTGATAGAGTGATTCCACTCCAAAAATCCCCCGGTGAATGTCATAAAACATGTTATTTTATATGTTTATCAACGAAGAACCCAAACAATGAAAGGTGGATGACACCATGTCATTGACGCATTGCATGATCGGCAATGATTGCACAATGCTTTCACAAATGGGATTATCAAAGAGAGATTAATTTCAGTTGAATTACTTCAATTTACTTGCATATTTGTGTGGATATTGGTCACTGGATTCACTGGATAGTGGTCATTAATCTTGTTGCCATATTGAAAGATAAGGGGGGGAGGGGTGGACCAAGAATGTTACTACTAGTGAAAACTTACTGAAAAGCCTTGAAGTTGAAGAACATGTATGTTTCTTCCACCCGATTCAGTAGGTGGGGAGGAGGAGGGGGGGGGGGGGGGTACGGTACATGTATGAAGGACAGAGAGGCAAACTGATAGGCAAGTTATTTAATGAATCACTTGATGCAGTGTGACGATTCACAATGAATCAAGTTTCTCATTAAATAACTTGCTAGTAACTTGTCAAATTCATGAGATGCCAGCACTGAACCTGTTAAGTTACTATATGGTTGAATGTTGGGAAATTGAGTCAGTTTGTGACTATTTTCGGTGTTCTGTGAATAAACCGAATACCATAACGAAACTGAAGTATTTACCTGAAATATACCAATACCGAACCTGAAATTTCAATACCACACAGCTCGATGGGAAATATTTTCGGTACACGTGAGGAATATGGAATGCAGAAACTGAACTGAAACCAAGGTATTTTCGTGAAACCAAACCAAAATCAAAACCAAGCTTTAACCTCACCCTTGTTGTTTTCTGTCTTGTTATACTATGGGGCAGTTGCCCACTTGAACCTTTTCCCAAGAGGGCATTAGTTGCTCTCTTGCAGTCTTTAAAATGACAGGCCTGTTATGTGCTATTATCTACTTACTCTGGTGGTGGAATTTTTGCAGGATCTATATCTTTTAACCACGGAGAAATCAATGCAGCCTCTGCTGTACACCGTTTTTCTGGATCCAGCTCAAGCATATGATCCATCAAATCTAAAGCTGATTTTGGCAAGCTAAAAAATTTAAACATAAAACAATTCTGTTAAAATTATATTTTGTACACATTAGTTCATAATATATTCATCATATAGCGGTGGCCTATTAATTGAATAGGCATTCTAACTTGGCCTGCAAAAATTACTCAACTATTAACAGGAGTGGCAATTTAATAATTAAATAACTGATTCGAAATTGTGTTTTCTCACTGTCCTGATTGATCTTGCAAAAAGGCACAGAGTGATTGCATCAAATATGCTCAGATGTATAATTGAAAGCACATCAATATATATATTGGTGTTTAAAATCACATATTTCTGCACAATTGCTAATCGTGATCGCAACATGGGGAAAAAGTCAAGTTTAGTCAATTGTTTACACCCATGTTGCCTATTTTAGAGGACTCTCACCCCAAGCATTGGTGACTTGGATCATATTTTACTAGTAAAATAGAGCTTGTTTAGCAAAGTAAACAAGCACGGCTTCACTTCCCATGGCTCCCGTGACATAGACACATCAAGGGAGCTAACAACTAACAAAGTTGAACAATGGACGTCACTCTGAACATGTGTTACTGACCATGTTTTTTTCACAACGCAGTTACTCCTATTGGGGATACAGCCCTGAACCTTTCGGTTTAAAGTCCAATGCCATAACCACTTAGCCAATGCGCCCCCTTATGTGACACTGCATCTGCCAAATAAATGTCCTGTAATGTATTTATTATGCCAGCCTATGAAGCATTTGCAAACCGTTTCATGTTTTAGTTAAATTTCCTTATTGTTATTCATTTGTTTGCAAAAGCAGATGATGAAATGCAAAGGGAGTAAGGCCTCACAAAGTAGATCTTCTGTTTCTCAGGCCATTTTTTGTAAAATTGCATGCGGGAGGGTGTTTTTTTTATTTTATTTTTTATTTTTGTAATTATTTCTTTACCATTAAAAAGTTCATGCTCTTGGTTTATTTTATGTTTTAGGCCTATTAACCTACAGAATAGCATGGGTAGTGCTGTATTAAATCCCTTGAGTGCAAGAAGGCTTTGCAATGCTAAAGCATTGCAAAGCCTTCTTGCACTCAAGGGACAATTAACTTGGGTAAAATATCAGACATAAACCATTTGATTTTGATTTTTTTAAGTTTGGATTGGTTATAAAAATAGAGCATGCGGCAGCCAAAAGGGCCATGCAGGAGGGCCTGAGAAACAGATTTTTATTTTTTTTAGGCCTAATTCAACATCTCATTGATCTACAAGAAAATTACTGATTTATCACCTCTCCAGTTTTGAACGCATTTACAATTCTGCCTGCTTTCTGGTACTTCAACCTAAAAACAAACTCTCAGAAGTGCCAGTTAGCTGAATATTCAGACTGTGATTTTTGTGATAAAAACAAAATGACAGATAGTGACAATTCATATACCATGAATGTCAATATACTGAATAAATATGGGGTCACTGTTGACTATTATTGTGGGTGTATTCCTTAGTGTCCTTGGTCACTAGTTATATGACTGTTCATTGTTAACTCTTTGTATGCTGTTGGTGGATATTCTTCCCCGGGACAGGAAATCTTTTGCAATTAAAATGTGTAAAATTTAAGGATATTTAAACAAATTTTCCATGTAAATTGTGTAGGCTTTCTGACCAATGATTTCTCAAGTCAAATTTTCATGAATTTTTTATAAAATCTAGTCATGGCTGCTGTGTAGCAGCCATGACTGGATTTGATGAAAAATATTTTAGAATTACTCAGCTGGTTAAGAGTTAATCTATCTGTTTGTTTGTTGGTGGTTAACGTCACATATTTATGCACAATGGCTAATCGTGACACAACATGGCGATGAAGTCAAGGATAGTCAATCGTTGATCAACATGTTGCCCATTTCAGAGGTCTTTCACCCCAAGCATTGGTGACTGGGTCCTATTTTACTAGTAAAGCGGAACTGGTTTACCGCAGTAAACAAGTGCTGCTTACTTCCCGGGGTTCCCACGGGGAAGTTAATCTATCTGGCTGGCATGATAAATAATAACAAAATCAGTATGAAGTTCATACCATAGAATCTCGCTTTGCAATGAACTCAATATTTAATTTCTATATTTTATCATCAACAAAAATAATTGAATGCATCCATACATATGGTCCTAGCTTGGAATGAAAATGATGGTTTAATGTGTATTTTAAATAAAAACTAGTTTCGAACTGATCATTTTTTTTTCCAACAGGAAAAAGGCAACTTCACAGACATTATTACAGTGAACGCCTGTTAACCAAATAGCTACTTTGGCAGTGAAATTTATGAAATTAACAGAAGTATTCAATTAACAGGGATTTGGTCACGTTTCTGCATTGAGTGTATTCCGGAGATAAACTGACTATTTGTTCTATATCTTGTTTGACATAGCTGTACTGGATGTATGGAGCTCAGAGATGCCTATAAACAAGCTCTGCTTCACAATCCGGGGTTGCCACAGGGACCACAATTATGATAAATTAATTAACAATTAGTACTCGCATACATTGTTCTCATTAGTCATATTCCTTTTGTGTATTCAAGAATAGGTGATAGAAGAAGTGAAAAGAAGTCCTTAAAGGGCAATAACTCTTCACAAAATACTCCAAATAACACCAGCAATGTACATCGAGATATACATGCATACCAAATATGATTTAATTCCACCAAGTATTTTAAAAGTTGTAGAGTTTCATTCGTAAGGGCTGGACAAGTGCCTTGAATTCCATAATGGACGTCCACACATTCTATACATCTAATGGCTTAGCAGTGATTTCTAGGCAAGTCTTGGCTGCCTATTAAGGTAGCCAAGACTTGACTAGAAACCACTGCCTAGGTAACTTGTATATTGTTAGCAGGACCTCCTCATGATGGCATGTTAAGGTCACTTGTTGTGAGGTCCAAAAAGTAGAAATAGACCTTTAAGGGTTAAAAACATGGCCACAAACAGACTAACAGCCAGACCAACCAATATTGCCACATATTGGGCCATTTGTTGCAGTTAACTGGTTGAGAGTTAGAAGCCACTACCAGGGCTTTCAAAAAAATGAGGGTACCAGAGCAAAAGTTAACATTTGACTTGTTCACGTTTCATATTCAGTCAAACGCAAATAATATTTTGTTTATATAAATTATTTCTATTACAAATCATTTGAGAGTGCCTATGGGCACTCTCCAATAATTTGTAATAAACAAATTTTGAATAACAAATTCAGTCCATCAAAAATAATCCCTCAACCAGTTAAAAACTGTAAATCTGTCATCAGCACAATAAGAAGGATTCATAGTCACTAATATATGTCGATGCTGCACTTCATTCCAAACTTAACATGTCCATCCCACATTCATACTCTGATACAATGAGCCAATGCACATCCATTCATACTCTGATAAATCGACAGATCATACATTTCAATTCTCATATAAAAATAAAATACTCACAAAGAAAATTCCTCTCTAAGTTTTCTTCGGTATTGTTTCCGTGGCTTACAAGTATGATACAGAGGTAACCTTATAACATCTGGCCACACAGCAGGGATAGGAGCACCACACGTTCTGCTGATTAATTCTAACTGAGCCAATTCTTGGTGAGCTTGGAATAAGGGTTTCCGCAGAAACAGTTCCCCAAGAATACACCTGTAAAAAAAATGCTATGTATATGAACTGTACTTTATTTGGGGGCCTGAGATATTCACCTAAATGGTAGGATTCTCACACCAACTGACGTTCTGTAATGAAACCAAACCAATCAATAGACAATAACCATCATTTATTTCTGAATTTATTTATTGCTGTTCATCATTTCCAGTAGTTAAGGCTATCTCATGACTATGGCATAGGTATAATTGTCAAGTTTAGTTAATAGTTCATACTTATGATGCAGACTTTAGAGGCACTTCCGCCCAGGCATCAATGACTATCCTATTTTACCTGTAAAGAAGAACTTTAAATAAACAAACACTTAACCCTTTACCCAACATAACAGCCAAAAACGACCAGATCTATTCACAAAAATCCCCATTCAATTTTCATTTATTGCCTCAAAAACACAGCTTAGGACCCCTCATTGGAATGAGATTGTTACAATGAGGGGTCATAAGCAATGTTTTTGATGCAAAAAAGAGAGAAAAAAAAATGGTTATTCAATAAATTTGTTTGCCAGTGTTGTCTGCTTTTCAAGTTATGTAAAGGGGTTAAAAGGGAAGTGGGATGGGGTAATGACTGGAGGGTCCTAGTACAGTGGAGCCCACTTAATTGTTTATCTCTTAACTGAATAACCCTGTTAACTGAATATAATTTCCCAACACAAAACCATTTACCATATCTCCAGTACAAATCTGACCTGTTAATTGAATATAGGATAAAGAGTAAACTCCTGTTAATTGAATAAAAAATCTTGTAAACCTGTCTCTTCCCAGTTTTCTTTTGTTTATAGACCTATTTGGCTTCAGTGCATCCAATATAGGCACTTAATCTATTATATCTTGTTTGACAGAGCGCAAGGAGTTGTTAAACAAGAATGAAGATATAATAGAATAAATGCAAAGCTTATCTCTAGAATACAGGAAAGTGACACAATTCATGTTAATTGAATATGCATGTTAACTGAATAATTTTCATTGGCAAGTTGGCTATTCAATTAAGAGGGTTTCACTGTATTGCCGGAGAATAACTTAATAAAATCTTAATGGTCATATAGTATTTTTTTGCATCAATAACACCGAATTCTCAGCAAACTCTTTTTTGAAACAATGCGTAGTTCACAACAAAAAAATTGCTGTAACACTGACAAAACGTTCTATACAATTATGCAGCAACATCGGAAAGTCCTGTAGAAAACTCATTAGTCATCATTTATGGTAGTACAGTGCATGTGTGTGATTGTATGTGCAAAATTTGAAAAATAATCAGATGAGGGATGCAGCCTTTAGGTTGTGCTACAGGAACTGTAGACAATTTAATAGCAAAATCTGAGATGGCCGCTGGCGGTCATGTTCTTTAATGGAATTTTAAAAAACCCTGATAGCCCCTATGTAATCACCCTAAGTTGAAAAAGACTGAGTGAGAAATGCACCCCATAGGGTGTGTGTACTAAAGGAATTGTCGACAATTTATGACACATACAAAATGCAAGGAGTGATGTTTTTTAAAAAAAATATCGACAGCTCCAATCTACACATCACACAAAAGCTACATAAGAAATCTGAAAAAGATCAAGTGAGTGATGCATCCTGTAGGGTGTGTTAAAGGAATTCTTGACAAATTATATGCCAAATCCAAGATTTGCCTGTCATTTGATAACAGGGGAACCCTGTTAATTGAAGTTACTTTGTGCAGGAAAATTATTCAATTAAAAGTATTAAATTAACAGAGATTTGGTCACTGAACCATTCTAGCGATAAACTGACCATTTATTCTATTTAAATGAGCTCTGTCAAACAAGATATAATATATAAAATGCCTGTAATGGATGTACTGAGGCCCAAGAGGTCTATAAACAAGGGGAATTCACTGACTGTCAGGTTAATTTCTTGACATATAGCACAATTTTTAATTCAATTAAAATAGTTCACTTTTTTACCTGTATGAAGCTAACAGGTCAAATTTGTATTGAATGTTCTATTCAGAAGAAGTTATATTCAACAAGAGGTGGGCCACCACACCTGTGCAGACCCCCAGTGCATACTGCCAAACAATGGCAAAAGAAAACTAGAAAGTGAAATGTAAGAAATATTATTAGAGTCTCATTTGAAAGCCTTTTCCCATAAACAATTTTCATTCCAAATTTCATTGAGATCTGTTAACCCAAACCTGAGATATGAGGCGAACAGAGAAAAAAATTGACTATATTGTATTTTCAAAGTGACATAACTCACAGAAAAACTATTCCAACAGCAAAACGGCTGATGCTCCTGAAAGATCTCACGATAGTGAACACCTGTATGAAATTTCATCGAAATCTGAGCAGTAATGTTCATGTTATCACTCGAACAAACATTGGAGGGCAGATGGACGTATGTACGGATGGATGGACAGGCACAATCCAGTATACCCTACTTTATTTTTTAAAAGAAATGGGGATATAATTAAGAGAGATATTCAATTAAGAGATATTCAATTAGGTATGCTCCACTACATTTCTGCTCTCAAAATGTCCGTTCAAACAGAACTGATCATTACTTACCCAAGACTCCAAACATCGATAGCTGGTCCATATCGTTCCTCTCCAAGTAGTAATTCAGGTGGCCTATACCACAGAGTAATAACTTTATTTGTATATGGTCTGTCTTTGACATCTGCATGGAAGTAGCGGGCCAATCCAAAATCACCAAGCTTTATCTGCCCCCTGCATTGAGCAAAAAACATATTAATACCATACAGTAATGTTCTCTGTTAGATAGTGGTTAATATTATATCTCACGTGACTTCCTTACATTCTGATTGGCTGAAAGATGATACCCTATTTCATGTAGTTTGCATCCACAGAACTGACCAGGCACTACACCCAGGCACTACGTTTTCTATTTTTAGCACACTACTATATCAGTTTTCTTTTCATACTGGGCGAATAAAACTGATCAGGCTAAATTTAAAAATCGATTCACAGAGGCACAACATCCACAAAACGACCCGGAAAGAAATCGTTGTGGAAAAATGTATCGCTTTTCCATTGTTGAAGTCACATTTTTCGAGGCGTTCATTTTATTCTTTGAGAAGATGATCCATATCTCGTTTCGAAGAGAATGATCCATACCTGGGTCCAACTTTCATGAGAACGCGTCCGGATATGAACGCTGCTCGTATTATTTCGTTATTTATTTGTATGTTTTGGGCAGTAAACGAATAAATAATGGAATTCAATTGAATCTTCGGAGTTTGTATCCCATACTGACCCATTTGGTAATGTATATGTGTGACAAATGTGTGGAAATTATCCAACTGCGTTGTCAAATTTCGAAAATTTTAGTTTTCATTTGCGAGTTGCGCGATTCTAGAATACACAGTTCCGTTTGGGGGAAATGTTTTGTTTACCCTTGCCAACCGATTCAAAATCTGTCTTCTGCTCATATCAATAATCCAAGTTAGCCGTGTTTTGGAAGAAGAAAATGTTTTTTTAAAACTACATGGTATTTTTTTCTATATAACTCTGGTTGGTAGGGCTGCTACCTTGGTAATAGATTAACAAATCGGACAGATGTTTTTCTTTATGGGTGTTCGATATAATATAAGGATTTGTGCATGTCTTGTCGTTGACTACGCCCATATAGTGCCCAGTGAGGTGGTGTAGTTCCCTCCGCTTCGCGGCGGGAACTACACCACCTCACTGGGCACTATATGGGCGTAGTCAACTCCAAGCCATGCACTATTCCTTAAAAAGAAAATCGAAGTTAACAGCAGTACTTTATCAGCAATAAACCATGCCAACCTGCACGTAGGAAAATTCGGAAGTATGAAATATCAAAAAACTTGAACAGGTGTGAGGAGCACAATTATTTCATTGGAAAAGCGATTTCAAGTTGAAATTTGTACATGCAATTAAGCAGAATACAAAATGAAAGTGTCAATGACACTGTAGCTTGTGTGTTGTGTTTGATGAAAAGGATAATGCTCAATGTTTATGAAAGGATTATGAAATGAGACAAGAATTGTGATAATTGGGAATATGTTAATTTCTCTTCCCTGTATGCTATGTTTTTGATAAAAATAATATGAAGTGTACACTGTACTAAAGAGGTGAGGGGTGGGTTAATATGACCTCACAGTTAATGTATGTGGCCCTCACAGTTAACGTATATCAATGAAAGTTACCAAGTTACAGTGAAATTATTCCAAAACGAGTCATCCTATCAAGTTACATTGAAATCCCTTCATAAATATGGCCTGTAGACTGTGCTAAAGGTTTTCAGGCTTCGGGCCCCTGTAGCCGTCAGTTTCCCAATTGAGTCCAAAGGGGACGTTCTCATCTAGACATTATATGAAGTCAACCTACCAAGTTACAATGAAATCCCTTCATAAATATGACCTGTAGACTGTGCTAAAGGATTTTGGGCTTTGGGCTAGGGCAGGTTGAATAATCGCAACCAAAAGGGGACATTCTCATCTAGGCATCATCTGGAGTGATCCTACGAAGTTACAGTGAAATCCCTTCATAAATATGACCTGTAGACTGTGCTCAAGGTTTTTGGGCTTCGGGCACCAGTAGCCATCACAGTTGACCAATCACGACCAAAAGGGGACTTTCTCATCTAGACATTGTATGAAGTCAACCCACCAAGTTACAATGAAATTCCTCAATAAATATGACCTGTAAGACTGTGCTAAAGGTTTTGGGCTCGGGCAGTCGTCACGGTTGGAAGATCACGCCCAAATGGGGAAATTCTGATCTAGACATAATAAGGAGTCATCCTACCAAGTTACAATGAAATCCCTCCATATTAAACATGACCTGCAGATTGTGCTAAAAGTTTTTGGGTTTCAGGCTTGGGCAGCCATCACGGTTGATATATCATGCCCAAAAGGGGGCGTTCTCATCTAGGCATTCTACAGAGGCATTCTACCAAGTTACAATGAAATCCCTTCATAAATACGACCTGTAGACTGTGCTAATGGTTTTCGGGTTTTGAGCTTGGGCAGCCAAACCGGTTGACCGAACGCGACCAAAAGGTGACGTTCTCATCTAGACATGATCCCAAACCTGCATATGAAATTTCGTGACGATCAGACAAGAACTGCGGGGTGTAGCCCATGCTAAAGGAAAATGTGAACAGACTCACAGACTGACAGACTTCCGCACGCGTGATGGCAATACCTTATCTTGACTATGTCAAGTTAAGCTAAAAATGGTTTTGGTTCTCAGGCAATCCCTGAAATTAAACCCTCTTGTTCAAGCTTTTTTATTCAATTTTGGCTTGTAAGGCCACACAAAATAAATTAATTGATTCTCAGGGAATTTGTTTTTTTTAAATCAGTGAGGGAGGCTTCAATTTTTAATTTTTATTTTTCTTTTGCAAAATGGTGAGCAAACATAGAGAGGATTTCGGCTGTCTTAGAAATATAGAAAGTGCATATTTATACACATAAATTCATTTTTAATTTGAAAAATAAAATATTCCTCTAAAAACAAACTGTAGGTACTGCAATTCAAGGGTTTCATATTCTTTTGATGCTTTCCATATTCTTTTGATGCTTTTCATATTATCTTTGAAGTAGAAGTTTTTAATCTATGGGGAGTTGCATCATTACAATTTATGGGAGAGTGTCTGTAGGCACTCTCCTATAAATTATAAGAAGGCAAACATATTGGAGTCGCAACTAAATAAATACGCATCAATAAAAAAATGTAAAAAGTTTCTGGTCTCCCGGAGTTTGTACTAATATTGGAAGACACTGAAAGGCAATAAAAGGGGGTGGGGGTGGTTCAAATTCAATGAGGGATTGGCTGAGAATCAACACTTTTCTTTTTTAGCCTAATTTCTTTCTGATATGAGTATAAAATCGTGAGACTTCATACCTTTTTTGATTGATGTATATTTATTTGCATATGTTTATTCCAAATTTGGTATGATACAGTGTCTGTTTATTATAATTGTTTTGTAAACACCTAGTTTACTGTGTTCTGCAGAAAAATTATGTGGACACGATTTATTTGTTGAAAAAGGTGCAAAAATATATCTGAGAACAAATGTGTATGATATTTCTTAACTGTGGTCATGATTAGCCATCGTGCAAAAGCAAAAATATGTGACCTTAAACACCAATAAATAATAAATTGTTTCTTAACTGGTTGAGTGCAAAATTTTTCTTTGGTTTCCAAAATTTTGTCGACATGTCTGTGCCTTGTTACAATTTATGGGAGAGTGCCTCTAGGCACTCTTCCATAAATTTTAACAAGGCAAAGCTACACAGATTAAATACATTTGCTTTAAAGATATTGAGAACCACATCCTCAAAATATGAAACTTCTACATTGTGGTATCAGTATTTAAGAAGGGAGCACAACAGGGGGCTTCCAGCATTAAATCAGTAAAAATACAAGAATAAAAGCTTCATTCCATCACTGATTTTGAAAAGTTAATTGTTTGAGAACCAAATGTATTTTTTTTTTTTATTTGGCCTTAGGTATATAAAACCAATAGTCAAGTGCTCAATTGCATGTTGGGAAACAGAATTGCATTAGTGATGACTTCAGTGCTAATAATAATGGTTCCAACTATACCTGTAAACCATAAACTAAATACCCAAATAACATCAAAGCCAACATATGATGAGCAACTATTTCGATTTCACTCATCAGGGAGAGACACTTTCACTACACCCCCACAACATCCATGCTCACATCCACAGAATTCCAAATAGTTGTTCGAAAGTTACTGGAGTGTATTTCACAAAGGAATATTTATTTATTGGGTTTTAACAACACTTTTGACAGCAAGGGTTACCTTTGTGTCGTATAGTATTATGGGTGGAGGAAGCCTGAGTATGCAGAAAGAACCATCGAGCAGAGGCAAATAATGTCAGACTCAACGAACCAACTCTACATAAACAGGGTTAACATTGGTTAAAGGCAAGTGCACCATCGTCATGTATCTTTAGGAGGTTCAGTTTCAAGTTTGCTCAAATCAAATCTCTGGAGTACTATTTGGGCTCCCTGTGGGAATCCAATTTTCAACAAAGTGCAATACCAGGAAAAAACTTGAAAAAAAAATCTTCTTCACATCCAGCATTCAGAATCTTTTGATATTGCAGCATTCTTTGTGGGGTCAGATTCAACTTTGGTCACATGAAGTCTGGGGTCATATTCAGGTCCTCTTATTTTAACATACTGCAATATTAGGACTGTTCTTGAATCGGTCTTTTTGAGATCCATAAGTCAGAATCTTCTATTTGATATTCAACATCCTCAGTGAGGTTGAAATCAAGTCAATGGGTTCATATTTGGGCTCCTACAGAGCCGATTGTGTAAATGTGGGTGGATAAGATTAATATTTTAACATCTGGGTTCCCAAGAGGCCACTCGAGACACTTTTTTGAGGATTTTGTGTCACAAAATATTTTCACAATCTTGTGGAGGATTGGGAGTTTGGGTTATTTTTTTTGTTCACATTAATGTGAGTTTTAAAGTGCTTTTGAGATGTTTTATGCAAACAAAGCACCCCCCCCCCCCCCTCCCCCCCCAGCTACAAGAAGATTTACATAAAGATGCTTTATGTGACCTAAAATTCTTCTTTACACAACTTTCTCAGGTGAGCGATTAAGGCCCCTTGTGCCCTCGTTTCTGTCTGCAAATGAAAAATGAGTTTTGAAATTCACAGTCCCCCCCCCCCCCCCCCCCCCACCAACATGGAAGTCAAATTTAGCACTTAATGTAATTTTACTCAAGAGAGTGACAGAAGATGCCTTTCGATAATCCACTGTCAGAATCATAAATTAGTTGGAGGAGGAAAAAGGGATGTCCATTGGTTATTTCCCAAAAATAAGGACATTATAGAGGTCATCCGATTTAAATACTTGTTTACCTCTGATTTATTTACTGGGTATAACAGCTTTCGAAAACTAGGGCCACCTCATGTCCGACAGTTTTACAGGTGGAGGACCCAGAGAGAACCACTAAGCAGCAGCAATCAACTATCAGACTTTGCAAGGAACTAACGCCACACATGCAGGGTTAGAATTAGTTGAAGACAAGTGTACCATTGGCATGCAGTACACCACAGTGCCCTCACAATCAGGTTGAAGTCCAATGCCGTAACCATTGTGACACCACCCACCCTTACCTCTGATAACATGAAAAACACATTACAGTTCTTATTGTCATAGAATAGTATGTTAGGCTTGTAACATCAACTTTTCAGGTAAAACATAATTACATAAAAAACTAATCTATAAATCTTCAACTATTTAATAAATTCATTAATGTAGACCAGTTCTATATTCCTGTGACACTGTTGTGCTAATTCAGTGCTCATATATCCCAGAGAGAAAACCTGCGAGGTGCGACTGCACCTAAGCTATGACTGGTAGTGAAAATAAAGTCCATAAAGAGCAATAAATTATTATAACTCTGATAAAAATACCCTGAATGACACCTGCACTGAAAATGGGGCTTGACATTAATAAATAAATACCACTATTTATTTATTAAGGTTTAATGACACTTAAAAACAGCCAAGGTCATATCGTGGAGGAAGCCGGAGTATCCAGAGAGAACCCCCGAGCAACTGCCAGCTCCCCAACATCATAACTCTGCACTGCAGCACAGACAGTGTTAGATTGGTTAAGACATGCGCACCATCAATGTGCAGTACGAGAACCAGTTTCCGAAATTCCACCTTTTAAGTTGCAGTACCTGTGTTTCAGAATAAAGTCAAAATATCCGGGTTCGCACAGGTTTGGAGAAAAAAATTTCCATAGTTTATCCATAACCTTTCCATAGCCCACAACTGAAAAAAATCCATAGCCCCAGACACCTTTCATGTGGCTAAGTACTGCTTTCTCGCCCATATTCTGTCAAAAATTTTTACGGACAAGAAACAATGTGCACGGTTTCATTCACCCGGCACTCGCGCAAACCAATCTGCATACTATTCATTTTCAGTCCATGCTTCATTGAAAATACATTTTCCACCAGGCATTTTATACATGTAAGATAGTACTGCATTGTTATTCAAATTTTTAAACCTCTTCGCGAAAGCACATGATACATTTTTCAACAGGCAGCAGAAACACGGAGAGACAATTGATTGAGTTACAAGAACAGAATTGATACTCTCACAACCTTCCCCGCTGAATATGCGCTAGTACAGTTCGTCCCACAATATGCGCTAGCACAGTTTGTCCCACATAATGGAAGTTAGGGAGGATCGCAACTTTTTTAAATTTATTTTTGTGTGGCAGGGTTATTTTAAGACGTAATTATATTTTGGTGATATTAATGTTGAAAGAGCATGTTGATTAGAATAATACAAATTTCCATAGCTTTTCCATAACCCACTTGAAAACCCCCTCCTTTTTTCCATGACTTTCCAGGTCCTGGAAAATTCCAACTTCATTTTTCCATAACTTTCCAGGAGTTTCCAAAGCCTGTGCGAACCCTGAATGTGGGCTTCCAGCACTCGACCAGTTAACCCTTTACCCAACATAACGGCCAAAACCAGCGAGCGCTATTCTAAAAAATCGTCAATTAATTTTCATTATTTTTTCATTTTTTGTCTCAAAAACATAGGTTATGACTCCTCGTTGGAACAAGCTCGTTGAGCTCGTTCCAACGAGGGGTCAAAACCTATGTTTTTGAGACAAAAAATGAAAAAAAATAGTTATTCAAGATTTTTTTTTGCGAGTGTCGTCTGCTTTTCATGTTAGGTAAAGGGTTAACACTTTTCTCATCCATAAAATATAACATTTACCATCTAACAATTTTACATTAATGTGCATTTTCAAGGCATAACTGTATGACCCTGATATTGAGCTATTTATATGAATATTCAGAATTATAGGTTGATCTTGCTTTCACTGATGGTCAACTGCTGATCAAATGCTGTGACAAGAGTTTGCATGAGCATGGGATTCTGATTGGAGGTAAGTTATTCCAACATAATCAACTCAAATTTAATTCATAAATCAGCAAGCCATAAGTGGAATGTATTTTTAAAAGATTCAGCATGTAATCAAAGTAACATTCAGTGATTAACAAACACAATTTATAAAATGAAATATGGGCAAAAAACCATATTCAAGGCCACACAAAGTAGATCTTCTGTTTCTCAGGCCATTATTTGAGAAATTGCATGCGGGCGAGCGGTTTTATATTTTATTTTTTATTTCAGTAATTACTTCTTTGCCATTAAAAGTTCATGTTCTTGGTTCAAGTTTTAGGCCTCATAATCTACAGAATAGCATGGGTGGTGGTGTATTTCATCCCTTGAGTGCAAGAAGGCTTTGCAATGCTGAAGCATTGCAAAGCCTTCTTGCACTCAAGGGACAAATTCATCAATTTTTTTAACTTGGGTGTAATATCAGACATAAACCATTTAATTTTTATTTTTTTTAAGTTTAAATTGGTTATAAAAAGAGAGCATGCGGCAGCCAAAAGGACCATGCGGGAGGGCCTGAGAAACAGATTTTTTATTTTTTTAGACCCAATACACATTTTTTGAAAAACAGACCAATTTATTTTTGAAGGACTTTCAATTACTTTTTGTAAAAAGAACGATTTTTGAGCAGTTCGGAAATTCAAGCAATTCAAGCAGTTCCAATCTTGGGTACAATCATGGATTGAAAGAGAACTCTTTTGGAAATCTCATTGGTACCAATATCTTCGGACAATTTCAGGATGCACACACTCCTGAGATATGAAAACTTTACAATTTTTCTAAGAAAATTTCAGGCACTTTCCAGGACTTGGTTTGATGAAATCTCTTTGTGCCATGAGAAATCTTATTTGGATTAAAGGGTAAAAAAAAAAAAGTCAATTTTTTTAAAAGTCTTGGCAAAAAAATTCCTTGGGGTTCTTCCTTTCAATTTTAAATATTTTAATGATTGGATTGATTGCCGATGTTTGTATATACAGCAGCTAACAAACAATTCCTGCAGATTTTCAAATCAACAATTGTTTCAAGTATCCAAAAGCTGTTATCAGCACATGAGTCCCTATCAAATGCAACCTTACAAGGCTTCAGGGAAATGTGCCAGTACTCATCATTAGTGATAGGAGACTCCTGTGCCAGTACTCATCATTAGTGACAGGAGACTCCTATTGCGGTGCACGAGTACTGGCACATTTCACTAAAGACAACAACACAACTATTAACAGGTTTTTGACTGTTAATTCAATTTTGAAGTGCAGTAGCTATGGAAACTTAATATTTGGATAATCCCTTATTTTGATCACTAATATACCTGTAACTGACACTTATATTTGGAAAAGTCTTTCAGAGAGCTTTTGAAGGATCAGTGTTGGAGCACGTGTGATTTCAGTGAATAAAAAACATGACTGAGGCCTAAAAAAATAAAAATTCTGTTTCTCAGGCCCTCCCGCATGGTCATTTTGGCTGCCATATGCTCTCTTTTTATAACCAATGCAAACTTAAAACAAGATGTGCGCATTGGAGATGCAGGCATCGAGTTGTGGTGGCAATCGGAGAGTGTTGCATGTCCATAGCAAAGTTATCAATCATATGCCAGTTATATCTGGAACCTTTGTTTAATTATAATGCCAATATGTTCAGAATTTGTAAAAAATTAATTAAGGCCCTAACAAAAAATTAGGCCGGGCATGTTTCCGAACCTGCTTGAGATATTATTACAAAAGACCTCTATGGCAAATGTTAATCAAATTGGAGAACGTTTGTTCAAGTTATCGTGCTAACAAGCTCAAAATTCATAAAAATTGACTAATTAAGGCCCATAACTATGTAACGAAAAATCTGGCTGTTAAATATTAGTCAAATCGGAGAACGCTTGTTCAAGTTGTTGTGCTAATAGAGCGAGGACGTCTGCCCAGACGCACACCTTTCATCGCCAAACCATAGGTCTCACTTGTTAACACAACTCGACCAAAAAATAAAATTTAAATGGTTTATGTCTGATATTTTACTCAAATTAATAAAATTGATAAATTTGTCCCTTGAGTGCAAGAAGGCTTTGCAATGTTTTAGCCACCAGCCATGCTATTCTGTAGATTATGAGGCCTAAAACATAAAACAAACCAAGAATATGAAAGAACTTTTGATGGCAAACGAACTATTACAAAAACAAACAAGAATGAAAGTGTCAATGACACTGTAGCTCAACTTGACAAACTTGAACTTGGTAAGTTATAAAAGAAATGGCAAAATTGAAGATCATTGGTACCGATGTCATTTTTTTTGCCAATGGCAACATTTTTTGACAGAAACCGAAGAAAATCGATAGCTCCCATCTAGAGGCCTCCCCAAACAAGCATGCCAGGTTTCAAAGCAATCCGATCATAAATGTGCCCTGTAGGGTGTACAAAAGGGAAATATTGTGGGCTGACTAGACTAAATTCTAAGAACGTTGGCCGTGGCAACATTTCTTGACGGAAATGGAAGAAAATCGATAGCTCCCATCTAGAGGTCACCGTAAATAAGCATACCTGGTTTCAAAGCAATCTAATCATAAATGTGTCCTGCAGGGTGAGCCAAAGGGAAATATAGTGGTCTGACTAAACTAAGTTCTAAGAATGTTGGCTGCGGCAACATTTTTTGATGGAAACTGAAGAAAATCGATAGCTCCCATCTAGAGGTCACCCCGAACAAGCATGCCAGGTTTCAAAGCAATCCGATCATAAATGTGCCCTGTAGGGTGAGCCAAAGGGAAATATTGAGTCTTCTGACTAAACTAAGTTCTAAGAACGTTGGCCGTGGCAACATTTTTTTACGGAAATTGAAGAAAATCGATAGCTCCCATTTAGAGGTCTCCCCAAACAAGCATACCAGGTTTCAAAGCAATCAAATCATAAATGGTACCTGTTGGGTGTGCCAAAGGGAAATATTGTGGTCTGACTAAACTGAGTTCTAAAATCGTTGGCCGCGGCAACATTTTTTGACGGAAATTGAAGAAAATCGATAGCTCCCATCTAGAGGTCACCCTAAATAAGCATACCAGGTTTCAAAGCAATCAAATCATAAATGTGCCCTGTAGGGTGTGCCAAAGGGAAATATTGAGTCTTCTGACTAAACTAAGTTCTAAGAACGTTGGCCGCGGCAACATTTTTTGACAGAAATTGAAGAAAATTGATTGCTCCCTTCTAGAGATCTCCCCAAACAAGCATACCAGGTTTCAAAGCAATCTGATCATAAATGTGCCCTGTAGGGTGTGCCAAAGGGAAATATTGAGGTCTGACTAAACTAAGTTCTACGAACGTTGGCCGTGGCAACATTTTTTGCCGGAAATTAAAGAAAATCGATAGCTCCCATCTAGAGGTCACCCTAAAAAAGCATACCAGGTTTCAAAGCAATCAAATCATAAATGTGCCCTGTAGGGTGTGCCAAAGGCAAATATTGTGGTTTGACTAAACTAAGTTCTAAGAACGTTGGCCGCGGCAACATTTTTTGATGGAAATTGAAGAAAATCGATAGCTCCCATCTAGAGGTCACCCCAAACAAGCGTACCAAGTTTCAAAGTAATCTGATCATAAATGCGACCTGTGAGGTGTGCCAAAGGAAATTGTGGACGTACGTACTAACGTACTAACGTACGCCGACAGACGAGAAGTGATGGCAATAGCTCAGCTTGACTTTGTCAAGTTGAGCTAAAAATGTTAGTAAGGTAACACATGCCCCCCTGTGACCTTCACCTTGCAGATGCGGCGGAAACTATTATACGTGACACACCTTTTGACTGTCCTCAACTGTCCTGACTGTCCTTAACATTTGTAAAAAGTTTAACAATTGTACTATAATTCGTTTCTGAGTTATGGCTGAGACACAAATATTGACTGATTTTTAGTGTAACCTTGAAATGTGACCTTGACCTTGAAGGTACGAACCCGGCTATGGTGTGTGACACATCCTTCCATGGTCCTTTATAATTGAGTGAAGTTTGATGACTGTGGCCCTAACAATTTTTGAGTTATTGGCTCGGACACAGACACACACATGGACACACACACATCCACATGCACGGACACATGCACACTTCAATCACTATATGCCACCCGACTCAAGTCGGGGGGCATAAAAAACGCCAGCCCAGATGCCATTTTACAAAAACTGGCCTGAGAAACATCTGCTTTGTGGGGCCTTAGCAAACAAAAAAAGCAGAAATACTCCAGGTTTTAAGAAGACATTTTGACCAAAATATTTCAAGAAAGTTCTTAAATATATTTTTCAAAGCCTACTTCTAGCATTTTACTAGGGCCTTGAATTTCAGTTTAAATAAGTCAAGCAAGTTTAAGCACCAACTATACTCTTTCAGGAAAGAATTGGTCAAAACTGAAACAGCTATTTTTCCAGTGGGAAGGAGTCAAGAATTCACTTCCATTAATTTTTCGCAAGATTCTGTTCACCTAGAAATCTGAAATGACGCTGAAAACTATATGAAAATATTGCATTCACACAGAGAAGTTTTCGATGAGTATGAATACTGCTTATAGTTACAAGCTTGCACAAATTAGACATCATGGCAATCCGAACAAAAGTTTCTGCAACATTTTTTTGTTTGTTTTGTTTTGTTTGTTTTTTTTTTGGGGGGGGGGGGGGAGCATGAGGGAGAGGAGAGCAGGGCAATTTTAAGCAACAAGTTTCACATTTTTTCCCCAAGAAAAACAGCATCATAATGTATAGATTCTAAAGGTAGAACATTGCAGCTCATTTAGTGAGTTTGTCTTAAGCTAATATGCGGTACTGTAATGTACTGTTGGAAAGGGCGCAGAATGTACTACATCCCAGTATTTCAAAGGATGCTTGATTTAGTTGCCATTATAAAATATATCATCATCCTGAAAAATAAATAAATGAACACCAAGGGCAACTGATATAAACTTGCAAACTCTTCTCTGACTCGGGTGAAGCAAACAGTCATTTGCCCAGTTTATGCAGGCCTTTACAGTTAATTTCAATAAATGTTTGATGCAAGCCTGAAAATAAGCAATCTGTCATTTGTAGAATAAGGTCTCCAGAGGGTGAATTTGCCGACCATAACTCATACAGTGGGCTACAATCCCCCAATTTATCCTCTTGAGTATTTCTTTCTTGTTAGGCCTGACACCTTGATTCAGACTGAGGTTCCCAGAGGGTGACTTTGGTGATGCTACCCTGCTATGCAGGGTAGCACCACCAAAGTCACCCTCTGGGAACCTCACTTTGCAGATGACAGTCTGCTTATTTTCAAGCTTGGTTTGATGAAATCTTTTTGTACCATGAGAAGTCTTATTTGGATTAAAGGGTAAAAAAAAAGTCAATTTTTAAAAGTGTTGGCAAAAAAATTCCTTGGGGTTCTTCCTATATGTATATATATAAAAGCAGACAACATAAATACTGTCTTCATGTGTAACATTACAACTCATAGTTAATGAAAGTGACAATATATGTGAGTATTGATCTTTAGCATTGGAAACTCAAGTTAAAATATTAACAAAAAAATATCTTAAACTTACCTTCTTATCTGTATTCTATCATCAGCAATTTCTATTTCAGCAATCTAATAATTTCTTCAGAAGTATTTACACGAATAAGTAAAAAACTTTAACACTTACCTGTTATTCAACAGAATATTTGAGCACTTAATATCACGGTGCAAAAAGTTTTTTTTGTGACAGAAATCTAAACCTTCAAGTAACTGCCGCATAAAAGATGCAATATTTTCTTCTTTGAAGTGAACAAGACCAGATTCCAAAACCCCCATCAAATCGTGATCCATATATTCAAACACTAGGTAGAATGAACCTGAGGAAAGAGAGAAATGTTTATGGTTTAACTCTTAACCTAAATATTTTTTTAAAAAATTTAGCATCAAATGCAGTCATGGTTGCTGTGAAGCAACCATGACTGGACTTGATGAAAAAGAGCATGCAAGGAATTAATTTAAAATCATAGGACCAAGTGAGCCTAAAACACCAAACAAGTTGTCTACAGGGAATGAAGAGTGGTTAGTTGAGGGACATTAAATTTCTGTTGATTTGATTAGCAGTGCAATGAAAGTGTCAATGACACTGTAGCTCAACTTGTTTAAGACATGTACATGTATAGTGTGTGACACAGCAATGACAAACATCTAGGTAATGACCTGATAATAAAGGTACATGTAATGTATTGTAACAGTCTGAATTGTACAAGTGGGGTAACACCATTAGATGCTAAACTAGAAAAGAAATCTTTGAGTCCCAGAGTGGGTCTGACTGAACCCCAAAATATTTGTTCTCATAGCACAGTGATAACAAAGACACCCAAAAACACTCGTTCCTGTCACAAGGTGATAACAAAGGTACCCAAAGAAGTTTTGTGAAGATCAGTTCATAAATACAGACTCTAGCCCGAGCCATATTGACATGTGCACTTACTGTGTATAAGTAGCACTGAACAAATCAAAGTTAATTTAATTTGCATAATTTCTGCACGAGAAAAAAACCTGTATTATATGTGATGTATTCCATGTTACTAAACATTCCTACAAAAATTTATTCAAATCAGAACTTTCATACAGAAGTTCTGTACAAACTAGAGGTACGGTGAGCAAGCTCACAAAGTGATAACCCCCGCGCCTGAAATGTATAAGTTAAATTATCTCCCCTTAGAAATGTCAGAACGGAATTATATTGCTTCATGCACATCTTCAGATGGAGTTCTTCCATTGTGTGAAGTTTCATGAAAATTCTTCAATCGGTTTAGGAGTTGCGCTTATAAGGATGGACAGATGGATGGACGGACAGACAGATGGATGGACAGACAAGGCAAGGCAATTCCTATATACCCCCCCCCCCCAACTTTGTTTGTGGGGGGTATAAAAACTGATTGCACTAATTTTGGTACAAAAATGCTGCTGGCGGCCATCTTGAATTTTGGACCACACCCCAAAACACTCGTTCTCGTCCCACGGTGATAACAAAGGTACCCAAGAAGTTTCGTAAAGATCGGTTCATAAATACGATCTCTAGTCTGAGCCGTTTAGAAGTTGAGTACAAATGAAAGTGTCAATGACACTGTGGCTCAACTTGTGTAAGACATGTAGATGTATAGTATGTGACACAGCAATGACAAACATCTAGGTAATGATCTGATAACAAAGGTGCATATAAAGTATTGTAACGGTCTGTACATAAATACTGACCGTAGCCTGTAACAAATGTATAGGTAAAGTATAATTGTAAAGGTGGGTGACAGTCATATGCTAAACTAGAAAAGAAATCTTTGAGTCCCAGAGTGAGTCTGACTGAATCCAAAAATATTTGTTCTCATAGCACAGTGATAACAAAGGTACCCCAAAACACACTCGTTCCTGTCCCAAGTTGATAACAAAGGTACCCAAGAAGTTTCGTGAAGATCAGTTCATAAATACGAGCCGTATATAAGTTGTGACAAAAAGCTGATTGGACCTAATTTTCGTACAAAATGGCCACTGGCAGCCATCTTGAATTTTGGACCGCACCCAGAAACACTCGTTCTCGTCCTAAGGTGATAACAAAGGTACACAAGACGTTTCGTGAAAATCGGTTCATAAATACAACCTCTAGCCCGAGCCGTATTTACATGTGCACTTACAGTGTATAAGTAGCAATGAATAAATCAAAGTTCATCTAATTTGCATAATTTCTGCACGAGAAAACAACCCGTATTATATGTGATGTATCCCATGGTACTAAACATTCACACAAAAAATTATCAAATCAATGCTTTCATATGGAAGTTCTGTGCAAACATCTGACTGCACCTAATTTTGTACAAAATGGCTGCCATTGGCCATCTTGAATTTTCTACTGAACCTAAAAACATTCATTCTCATCCCAGTGATACCAAAGGTACTCAAGAAGTTTCGTAAAGATCAGTTCATAAATACATCCTCTAGTCTGAGCTGCATTGGCATTTGTACTTACACTGCTGAAAATAACACTAAATATGTCAAAGTTAGTTTAATTTGCATAATTTATGCACGAGAAAAAAACCCCGTATTATATGTGATGTATCCCATGGTACTAAACATTCATACAAAAAATTATTCAAATCAGAGCTTTCATACGGAAGTTCTGTACAAAAGACTGATTGCACTAATTTTGGTACACAATGGCTGCTGGTGGCCATCTTGAATTTCAGACCACACCCAAAAACACTCGTTCTCATCCCACAGTGATAACAAAGGTACCCAAGAAGTTTTGTAAAGATCGGTTCATAAATACGGCCTCTAGCCCGAGCCGTACTGAATTGCTGACGGCCAGACGGACGACTGGCCATGGCATAAGCTCAAATTTGCTTCGCCAAAGTTGAGCTAATAATCTTGAACTAATATGTGACACTTAGAGCAAAATTCTGGGTTCTTCTGCTGGACAACAACCGCAATATGGATATAAAGTCAAGTCCAGCCAAAAGATTATACCCAGGTTGCCCATTTTAGAAGACATTCTCCCCAGGAATTGGTTATCAAGTCCTATTTTACCTGTAAAACAGAGATTGTTTATCATAGTAAACAAGCACAGATTTATTTCCCAGAGTTACTACAGGAAGATGTTAGAAGTAAAAAGTATTAAAATTATAATTACTATTTATCTGATGTTTATTTGCATACAAAGAGTTACTTGTTTGCCATATCAAACATTCAAGTAAAGGACTGAAGCACTGATATCTCCCCTCAAACACTCAAGTATCAACACAAAATGTACACATGGCTAGGTAAAAATTCAATGACTTTTCAAGGACAGGGGAAGTATTTTCAAAGACCTTTCCCAACTAAAAATAATATTCCCCATCGGGTTTGAAACGATCATATGATCTTCTTTTTTTTTTTAGTTAGGTTTTACTGGTGGAGTGCTTAGGTTTTTTTTGATAATCAAAATTTGTTTGCATGTAATGCCTCATTACAATTTATGGGAGAGTGCCCATGGACACTACCATAAATTGTAACAAAGCAAATTCATAGACTAAATTATTTCACTTCAAAGATCATATGAAACCTATTCACAGAATATGATGCATTCAAGTTGCATCACCTGCAGTTCAGCATAAAGCCTAAATATGGGCTTCCACCACTCTAACAGTTAATAACACTTTTAACTGCTAGGGTCACCTTGTGTCGGAGACAAAGAAGGATTTCATTGGCATCTATGGCTAGTTAGCACCACACAAAGGAATGAAGTCATGAAATCATTCATAATTCTGTTGCCCAATTAATGTTTTTTCTAGTATTGAAATGCTACCCTACAAAATAATTTAGTAATATCCAGATTTCAAGTAATGCCAAAATATATATCAATCTAGGAAATTTACTTGAACAAGAGGCCCCCTGGGGCTTGAACCACACACCTGACAAAGTTGTTTAAAGAAGGCTTTGTCCAAGAAAGATGATTTTTTTTCCTGGTATTTAGATGCTAGCACACAAATAATGAAAAGGCAATGCAAAACTAGGATGCCTAAATATCAACCTAGGAACTTAACTTGAACACACACACATGGCGCTGAAGAAGCAGCTTTTTAAAGATTATTCCTCAAACTGGACCAAATGAAAACTTCAAGCTTCAATAGGGAATACAAATATTAATCCGGGGACTTGATTTTAAATACCTTGAATCTGAAGGAGAAACAGATAGTAAAGTTTAGAACAGGAGAGGACCACGGATGCTGGAGGACAAGTGATTAGTTAAGCTCTCTAAGGTGAGCTAATAAAACTGTCATGACACTACAGCTTAACTTGAATGTGTGGAGATTATATGAAAAGTTAATGTTCAATGTTTATGAAAGGATTATGAAATAAGACAAGAATTGTAATAATCGAGAATATGTTAAGTTCTGTACCCTGCATGCTGTTTTCAACAAGAATAATTTGAGATGTAGACTGTACTAAAGAATCGAGGCCTGAGGTTCTGTGCCCTCCATGTTATAGTAAAATCATTCCAAAACGAGTCATCCTACCAAGTTACAATGATATACCTTCATAAATATGACTTGTAGACTTTGCTTAAAGAATCTAGGTCACATGCACTTTCGGCAATCAGGGTTGACCATCGTGTGCAAACTAGGACAGTCTAATCTAGATATCATACGGAGTCATCCTACCAAGTTACAATGAAATCCCTTCATAAATACAACCTGTAGACAATGCTAAAGGAAACCAGGTCAAGTGCGCAAACAGCGATAACAGCTGACTGACCATGACCAAAATAAGACTGTTCCTCTAGTCATCATTCTGAGTCATCTTACAAATTACAATGAAATCGCTTCATAAATATGAACTGTAGACTGTGCAAAACAAATCTAGGTCACAGAACCATCACGGCTGACTTACCATGACTAAAACTGGATGTTTCCATCTAGGTATTATACCCGAGTAATCCTATCAATTTACAATAAAACCCCTTCACAAATGCACCTGCAGACTGTGCTAAAGAAATCTTTGTCACATGCCCTTACGACAATCATGGCTGACCGAACTCGACCAAAACAGGAAGTTCTCATCTAGACATTATATAGAGTCATCCTACCAAGTTACAGTCACATTTCTACATAAATACAACCGGTGGACTGTGCTAATGGTTTTGGGGTTTCGAACCCACACAGCCATCACCAAAATGGGTCGCTCTCATCTAGACATGACATCCAACCTGCACATGAAATTTAGTGATGATCAGGCAAGAACTGCAGGGTGTATAGCCTGTGCTAAAGAAAATGTGAACAGACTTACAGATTCACAGTCTTCCGCATGCATGAAGGCAATAGCTTATCTTGACATTGTCAAGTTAAGGTAAAAATGATCAAACAAAAAAATGAAGACAGTACAAGAGGAACTCAGGAGAATTTTATGTATGTAGCTCATGGCCCCCAACCCCCGCCCCAAGAGATGTTTGCTAATTCATCTTACCCTTCATTTGTTCATTTATTGATGATCAACTTCTATTACTCTATGGAAAGAGCACCATGTTGCTGAGTACCAAGTATATTGCCACTGAGCTCCAACTGGAGAAATCAGAGTTAAGTGTCTTGCCCAAGGAAACAGTGCAGATAGGATTGAACCATGAAACCTTTGGTTTAAAGTCGATTGCTCTAACCAATAAACCACAAAACTATCGACGAATGGTTAGCCAAGTGTGAACCTGGTTATTCAACTTTTGTGCAACTGAAATATTATTACTTATCTACTCCAAATGCATACATCAATACATCCACCACAGGCATGGGTGACTGGGTCCAATTTTACCAGTAAAACAGAGCTTGTTTACCACAGTAAACAAGCACTGCTTCACTTCTCAGGGTTACCACAGAGAAAATTTGTACTTAAGGTATGGTAATGGTGTGAGTTTTGGTGGTTAAAAACAATTAATAGAGTTATTCAATTAACCCTTTACCCAATGCAGACGATATCAAAATTTATTATTTTAAATATCATTTTTTTTAATTTTTCAAAAAATTTCAACAAAACCATATCATGTGACCCCTCGTTGGAACGAGCTCGTTCCAACGAGGAGTCACATATGGTTTTGTTGAAATTTTTTGAAAAATAATATTTTTTCAAATGCTGAATTTGCATATTACATGGGCGGATGCGGTCGATTCGTTGGGTAAAGGGTTAAGTATGCTAATAAGTTTGTTTCACTGCACTAAACTATCCCTCAATGAGTGCACTGGCATTTTCCCTGATTAATTTGAGAATGAAACAAGTGTCCCCTATTCAGGAACCCTTTACCATCGTTGGAAAGAAAGTGGAAATTTTACAGTTACTTATCTTGATTGTATAATGTTTAATGCATTTAAATTTATGTCAATCACATTCATACTCTATTATTTTATTTATTTATTAGGGTTTAACGACACTTTAACAGCCAAAGTCATATCATGTCAGTGACAGTTTTACGGGTGGAGGAAGCCGGAGTACCCAAAGAGAACCTCCGCGCAATGATGAGCAGCTTGAGATAAACGCATAAAAAACAGATTTTTAAAAATTTTTGTTTGGAAATTTCCGAAGTCCCAAACAAAATTTTTTCAGACTAAAATTTTTTCTTCTTCTTGAAATGGACCAAAACGCATAAAAAACCAAAGAACTAATTTCCAGATTTTGGTCCAAAATTTTCCAAGTCCCACCCAGAAACCCAAATATTCAGTGTAAAAAAAAAAAAATTCTTTTTTGTCTTAAAATTGACCAAAATGCATAAAAAAAAAAAAAAAAAAAAAATTAATTTCCGGAATTTGGGCTCCCATAGAGAGCCCAAATATGGATCCAGGGAATTGATTTCAATACACATTTGAAACAATCTTCCAAAGATGTTAAATGTGAAATTTGAAAGCTTTTGGAGCAGTGGTTTGGGAGAAAAGTAGTCTTCAATGATTTTCCTATTAACACAGTGTTAAACAAGCCAAGACCAATACCGGGTCTGGACCTGCGTCGCTGCATGCAATTGATTACAGAGATGAACAGACTTCAAAGCATCGGCAAACAGGAAGTGGCTGCATGGCAGATCTGAAAATTAGATACACGATACAACTCATCATTATGAAGCAGCAGACCAAATATAAAATCATTCCCATTCATAGAAGTAAAGAAAACTTTGACGGAAGAAGTGTATCGGATGGACTGATGGATGGACAGAGTCGAGCGGTTACTGACTCAGCACTTTTTCAAAGTCCCAGAAAAGTACCCCATGATAAAACCGATAGCAATTTTTTTTGACCATTCAATTCTGTTGGTCCAAAGGAAGCTTCACACCAAATAAGAATTCTCAGTGCTGTGTAGTTTTTGAGATATGGGCATTTTAATTTTTTCCTATTTTTTGCTCCTGTGGTTCCCAAGGGGCGACGGAGAAAAAAAATTGGGCATAAATTAAGTACTTACGACCCAATAAGCCCGCATATCAAATTTGGTTCAAATCTGCCTCTCGGTTTCGAAAATAGAAATTTTGGGCTTAGCGAATATTCTTGCTCCTCCCAGAACAAAGACAAATATTGCCCGTCAAACTTCTCTTGAACAAACTTGAGTTGACATCTCAAATGGAAGCTGCAAACCAAATGTCAAGTCCCTGCTACGGCTGGTTCATGAGAAGATTTTAAAAAAATTTGTGCATTTTGGCCCCTCAATATGAGCAGAAGCCCAATTTGAAGAAAAACCCAAATGCCCCTATATAACCGCTACTAGTACTGGTGTGAATTTTCATTGAACTGCAGCCAGTGGCTTGAAAGAAAATGACCCAAACACCACCTTCACGACGGACAAAAAGTGATCAGAAAAGCTCACCCAGACTTTCAGTCAGGTGAGCTAATAATTGAACAGAACCCATATAAGAACTTGGCCTGTACTACTAGCAGGTAATACACATGCCAACTGTGGTTGAGATCAAATAATCTAAACTGGAGTTATCCGTTGGAAACCAAAAATATTAATGGACACACAGACAGATGGACAGACTGATGACATCATTCGACAGTTTTTCAGACGGGCATTTAAAAAGGTTAAGGAGGGTGAACAACCCACAAAAATACTTATTTATAAATAAATTCAGCAGTATTATGATGAATGTACACTTGCTCACTTTCAACACCGACACACATTTCAGAAAACAATTACAAATGATTGATTCAGTGTAAAAGGTGGATGAAATTTGACTACTTAACAGTCTTCCTGCAGCAATTCAACTTCAATTATAAACACAAAAAACTTTTTTTTTTTGACAAATGGGCAGGACAAAAGCAGAATTCTTATAATAGGAAAAACATTGAATTATGAAAAATTCACTTCGGCCAATTAAATGCAAGCATATTGGATATCGCTAATAAGAATTAAATAATATCTTTATGAAGTTTTGCACATGACGTTAAGATACTGAAGATTCAAGCAGCAAATGTTTTCCACAATACAACTAAGAATTCAACCAATCCCATCAATGAGCTCTGTCAAACAAGAGGCCCCAAGGGGCCTGAGGGAACTCACCTGACATGGTAGCCTAAATATCAACCCAGAGAATTGATTTCAACAAGTTGCATCTGCTTCTCCTAAGAAAAGCTTATACCAAATATCCAAAGATTCTGACCAGTGGATCTCAGAAAAAAAAAAGATTTTTAAAGAATATTCCTCATATTGAACTAAGTTATAATTCGGGCTCCCACAGGAAGCCCATATATGAACCCAGGGACTTGGCTTTAACAAACTTGAATCTCACCCCCCTAAGGATGCTGCACACCAAATATCAAAACCTTCCCGACTGCTGGATCTGAAGATTTTTTAAGAAAATTCCTCATTTTGAACTAAGTTACAATTTGAGCTCCCACAGTGAGTTCAAATATGGACCTTGGGACATGGCTTGCACAAACTTGAATCTCCCCTGGAGAAGAAGATTTTTTAAGAAATTTGCCTGAAACGCACAAAGTTCGAATTCGGGCTTCTATAGTGAGCCCAAATATAAATCCAGTGGGCCGATTTGAACAAACTTGAATCAGATCCACCCCACAATGATGCATACCAAATATCAAATGATTCTGCCTGCTGGATCTGGAGAAGAAGAGTTTTGAAGAAATTTGCCTGAAATGCACTAAGTTCGAATTCGAGTTTTCTATAGTGAGCCCAAATATGAATTTAGGGAGCCAATTTGAACAAACTTGAATCAGATCCACCCCACAATGTTGCATACCAAATATCAAAAGATTCTGCCTGCTGGATCTGGAGAAGAAGATTTTTTAAGAAATTTGCATGAAATGCACTAAGTTCGAAATCGGGCTCCTATACTGAGCCCAAATATGAACCCAGAGGGCTGATTTGAACAAACTTGAATCAGATCCACCCTACAATGTTGCGTACCAAATATCAAAAGATTCTGCCTGCTGGATCTGGAGAAGAAGATTTTTTAATGTTTTTCCCATTGCCTACAGTGTTAAAAAGTGCTGACTCAGCACTTTTTCAAAAGTCCTGAAAAAAGTACCTTGTGATCAAACCGATAGGGATTTTTTTTAACCATTCTATTCTACTGGATAAAAGTAAGCTTTATACAAAATAAGAATTCTCTATGCAGTTTTGGAGATATGGCAGTTTTAAGGTTTTTCCTATTTTTAGCTCCCGAGGTTCCCACGGGGCATGAGAAAATTTTTTTTTTGCATCAGTTAACTACTTATGACCCATTACCATCTCATATCAAATTTGGTTCAAACCGACCTCACGGTTCTGAAAATAGAAATTTTAGGCGTGGCCAAAATTTTTGCCCCTCTCATAACGAAGGCAAATAATGCCCGACAAACTTCTCTTGAACAAACTTGATTCTAAACCTCAAAAGGACTCTGTATACCATATATCAAGTCTCTGCTACTGGTGGTTCATTAGATTTTCAAAATATTTGGCCATTTTTTCCACACCCCTCTGCTCAATATGAGCCGAAACCTAATTTGCATAAAAATCAAAATGCCCCTATATAACCACTACTTACATGAAATTTAATTAAAATGTGGCCAGTGGCTTAGGAGAAAGAGGCTCAAACACAACCTTCACACAGGACGGACGGACGAAGAGTGATAAGAAAAACTCACCCTGACTTTCAGTCAGGTGAGCTAATAAGATTAAATTGGAAAAATTCCTAGCAGAAAAAAATTAGCAGGTTGAAAGTTTAATTTTCTGACATCAGGTTGCAAAAGGGTTAACCCTTTACCCAACGAATCAGCCGCATCCGCCCGCTTAATGTGCAAATTCAACAGTTTAAAAAAGATTATTTTTCAAACAATTTCAACAAAACCATATCATGTGACCCCTCAGTGGAACAAGCTCGTCGAGCTCGTTCCAACGAGGGGTCACATGATACGGTTTTGTTGAAATTTTTTGAAAAATTAAAAAAAAATGATATTTAAAATAATAAATTTTTATATCATCTGCGTTGGGTAAAGGGTTGAGAGAGATATTTTCAAACAATTTCAAGGCAAGGCAATTCATCTCTGAATTCAAGAACTTTCAAAACCCCACAACTACCCACTACACATTGGAATGATAGAGAAAAGTATATAATAAATACCTTTATCTTTCTTGAAGTCTGCAGCATCCTGTTTGTCTGTGACAATCTCCTTCAGATTAACGATATTTGGATGAGTGAGCTGTCTCAATATTTTGATTTCTCGCACAGCAGTTATTGGAAAACCTTCTTTCTCATTCTCTAACCTAACCTTCTTAAGAGCGACCAATTCACCTGTAAAATAAAACTTAGATGTGAGTCTTCCATGGAAGACGTCTGTCGCCCGCACTATATTTTAATATTTCAGAGAGAATTCTAAGTGGAAAAGGGGCATAACTCTGGAAAAAATACAGCGGATCAAAAAATAAAATAGGAGGTGCACAATGCCATTATGTGATAAAGAATCACTGAAAGTTTCATCAAAATCCATTCATAGGTTTAAGAGGAGTGGCGGATAAGAGAAAGTGTGACGCGGACGATGACGCAGACGAGGACGACAAAAGTAATCCCTATATGTCGCTCCCCACTCGGACGACGACGCAGACGACGAGGACGACGCAAGACGACAAAAGTAATCCCTATATGTCGCTCCCCACTTCGTGGGGCGGCGACACAACAAATGAAAGTATCAATGACACTGTTGCTCAACTTGTGTAAGACATGTACATATATGTGGAAGGGCAATGAAACACATCTAGGTAATGACCTGATAACCAAGGTACATGTAAAGTATTGTAAAGGTCTGTACATAAATACTGACCGTAGCCTGTAACAAATGTACAAGTAAAGTAATTTGCATAATTTATGCACAAGAAAAAAGCCTGTATTAGGCCATACAAAGTAGATCTTCTGTTTCTCAGGCCATTATTTGTAACATTGCATGCGAGCGAGCGGTTTTTTATTTTATTTTTTATTTCTGTAATTATTTCTTTGCCATCAAAAGTTCATGTTCTTGGTTTATGTTTTTGGCCTCATAATCTATGGAATAGCATGGGTGGTGGTATATTTCATCCCTTGAGAGCAAGAAGGCTTTGCAATGCTAAAGCATTGCAAAGCCTTCTTGCACTCAAGGGACAAATTTATCATTTTTTTAAACTTAGGTAAAATATCAGACATAAACTATTTAATTTTTTTTTTAAAGATTACATTGGTTATATATAAAAAGAGAGCATGCGGCAGCCAGAAGGACCACGCAGGAGGGCCTGAGAAACAGATTTTTTATCTTTTTAGGCCTTATATGTGATGTATTCCATGATACTAAATATTCATGCAAAAAATTTATTCAAATCAGAGCTTTTATATAGAAGTTCTGTACAAAAAACTGATTGCACCTAATTTTGGTATAAAATGGCTGCTGGCAGCCATCTTGAATTTCAGACTGCACCCCAAAACACTCACTCTTGTCCCAAGGTGATAACAAAGGTATCCAAGAAGTTTCGTTAAGATCGGTTCATAAACACAGCCTCTAGCCCAAGCCATATTGAATTGTTGATGAACAGAGACGCAGACGGACGACTGGCCATGACAAAACCTAACATTTGACTCTGTCAAAGTTGAGCTAAAAATTACAAATTGGGTAACCTTTGTTAACTTCTTGAATGTTGCTGGTGGATATTCCTACCCAGGATAGAAAAGGTATCGCAACCAAAATTAGGTAAATTTTGAGCACAGTAAACAAGCTTTTGTCCTAAAATTATATTGACTTTTTGACCTGTGATTTATTGAGCCAAATTTAAATTATTTTTTCATCAAATCTAGTCATGGCTGCTTCCACAGCAGCCATGACTACATTGGATGAAAAATATTTCAATTCAAGAGGCCCCAAGGGGCCTTAATCACTCATCGGGCAAAGTGATTCAAACAAAGTGGTTCAAAGAAGTATTTGGGGTCACATTCAGTTAGACATGGTTCATCAACACTACAAAGGAATGAAGTCATGAGAGACAAATTTTATGGAACTAGGGACATGGCTTGAATCTTACCCACCTAAGGATGCTGCATACCAAATATCAAAAGCATTCATCTGCTGGATCTGAAGAAGATTTTTAAAGAAAATTCCTAATTTTGAACTAAGTTATCATTCGGGCTCCCACAGTGATCCCAAATATGAACCCAGGGACATGGCTTGAACAATCTTGAATCTCACCGCCTAAGGACGCTGCATGCCAAATATCAAAACATTCTGACTGCTGAATCTGAAGAAGACTTTTGAAGAAAAATTCATCATATTGACTAAGTTATAATTCAGGCTCCCACAGGGAGCCCAAATATGGACCCAGGGACTTGGCTTTAACAAACCTGAATCTCACCCCCCTAAGGATGCTACACACCACATATCAAAACATTCTGACCGCTGGATCTGAAGAAGAAGATTTTTAAAGAAAATTCCTCATTTCGAACTAAGTTACAATTCAAGCTCCCACAGTGAGCCCAAATATGGTCAAAGGGATAAGGCTTGAACAAACTTGAATCTCACCCCCCTCCCTAAGGATGCTGCATACCAAATATCAAAACATTCCGACTGCTGGATCTGAAGAAGATTTTTAAAGAAAATTCCTTATTTTGAACTAAGTTATAATTATCAATGAATCTCACCCCTCTTCCTAAGGATGTTGCATACCAAATATCAAAACATTCCGACTGCTGGATCTGAAGAAGAAGATTTTTAAAGAAAATTCCTCACTTTGAACTAAGTTATAATTCGGGCTACCACAGTGAGCACAAATATGAACCCAGGGACTTGGCTTGAACAAACTTGAATCTCACCCCCCTAAGCATGCTGCATACCCAATATCAAAAGATTCTGCCTGCTGGATCTTGAGAAGAAGATTTTTAAAGAAATTTGCCTGAAATGCGCTAAGTTCAAATTTGGGCGCCTATATTGAGCCCAAATATGAACCCAGGGGGCCGATTTGAACAAACTTGAATCAGATCCACCACACAATGTTGCAAACCAAATATCAAAAGATTCTGCCTGCTGGATCTGGAGAAGAAGACTTTCGAAGAAATTTGTCTGAAATGCACTAAGCTCGAATTCGAGCTTTTATAGTGAGCCAAAATATGAATCCAGGGAGCCGATTTGAACACACTTGAATCAGATCCACCCCACAATGTTGCATACAACATATCAAAAGATTCTGCCTGCTGGATCTGGAGAAGAAGATTTTTTAAGAAATTTGCCTGAAATGCACTAAGTTCAAATTCTGGCTTCTATACCGAGCCCAAATATGAACCCAGGGGGCCGATTTGTACAAACTTGAATCTGATCCACCCCACAATGTTGCATACCAAATATCAAAAGATTCTGCCTGCTGGATCTGGAGAAGAAGATTTTTTAAGAAATTTGCCTGAAATGCACGAAGTTCAAATTCAGGCTTCTACAGTGAGCCCAAATATGAATCCAGGGAGCCGATTTGAACAAACTTGAATCCCCCCCCCCCCCCCCCCCCCCCCCCCCCCAGAGATGATGTTGATGTTGTTGGTGGTGGTTAATGTCACATATTTATGCACCATGGCTAATCGTGACACAACATGAAGATGAAGTCAAGTTTAGTCAATCGTTGATCTACATGTTGCCCATTTTAGAGGACTTTCACTCCAAGCATTGGTGACTGGGTCCTACTTTACTAGTAAGTAAGTAGGAACTGGTTTACCACAGTAAACAAGTGCTGCTTACTTCCCGGGGTTCCCACGGGGACCCAGAGATGATGTATACCAAATAGGAAAGAATTCTACCTGGTGGATCTGAAGAAGATTTTTTTTTGAATTTTGGAAAGAAATTCATGGGTGCTAGCAGAGTTATGACCCTTGTGGTGCCCTCTGTGGGTGCGGCAAGTTTATTTTTACAAGTTTGAATTGACATATGATGGAGAACATGCACACCAGATTTGGTTCAATTTGATCCTTTAGTTTGGGAGGAGTAGTCGATAATGTAACGATGGCCGGCAAGTGATAAGTTAAGCTCCCTTCGGAGAGCTAACAAGAGTCCCCAAGGGGCCTTAATAGCTCGCCGGCCAAAGTGGTTCAAAGAAGTGTTTGGGGTCACATTCAGTTAGACATGGTTCATCAAACCTAGAAAGGAATAAAACCATGCAATGGCAAATTTCATGGAAATGGATCTGAACAAACCTGAACCTAACATGCTCCCTCTGCCCACCCCCCCCCCAACCCTGCCCATAGGGGTCCCAAATAAAAAGCCAGGGACTCAAATTGAACAAACTTGAATCTGATCCCTCTTGAGATGTTACAAATGTATATACCACATATGAAAGAATTCTGACTGGTGGATCTGAACAAGGAGGTTTTTAACCCTTTACCCAACGCAGACGATATCAAAATTTATTATTTTAAATATCATTTTTTTAAATTTTTCAAAACATTTCAACAAAACCATATCATGTCACCCCTCACTGGAACGAGCTCAATGAGCTTGTTCCAATGAGGGGTCACATGATATGGATTTGTTGAAATATTTTGAAAAACTAAATTTTTTCAACTGCTCAATTTGCATATTACGCGGGCGGATGCGGGCGATTCGTTGGGTAAAGGGTTAAAGAAATGTCCTCACATTGCATTAAGTTAAACTTTGGGCTCAAATAGGGAGCCAAAATATTAACCCAGGGACCCGATTTGAACAAACTTGAATCTGACCCACCTAGAGATGTTGTATACCAAATATGAAAGGATTCTGATTGGTGGATATGAAGAAGACAACTTTTAAAAGAAATTTCCTCATATTGCACAAAGTTAAAATTCGGGCTCCCATAGGAAGCCAAATATCAACCCACAGACCAGATTTGAACAAACTTGAATCAGACCCTCCTAGAGATGTTGTATACCAAATATGAAAACATTCTGACAACAGGGTCTAAAGAAGAGGATTTTTTAAAAAGAATTCCTTATATTGCACGAAGTTGATATTTGGGCTAGCCCATAGGGAGCCCAAAAATTTACCCAGGTAAGCAATTTGAACAACCTGAAACTGACCTACCTCAAGATGTTGTACAGGGTATTTTTTGTTTTTAAAAATTTGATTAGCAGTTTCCATCTTGGTTTCAAAAAGTGATGATAAACAGTGAATTTAAGGCCAATATGAAAGAAAAATGGTTAGCATTTGGACATTTTTGTATAGCATTTCGCGATGCGAATCCAGTCATCAAATACCCTGTTGTATACCAAATATGAATGCATTCTGACTGGTGGACCTGAAGAAGAAGATTTTTAAAGAAATTTCCTCATATTTCACTAAGTTACAATTCAGGCTCTCATAGGGAGCCCAAATATAAACCCAGGGACTCGTTTTGAATAAAGTTGATTCTGGACCCCTATAGATTTTGTATACCAAACATGAAAGGATTCTGACTGGTGGAGCTGAAGAAGAAGATTTTAAAAGAAATTTCCTCAAATTGTACGAAGTTAAACTTTGGGCTTCAATAGAGATCCCAAATACTAACTCAAGGACCTCATTTGTACAAACTTGAATCTGACCCCCTTATAGATGTTGTATACCAAATGTGAAAGGGTTCTGACTGGTGGATCTGAAGAAGATTTTTAAAGAAATGTCCTCAAATTGTACGAAGATAAAGTTTGGACTCCAATAGAGAGCCCAAATACTCACTGAGGGACCCGATTTGTACAAACTTCTGACCCCCCCCCCACCCCCCCTATAGATGTTGTATACCAAATATGAAAGCATTCTGACGGGTGATCTGAAGAAGATGATTTTTAAAGAAATTTCCTCATATTTCACTACGTTAAAATTCAGGCTCCTACAGGGAGCCCAATTATTAACCCAGGGACTCGATTTGAACAAACTTGAATCTGACCCCAATAGAGATATTATATACCAAATATCAAAAGATTCTAAATGATGGTTCGGGAGAAGAGTTTTTTAATTTAAAAAAAAAATTTATGGTTTCTTGTGGTGCACCCTGGAGAGGCAGAAAGTTTATTTGTACAAACTTGAATTGACATATAAGGAACATATTTGGTTCAATTTGGTCCAGTAGTTTGGGAGGAGAAGTCGATAATGTAAAGTTCACGACGGACGGCAAGTGATAAGTTAAGCTCCCTTCGGTGAGCTAAACACCATATTATGTGAGCCCTCTTTAGAACAATCTCATTGATCCCATTCCAATGGTCACATGATGTGGTTTAGCTGATATTTTTTTTAAATTTAAAATTATTAAAATAACAAATTTTGATATCATGTGCACTGTGTAAAAGGTTTTAATAGGTCCAAACTTAACCCAACACAACATTGGATCACACCTGCATTATTTTCTCTTTGAAAATCTCTCACCTTATTTTTTTTTAAATTACAGATTATCACTGAAACACAACATATTCAGTTTATTGAAATGTAAGAAACCAACCAAAGATCTAGAAAAAAACAACAGGCTTCTCAGACAAGACAGCTCCACCCAGGGTCACTACTTTTAGAGAAAGCTAAATTCAAGACAAGAATCCAAGTTTTACTGTTTGTGACCTTAACCTTCATATGACAATGGGTCAAGGTCATGACACAAAATAAGGTTATGGGTTGTAATTGTGTGAAGTAAGAACAAGATCTGTCACATAGATTCAATCATACAGACCAGACAAGGGCTGTTTTATAATATCAGTGTTTTTGCTGCCTTGACCTTGATGATATGACCTTGGATCAAAGTCATGACACACTTTTTAGTCATCAGCAATAATTGTACCCAGTATAAGATCTGTCAATCATACCATGTTACATGGACCACCAAGGGTTGTATAACAATATCAAAGTTTTGCTGTTTTTGGCCTCGGCTTTGATATGACCTTGGATCGAAGTTGTGACACACGTTTGAGTCATGAGCATTAATTGTACCAACTACAAATAAGATTGGTCAATCATACCAAATGATACTGATTGGACAAGGGCTGTAAAACAATAGCAAAATTTACTGTCTATGACCTTAACCTTGAAGATATGATCTTGGATCAAAGTCGCAACACATCTTTGAATCATGGGCAATAATTGTACCAAATATAAAATGGACAATAATTGTACCAAGTATAAATAGGATCTGTCAATCATACAAAGTTATATGGACCGGACAAAAGTGACAGTGAAAATGTGAAAGTTTTTCTGTCACCTTAACATACAGCCTGTGACCTTGACCTTGAGGGACACATACCATATTATAATTTGCTATTTGTTATAAAGTTTTGTTGAAAAATATTCAGTGGCTAAGAAGTTATGGTCTAGACAAACAAAATGTTGATGACAGATAGACGGACGGACAGCTTATTTATTTATTGGTGTTTAAGGTCTCATACTTCTGCACAATAGCTAACCATGACCACAACTTGTAGATAAAGTCAACGTCAGTCAATCATTTATACCCCATGTTGCCTATTTTAGAGGACCTGCACCCCAAGCATTAGTGACTGGGTCCTATTTTATCAGTGAAACAGAGCTTATTTACCACAGTAAACAAGTACTGCTTCACTTCCCGGGGTTCCCACAGGGAACGGACAGCTTAGCATTAGAAAAGCTCTGCTGACTTTTTTAGGCTGAGCTAAAAACAGAGGCTCAAGTGAGCCTAAAATGCTCAACTGGATCAAACTATCTGCATGGAATGTAAGGTGGATGAGTGAGAATAAGTGAGGGAGAATGTGAGTTTTTTGTTAATTTCCTAAGGCAGGCTGAAAATTTTCAAATGTGGATGGTCAAAGTAAAGCAAAAATGTATTTAAAAAATCTCAAGTCCCTTTAGGGTTAACAAACATGCATCTAATGGATTGGAGCACTATTATTTCTCCTCAAATACAAAAGTATCCATAATGAAAGTAACAGAATGAAACTATTCCAAATATGATCCCAGAGACTAGGTTTTAACAAACCTGTTACTGCTATTCAACAATCTGTGACATAGATACACACAACAAACTATGTATCAATGGCAATTGAAAAACTGAACATGGATAGATGGTTTATGGAAAATTTATCTTCCCATTTCCAATTATCAATATGCAGCACAAAGATCTTACTTGGCAACATTCATAAGCATGTATTTGATTATGTTTAAATTTGGACAACTTCAAAGCACATGATATACAAATTGAAATTTAGTTCGATATCCTTCTTGAGAATGATTTTGAACAAAAATTCCAGAATTGTGGCACTCTATCGGTTAGTTGTGTCTGGGGAATTCTCAGTTCCAATACCAAAACTTTCTGTTACCAGAAAATAAGGGCAAAACTGAAATGGGAATGATGGGTTCATCAGGCCACAGCAATGATGGCTGCATCTTCTCCAAAACTATTTGCAATTTTCTTTACATTTCTTGACCTCTTAACTCATAGCTCTTTGATAACTCCCAACTGATGTACCATTTTCACCATCTTCTAATTTTGGGTGCATGAAGTTCGAAAAGCTAATGCTTACTCTGTATTGCCCAAAGCAATGTGAATAGTTTGTTCTAATATATGCCAACTGCCAACAAGGAAATTCTTATTTTCATAAATCTCAATGATAATTGTGACCACCCGGCTGCTGGTCATAATTATCATTAAGAGAAAAGGAAAATTTTCCGGTCCTCAAATTTTCTGTTTAAAAGAAAATCCTGTTCCCAGTTCCAAAAAACAAAGAAATATATTAAACCCTAGTCGTGTCAGAAAGCGAGTTAAATAAAGAAAGGAAACAGCTAACAAACCTGTTATATTATCTTTGGCTTTAAAAACTTGTCCATATGTTCCTTCACCAGTTATTTGTAGAATCTTAAACATGTCAACACATCGTTCTCCCCAGTCTCCTTTCACCTGTTCACTCAGTCTTCTCTGTTCACATATCCTAAAAATACAAATTTGCAAATATAAATTGTTGTCATTTGCTGCATCTTAACCCTAAAGGGCCTATTTTCAACTTGAGACACATTTTGTGTTCTCAAAACATGTGCCATTACAGGCAATCATGAGGAAACCTTGCAGACTCTGATTAACTTTTCAATAATTTCTAATCGTGTGTTAGCTGCCTGTACAGGTATCAAAGACTAGAAGTTTCAAATTCATTATTGTGGTAATATGCTAACTGTTTGTGTTGTGGTGGAAATTTTCCATGTCTTTAAGGGTTAAGATCTCTGTACCAAATTCGAGATCTGGCCTTGAAGCACTATCATAGATGAGGTGGCTTTAGAAGGCTCTTGTCACTACCTCACATGAGGAATCATTAGAAGATTGTGTGATATTTCTTGTATGTAAATTTAATCTTCGAATTATTCACCTTAGGTTAACCCCCTGCACTCTGATGTCAAAATACCAAAATTTTAAGTAGTCATATTTCCCATAATGAATCTAGAAATTTAGCCAATTCAATCTTGTTTGACAGAGCTCAATGAGCTCTGTCAAACAAGATTGAATTTGCTAAATTCCTAGTTGCATTATGGGAAAATTTTACACCTGAAAGTTTTGACACATCAACACCAGTGTGCAGGGGGTTAACATACCTGACACATTTTACAAAGGCATTCAACTGTGAACAACTACTTTTCACATGGTTCTCATAATATCAGAGAATGAAATTAAGGATTTTTGAAAAACTTCGACCATGATTTTCAAGGACCTTTATAATTTTTATATAAACTGAAACACACCATGGACAACCCCTAGAATGTCCGCCTCAAGGGCCCAATTATCAGATACTGCATTCCAACTAGAGCTGAAACGACTAACCGTTAGCGGTTCAGTTTCAATTATGACCAGTTACAAATTCTGTAACTGCGATTAACCATTATGTATACTTACAACATGCAGTGCGGGCAGAATGCAATTAGTTTTAGGTCACCCTATCGAATAGCACACGTCAGAATTAGAAATAATGTTTTGTAACTAATGGTATCTGTTTTCCTTTCCTGTTATTTTTTATTGCCGTTGGCTCATTACACAAATATAGGACCTTAGTGAGCACACTCACATACCCCTCGCGCCCCGATATTTCAAGCTCGGAAAACTTTAATTTTTAGGAAAATGACCCGGAAATCTGTTACGTGTATTTTTCAGAGTCCAGGGCCAGTAATTTCCGCAAAAATCAGCCGAGCAGAACGAAACGCAAACTTGATCTGTAGGCCACCATGTCAGACAAACATACCAAAAATCAGCTCAATATCTGGAAGCATGTAGAGAAAAAGCCCAGAAAACTGTAATTTTGATGAACTTTTCAAAGTCTATGGGGCCGTAATTTTAGTAAAAATCAGTGGAGCGGAACAAAACCCAAACTTGTTCTGTAGGCCACCATGTTAGACTAACATTCCAAAAATCAGCTCAATATCAGTAAGCGTGTAGGAAAAAAGTCCGCATAACTGTAATTTTGATGAACTTTTCAAAGTTCAAGGGGCGTAATTTCAGTAAAAATTAGTGGAGCAGAACAAAATGCAAACTTGATCTGTAGGCCACCATGTCAGACTAACATATCAAAAATCAGCTCAATATCTGGAAGCGTGTAGAAAAAAAGTCCGGAAAACTGTAATTTTGATGCATTTTTCAGAGTCCAAGGGCCGTAATTTCGGTAAAAATCAGTGGAGCAGAACAAAACGCAAACTTGTTCTATAGGCCACCATGTTAGACTAACATACCAAAAATCAGCTCAATATCTGGAAGCGTGTAGGAAAAAAGTCTGTAAAACTGTAATTTTGATGAACTTTTCAAAGTTCAAGGGCCGGAATTTCTGTAAAAATCAGTGGAGCGGAACAAAATGCAAACGTGATCTGTAGGCCACCATGTCAGACTAACATACCAAAAATCAGCTCAATATCTGGAAGCGTGTAGAAAAAAAGTCCGGAAAACTGTAATTTTGATGAATTTTTCAGAGTCCAAGTGCCATAATTTTGGTAAAAATCAGTGGAGCGGAACAAAATGCAAACTTGATCTGTAGGCCACCATGTTAGACTCACATACCAAAAATCAGCTCAAAATCTGGAAGCGTGTAAAAAAAAGTCTGGAAAACAAGTAGGACTGACTGACGGACTGACGGACTGACAGACTGACGGACGGACCAGTCAAAAACATTATACCCCCACAACTTCGTTGCGTGGGGTATAATTAAAACAAAATGATCTTAAAGTGATAACTGACAAGAGAATTTGAACTCTACAACATTGTTCCATCTGGCGTCTTTGAAGTCGGCGACAGCGAGTTGTAGTTCACCAGTATGTTACCTTGTTCCAGTTGTATTGCGGGGACGTTGTTTCTTTCTGTAATGTACAGATATGTAATTTTGTCGAGTTATTCCAGTAACTCCTTGAAAAATTTCAATCTGAAGTTGAAGTGTCATAAGAGTAAGTCGGAATAACAACTGAAAATAAAAACGTGAGAATTTGAAATGTGGTGAAGAGAACATCAGAAGTTAGGATTAATTTTATTCTTGTCAAGGATGAAAATAAACAAGAGGCCCCACGGGGCCTGAAGCGCTCATCTTGTACAGAACACAATTTAAACAGAGTCCAAGAATGAGTCTACATTAAGCAAGCCATCTCCATAGGCTACACTGTCAACCCTTGAGTCCCTCAGGAGTGACAAAAATAATCTAGGCATCATGCCTTTTCTTCAGTTGATCATAAGTAAAATGTAGAGCTCCCCTATGAAGCCCCTTGATACAACCTATGTGGATTACTCTTAGTACCTCTAGAGGGTACTGAATACAAAATTTTTAATTCTTCAGCAAAATGGCCAATTCCGGCTCCCATAGGGAGCCCAAATATTAACCCAGGCTCTTTATTTGAACACAGTTAAATCTGACTTCCCTAGAGATGTTGTGTACCAAATATGAAAGCATTCTGACCGTTGGATCTGAAGAAGAGAAATTGTAAAGAAATTTCTTCGAATTGCACTAAGTTCAAATTTGGGCTAGCATAGCGAGCCCAAATATTGACCTATGGATCCGATTTGAACAAACTTGAATCTGACCCCCCTAGAGATGTTGTATACCAAATGTGAAAGCATTCTGACAAGTGAATCTGAAGAAGAAGATTTTTGAAGAAATTCCCTCATATTGTACTAAGTTAAATTTCATGTTCCCATATGGAGCCCAAATATTAACCTAGGCACTCGAATTGAACAACCTGGAATCTGACCCCCCTAGAGATGTTGTATAACAAAAATAAAAGCATTCCGACTGGTGGATCTGAAGAAGAAGATTTTTAAAGAAATTTTCTCATATTGCACTAAGTAAAAATTTGGGCTACCATAGTGAGCCCAAATATATACCTAGGGATCTGATTTGAACATACTTGAATCTGACCCCCATAGAGATGTTGCATACCAAATATCAAACCATTCTGACTGATGGATCAGAAGAAGATTTTTTTAAATTACCCTCCATATTGAACAAAGATAAAATTTGGGCTTCCATAGGAAGCCCAAATATTAACCTAGGGACTTGGTTTGAACAAACTAGAATCTGACCCTCATAACAATGATGTATACGAAATATTAAAAGATTCTGACTGGTGGTTCTGAAGAAGAAGATTTTTAAAGAATATTCCCCATATTACCCTATGTTAAAACTTCGGGCTCCTGTAGAGAGCCCAAATATGAACCAATGAGCTTTATTTCAACAAACTTTTATCTGACCCCCCTATGAATGCTGTATACCAAATATCAAAAGATTCTGATGATTGGTTCTGGAGAAAAGATTTTTAAAAATTTTTGCAAATATGCTGACTCAGCATTTTTTCGATGCCCATTACAGAACACCCTAACATAACCGATGGCAATTTTTTTTTACCATTCAATTCTACTGGTCATAAGGATACTTCATACCAAATAAAAGCTCTCTGTTCCGTGGGGTTTGGGAAATATGGGCGTTTGAAAATATTTCTATTTTTAGCTCCCAGAGTTCCCATGGGGATGCGGGAATTTTTTTTTTTGCATGGGTCAAGTACTTATGATCCAATACTACCACAAACTAAATTTGGTTCATACAGGACCATCGGTTCAGAAACTAGAAATTTTGGGCGGGGCCAAAAATCTTACCCCTCCTATTACAAAGCCAAATATTACTTCACGAACTTCGTTTGAACAAACTTGATTCTACACCTCATATGGAAGCTCCATAGCAAATATCAAGTCATTGTACACACTGGTTCTTGAGAAGAAGATTTTAAAAATATTTTGGAGCATTTTCCCCCACTCCCTCTCTATGGGGCTGGTCATGCTGAGTTGAACAAAAATGAAATACCCCTTTGGGACCATCACTCACACAAACTTTCACTTGAATTGGCCCAGTGGCTTTGGAGGAGAAGACCAAAACATGGTGTTGACGGACAACGGACGGGAAGCGATGAGATTAGCTCAGCTTGACTTTGTCAAGATGAGCTAAAAATACGCCAAGTGCTAGATATGTAGAGTGCATTAGGCATAACCGGGCACAACCTCCACCATGAAAACTCATGCAGAAAAAAATCATTTGGTTGTATTTAGCAAGACAGTTAGGGTTGAAGTCGGACAACATTCTCAACGTATGGGCAGTGGAGATATGGAAATTCAGACAGGTGATCACAAGTATGTTCAAACAAAGTTATCTTTTGACTGACCAAAGGCTATGATAAAGGCAAGATGGAATGAACTGGTTCAACCTAATTGCAGAGTTGAAAGCAAATGACATTCGATCTATCAGCATTGGAAGAGGCCCTGGGTTTAGAAATTTTATGCAACGATTGGAGCCAGAATTTCAAGTGTCCTTACACACTACGATTTGGAACCACCTAAAACTTTTTTATGATAACACAAAGGCCAGATTGATTGAAGAATTAGAAAACTTGCCATTCATTGTCGTTACCGCTGACTGTTAGACCAGTTTGGCAACTGAGAGCTACTTTACAATAACAGTGCATATTATATCAGTAAAAATTGGGAGTTCCGACGTCTTTTGCACAGGCATGAGAGCAGAGGGAGACATTTTGCAGAAAATCTAGCAGCAGAAATGGAATGTGCTTTAAAAGAGTTCAAATTCCAAAGAACAAAATTACAGCCATCACAACTGTTAACGGAGCTAACATTGTCGCAGCACTGCAATTAAGCATAAATGCTGGCCTTGGCATTGCTATTATTTCACATGCTGCAGGGGCAGCTAGGCATCTGGTGGGGCATTTTAAATGAAAGTGTCAATGACACTGTAGCTTAACTTGACTGTGTGTTGTGTTTGATGAAAACGATAATATTCAACGTTTATGAAAGGATTATGAAATATGACAAGAATTGTGATAATTGAGAATATATTAATTTCTGTTCCCTGTATGCGATGTTTTCCAAAAAAATAATTTGAGGTGTAGACTGTACGAAAGAACTGAGGAGTAGGTTAATGTGACCCTCACAGTTAATGCATGTCAACCAAATTTACCAAGTTACAGTGAAATCATTCCAAAACGAGTCATCCTATCAAGTTAAAATGAAATCCCTTCATAAATATGACCTGTAGACTGTGCTACAGGTTTTTGGGCTTCGGTCTTGTGTAGCCATCACGGTTGACAGATCGTAACGAAAAGGGGACGTCCTCATCTTGACATTATACAGTTGACTAATCGCAACCAAAAGGGGGCATTATCATATAGACATTATATGGAGTCAACCTACCTAGTTACAATGAAATCCCTTCATAAATACGACCTGTAGACTGTGCTAAAGGTTTTCAGTTTTGGTCTCGGGCAGCCGTCACGAATCAAAGACTAAGACTTCTGGACGCGAGATGGCAATAGCATTATCTTGACTTTGTCCAGTTAAGCTAAAAATGTGATTTCCCCTACGGTTTCCATGGTAACTATGAGACACAATTGCGGTAAAGTTTGCAACACGATCAACATTACATGAGGATCATTGGTAGAGGGTGTCCCAGTCATCAAGCATGTGAAGTTTCAAAACATTTGGCCTTGTTGTTTCAGAGATCTTTCTAAATCGATGAAGAAACATTGATCAACATTAAATGAGGATCGTTGGTTGAGGCCATCCCAGTCATCAACCACACATAGTTTCAATACATATGGCCCTGTGGTTTCAGAGGAGAAAATTTTTAAAAATCCACCTCCCACAGACCATTCCTGACATGTTTGGTTCACATTGGCTAAGTAGTTCCGGAGAAGAAGATGAAAATGTGATTTCCAATAGTTTTTCTATGGTAACTGTAAGCTGCAATTGCAGCCCTCAGGGGTGTGAGCAGCCCAAAACCAAAAAAGAGGAAAAAAAATGCTGATAGGATCACCGATCCAATGTCGAGTTGTGACAGCACAAAAGTGGGTTTAATCATTATCAACTTATCGTCCCGAAACCAATTGTTTACAATTTACTATGTGAAGGGTCACTATGACCTTGACCTTTGACCCAGTGATTCCAAAATAAATAGAACTCTTTCTTGCACCAATGCCAACCTACCTATGAAGTTTCATGAATGTAGGTGGAACCATTGGCAAATTATCATCTGGAAACCAATTGTTTACAATTTATTATGTTCAAGGTCACTGTGACCTTGGCCTTTGGTCTAGTGAGTCTAAAATAAATAGGGGTCTTCCACTCACCTATGCCAACCTACCTATGAAGTTTCATGAATGTGGGTCAAACCATTATCAAGTTATCATCCGGAAACCAATTGGTTACGATTTACTATGTTGAAGGTCACTGTAACCTTGACCTTTCACCTAGCGAGTCCAAAACAAGATCAATAGAGTTCTTCCTCGCACCAAGGCCAACCCACCTATGAAGTTTCATGAATGTAGGTTGAACTACTATCAAGTTATCATCCGGAAAGGAATTGTTGCGATTTACTATGTTCAAGGTCACGCTGACCTTGACCTTTGACGTAGCGAGTCCAAAATCAATAGGGTTCTTCCCCTCACCAAGGCCAATCTACCTATAAAGTTTCATGAATGTGAGTTGAACCATTATCAAGTTATCATCCGGAAACCAATTGTTTATGCCCGCCCGCCCATCCGCCCGCCATTCGCCAAACTATAAGTCGAGTCTGACTTCGTCACAACTCGACTAATAAAATCAGATGCCAAAGCCATCTGACGCAAGTGGCAAAGGCACTTGCCTATGAAGGGGGGGGGGGGGGGGTCTGGGGCTGGGTTCTTCCCCCCCTCCCTCACCCCCAGAAAAAATTGATTTCTACATGCTTGAAGATGGGGAAAAATACAGAAACTTGTAAGAGCGAAAATGTGTGATTTTTGCTGAAATTTGGTAAAATCATAACCTTGAAACTTGCATTTATCTTGGTCCACATGCTGATTTTTTCTCTGTCTCCAGTACTCCACATTTATTAGTACACACACAATGAAAGTTGTTATGAATATATACATGTTGACTGATTTTTATCACACATCTTTGAATATTACGTCTCTTTGCGACACATTAAACAATATGCAACACCAGGGCTCCAAAGTTTTCTGAACACTTCAGAAAGAAATGAACCATTTATTTCCTTTTCTAACCATTGCCACCTCCACATAATTTTTATGCCCGTATCAATTTCTTTCATGTCCACACATATTCATCTCTCGAAATGCTATCTCACCTAAGTGTAGAGATTATATTGTTCGCTTTGTTTGAAATTTCTAAAGAAAACATCGCACACAAAGGACTTGACATTTTAAACATGAATAATCCATGATATATTTCTTAAAAGGATGTTGAATGGTTTAAATTATAATCCCCTTTCTCTCACCCAATGAAAATTGTCGTGTTACATACGGTATTAAATTTCTGCGGTAAAAAAGTAGATGATACGAAAACGCAGAACAGTTTTCCACTGAACGCTGAAAGTTCCAAAACGCGGAATGTTGCAAATACGGACCCAGAATTTTACCCAAAGCATGGAAAATCGCAGATCCACGGAAATTTCACATGCTTGGGCCATGCTTGCAACCCAATCAACATTAAATGGGGATTGTTGGTAGAGGGTGTCCAGGGCATCAATTACCTGAAGTTCCAAAACATTTGGCCTTGTGGTTTCAGATGAGAAGATTTTTGAAAATCCACCAACCAAAATCAAAGAATGCCTCTGGTGGCCATGTTTTTCATCCAAGGGGAACAAAATGACGATCGTTTGTAGCAGGCTTGAAAATAAGCAGTCGGACATTTGCAGAATGAGGTCCCCAGAGGGTGAATTTGATGATGCTATCTCATACAGTGGGCCAATTTATCCTCTGGGTACCTCATTGTTTAGTTTTGAGACCCTGATTCAGAATGAGGTTCACAGAGGGTAAATTTAGTGATGCTACCCTACTGTGCAGGGTAGCATCATCATTTTGCAGATGACAGTCTGCTTATTTTCTGGCTTGTTTTGTGGAGGACCTCCCATAGACCATTCCTGCCAAGTTTGATTCACACCAGCTAAGTGGTTCCAGAGAAGAAGATGAAAATGTGAAAAGCTTATGGATGCCGGACGACGATGGATGCCAAGTGATAGCAAAAGCTCACATAGCCTTTTAGGCCAGGTGAGCTAAAAACTAAATAGTTATAAAAAGATAAATACATGCTTCGTCTGGATATTGTTATTTCCTGAAAAATCAAGTCTTTTCAAGACATCCTTGGCCATTTTCAAGGATTTCAAGGCCTTGAATGGCCTTTTGTCAAACTTTAGTCCCTCCTCAAATACAAGGCTGTGCAGAACCCTGAAAGTTGAGCCAAAAATCTATACTCATATAGCACTGCACACTGGAGAGGACTTCCACCCCAGGCATGGTTATCTGCGCTTATTTTACACAGAACCACAGTTTAGTTTTAGTAAACAAGACTTGCTCAACTTCTCAAGAGTTCCAATGGGGAACTGAAAAGTCCTTAAATATTGATTTATTGATGCTTAATGTCAGTTAGAAGATATGACTATATTCTGAATTCAGTGGGTGAAGCAAGTATAAGATCAGTCCATAGAATTAGAATCAATCTCTAGAGACCTGAGGTAGAAAGAATGGATAGATAGATAGATTACTGGACAAAGTGGTAATTATATGCCGCCCCGCCCCCACAAAAGCAGGACTACATTTTGATGCAAATCCAAGAATCGATCCATGCAAAGATTTGCGTAACAAAACCGGCGAGATTCTACCTCTGCTAGGATTCACGTGAAAAGAATCGAGTCAATTTAACTTTTTACCTAACATAGCGGCAGCAAATTAAACAGTACAAGGCCAACATGACCTGAAAAAAACTCTTACACTTTGTCAATAAAATACAAATATGGCGGTCATTGATTGGGAACAAGTCAGTTGCAATAACATCCATATTTGTAAGGTTGCATAAGGTTGCAATTGGTAAATAATGCTTATTTTAAAATAAAAATTCAATTGCTGCTTTAAAAATTAAAAAAACGTGTTGGGTAAAGGGTTAACATGTGTTATTAGAAAAAATAGGGGTTCAACCATGGTGGCCTCATTGGAACCTGGGACGCTTATAGCAGGTAAGGATTCTCCCAAATTTAGATGAAATATAATATACACCCTGCAAAAAAAATTCAGGGGGCATAAAAAATTGTTAGAACCAGCACTGTTCTTACATTAGGCTTTAGTTATGTGCACTGCACTTCCCACAAATAATTATCCCACTATCTCTGATGTTATCAAAGCCTCATATCCAGCAAATCATTTAAAATGTAAAGCATTTTGCATTTTTTTTGGTTTGGAGATAAGCAACTAAAATAAACTTGGAAGCCATGAAAAAAGAACATCACAAAGTAATTTGAAGTAACTCACTTTGGCTTTTTCATTTTGACTGCTGGTAAACCTTCCTTCCTCATTTCCGATTCTGATTCAACATCGTTATCACCGTCAAGCTCATCTACAACTGGTGGCATTGGTAAATCAGTTATTCTCCTCACCTTCCTGACTGGACTATTTACCCTTCTATCAGCACTGAAAGAATTAAAATCGAAAAAAAGTTGAGTGATTTGAAACATATACAGTACGTGGAGAGTGGATTGTAACTAAATCACCCGTGGAGTGAGGTTATCACCCAAGATATAATTTTCAAATTGTGTACACATCGACAACAAACACAAGCAATGTTTCAGCCAATGGACCTCCGGGTTTAACCCAGAGGTCCATTGGCTAAAACTTTGCTTGTGCTGGTTATGCTTTGAAGAAAATTTGCAATTATTGCTTGGGTGGAATCTCCACTCTGCGGGTGATTTAGTGATAATACACTCTCCACGTACTGTATGTCTAAAAGCTTACAGCAAATGTTCCTGTTAATTCTTTGTTACAGAGCAGCTGCAGTGGACTAATCATAATCCACACGTGGGCAGTGATGTCCACGTCTGTGTTTACCAGGTAATAAAAATCATCATCATCAGCAGCAGCAGCAGCAGCAAAATTTAGAAGCACTGGTTTGTACCTGGTGCTTCATTAATTAATTTTGGATGATTATTCCTATAATCAGTGTTTGGAATCTAATTTATTTATTTATTTATTGGTGTTTAAGGTCACATATTTATGCACAATGGCTAATGGTGACCGTGACAGTGTTACAATGGTCGAAGCCAGAGTACCTGGAGAGAACCACCGAGCATCGACGAGCAACTGTCAGCTCCTCAACATTCTAACTCTGTTCAAGCTCCGCTCAAGCAGGGTTACAGCAGTTGAAGACATGTGCACCATCGATGTGCAGTACGTCATCGTGCCCCCATGTGGACAATCGGGATAAAGTGCCTTGCCCAAGGACATAATGCGGGTCGTCCCGGATGGGGATCGAACTCGGGACCTCTAGCATAGAAGTAAAACAGTCTACCGCTGAGCCACCATGCTCCCGTTTGGAATCTTATACTATTGTGTCTGTGGTAGAGCTGGCCGGTTTAGAAAATTTTCCCTCAGTTCGGTTTTGGGGAAAAAAATCGGTTTTCGGTTTCAGTTTTTGTAACATCATACATATTTCCCATATCTTATGCATTCAATTGCTACCGGATAGTACTACAAGAGGCTCTAAAGAGCCTGAAATCGCTCACTTGGCAGAACTGCATATCCCTCATTCTGATCAAAATCAAACAATACAGCTGGCTGCCTTGCTCCTTCATCTGTGCAAAATGGAATTATGAATGTTTTCGAACATTCAGAGGACTTTCCATACCTTAATCCACAGCTACCTAATATTTCTTTTGTTCTCTGTCATGAAAACAAGCCCTATAAAATAACACCAAGTACGGTTTTGATGAGAACAGCTCAGTAAAACAGTACCAATATCTGGATATTGGGACGGTTTTGAAACAGTCCCAATAACTAGATATTTGTACGATTGTCACGGTACTGTAATCATAACCATTCAAAAGTAAAGATGCTGTAAAGGAAGTGTGAAAAACTTTCTAACACATGAATTATCGACAAGCTTTTCTCGACAGAGCTACTGAATTGAGTGTGCATCGTGTCCAAATTATAATGTACTTTTTAATTTTTTGTTGCTTTAAATAAACAACAGCCCTGGTAACCTAAAAAGGACTCCTGTGGAAACCTCGGAAGTGAAACAGTGCTTGTTTGCTGTGGTAAACAAGTTCAGTTTTACTGGTAAAACAGGACCTGGTCACCCGTGCCCGGGGTAGAGTCCCCTAAAATGGGCAGCATGGGTGTAAACGATTGGCTAAACTTGACTTTACACCTTTTTTTGCGGTCACAATTAGCCATAGCTGCAGAAAAGTGACCTTAAACAACAGTAAATAAATAACCTAAAAAAACCGCCCTTTTTCAAATATTAAGACGGCAATCAGGCACCACCACCCGCCACCCCTGAGGGAAAGCGAACCTCGTCTTCAGATAAAAAAAAAAAATTATTCTTCCAAATGCTTTAAAAATGAACGATTATTAAATTTATCTGCCGCACTTTCGATGAGGGATTGAATAAGTGTTCCACCCTTGAGCTGAGACATTATATTAGTGGGAGAACAAATTACGTCATGATGTGAGTTCACTTCGAAGCCACAGATCTGTTCACAATATCTGAACTCCTGATGCGTGTCATAACTTCAATAGACTTTCTAGCAAGCAAACAGTGGGTTATGCCCATTTTGTTTTTCGGGGGTAGAGCAAGCAAAAAGTGTTTTAAAATGTGGTTTTACTCGTGTCAAACTTTCTAAAATATAATTTTTTTTACTTTTGTTAACATTGAGGGGCTGTGGATTAAATCACATATATCACTATTTTGTGTACTATATGAGTAAATAATTGTACAGATGTGCAGGTGTCCTCCAATATTTGGACTCGGCTTTGCCTCGTCCAAAATATCTCCGGACACCTGCACAACTGTACAATTATTTACCCATATAGTACACAAAATAGTGATGTATCTATTACTTATTTCTGCCAAGTTTGGTTCACATTGCTCAGTAGTTCCAGAGAAGATGAAAATGAACATTATTAATTAATTTATTTATTTATTTATTGGTGTTTTAGGTCACATATTTTTTGCACAATGGCTAATCATGACCACAACATGAGTATCAACACAAGACCAGGGGTGAGTGTTAATAAGCAATGTTGCCCATTTTAGAGAGGGTTTGCACCTCCCAAGCATTGGTGACTATTTTACCAGTAAAACAGAGCCTGTTTACCACAGTGAACAGGCACTGCTTCACTTCCCAGGGTTCCCGCGGGGGCCAATCAACATTAAATTGGGATCGTTGGTAGAGGGTGTCCCAATCATCAAGCATACGAAGTTTTAAAACATTCAGCCTTGTGTTTTTAGAGAAGATTTCTCAAAATCCACCAATCAGAAACAAAGAATGCCTCTGGCAGCCATGGTTTCGATCTGACGGGAAGAAAATGATGAACGTTTGTAGACATTTTAAACAGTAATGGAAAAATCATATGAAATGTACAGTACTATTATCACAAAATTGGTCAGGAATTCTGAGTGGGTTAAAACAAAATCATGACACCACAAGGATTCTTCTACCCTCTTTGGGAAAGGATCTGAGGTCCATGCCATTGGGAAAATTGGAGTCATGGGGCTCCAATTGGGAATTTGTTTTGGAGGGGAAAATACATACATAGACTGAGAAATTTTACATTCAAATTGAACAAAGAACATTAAGACTGATACCTAAGCAACTGCATGTATACTACAAGTACAATGTATGTTTTATAACAGTCACATGGAATCCTGTTCACCCCAGTCTCTAGTCTCTATTAAACTGTTCTTATACTACTGAAGAAGAACTTGTCATTTGCCTTTGAATTAACTTGTTAAGGGCTACATAATTTTGGGGGATCTGAATTTGTTCATCGAAGTTTGTTTTTTTTACAAATTATTGAAGAGTGCCCATAGGCACTCTTCAATAATTTGTGATAAAACAAATTTATATAAACAAAATATTATTCGCATTTGACTAAAGATGAAACACAAGCAAGGAAAATGCTGGCTTTCCCTCTGGTACCCTCATTTTTTTTAAAGCTCTGATGGTGGCTTCTAACACTCAACCAGTTAAGAGACTTCGATACTAGTAGACAAGCAATTTACATTTAACATACAACTGATGTCCTGAACTGGGTGGTCATGAGACTTAAGAAAACCAATGGTTTTCTAAGGCCTTATGACTACCCCATTCAGGGCATCAATTGAGTATTTAATTTTTTTTTGAGTGGGAACTCAAATTGGTAAATCTTGGTTAAGAATTGGAAAAATCATGCCCAAATGTCATTAGGAAAGAGTCCCATAAACGGCCCATGTTGATACCAAAAAGAATCCCTGCACCAAGGAAAACTGTCAGAAAAAAAATATATGAAATCAGATGTACATGTAAAACCACAATTTCAGTGATGAACTTGATTCTCAGCAGTAGACCTTGGATTTTTACTCTAACAAGAGCAATGCCTAGCGGGGGCCTAGCGGGGGCATTATACGCCCATTTGGTTTTTTTTGAGAGAAGAATCTGATTAAGTTCACAGACTGTAGATCACAGAAAGCATAATTTGATCGATTTCTTAGTATGAAAAGGGCAATAACTCCTACAGAAATCGACAAACATGACCCAAATTTGCACTTGTGTGAGATACCATGCTCATGAAGCCGCATATTAACCCTTTACCTAACGTAACTGCCAAAACCGGCCAGCGCTATTCTCAAAAATCGCCAATTAATTTTCATTATTTTTTTCATTTTTTGTCTCAAAAACATAGGTTATGACCCCTCGTTGGAACGAGCTCGTTGAGCTCATTCCAACGAGGGATCATAACCTATGTTTTTGAGACAAAAAATGAAAAAAATTAGTTATTCAAGAATTATTTTTGCAAGTGTCGTCTGCTTTTCAGGTTAGGTAAAGGGTTAAATTTCAAAAGAATCCGATTAAGTTCACGGACTGTAGAGCACAGAAAGCATAATTTGACTGATTTCAAAGTATGAAAAGGGCAATAACTCCTAAGAAAACAACCGAAAACGACCCAAATATGAACTTGTGCGAGATATTATGGCCATGAAGCTGCGTATTAAATTTGAAAAGAATCTGATTAAGTTGACGGTCTGTAGAGCACAGAAAGCATAATTTGCTCGATTTCTAAGTATTAAAGGGGGAATAACTACTAGGAAAACTGTCGAACATGACCCAAATTCAAACTTGCGTGAGATCTTATTCTGGTTGTGCAGGGACCGATCAGGACTATTTAAAATACGCTCAAGCCTCGGAGCCTATTTTTTCACTTCATGCGCCAGATTTCAATTTACGGAGTCACACTGCTGTTTGCAACACACACTGCAAGTGTGTAATAGCTCTCATCATTTTCATTTAGTACACAAAGGCAAACATTAATCTTCACTGTGGTTTCTGATCAAGTCTTGGCTGCCTATTTGCAGCCAAGACTTGATCAGAAACCACAGTGAAGATTAATGCTTGGTAATTAAGACTTGAAGTATTAACTTAAGCACTCTACAACAATGATAAATGATAATCATATATATAATACATGTAAGAGTGTCTCTCTCGATTATCCATCGAAAGAATATCGAAATACGATCTGAGAAGTTACGTGCCAACTGAGAAGCCTATTTCTGAGATTTAAGAGCCAGGTCCTGATGTTTCAGGACCAAATACGCACTGGCGCATGCCCAGGTCGGTCCCTGGTTGTGCAGTATATCAAATATTTTTTAAATCCGATTGAAATGACGCTCTGTAGAGCACGGAATACAACTGTCCACGGACAGACAGATGGAAAGCGGACAGAGCCATAACATAATACGTCCGTTTTTCCAACGGGCATATAACAAGAGCACTACCTAGTGGGGCACCACACTAGGGCTGCAACAATTAATCGTTGAACGAATGTATCGAGATTCAATCTCTGACGATATGCATCACGATTTGCTTGCACTGTATCACGATACATGTGGACCCAAAATTTCATGAATATTTTGTCAATGACACTGCAAAAATGGCCTCATTGTTGACTATTTGCATCCATTACATGTAGTTTTCCTTTGAAATCGGGATTGGAGAAGTCTGAATTTACATTGCTCTTGGGTATTTGTTAGCACTGAATAGCACAAACCATTAACCTTGCTCTTGAACCTTGATATACTATGATCCAGCAAATCCAAATTCCAAATAAACAGAAGAGTGCTGTTTTGTCGTCAAGAAGTTTGGGAAATCTAATTTCATTGAAATGAAATGAAGCTGTTGGACCTAAAACTGTATGATGCTTTTTATTTGACCATTGTGTGGGTGGATGTTAGACTTTTCCCTCTACTCACCAGCCCAGTAGAATTGTGAGGACTCAAGAAGCAAATCAGCAATTTGCTTCTTTGCTTCTTGTGCATCGATGAGCTCGCAATCCTGTACTTTTTATATGCCTGTTTAAAAAAAAAATGTGTGTAATATTTTATGGCCGTTATCTGTCCATCAACTTTTTTCCAGGCCATTACTTTGTAATGGGTAGGAATATCACGACAGAAACTCACACAACATACATGCAGGATATCTACGTTGTTTTAGTGAATATCAGGAATTATCTCATGAGTGTGGACCTGAAAGTTTTATTTTTCATGAGCGTTTGCGCGAGTGAAAAATAATACTTTGAGGTCCACACCCATAAGTACAATTTTAACGTCAGCGATTATGGGTTTTCATCACTCCTTTTCTGATGAATTGTGAGTTATTACTCTCCTCCCCATCGTGCTTGTAAGAAGTTTCAGCGGTTGCAGAAATAACAAAATACATTGCAATTGGTATTGCAAAGAAGTACAAAGGTACAACATATGACACCAAGTCTGTCATTCTAGAAAGTCTGGGAGTACATATAATTGCCCTTCTCAGTTTGCCAAGGAGCGCAATTGCCATCTTGAATTTCAAAGTGGCTTTCACTAGACTCTTGACCTCCTCTGGTTCAAACCTGACCCTAGTCTCAGCATTGGGCCAGAGATGGTCAAGAGTCTGAATTTTCCCCAGAGAGCAGTAGGTGTGCAGCATATCTGCATTCCACAAGAATGCCTGGCCCGAGGAACTAATGACCAAAAATATTGTTTGACACATATAGTTGTTTCCAGAGATCAGAGTACAATTAAAGTCAACGTTAATCGATTATTCTTCAAAAGTCATCTGTCGATCATGAAATTTCATAATCATACCAGCCCTATTTTGGGGTGAAAGCAGTAATATCAAATTGAAACTTACTCAACAGGGAGCACAGTGGCTCAGTGGTAGACTGTTGGACTTTTATGCCAGGGGTATCGAGTTCGATCCCTGTACGCATTGTGTCCTTGGGCAAGGCACTTTATCCTGGTTGCCTACATGGGGGCTCGATGACGCTGTGTACTAAGGTGTACTGCACGTCGATGTTGCACATGTCTTCAACCGTTGTAACCCTGCTTGAGGGGAGCTTGAACAGGGTTAAAATGTTGATGAGCTGACAGTTGCTCGTCGATGCTTGGTGGTACTCTCCAGGTACTCTGGCTTCATCCAGCCATAAAACTGTCACGGTCACGATTTGCCATTGTGCATAAGTATGTGACATCACACATCAATAAATAAATAACAGGATTGCAAATCATTAAATTTAGGACTGTCACGATTAATCGATTAGTCGATTGTTGATCGGTCACAGCGAAATCGATTAGTATTTTTCGTTGTCGAATAATCGATAAAGTTTATCCCGCTTTAGACGTTTAATAATTAAAAGAAAATTTTATGAAAAAACTATTGTTTCTAAAGGTAAAGAGTTAGGAACATCGATGTTAAACCCCAAGAAGCCGTTGGAAGCATTTGTCTGTCAGGTACATTCATCAAAGCTTTGATGTTCTGAACTTTTGAACCGTCAGTGTAATAATCAAGACCGGTCGGCAGTTGCGAAGTTCGCAACTGCCGACCGGTCTTGATTATTACACTGGCGGTTCAAAAGTTCAGAACATCAAAGCTTTGAATGTTGCTAAAAGAGGATCGTCTTCGTTGTTTACCGGAGGTAGGTCAACTGACTTGAACTTTATTTTTATCAACGTCAGAGAGAGGGAGAGGGGGGTCATCTAGGTATGATTAATCGATTATGATCGATTATTTGCAACGATTAATCGATTCCTAATTATAAAATCGTGACAGCCCTAATTAAATTACTGCCGTCTAGAACACAATTTATCTAGACGGCAGATAAAGCAAGCGCTTGGAAGAATGTTGGCTAATGATATATGTTGAGAATATTTCATGTACTGGGTAATAAGTTTATTGATAAAAAGAAACAAACCAATCTCCCCCACGAGTCTTAAAAATCGATGTCTGTCGACACATTGCATAGTTCAAAGGTCAGAAGCCAAAGTCAGGTAATATCTCGCTGTTCATCGTTTGTCTGAGAAGTGAAAAAAAACCTTCCTGTTTCTCCGATCAGCTGCTAGACTGAAGAGATTTTTTTTGAAAACGAAGACGACTATGTTTTATATCACGTGTTGAAAATGAAGATCGTTAGAGATGATATACCGGTGTTACCATAAAATGGTCGATATTCAACTGGCGAAGATTTCAGTACCGGTATTATCAGTATATCGAAGTATCGTGCAGCCCTACACCCAATAAATTCCATGAAAATCTGTTTAATTTTCCACAATATAGGGTGTTGTTACATGTAGTTATTTCGCGATAAAGCAAGCGCTTGGAAGAATGTTGGCTAATGATATATGTTGAGAATATTTCATGTACTGGGTAATAAGTTTATTGATAAAAAGAAACAAACCAATCTCCCCCACGAGTTTTAAAAATCGATGTCTGTCGACACATTGCATAGATCAAAGGTCAGAAGCCAAAGTCAGGTAATATCTCGCTGTTCATCGTTTGTCTGAGAAGTGATAAAAAAATCTTCCTGTTTCTCCGATCAGCTGCTAGACTGAAGAGATTTTTTTTGAAAACGAAGACGACTATGTTTTATATCACGTGCTAAAAATGAAGATCGTTAGAGATGATATACCGGTGTTACCATAAAATGGTCGATATTCAACTGGTGAAGATTTCAGTACCGGTATTATCAGTATATCAAAGTATCGTGCAGCCCTACACCCAATAAATTCCATGAAAATCTGTTTAATTTTCCACAATATTCGGTGTTGTTACATGTAGTTATTTCGCAATATTCCTTACCAGTGGTACACTTCCAATTAACATCTTTTGAAATGTTTACTACTCTGATTAGACATGCTGAAGATAAATCACAGAAACACACAAGTTGAGGTGAATTTCAATGCAAATAAATTTCTGCAACTGTCAAGTCGCTACAAAAGTAAACTGTGTCTGTCAAAACTAGAATAGTGAGGTGATGGGGTGTTGATTAACGTTTCTAAAAGCAAAGTGAATATTTAATTTGTTATGTCCAGTTTGAAAGATTACATTTGTGTTACCATTATAAACACAATTCATTTGGCATAATAAAAAGAATATTGAGCTGAATCGAGTTGGACACTGCAGATAGTTTCCCCTTGGAATTTGTACCTTCAGAGACAGTAGAGGAATTCCTCAGAGAAATAGAAAAGCATATATTTGTTGCAATAAACCATTTAGAAAATGCAGTATACCAAACATCAAGAGGTTTTGACTGGTAGATCTGAAGGAAGATTTTTGAGTACATTTCCACATATTGCACCAAGTTAGAATTCAGGGTTCCACAGTGGGCCAAATTTAATGAAGCCTGGGACTTGTATCAAACAATCCTGAATTTGACTCCTCTAATTATATTGTATACCAAGTATCAAAAAGATTCTCCAGGACTGGTTGTTCTGGAGTCTGAAGAAGATGACATTTTAATTTTGTAAAAAAAAAATAGGCCAATGAAATCGTCAGATGTGTACCCATACGCGCAACTAGTAGAAAGCTGTATGACGGAGGGCCACCACGGATACCGACATTATGTACTCCATACATGGTATGTGTACATACAGAAATGGATTGGAGGAGTGTCTAATTTGATGGATAAAGGGTTAATATCTCCGGATCAAATTATCAGATGAACATAAAAAACTATAGAGCACAGACAATCAGTAACCTGAATAAATATATAAAGTAACATGACAATCGGATTGATATTTTTTGAGTTATCTCATGCCAAAGGGATTGGACAAATTTTCAATTTTTAGGATAAAGGGTTAATATCTCAGGATCAAATTATCAGATTTACACCAAAAACTATACAGCTCGGCACATCAGTAACCTGAACACAAATGTAAAGTAACTTGACAATCCAAGCAATATTTTTCAAGTTATCAAATGCGAAACGGATTGGAGGAATTTTCAATTTGAAGGATAAAGGGTTAATATCTCAGGATCAAAATAACAGATTTACACCAAAAACTATACAGCTCAGTACATCAGTAACCTGAACACAAATATAAAGTAACTTGACAATCCAAGCAATATTTTTCAAGTTATCGAATGCCAAAGGGATTGGAGGAATTTTTAATTTGAAGGATAAAGGGTTAATATCTCAGGATCAAATTATCAGATTTACACCAAAAGCTATCTATACAGCTCGGCACATCAGTAACCTGAACACAAATGTAAAGTAACTTGACAATCCAAGCAATATTTTACAAGTTATCAAATGCCAAAGGGATTGGAGGAATTTTAAATTTGAAGGATAAAAGGGTTAATATCTCAGGATCAAAATAACAGATTTACACCAAAAACTTAACAGCTCGGCACATAAGTAACCTGAACACAAATATAAAGTAACCTGACAATCCAAGCAATATTTTTCAAGTTATCGAATGCCAAATAAATGGATACGGATGCGGGATGGACAGACGGACGGACAGACGGATGGACGAATGAGGGATGGCCACCCCGGATGCCGGCATTATGTGTACCATACACAGTATGGGTACACATAAAAATTGTGGGTGCTAATAGAAATATAGAACGTTAGTGAGCACGCTCACATACCATACGCACCCCGATATTTCAAGCTCTAATAATTTTTTAAAAATAAACATAGATTCTAGGAATACTGCAGAAAAAGTGTTCTGTAGTTTCAATGGTATTGTTCTGTAGGCCACCATGTTAGACTAACATACCAAAATTCAGCTCAATATCTGGAAGCGTGTAGGAAAAAAGTCTGCAAAACTGTAATTTTGCTGAACTTTTCAAAGTTCAAGGGCCGTAATTTCGATAAAAATCAGTGGAGCGGAACAAAATGCAAACTTGATCTGTAGGCCACCATGTCAGACTAACATATCAAAAAGCAGCTCAATATCTGGAAGCGTGTAGAAAAAAAGTTCGGAAAACTAATTTTGATGCATTTTTCAGAGTCCAAGGGCCGTAATTTTGATAAAAATCAGTGGAGCGGAACAAAACGCAAACTTGTTCTGTAGGCCACCATGTTAGACTAACATACCAAAAATCAGCTCAATATCTGGAAGCGTGTAGGAAAAAAGTCCGCAAAACTAATTTTGATGAACTTTTCAAAGTTCAAGGGCCGTAATTTCGGCAAAAATCAGTGGAGCGGAACAAAATGCAAACTTGATCTGTAGGTCACCATGTCAGACTAACATACCAAAAATCAGCTCAATATCTGGAAGCGTGTAGAAAAAAAAGTCCGGAAAAACTAATTTTGATGAATTTTTCAGAGTCCAAGGGCCGTAATTTTGGTAAAAATCAGTGGAGCGGAACAAAATGCAAACTTGATCTGTAGGCCACCATGTTAGACTCACATACCAAAAATCAGTTCAATATCTGGAAGCATGTAGAAAAAAAGTCCAGAAAACAAGTAGGACTGACTGACGGACTGACAGACTGACGGATGGACCAGTCAAAAACATTATACCCCTGCAACTTCGTTGCGTGGGGTATAATTATGCCCCTTTTGGTGCCCCATGTGGGCATGGCAAATTTATTTGAACAAACTTGAATTGACAAATGATAAGGAGCATGCATATCAAAATTGGTTCAATTTGGCCCACAGGCCCAGTGGTTTATGAGAAGTCGATAATGTAAAGTTCACTCCGGATTGACAGGACAGAAAAAATCACTTACACACCCCTGAATTTCAGTCAGGTGAGCTAAAATATAGTTGAGCCTACTTAATTAGATATCTCTTAACTGAATATCCAAGTTAATTGAAAAGAACTTATAAAAACAAAACCATTTACTACACCGTCAATACAAACTTGACCTGTTAAATGCATATAGATTATAGAGATAGCGCCTGTTAACTGAACAAAACAAGAAGAAAATGTTACTAAGGTAACACATGCCCCGCCCCTCCCCCTGTGACCTTCACCTTGCAGATGCGGCGGAAACTATTATATGCGACACACCTTCTGACTGTCCTTAACATTTGTAAAAAGTTTAACAATTGTACTATGATTCGTTTCTGAGTTATGGCTGAGACACGAATATTGACCGATTTTTAGTGTGACCTTGAAATGTGACCTTAACCTTGAAGGTACGAACCCGGCTATGGTTTGTGACACATCCTCCCATGGTCCTTTATAATTGTGTGAAGTCTGATGACTGTGGCCCTAACAGTTTTTGAGTTACTGGCTCGGACACACACACACACACACAGACAGACACGTGCACACTTCAATCACTATATGCCACCCGACCTAAGTCGGGGGGCATAAAAATCTTGTAGCATAGCACTTTGCTCTCCAATTTCTGAATTTTGCTATTCAAGATTTATTAGTTTCAAGTGCTTTTGGATCAACTGCTAATCAATTTTCCAGGGTGAATAGTAAATTGCTATTCAAAATTTTCAGATTAAATCAAGCCCTGTTTACAATAACCAAAATAGCCTTGTTTTTAGACCTATTCAGCCCCAGAACATCCATTACAGGCGTTTCATTTATTATATCTTGTTTGACAGATCTCAAGAAGCTCTATAATAGAAGATACAGCAGAATAAATGCTCAGTCTGTCTCTAGAATACAAGAAATTGACCAAATCCCTGTATTATGAATACTCCTCTTAACTGAATAATTTTCATTGGCAAAGTTGCTATTCAGCTAACAGGATTCAGCTTTAATGATTAGGGAGCGTGGTGGTTCAGTGGTTATGGAATTGGACTTAAAAACCAAAAGGTGCACGGCTCGACTCCCACCAGGAGTAACTGTGTTGTGTTAGTTGGGCAAAGCACTTAATCCTGATTTACCTATGTGGGGGCAGAGTTGCACGGTGTACCAAGGCATACTGCACGTTGATGGTGCATTAGTCTTCAACCAATGCTTGTGTGGAGGTAGTATGTTGGGGAGTCTGGCTGTTGCTTGCCATTGCACGGTGTTCTCTCCGAGTTCTCTGGCTTCCTCCACCCATGAAAATGTCAGACATGAGGTTCCCTGGTTGTCAAAAGTGTCATTAAATCCTATTAAATAAAAGAATGAAAATGTTTTTGACTTGTTACTATTTATCGGAGAGTGCCCACAGGTTCTCTCCCATACATTGTAGTAAGACAAAATTCATTCAGACTAAATACCTCCATCTGCAAGAAAATATGGAGCACATTCACACAATATGATGCCTTTAAATTGTGGTACCCGCACTTCAGAAAAAAGTTCAAATAGGGGCTTCCAGAACTCTACCAGTTAAATCTGATTCGTCAATAGCTATGTGATACAGAACCATCTCACGATACATCCACCAAACCACAGAAATTTCCAGTATCACAGAGAAGTAGTCATTCAAGAAAGAGCTGCCTATGTGATACAAATTTATTTTTCTGTTCCGAAAATTAATTTCTAGGTTATCACCTTGCACTAAATGTGAAAGTGTTGCAGAGCCATCAAAATGTCTTCAACAACAATGAATGCGAAGAGATTTGCACAGATTTCTGATGACGAAATTGAAGATATTCAGGTATGTAAAAACCTGTATAACGTGAACAGACACGGGGTAACTAATAGTATAATTTGCATGCTTGACTATAACATAACTGCCTTACCCGTAGTGCTCAAACGACTAGTGAATTCCAAAGTCGACTAGTCAATTCCCAAAAGTCAAGTCGACTTCGACTAGTCATTGGTGATAACCTGTCTCCTTATAACAGTGTTGGTGTTCCGGTAGAGTGCTGAAGGTCCAAATTTGGCTTCACTTGGGCATTCATATACAGCAACTTACTGGAACATTATTCTGTTAATGTGCTTCTAATTATGCTAAGAGTGAAATTATATAGTCTTATTTAATTTGCCTTGTGGCGATTTATGGGAGAGTGCCTATAGGCACTCTCCCATAAATTGCAACAAGGCAAATTAATAACATATCCTGATAGCCCAAAATAATTCAGCACTCTACTAGTACCAGTTAAAACAAACTACTGTCACTACTATTAGATGGCAATAGATGTATACATTGATTGCCCAATATTGCTGTTCAAACTGTCTGACAGTGGCACAGAAGGGATACTATTTACCTAAAAGCTTGAACTCCTCCGACTTGTCGACTGCACAATTGAGAGTCGACTACTGGTTTGCCCAGAGTCGACTAATCATTTGAGTACTACTTACCTGTCCGAAGATTCCTGCGTATCACTCTCATAATCATCTTCAGGTGAGACATTTGGTAATGGTAGAGGCAATCGTTGTGGACCTGCATGTGAATGTATCCGTGTTGTAGAATCTTTGTACCGTTCATCCTCCTCATAATGTGAGCTATGCAACTGTTCAGTGCCACCTGAATGTCTATCAACTGGCGGCCTGCTCTCCAAATGCCGATCATTTGAATGCCGATCATTTGAATGCCGACTATTTGAATGTCTATCACTAGAATACTTGTCATTTGAGTGTCTATCTTGATCAGAGAAATAGTCTGTTTCAACTCCTATCCTTCTTTCCTCAACAACAGCCCCATCATTCCTTTGAACATTTTCAACCTGAACAACAATATTAACTTTTTCAGAATCTGCAGTTCTTCTGGAGGACACACGTTCATCCAGGTTTTCAACTTGTGCAGACCTCTTTGGAGGTGGAGGTTCATATTTAACAATTTGAATACCTGGACTATCCTCTCTTTCTCTTTCCCTGTCTTGAGAAATTTTACCTTTCTCTCTGGGCGGAATGTTGGATCTAGAAATTTTAGCCTCTCGAGCTCGCCGATACTTGATCAGCTCAGCTGCCAAGCTTGAGGCATTAAAGTTTGGATTGTCCTGACTGGATCTGTTTGAATAGCCTTTACCTGGGCTACGAGATCGTGAACGTTTTCTATTGTTTCCTTGAGAACGATACCTATAGTTTGGAGACCGGTGAGGACTGGTTCTGGAATACCCTCTTGGACTATAACTTCTACTGCGAGATCTGTATTTATATTTTGTCCTGCTGAAAGAACACAAAATAAAAATTACAATTCACATCAGATACAAATAAAGCTTCTCGCGACAAAACTCAATTGTTTTTACAGAAGCTCTGGAAAGTAAATAAATGAACAACAGACTCGCAAGAACCTGAATCACTAACCTGACATAATTTTTAACATCGATTCTGATTCTCACATGTGCAGTAGTGTATCTTATATTTATGAACATGTACAGTTAAAACTAGAAGTCCTGTCACGAACAGTGCTCTTATCTAGGCTTAATTGCGCATAGGAATTGCTCCCAACTGCATATCGAATGGCATCCAAAGCACGGCAGGTTCATAATTTTTAACATCGATTCTGATTCTCACATATGCAGTAGTGTACCTTATATTTATGTACATGTACAGTTAAAACTAGAAGTCCTGTCACGAACAGTGCGCTCATCTAGGCTTAATTGCGCATAGGAATTGCGCCCAATTGCATATCGAATGGCATCCAAAGTACGGCAGGTCCTCCTGGTTACTCATAGCAAACACAGGCATTGTTTCTGCCAATGGACCTCCAGGTTACACGGGGGTCCATTGGCTGAAACAAAGCATGTGCACAGGCCATATGTACAGAATTTGATAGCCTTACTATGGTCATAGCCTTACTATGGTCATAACGAGTAGATTAACTCGCATATCGACATGCTATTTGTGTGCATTTCATGACAGGACTTCTAGTTTTAACTGGTAGAGTGCTGGAAGCCCATATTTGGGCTTTACTCTGAGGTGAAGGTACTACAACTTGAAGGCTTCATATTCAATGGATGTGCTTCGTATTATCTTTGAAGTGATATTATTTAGTCTGTAAGGACTTGTCTTGTTATAATTTATGGGAGAGTGCCAACAGGCACTCTCCCATAAATTGTAACAAGGCAAAGATATGTGAACAAATTTTGATGATCAAAAATAATTTAGCACTCTACCAGTTAACTGTACATCTACATAAATATAAGGTACACTACTGCACATGTGAGAATCAGAATCGATTCTTGCAAATAATTCTCGCAGGAAAAACAATGAGAATCAACTCTGACTGTTGCAAAAAATGTTCATTTTTTTATTGTTATACATTCTGAAAGTGTCCTGGAAGGACTGGAAAATTCTACTTATTTTTTCCTCCCTCATAACACTTTGACTTAGCAGTACTTTGGTGCCTTGTGAAGTTATGGCTGTCAATGCAGAAAGCCAAGACTTCACTAGAAAAACAATACCAAGATACTGTAACTTCTACCTGCAAGACCACCAAAATCAGCAGACCTGGCATTCTGAACAATGTAGGAGGGCAAAAAATCGCTCTCCTCAGTCAGCTTAGGAGAGCAATTAGCTTTACACAGCATTTTAAGTATCCCAGTTGAACGAACTCATTGAAACTGAAACCAACAGACTACATCAGTGATTTTATTAACTTTGCTAAGGTAAAGCGAAATCTCTTAGATATCACTCAACAACCGAACACACACTTGACAAGACCTGTGTGTATACCCAGACCTGTTGTCCAAAAAAGTCATACGCCTGCCACTACCACCTTCAAACCCCAAGGGGGGTTGAAGGTGGTAGTGGTAGGCGTATGACTTTCTTGGACAACAGGTCTGCTTGAATCTACAGTCACATCCTGGTACAAGTGCTTCAAGTGACAGGATAGTAGTAATGGTAGTATATTATAGTGTCAATATTCCTTGAATAATTACCCGTCAAACTGTGATGTCAGTTGTTGAACTTGAAACGGACAGAAACAAAAATATTGCTGTGACCCATTTTGCTTCAAATGATAGAAACTGTGTTTGGGTATGGTTGCAGCCATTACCTTTTACCACTAAACCACTTTCAAAATGAAATTACGTGATGCTATGTGACTTCGAAGTTAAATTACATTTTTGCTTTACAACAAAAATTTAATGTGAGCATAATACATGTAATCTCAATCATCCCAGACCAAAATATTTAGGAGGGCAATTTTTCGCTCTCCTTAATTCTTTCAGGAGGGCAGTAAGGAGAGCTAAAAAATCGCTCTCCTGAAATTGCCAAGCCTGAGAAAGCCAAGACTTCACTACAAAAACAATACTAAGATACTGTAACTTCTACCTGCAAGACCACCAAAATCAGAATCAATTCTTGCAAAATGTTCATATTTTTAGTTTTCGTCATACATTCTGAATATGTCCTAAAAGGACTGGAGAATTCTTTTATTTTTTTTCTCTGCCATAAAAAGGGAAGACTTTGACTTAGCAGTGGTAACTTAAGGTTTGGCTCCCAAAACAGGTATTCAAGCATTCACTTGGAAACAGTGTCAAGATACGTAATTTACATCAGCAAGACAAACAAAAGTATGAACATATAGTACAGCCACCATGGACTGGTCACTTTTCATGGGAAGCAATATTTCCACTGATACAATAAGATTCCAAACACTAATTACAGAAATAATCCTCAAAAATTTAATGAAACACCGAGTACAACATGGTGTTTCATTAAATAAAAATTTGCTGCTGATGATTTTTATTATCTGGTAAACACATGCATGGACGTCACTGCCCATGTATTGATTACGACCATTCCATGGGAACTGTACCATATACACAGTTTAAAGTACAAGTCTTGTCAACGAATTTGCATAAAACACAGCTCAACTTGCAGAAATTAAACAATGACAGTGCCTTACATGTATGTCACAAACGTAGTCATACACATGGTTGACTATGGTTCCTGATTTGGGCAGTTGAGGGGGTTGAGGATGGCATTCTGACCAATTTAGCGTATTTATTTATTCGTGTTGAAGGTCACATACTTATGCGCAATGGCTAATCGTGACTGTTTTACGGGTGGAGGAGGCCAGAGTACCTGGAGAGAACCACAGAGCAGCAACGAGCAACTGTCAGCTCCTCTATAGTCTAACTCTGTTCAAGCTCCGCTCAAGCAGGGTTACAGTGGTTG